>CM067363.1:30370854-30970854 GCA_034401795.1 Chaetoderma sp. LZ-2023a | reverse complement strand
ATCATTATAAAAGCATGAGCTATTACTGTGTTCTCACTACTGTTGCTCATGTATTCATACAATTCGTCTTACACCTGGAGGTTAGTTCATCTGTTTCTTTTTTTGGAAATTATGACGTCGTAATCAACCGTATTATTATTTTTAAATTTCTTCTATGAGGCTGGTTGTTCATCTTTTTCACTGTCCTTTTTTGGCCTATAGGTGATTTCTTTCTCCTTTATGAGTTATTAGGATTTATTAAAATTTATTCAAGAATCTTTAACTCATTGTTGTCGTCTTGTCCTTTTTTCAGAAGCCTTCTTGTAACGGCTGTAATCGTTCTATCAAGTCGAAGTTTGCCCCTCACCTCTGTACCAAGTGTTCACCTTGTGGTCCACTTTTAAAATATGATGTTTGTAAACAGTGGGTGGGGGACTTGTTCTCTGATTTCTTGTCTTTACAGGCAGAGGATAAGGCATCGGAGGAGAAGGGTGCGAAGAAGAGTGTAAGTGGCAAGGGTAAGAGAAAGGCCTCTGTTTCTTCGGAAATGGACAAGGTTCGCACAAAAATGAATAGAGCTTGAATATTGATAAACTGATCATAGTAAATTACTTGTTTTTATTAGAGACAACGCTTTCTCTAGTTCATCGGACGCTCGCTCCTTCTCGAATGCCCGCTTCTTTCACGCTTGTACGCTTGTCACATGACATTAGTTCATGTACATCCAAGCCACGGATATGACCGAGTGTTGCCGAGAATGTCCGGGACTGAAGCGTACATTTGTAGCGTACCGTATTGCACATAATGTTTGTTAACTTAATTCAATGTTTAACACACTCCCAATTTTTTATTTTTATTTTTGTTTAATTGCAAATAAACACGAACTACGCAAACTTATTTACACAACCTATTTACATATCTATATATGATGGAATTACTGATAGAAATACCCATTACGGAGTATTTCTAACAGTCGCGCACAGGATGCTCCTCGTTTCGTTAAACAGTCAGAAATCTGATGAGAAGCTTCCACCCATGCAATTTTGGAAATTTCATTTTTCTTCAGCATTTGCTTAATTGCCGCAATGTCAATCCTTAGACGTTTTTCATGGACGAGTTTGGTCGAATGTATATTATCATATAGTGACTTATTATCTATAAAACAGTCAATTGGAATGAGATTTTCTGTAGGTTTGCTATAGAGGATTTCACTGAGTGTATGTCCTATATAAAAGGCAGAGTCTAAGGCATCGACCATTGATAAAGTTTCTGCTGATAAAGAGCTTTTTACAACTCTGCAAATTTTACTTGATTTCCATGAAAGGACACAGCATGTTTGTTCTATACCGGTTAAGAAAATGATGTGACCACCTCCACTCGAAACACCATCACTAAGATTCGCATATGATGCATCGCTATAAACTACTAGCCGCAAATCCTTCACATTTCCAAGACGAGGAAAAAGTATTTTGCAGTCACATGAAGACTTTAAATTTTTAATCGTCTTATTAGCTCTAATAATGTCTTCAACTTTGGGATTTTTAGTAGACATAGATAGTTCTAGGAACTCATAACTAGCATCAGGTCTTGTTTGACTAGTTACCCAATTAATTTGGCCAATAGCACTACGCAATTTGGTAATCTCATCTTTTTTTAAGGAATCTTGTTTTTGTATTGATCTGGCTGTACTTAGTGGAACTACTGATAGGTTATTTACATATGACTGCTGATCTAGTATGATGCCTCTATCAATGTGGTGGATTTCTAAGCCAATATACTTAAAATGTCCCTTTTCCTGTTTACCAACTTGAAAGGTAGATCTAACTTTATCTATTACATTAGTTTCAAAATTATCAGTCCCAGACCAGATAAAGTCATCTACGTGCATAAGGAACAGACCAATTAAAGAATCTTTGTCATGCCAGAAGAATAAAGCTGGATCTATTTCAGATTGTACTGAATTGAGTTTCAATAATTCATCACGAACACTAAAATACCATGCCCTTGAAGCATCATTCAAGCCATACACACACTTTTTCAACTTCCATAGCACACCATCCGCATCAACTTCCACAGGAGGTTTAAGATAAATTTCTCGACTTATGGGATTACTTTGCAAAAATGCTGCCTTTATATCAATAGTTCTACATTCCCAGGTAAAGGTTGATGACAATGCTAAGAATATTCTGAGTGTATCTTTGCTAGCTGTAGGAGAATCACTTTGAACGCTTTCATTTTCCTCAAAGCCTCTGGCAACCAATCTAGCCTTAACATGTTTTTGATCGCTAACAATTTTATCTGTAATAACCCAACGTGTAGACAAAAATGGTTGACCTGTGTCTTTAACCTCTTCATACACATGAAAATCTTTCCAATTATCAAGTTCTATGTCTTTAGCTACTTTAACTTCATATTCGTTATGACAGCTACTATCCTCGCTCACATCTTGATCTACAGGTAATTCAATAGATACACTATCATCTGAAACATTGCTAAATTCAGTAATTATTGACCACTCTTCAATATCATTCTGAAAATCTAACTCTCTTATAACATTATTTCTATCCTTGATATTAAAACATTGTTTATATTTTCCAGTGGCTTTACCTGCACGACTAATTATTTCTGCTTCTAACCAGTTATCACTACCCACTAGTAGATACTTAATTTTAGTTTTAACCTTAGGTCGTTTATTCTCAGACATGTTTTGACAATCAGTATTTTCAACAGTATTCTTACCAGGCATGCCTGACTCACCTACATTCTCATCTGACAGACTGCCATCACATTCATTATTTACATTGTCCTGTTGACTTGGATTATCACACTGTTTGAATTCCTCCCCAACTCTTAAAAGTCTACAGGGATGCACTCTGACATAAACACTACCATGACGGACAAAAACTATTTTCCCATCTTGACCCAGTACTTTTCCTGGCCCTTTCCATTTATTATTAACCTTATAATAAACATTGTCGCCCATTTGATATACAGTATCTGAAGGTCTAATTTGATATCTTAGTGCTCTGCGAATTCTATTAGAAGATTCTGCTTCAATGAAAGCTCTTCTACTGGCATGAATTGCATTAATGTGCTTGGCAAAAAGGTCACTAACTGTGATACCAGCGAGAGCTGGTGGCTTGTCTATCAGTATGGATGGAAGATTAGGAATGCAACCAAACACTAATTGATAAGGACTCCACCCATGAACCATTTGTAAAGAGTTTTTGGCATTGATAGCCCAGACTAAAGCAGTTTCAAGATCCAATTTGGGATCATCATTAAGAAGCTTTTTGAGACAATCATCCACAACAGCATGGTTTCTTTCACATTCACCGTTTTGCCAAGGACTTAATGCAGCAGTATTCCACACTTCTATATTTAAATTCTCAGCCATATCTCTGTACTTTTCATTAGCAAACTCCCCTCCGTTATCCGGCAAAAAATTTTCGGGGGGGACCCATACCACTACCTATCCAGAGTTTGAGAACAGTGTCCATTATAATTTCAGGTGTTTTTTTTCGAATTACAGCAGCCAGGCTAAATCTTGTAGCTAGATCGATAAGATGAAGAATATATGTGTTTGCATTTAAAACTTTAAGATCCATAGCCACTACTTCATTGAATTTTGTAGCTAAAGGCAAGCATACAACTGGTTTAGCAGGAGATTTCTTGAACTTTCTACATATTTCGCAATTCTCAGTTATTTGTTCAATTATTGATTTTGTTTCTACATCATCAATTCCCGCATCTTGCAATAGCAACATAAGACGACGAGTAGTTGGATGAGCAAATTGTTTATGAAGCTTTAGTAGAATGGAATGTTTTTGTTTTGAAGATTTATCATCCATATTGAACAGTACTTGAAATGAATCATCAACTGGCATGTTAGGCTCATCAAAAGGAATACAATAATGGCCGGAGGAAGTACATTGTAAGTCTATTTCCTGTCCAAAAATAGAAGCTCTATCATGTTCCAAATCTAAAATCACTTTGGCGGCTTTCATTGATGGCTTGCCTAGCAATAATGGAATGTCGCTATCAACAATATCTGTAGTTATAGTACATTTTACACCCGAGATTTCACATGGAAATGTTACTTTTTCTTTAGATTTTAACCGTTCACCTCCTCCAAATCTGAACACAGTGTCACTTTTCTCTCTAACTACACGATCTAGATTATCTGAACTAAGAGTATCTAAATAACAGTTCATCCAAGTGTTTCCAGCAACTGTTGAACTGCAGGCGCTATCTAAGACAGCAGAGTTCATGGATTCACTTAATAATACTGTCGTTTCCTGAGCCATATTACCAGTAAACAAAACAGCCTCTTCATCCTTAATGTCATTTTTAGATTTCTCAATATTTTCGTATGAATGAGGACAGTTTTTAGCAAAATGAAGAATTGATTCGCATATAACACATTTCATAGTTCTACCATCATATCCTACTGGATTGAGAAGACGCTTATTATTTACATCTGTTTCATATTGTTCTCTATATCCTCTACCACTGAAAGCTGCTCTTCTATTAGTTGAATATCTAGCATTATTTCTAGAAAAACGACTACGGCCACGAGTGTTGTATCGACCATAGCCATAGCCACGCCGCGCATTATAATAGATTTCATTTTCCTCTGAGAGGTAGGTTTGTTCCAATTTAATATTTAATCCTGCATCATCTCCAATCGGCATTGACTGACTACCGAAAAATTTCTTTAATGACTGAGTCATTTGTTTAAGCAAGGTTGCAATATCATTATAATTTACACCTGTTAATGCTAATTGTCTATCTTTGTGATCTAAACCGGATCCGTCCAATAATTTGAATGCCAAAACTGCTTCTGGTAAAGCCATGTTATGTTTCTTTGTTTTATTATACAGTTTGTCAAATTCAGTGACATAATTTTCCATGGACACTTCAGATGTCTTCTTGTATCTGTCAAAATTTGTATACGCTTCATATGCTGAGGAAAGTTCATCTTTTTTATAAATAGCATCCAAAAACGTAATTAGTGTATCTACTCCATTATCTGTATGTAGTTCATCAACCGAGAGCTCACTAAACACTTTATCACGAATTGAGTCACGCTCAGGCAAAGACAATGCTATCGCCGGGCCCTGTTTATTTTTTAACTAAGTCAGTTACAATTTGCCATACCTTAATTTCTTCAACCCACCGGCTGTAAGGCTTAAATCCATCAAAGATCAGCGGAGATTTATAATTTCCACTTGCCGCCATCTTGTTCGTTTTCACAACAACGTTCGACACTAACACCGAGTATACTATCACACAAACGAGAATCGCTAGATTTCGCTTTAAACTCATAAAATGTTCGCTATTACGCATCACAAACTTGTTTTTATTCGTAACCACGCTCTGCTACCATGATAAACTGATCATAGTAAATTACTTGTTTTTATTAGAGACAACGCTTTCTCTAGTTCATCGGACGCTCGCTCCTTCTCGAATGCCCGCTTCTTTCACGCTTGTACGCTTGTCACATGACATTAGTTCATGTACATCCAAGCCACGGATATGACCGAGTGTTGCCAAGAATGTCCGGGACTGAAGCGTACATTTGTAGCGTACCGTATTGCACATAATGTTTGTTAACTTAATTCAATGTTTAACAAATATTGCCCCTTGCCTTGAAAAGTGCTTGCATTTTGTGTCAACCTTGGAAAGCACTTGAAAACCCATGAGCTGCCTTGAAAAGTGCTTGAATTTGACAAAAATGATGCACCCCCTATGGTTAACCGCGAATCACCGAAAAAAAGGTGTTGGCGTGATTAAATACCTTCCTTATAAATATATTTTAAGACCAAATTTATGTACCAAACAACAAGGACCTTGCATTTTGTGTCAACCTTGGAAAGTACTTGAAAACCTATGAGCTGCCTTGAAAAGTGCTTGAATTTAACAAAAATGATGCACCCCCTATGGTTAACCGCGAATCACCGAAAAAAGGGCTTGGCGTGATTTAATACCTTCCTTATAAATATATTTTAAGACCAAATTTATGTACCAAACAACAAGGACGGGAGAAAATGTGCATCAATTTTGTAACGCCGATCAACATTAAATGATCCAAATTGAATTATTACGAACAACAATATAGCCGGCTTCTTAAGTTGGCGAGCCAGCGGTTCTTGAGATGGGAGGCATCATGTTCTCGCGAGATATTATACGCTAATGGGAGTTTATCAAACGGGTACCCGTTTTTTAAGATCAGTATAAAACTCGGTTCCTGTCGCGCAATGATAATATATGAATATTCCCAAGTTCCGAGTCCCTGATTCCAGAATATTTATATCCGAGTACTCGCTCTAAAATAAACTCTTCAATTGGAGGCGAATCACGTGATTTGTATTTTTTCGCAACGCCATTTTATATCAAATTGTGGATTAATTTTGATGTAATAAACGAGCTTTATTAAAGGATACGCAATATTTAGGTGCTCAAATCAAATAATTTCACTTGCCCGGTGATGTTTTGAGGTATACATTAAACATAGGCGTAGGCGGTGGGAATTTTTACGGGAGAAACTACGTTGAATTTCCGTGGTATCAATTTTAGAAAAGTTTGGGAAAACTGTAATATAAGCCCACCCCCTTTCTCAGAGATGTTTGGTTGGAAATTGAACACCTCTTGTCCTAATAGAAGCATAGGCTACTATTAAGCGAAATACGGTAGATCATCTCGTTGATTATTATTGTATAATTTCAACCGAAAAAGACACATTGTGCCACTTTCCGCAAAGCAATTATAAATTCTCCCAACATCGCCATAGTGTTACACGTACTGTGACTTGTCCTGATCGGAAATGAATCGGGAACCAGTCTCATGACAAGAAGCACTATAGCCCATAGATAGCCATTTTCCTTCCGCAAAGCGGTTATAAATTCTCCCAACATCGTGTCACCTATTCACGCGGTAAACACTACGTTGTAGTAAAGGGTTTTAAATAGTGGCCATCAATGTGAAACCTTTCGCGCGAATTATGATTATGCAATTTGGAAAATGTGTTTATAACCCTGTATGGGTAAGGACATATACATGGGTTAGTGCCACGAGCGATATACATAAAGCACGTTACATTATATGTCGGAAAGACATCGAAATTGGTGCCATGGGAGAAAGTGGTCTCAAATCTCACTCAAAAGGCGAGAAACATCGCAAACTTGAAAAAGCTACTGACGTTTCCCTATTGGATTTATTTCGGATTAAAAAATCGCCAGTTGCATCTACGAGTTGTAGCAATAGCTCGCCACCGGATCAAATGAAAACGACCCAGACATATATACTGGTCTGGCGTTTTGTTAGCTTACTAAAATACTTACCACTCAATTCACTGTTTGCTATAAGTCACCTGACTTAGATATCTCAGAAAATTTTAACCTATTCATTCCCATGGTGTGGGTTCCCTTGTAAACAAGGTTAGCAGAGATACATCCCTCCATTGGGTAGTCTTGATAGTATCTCTAACTCTAAAGCAGTCATTGCTCTAGGGAACCGGATCCTCTATTCCTATAGAGAACATATAAATGAGTCTGAGCATGCGCACTTATGCTACTATGCATGTGACCGAGTCCAAGCCGTCATTAATTAATTCCACAAAATTTTAATAATGATTTGCAATTTAACGACGCGGGGTGACCGAGATGGGCCACAGTGAATTTTAGTAAGCTAACAAAACGCCAGACCAGTATATACGTCTGGGTCGTTTTGTAACACAAAAATATAAGAACAAGACATCAAACTGGACCTGCAGATGGATAAACTGGTGAATTGGTACCGATGACACCCAGCGAATGAAAATGCAGTGTATGCGGTCGTGTTGAGGGACACAATTCTGAATTACCAGACTTGACCTTCGTACACAAAACTGACTCCATTCGGCCCAAATTCTAACACAAGGAACCTTCCAAGCCAGAGGAATCCCAGACTGGCCATGATGTAATTAAAAGAACCCATATCCAGTTAGGATCAATTCTGTATGTATGGAAATATCAGAAAACAGTCCCTTATCCTTGACGAGACCAGTGATGACTGGCCAGAATGACTCCATGTCCATATTATTCCTTTCATCGATGAACTCCATTTCTGAGACAACATATCAGGAAAAGAGTTGAATATTATAAAACAATTTGACTAAGTCATTTTTGTCTCAAACAGTTTCAAAGCAGCCATGAGTTCCAGACAAAATAACTCCAAAATATACAACAGAATTAGTATTAAACCATAAGGACATGAAGTGTAAATTTTCTGGAAGTTGTCAGAAAAGGATAAATATATGAGTTGAAGATAAAGAGCTGAGACCCTATAAAAGATGATCTGCCAGCACCTCATAATCCTTAGTCTTTGGATTCTGCCATTCCTCCACTGTATCCTACTTGTATCCTACTTGAAATGAGCAGAAAATTATTGATCAGGAACAGAAGCAGGACTAATGTCAGAGGAGACCAACATGGTTTGATAGAAAAAATGGGGATTCAATGACTACGTTGATTGTACCTTATATGTACAAAATCTGCTACCTAAGACATGCATGAGGCTAGCTATACCCATCCCCACCCCTGATAGAGTAGAGATTATATAGAAGCGCTTAAGCATGACGGCTAGGACCAGAATAAACCCGCAGAATCTTATTTTACAAATCTAATTTTAAAACAAAGCTAGTATGATATGAGCCCAATTGTTAATATCTTTATCAGATGATTAAACAGGAAAGAAGTCCATCAAGCCTGTGACCAGATCAATGATGGATAAGGACAAAGGACGGAAACTACACAGAAGGGTGAAAGGAAAAAACCCATATTCCACAATCCATGCGAAGGCAATGACCCAATCATCTTGGTTAGGCCCCCTTGAGGAATTTATTTAATAATGCCTGGGAAAGATAGAATTTAGAAAAATAAAAATAGGCTTGAATAGATAAGGCTGAGAAAACAGCTCCATATGAAAATAACAGAAATAGACATACACTAGACAAATAAAAAGATCAACATTTCAACTGAACTCGAGAAAGGAGCGGTGTAAATCTTGATAAGACAAAAAGGATTTTATTATTGTGACAAGCTTACATTCACCCATAGATATACTTCATCATGGCGAAGGATCCTACTGATAGAAAAGAAAGACTGAAAAACTATGTTAAAAATAAATCAGGCCAGATATGATACTAAAAGATAGCAAACCACTATTCACAATTAAAATAATAAAGACTGACGCACTTATTTGCAGATTGATATTAGGAGAATCGAAAGATGATTGATTCCAATCTTTTGAGAGAACAGGTCGAAAGATGGAGGCTGATAGGAAGAGACTAATACATGAGACGATTCAGGAGCAAAACGAAATCTAGTAAAATCAAAACGACAAAAGAACTAGGATCATAAGAAAAAATAAAATTATTCCTAGAAGATAAATGCGAAGAGTTGGGTGTACACAAGGTTTCGAAGGATGAGGATAATTGGATGGTTCAGCCATTGCACTAAGAGCAACTAATAAAGAATTAAAAATAAGAGCCCCTGAAATAGGGCATTTAAATTGTCAAACGTGATTTAGAAACAAACAATACCAGCAAAACAACAGAAGTGAATTGATTGGGCATACCTAAACCAGAAGTTTAATTATAATCAGTTGCTACACCATAAAAATTGAGTTATAATCTAGGTAATAATACTGAGCACAGGACAATTAGGCCTTATGTTCATCTCTTCTTCATTTATCTCCATGCCTGTGCCGTCACTTCTGGTCATGGGTTGCGTGTACGGTGTAGTCATGCATTGCCTCTTGACTATGCCAAAGCCTACCTAAACCATTTTCAAATGTTTTAAGGGATGGTGTGGAAACAACATGTTCAGACAAAACATTTCACAGTTTGCACACCCCTTAGAGAGAAATTTTTCCAACTAGGTTAGTTCTCCCCCCCCCCCCCTCTTCTGGTAGATTTTCAGATGATTTCCACGAGTAATAGTCCATTTGCAAGCAGAATGTTATATCTGACTATAACAATTAATCGATTGAGAGCCGGTAGAATGATCCATCATAGCCTGGGTACGTGCTCTATATATCCAATTTCGCCCAAGTTAAGTACCTGCAGAAAGAATTTCCAAAATGATGAGAGATTGGATTATACATTAAGTAGGAAAAAAACCCCATCTTAGTGCTAATAAAAGGGGGTGATAGTCAAGAACTTTCCTGATCCAAAGGCTATGCTTGCTACTAAAACACTGAGATCAACACACATCTCTGATATAGTAAAACTTGGTCATCAAAGTTTGTAGTGTTTACTATGAAAATATTAACCATTTAACTCTCGAAGTTATTAGTCATAAGTTGCAAATGAAATAAGTTGAATCTGAATGAGTACCAGCAAATATGGGAGTGGCGTATTTACTTATAAACCCATAAATAGGTTGCCCATTTATGCTCAATTTACACGTTCTAAAAATTTTGCGCGCACTATATACAAGGATAAAACCTATTTTCCTCTGAATTTTTAAACGTCAACGTCTGAAGATACTACGAAAACTCCCCTGCACAAATCTTGTCACCTCGCGGCTATGCTTAATGTGTACCTCAAAACATCATTCGCAGAAGTGAAATTATTAAATTGAACAGCCTAAATATTGCGTATCCTTTAATAAAGATTGTTTTTTCCATCAAAATTATTCCTAACTTGACATAAATGTCGTCTTTATATATAAATCAGAATCACGTGATAATCACATGATATAAATCACGTGATATTATCTGACCAGATCTGGTTAAAGCAAATTTTAATGAAGTGTTTTAAGCGAGTACTCGGATATAGTTCGGCAATGAGATCTACGTTTCTCGTCAGCGCCTCCAAACGGAGATTTACTTTGCCACTGGTTGGCTCGCTAACATTAGAAGCGGGCTACCCAGTTTAATTATCGGGCGTTCAAGCAATTTTTCTCTAACAACGCATTACGTTTTAGATCATTTTATGTTGGTCACTTACATTACAACATAACCAGTAATATATATGATAAATTTTATAGCTAGATTTAGAGATCAAGTGAACGCAAGTTTCTCGCTAGATTTACAAATCAAGTGAACCTGATAATCTGACACAGGCTTAATAGCCTATCTAACAAAAGAGGGCTTATGTGATTACGAGGATTCAAATCAGTATCGTAATTTTGAACATCCGGGCATTCCGAGATCGTCCGACATTTGCCACTTTACAACACACTAAAGAGGATATCCCATAGCAACGCAATGTTTACATTTTTCATGAAACTAAGGGCATAAAAAGAAAAGAATTGTGTCGAATAACCCCGCCCGGTATTAGTAAATGTGACGTAGTAACTTTAACTTTAAAAATTTTAACAATCATCTCCCAAAGGAGAAAATAACAATTTGATTGTCGAAAGAAAATTCAGTTGCTAGAGGTCACCGGTTCTTAATGAATCCAATTTGTCGTAACTATAGGCGTGAGTGATGGGGGAGGGGAATAATAATATAAAATTAAGTTTAAGTAAGAATTTTAATGAATGACTTCTCTCACCATTTGTTCACTGCTCCATAACGAATATCTATACAAATGGAACACGTAAAATACTGAATATATTACATAATGCCTTAAACACTACACATGCAAAAATCATCTTTTCATTTCACAGAATAAACCCAATGAAACAATTACCAGGATCCACTGAGATCAAAGTTGAAAAATAGAATATGACTGATCACAACCTTACTTATAAAATACCCTTAATCCTTATAACCACCCGGAAGGACGTTGCCCAAAGATAGATTGCCTTTAATAATATGGAAAATTCCCAATTTCCTCAGAATAATTCGCATAAAATATAATGCCCTAAATACATTTTTCAGATATTTAAATTTCTTATCTAGGTCTAACAAATTAAAGTTAAACAATTTCTTTTATCTAATTTCTGACATAATATTTATGTGAAGTCCGGTAAGTATAAAGTTCTTTTATATTGAAATGTCCAAATACAGATTAAATTTAACACAATACCAGAAACAAATCCAGGAACATTTCTGACGGTTTCAGAAATGACATTACTAAAGCACCATGTCTCTGAAAAATCTCATACACTATCCAGGTAAACACCCCATGAACTGCTTCGTGTTAACATCCAAGTAAACATCCCATGAAACGGCCTCAGGTTAACATTCCAGGAACTGCTTCACGTTAACACCCAGGTCAACACCCATGAACTGCTTCAGGTTAACACCCAGGTAAACACCCCATGAACTGCTTCCGGTTAACACCCAGGTCAACACCCCATGAACTGCCTCAGGTTAACACCCCATGAACTGCTTCAGGTTAACACCCAGGTAAACACCCCATGAACTGCTTCAGGTTAACACCCAGGTAAACACCCCTGATCAGTTATTAGAAAAATGACAAACATAAGGCGCTTAATTAAGTAATTGCACTTTAAAGTATATCTTGCCTATCATGATAATAGATACTAACTACAAGCGCTAGATGTTTTAACTGTAGGATAATAAATATTAACCCATACGTCTGTAGTCGAATGAGAAATGAAGGAACTAGCAAAGCTCGGCATCTGTAACGGTAACGTCCGGTCGAGAGCATAAACCGTAACAAGAAAATTATGACGCACAAACCAATTAACCATTGGAATTCCATTTTTAAAATGTCACGATTCCAACATGCATAAAAAATATATGTCATGATTTCAACATGCGCAAAAGTAAATAAATATATATATGTGTGCACCAAGGGAAAGTAAGACGAACAACTGACGAACAGGTAGATAAATAGACGGACAAAGGTCAGTCGACAGAACCGGTCCACCATGGACTTATGAGCTAAACCTTAGATACATGAATATTTAACCCTTTCAACCCAAAATAGCAACCTCAAAATCTCAATTACAATTTATTAAATATTCTGCTGAATATTTTGAAACGAACCAAACTGGGAGCCGTAGCTGCCTATGGCATCACCCATGCTGACCATAGCATCAACAGGTTCCTGTTGCACTCGCCCCAAAATAACAAATAGCTTGCCTATATGGTTGCCTTGTAATTGATATACTGGGACGCCAGGGTTCAGAGAGTCAAGTTTGCTTCATATGCATACAAGGGGGGAAACACATCACACTGATCTTACCACATACTCTGATTCTGTCCTACCTTTAAAGAAAACATGTACCTTATCAGCCATCGTCCTAGACAACCTTTAACCCAGATTTGATGACAGAAATCAATTCTTATCAATAAGAATTAATTCCACCAACAACTCTGACCAAAATAATGCCCCAGACATAGCACTGTAGACAGTTTCACCACAGAAAAATAGACAGAATCAGAGAGAAAATCTAACTATCTCACCAGAACTGTTCCTCCCATATACACGCTCAAAGTCTGAACTGCCTCATCATCTGCCGTCAATTGACCTAATCAAAATAATATAGTCTGTGCTAGATTATATGGTAATCTCAGAAAGATGGTTGCATTTCAAACATGCCGTAAAAAAACCCATTGTGATGGCAACTATTCTGTTCTTCGAACAGGAGAGCTAAAAGAACTTACATTCATCAAAATCCTATTTTCTTTTTAAAATATAATAACAAAGTATACAAATAAACAATACAGTATATTTACAAAGTGTACCATTCCTGGATCACTAGATAACAGCTGGTTCCCTCTATGGATCCAGAACTATGTTAGCCCTAACAGGCTAACACTTGAGTAGGGTAATCCGACCTGAAATCCGAACTTACTCCTTTCATTGTGGTACCGGTTTTCGAACTAACTAAACCTCCCGACTCTTGATGGGACACTTATTATACTGGTAAAACCAAATGTCTCACGGTTATAAAAGCTGTGGAGTATATATTGGATGGAACAGGTTGACCATTACTAATTGGAAATATAACCAGTTTTCGTATTTTTCAATATTACTCCAACAACTAGCGCCGAATATTGGAAAATCTAGAGCCACACACATCAAGAAATTATAGAATCGGAATGAATTAAGTGCAACATAATGAAATAAAGTCACTATTCCATTTGCACTTCCAAACATCCCCATCAATTCCATCTTTTCCCATGCGGTCCATCCAAAGGTTCCCATATTTTAACGGGAATTTTATACTTGATAGGGGGAGGGGAAGGGGTATGATAATGATGATAATATTCTAAATATTTATTCTAATTATATATATATATACATATACGAGCATAACTTACCCAACTACAGGCCAAATCTACCAACAGGATTCCACACTTAGATTCACGGAATCATTCCTTCCCAGTTGACTTGTCAGTATGTGAATGGCTATCTTAAACCATCCTTTAACCAAACACAACTTTCTAGTGGTCCGGCCAATCAGAAGCGAACCTGAGTTTCGCGTGCAAAAACAGCGTGAAATACATTTCATCTGCCTACGTGCCAACTTAAAGTTATCCTGCCCTAACATATAAAAGAAATTTTGAGACAAACCTAACCATATCCCAAAACACAACCTGACTGAGACAAGTGATTTTGACACAGCAAATCACTCTGTCACATAAACATAAAATCTGAGTAATCTTTATAAGATATTAAATAAAAGGTAAAAATGTTTCACGGCCCATTGCTAGTAATGTTAAATTAGCCTGCAAAAACGCCGCCAATTTAAAGCGAAGGCCGAATCGTGAATTAATATGATGGTCTTGTCTTTATTGTAATACGACTGACATGACTGATCATCATGAAGTAATTGCGAGTTTCATGTTAGTTGGTTAGTAACGGTCCTTAGAAGGACCACTCGCTTTTTAGTAATGTTAAATTAGCCTGCAAAACGCCGCCAATTTAAAGCGAAGGCCGAATCGCGAATTAATATGATGGTCTTGTCTTTATTGTAATACGACTGACATGACTGATCATCATGAAGTAATTGCGAGTTTCATGTTAGTTGGTTAGTAACGGTCCTTAGAAGGACCACTCGCTTTTCTTCAGGGTATGATCGTGGTGTATCCTTGTGGTGTTCATCCGGCCCACCACGCCTGTTTGCACCACTGTCACATTCTTAATAGATCCAATAACTTCCCAACCGGTATATTACATAGTTATGTAGGATACCTTATGTAGGATTCGATCCAAACCGGTATGTAGTATACCTTATGTAGGAAAGAATGACGCTCGGAAATGCGTACCTAGTCAAAACTCTTAATTGATCCACCAACTTCCCAACCGGTATGTTACATATGTTATGTAGGATACCTTTCGTAGGAGATGTTCCAAACCAGTATATAGTATACCTTTCGTAGGAACGAGCCTCGTGGCTAAAATAGGATCAGAGTTATTGCCTTCACCTGCATGGCTTGTAATGTGAAGCTGGCGCCATTTTCTTTCAACCTGGTCACGACGACCTTTCTGTTCATATTCACGTAAATTATAAACATTTTACATAAGTACTATGACTTATTCAACAAAGACTGCTTGTTCTGTGGTATTCATGAAAAATCAAATGTGGATGTAGCTCCACAAGATTATGGAATGAATAGGATTTGTTGAGATAAAAGTTAGGTGTTTCTTGTAATACAGAAAATTAATTAATGACGGCTTGGACTCGGTCGCATGCATAGTAGCATAAGTGCGCATGCTCACAGACTCGTTTATATGTTCTCTATAGGAATAGAGGATCCGGTTCCCTAGAGCAATGACTGCTTTAGAGTTAAAGAGATACTATCAAGACTACCCAATGGAGGGATGTATCTCTGCTAACCTTGTTTACAAGAGAACCCACACCATGGGAATGAATACGTTAAAATTTTCTGAGATATCTAAGTCAGGTGACTTATAGCAAACAGTGAATTGAGTGGCTTAGTATTTTTGTTGTGTTACAAAACTATTGTGATGCCGACCATTATAACTTAAGCATATGATGTCCAAATTTGGTGTCAATGAATTTACAATTTGCTCATAGAAAATGTTCATTTGTAAACTAGGATAGGACTATTTTTGAAACATAGCACTGCAATGACTGGCTGTTTTATCATGCCAGTAATTCCAGTGATACAATTTTAAAACTAATCTTCCATTTGTCTGCAATTTGACATTTCTCAACAAGACCCCTTGCCCACTATTTTAAATTGCAGAGGCCAGTTCTGGGACTCGGATTTAACCCTTTAGTGGTCAAACTGGCCTCTGCAATTGTCTTTAGCAATGTCCATTTTCAGGCCAAGAGAAGACTATTTTTGAAAATTTATCACTAGAACGACTGGGTCGATAAACGAACCAGCAATTCCAGTGGTAATTTTTTTTAATGCTCTTCTGGCCTGCAAATGGGAATTCATTAAGCAATGATGTTAAATTTCTTAACCTGTCTTGATCTATAAAGGGTTTAAGAATAAATAAAAAACAACGTTACTGCCTTTTAGATTTCAGGATAAACTCAAGATCGATCATTTGCTTCAAATTTTGTTGTTTGGAATGGGAAAATAGTCTGAAAATGATAAATATTGTCCTTGAAAAGTGCTTAAATTTGATTTTCTCAAACCTGTACGAACCCTGATGGAGACTTTCAGGTTGGAAATGATGGGGGAGATGAAGAGGACAATAAATGATTTGGTACCAGAGCTGCTTCGCAGCATGCTCGCTGGGCTGAGTAATTTATTGTCCTCTTCATCTGCTCCCGAGTAGGAAATCCCCACCACTGATTCTGGTGTCCGTCGTGGTCCGTGGGCTGAAAAAGTTCCAGAATCAGTGGTGGCTTCAGTAGATCTTGGAAGGCCAACTGCCTTGCCAATGGATCCTGAAGCAGGTCTATATGATCCCGGCTCGAGGCTTGCCTCGTCGGTTGATCTTGGACCGGGGCCGCTGGACACAGGCTCGCGCTTAGAGTGTTCACGCCCGAAAAGTACCGCCTCCTCTTACGGTACTTTCCCTGGCCAGCCCGAGTTAGCGTTCTTTGGTAACCCAGAGGCAGTTTATGATGGCTAGGAGGGAGAGGATTTTCTGCTGGGTTCACCCATTGAAGCCGTGGACATGGAAATGGATGAGCGTGCACCCCTCGCGGGGCGCATGGCCGATTATTTCTATGGAACTACTCCCGCCGGGGTAGCTTGCACGGCTCACAGCGTGGCCTGGGTTGGAGTGGATGACCGCCGTTACCGTATACCTCGGCTTGCCGAGGATATGAAGGCGGCTGGTCCGGGCCATGGCGTGGTTGATTACACCCACACGTTTCAATGGCGCCGGCTCCTGGCTTTTCAGCCATGGTGCAAGATATGCCTGCTCTCTCAGGACTACATGTTTTCCATGGCAAGCCAGCAGTATCCACGGCTCCAGTCACGTTTACACCTGCGAGTGCATTGGAGGATGAAGAAGGCCTGCGCCTTGTCGAGCACTCGCGGGTGGCCACA
This sequence comes from Chaetoderma sp. LZ-2023a, assembly GCA_034401795.1. Taxonomy (NCBI): domain Eukaryota; kingdom Metazoa; phylum Mollusca; class Caudofoveata; order Chaetodermatida; family Chaetodermatidae; genus Chaetoderma; species Chaetoderma sp. LZ-2023a. Next base: position 30,953,487 of record CM067363.1, on the reverse strand, counting down.
GAGGAGGACTGGTCTGACGGTAAGTGTTGGGCTAGAGCTCTGTGTTGAACAGTCGGCAAGCCAGCGTGACCAGCACCCGTGGTTGGCTGGAAAGCCGACAGTTACCGGCATGCCATCTCTGCCATTAACAGAACATATAGTGGATATGTTCACGGCAGCAGAGACGTCCATTAAGCCTAATGGATGGCTTGCGAAGCCGCCGCCACCCCCCCCCCCCCCCTGCAAGGTGACGAGGCAGTGCCGTATAGTTGCTGGCCAATACCAGAAATACGGTACAGTGCCAAAGCCAAGCGCTGATGATCGCGCAGCGCTTGATGAGGACACACGGCCAGGCTCCCATTCTGACCATGTCCACGCCAGCACCGGCCAGCAGTGGGTGGGTGGGGTGGGTGGGGGTGGGGTGTGGGGGGCAAGACGTGGCGCGCAACGATCTGGTCGTGGTAATCGTGGCTGATGGGCCAATTTCCACAAGAACCACACCAATGCTAGAACCAGACAGTCCCACTTTTGCACTGCTTATGTCCACCTCTCTCCCCAGATGGACCCATGGAAGGTTGATTGACTTTCCACAAGCAGGAGCGGGAGTGGTTAACCCAGGACCGCTTAGTCTTGCGATGGCTTTCAGCCGGGTACCAGCCGACTGGGTGATAGGCCCACCATTGCAACTGTCTCTGGTTCCAATCTGGACTCAAATTCAAAGGGAACCAGATCAACGGTTGGGTATAGAGGAATAGATAAATTCCCTCATACAAAAAGGAGCAATTCAACCGGCACAAAATTTCCCGGGCTTCTATTTAACCGTGTTTCTAGTGACAAAGAGCACTGGATGGTGGAGGCCAATTTTGAACCTCAAGCCATTGAACAAGTTCATAGACACACTGAGTTTCAAAATGGAAACAGTCAAAATGGTGTTGGCGGGGTTGGAGATGGAAATGTGGACGGCGTCCATAGATTTGAAGGATGCTTATTTCCACATTCCAATTGCGAAGAGTTCATCGGTACCTGAGATTCGCATTCCAGGGCCGACAGTGGGAATTCAAGGTTTTACCATTCAGAATTTCCACGGGTCTTCACCAGGGTGGTTCTTGCTATAACAGCACACCTCCGCAGGAGAAGTATAGCAGTCCACACATACATAGACGATTGGCTGTTAAAAGTACACAATCGGGAAAGTCTTGCAGTAAATCTGGAGTTAGTTTTGAAAACTCTCACAGACGTAGGCTGGATAATAAACTTTCAGAAATCAAAGCTGACATCCCAGAAGTTTGTTTACCTGGGAATGTTCTTCGATCTAGAGATAGGATATGTTTATCCTACTCAGGCGAGAGTAGAAATACTCATCTCAGTATATACAGTCAGTATATAGTATGGTGAGCCAGTTTTTGGTCGACCTGGGGAAAAAATTATAATGTTATCAAAACTTGCGGACTTATATTCCCACATATCCCTAGTATTACAGAAAAAAAGTCGCAAGTGATACCTTTTGGGGAAAATCTTTGACAGCACTTTGAATTTGATCTGCTTTTGTGTTCTTACAAACTAATTATATGATAGATGAACATAAAATCAGTTTTTCGCCACTTCTTTTATGATTACAGAGCTGAAAATTGGCACAGTTCTTAAAGATATAATGTTATAGCTCAGCATTACACAACGGTCGAGTTATTTTGAAGACAGCGTGGCAAATTTCCGTATAACCATACAAACATGCACTAAATCAACATATAGTTCCCAATGCCAGTCCCTCCAATTACAATATGTCTGATTTCTCCGTCATATCAACGCAATTTGCAAATAAAATTTATCAGAGTATGCCATGGTTTGTCAATAATTAATATTGGTTCAATCCTGATGTCTGAATATGGTGATTTATGATAATAAATGGACCGGGATAATATTAGAAAACATTCGAGAAAGTACATTGTAAAACTACTTTTGCTTTTACATTGTATTTCTCGACACAGAATTATTTAATATAGTTTTTTAAACAGAAACACGTGCATTTAGCACATACTATTACTGAAATTATTCAGAGGCTATTAAGAAACACAAAAATGAATGAGCCAAATGAAAATGTGACCCTCCCATTTCCGCATACTTTATCTGAGGGAAATTGCGTTATCTGTCGCAACCCTTTGGATGGAGATAAGCAAAAAGTGTACAAAAAAGGACTTGAGACTCTTTTGCGCATAAGTCGTCTTCGAGGTGATGATGAATTACATAACTACCTTTTGGAAAGGTCTCTAACCTCCCCAATTGGAAATGTTTATGTACATAAAATAAAAAGGTGTAGGGCTGAATATACGGACATGCAAAGAACTAGAAACGATGATGATAATGGGGGTGGATCAACATCCATAGATTACGTTCAAGTGTTGAGCCGTTTGACTGGGCAGCTGATTGTTTTCTATGTGGAAAAGCTGAGACCATTGACCTGAAACATCCAACAAGAGACCCTGTGTCACAGGTTACGCTACTTGGATTCAGAGAATCAGTTTTACAGCAATGTAACAATAGGGACGACCTATGGGCATATGATGTTATGATAAGAGTAAATGATTGCATAGACTTAGTAGCAGCAGAAGCACAATATCATAGCAAATGTTATAGAGATTTCTTTTGCTTTGCATATGCTAAGAATGTGACAGTCGGTCGACCAGCTGATTTAGGGAAGCAGGGTTGCTTTGAGGCTGTTTGCGACGGGCTGGATGAGGAGGGTGAGACTGAAACACTGACTGTTACTGATATCCATGAGAAAATGAAAGAATTGGCTAATAGGGCAGAAGTCTATGGTATTAAAAGCCTCCGAGATAAACTTCATGAGCATTATGGTGACCACATAATTTGGTCACGAATGAAAGGAGGTCGGGAGGATGTGCTGTGTTTCCAGAACATGGCAAGTTACATAGTACACACGACATGGCACTCTGAGAAATTAGATGATGATGCACAAGAAGATGAAAGAATAGTCATTACGTGTGCGAAACTATTAAAGGAGAAAATACGTGAGGGGAAATATTTAAAGGAAAACTACCCGGGTAGCAATGATATTAAGGATATTGATAAGGGAAGGGAGTTCCTTACACCACTGACACATATTTTTATCGAGACAATGATAAGTAATGCATACATGAGAGAGTTCAGTCTAGGGTAGGAATTCCTACCCTGTCATTAAATCTTTGTAAACTGAAATGATCGCTATTCGCTCTGAAACATTCAATTCTGCATTAATTTTAATTTAGCATGGGGTTATGACTTAATTTCCTACCCTGTGTGGTGAAGTCACGCTCATGTATGGTAATGACGTAAGACGAAATAGCATTGGCCAAGCAATTACACAAGCTGTAAGACCATCTTCAATAATGTCACCTATTTTGTTTGGGACGGCCGTGGAGATGGATCATGTATTTGGATCAAAGTGGCTAGTAGATGAGCTATTTAGATTAGGTTTTTCGGTCTCATATGATGAGGTCACTTTGTTTAAGGAATCGATTTTACAAGCGGAAAATCTTGGTACATTACTACCAAATGCAGATGCAGAAATCATGCAATGGGCGTCTGATAATGCAGACGATGTCAGGACGATAGATGGCCATAATCAGTTTCATGCTATGGGTACAATAGCAATGTCGGCTGTGAAAGGGGATCGAGCAAACTTTGACCAACATGTAAGACGTAAGGCAAGATTGGCTGTTTCGTAACTTATGACGGACAACGGTATACCCATTGTTCAATACATAGGGTCAGCTGTATCAGGCCTTTCCTCTCTAAGTTTAAATCCATTGAGGAAAATCAGCGACCGTATATAACACCATCAGTAGCATATTATGCTAATCTTATGTGGCAATCAGCTCTCCTATTAAACAAAGCAAATACACAAATACCTAACCTCTGGATTCATGCAACACTTCTTCAGATCACTCGATGATGGCATCGACAAATGGCAAGTGCTTATTCTTCCTTTCATAGACCTTAATCCAAATGACGAGACATGTCTGTACTCTACACTTTTGTACATTCAAGAACAATCCTGTCGATTGATGCAACCCAGTGCTTGCATTACATTTGACCAGCCGCTCTGGCAGAAAGCAGTAGAAATTACTGAGTCAAAAGGTCTAAACAGGATAGTTTGTCGGGTTTCATCTTCTTATGAGTGCTTATGGCAGTATCGGTAATGTGATGAAAGGGTCTGGTCTTGAGGAAGCCATTGGGCAAGTCTATGGGCCAAATACTATTTCCCATATTTTGACAGGTTAGTCAATTGCCAGAGCTTTCGTGCACATTTTCTGGTCGAAAAGGCACTTGTGACTAAGCTGGTCTCAGGTATATTACCTGCAGAGTCTGAACAATCCAAGTCAGAATCGTCCCAAAACACTAATAGATTAACCATGGATCAAGTAAGCAAACTAAAAGAATTGTTTGATCAAGTTACAGAAGATGGTGGTGTACCACTCAATGATATTCTTGATTCTGAAGAACTGTCAGGTTTAGATCAATGTATTGCTAAGCACAAAGAAAACATGGAAAATGAGTCACGCACTGCCAAGTATTGGATTTTGTATCTGTATTATATTAACATTGTCAAGACCTTTATGCAGTGTGAGAGAGTGCGATTGGGAAGGTCACCTCACAGCTGTTGGAAAGCTGCTGAATCTTTTCGCTGCATCTGGTCATATTAATTATGCCAAAAGTGCTAGGCTGTACCTCCAAATAATGAGGGACCTCCAAACCAACATCCGTGGTTGTACCAGAAACTTTCGGAAGGCTACCATGCAGTGCGCCAAAGTGAAAAATACTGGGCTGGGTTGTGGACTGATCTATGCATATAGCAAATTCTAATGCGATACATGAAAGCTTGAGGAGGTTTGACACATGGTCGTGGCATGACAGATAGTGTTAGACACCAATGGGTCTATAGCACGCATCATTGTACAGCTATTCATGACGCGATGACAAGTCTAACAAACTGCTACAAGTGAACAGCACGCAGAACTAGGAAAATCTAGGTGCAGGCGAGATTCGACAGACATGGAGAAAATACTGGATTGGTTTGAACAGCACAACCCTTTCAATGATGAAGTTTCTGCATTAAGATCACTGGCAACTGGACTAACAGCAACTGATGAGGATGGAATCACCTGTGACCAAGCTGAACAAATTGGTAGGGAGATTCAACAATCACTTGATGGTGTAGCATTTAGTAGTGTACATATTAAGCGATCGGAGCAAGTTCGGACATTGGAGTACCTTCTGCCAGGTATCAAAGTGTGTAAGAAATCAATTCAAATTGAGCCCAGTGTTTTATTTATGCGTTGCACGGCATTGGCTAACCGGGAGTCTGAGGACCTTAAATCTTACTTCAAGTGTGAGCTGTCAACGGTACCTACATCACTCTTCAAAGATTATTTCATGTGAAAACCAGATAAGGCAGAATTAGCTAGAGAGATTAAAAAAGATCTTACCAACCTAAGTAACCAAGCTAATGTTATTACCAAAGACAGTATGCCAGTTATAGATGGCGGATGGCTCCTGCATCGTATTAGATGGCAAAAGAATGCCACATATCGAGAAGTGGTAGAACAGTATGAAACATATCTTAGAAATAAGTTTGGGATGTGTTGTGTTGTCTTTGATGGGTACGAAGGGCCATCTAGTAACCAAGGATCACAAGCATTTGAGTAGGTCTGGAACACTATCTGCGGATATCACTCAATGAAAAGTCCAAATGTCACAAGAATCAGCAGGCATTTCTCTCAAACGTGAGAAATAAGACACAGTTCTTAGAACTCCTTGCTTGCCTGCTACAATCTAAAGGACATAATTAAGTGCAGTGATGGCGATGCAGACACTGATTGTATCAACTGCTCTAAACTTTTCGCAGAATGGCCAGCCAGTAATCCTTGTTGCTGAAGATACGGATATCTTCATTATGTTGATTCATCACTGGGAAACACAAATGGCTGACATATTCTTGATGAAAGAGAAAAGGGTTAGTGCATCGAATAAAAGTGTTAAATTGTACTGCATTCGAGAAACACACCAGGTACTGGATCCGGTTTTACGTAATAATATCCTGTTTATACACGCATGGAGTGGTTGTGATATGACTTCATCTACATTTGGACAAGGAAAAATGCATCTAATGAAGACATTAGTTAAATGTAATAGGTTGCAGCATCTATCCCGTGCACTGATTGACGAGACAACCACTGATGATGTTGGTGCTGTAGGCATGTCTATCTTCTGCAGACTTTACGGTGGTAAAGACCATGACACACTAACCTCCTTAAGACATACACGGTACCAAGCAATGGTTGCACGCTGTAATAAAATTGAGCCTGAAAGATTACCTCCAATTCAGAGAGCAGCGTATTATCACAGCCTTCGAGTCCACATGCAAATGAAGCAATGGGCTGAACTAAAAAACAACTGTCTCAATCCTTGCAAGTGGGGCTGGAAGCTAGAGAAAGATGGTATGCGACCAGTGATGACTGATTTAGGTGCTGCACCAGAAAGTGTCTTAAAATTCATTCGTTGCAAATGTAGTCAGTAATAAAAAACAATGTCCAACAAATCAATGCTCGTGCCACAAATCTGGGTTAAAATGCGTTGCAGCATGTGGAGGTTGTCATGGCGAGACCTGCTACAACAGGCCACACACTGACGGCTGTGAAGCTGAAGTTGACGATGTTGAAGAATGGATTACAAATTAAAGCATAGAGATAATAGACAGCTCTTTAATGATTGGTACGAAATACAGTATGTTATATTCATTTGGCTTCATTTATTAAATTGCCTGGAGCATGTCTTGTATTATGGGGAATTCTGATTTACTCAACGTACCAGCAGCCATATTGGATTTTGCTATGTTGACTACTTGGTTGAAAGTCAGTTAGAATATTTTATTTCCAACATCCAGAGCAAATTCCAGCAATGTAACCATAAAATATCCTGAGAAATCTTAATTTGGTTTCGTCTAGTGTGTGATTACAATATGTGAAAGGGCAAAAATTTTGGGGAAAATTCAATGTGGCATAAAATATTTTCCCAAAGGTTATCAGCTGCGACTTTTTGTCTGTAATACTATTCAGGATTCAATAACATTGGAATTTTTTTCCGAGGTTTGACCAAATTCACTAGCCTAGTGTGCAACAGTCGTCATGTACTGGCACGGGTTTACTTGAGAATGCTGGGGTTGATGGTTTCTCGGGAATCAGGCGGCCTTGCGCAGGCGGCCTATCCAGTTATTTCTCATGACACGGTGGACCCAGAGGACAGCTTTCCTGGACTGAGGTGTCACCCAGGCCAAAAAAAGCTTGGATATTCATGAATATCCAAGTTCTGTGGAGCTTGAATAAACCAGCTTCTTCTTTTCGTTCGCTGATCATACCGCCAGTCCTGTAAGTGACTATCGACATGATCATATGCGTTAAGTGCGTGGATCCATGGTTTATAAGAGTGCGCCGTGCGGCCTGGAACCTCCGTCTTCAGCACTCGAGGTTTCTGTCACGGTTACCTCACCCTTACCTCCTTTAGTCGCCTCTTACGACACGCAGAGGATACGGAAGGTGTATTCTAAGCCCCACCTACAGGGCCAATAAACCAGCTAATCCAAGCTTTTAATAACTTGGAAAAGCTTGGATTAGCTTTCTGGTATTGGCCACATAAAATTCAAGATAATTCAAGAAAGGCCTAGTTAACCCTCTGGGCCCTACCAAGAATTTACAAAGAAGTGCTAGAAACCCTACAGCCAAAAGCTAGAAACTTGCTAAGAAACCTAGCCTATAAGCGGTAGTGGCGTGATAGCGGCGTAGTGCTACCATGCCAACTATATTAACTATTTTTGGCAAAGTAACAGATCACTATATATAAAACTATATATCATTAGAAAGGGCAATAAAATACCTTTAAGTACATATAAAATTTGTATGAATAAAATATATTTTAGTTAGTCAACGTGCCTCTCAAAATGGCCACACCTTGTAGGATAAATACATTGGTCTATTTTTGCAAAGTTTATCGAATTTTTTAAAAATTTTACAAATGCCATTGATAAATTTAATCACAATGGTATTATAACTAACAGATACCAAAGTTTCGTGAAGGTTTTCATCCGATAAGATGTGAAAATGACAATCATATTATGTCATGGTACCGTAACATTTCGAGAAATTCCGGTCATGATTTTGGGGGGAGGCCTTATTCAATGTTGAATAATTCCTTTATACATAACCGAACACATACCAGGGTTTCTCAGCGTTGACAACGAATAAATGGCAAATTTTATGCTATGTAGTATTGCTGGTTGCAATCAGCAATTTAAGAAGCGAACGCAAATGTTTTACACTAAGATTCTATAGCATCCGACATTTTTTAGTAGCGGCGTCTCCAATAGGAATCGTTTACCGTGATAGATCGCGAGAGAACGACAGGAATTTGTAGAATCGTACCCGTATCTAATATACGAGTACCACGCTCATTACCCGTTATTGGCATCGCCGTATCACGCGCTATAAGATTGACGCGTCTGATTGGTCGGGAAGTCATGAATATTAATTTTTCCAGCAAGATGGCGACACGATCAGCTGTTTTGGAAAATAGTTGTATGTTCAAATATGTCAATCTATGCATATTTCTTGTACGCCACAAACTAAAAAGTAGACAGATGACTAGATTAACCATATTGACAATCGGGAAGTGGGATGCCGATATATTTGACAGTTTTCGCATCTCAACTCGGCGTAATTAATGCTAGTAATTTGAGAGTAAGTTTTCTTCGAAATTGTAAACAAAGACATGCATCGATGATTGAGATTATCGGACTGTTTATCTATAACCTTATTGTTATTTGGCGACCAGAGGTAAACGAATGGATTTATATATTATTGGTTCTGCTGCTTTCTTACCACAATCTATAACTTTCTCGGTTAAATTAGTCGTTGAGTAACTGAAAACTTGGGAAGTAACACCACATTGCCTAACAATCATTGATGATTGGAACTCACAAATTATTCCTTAGAAAACAAATAATTCACTATTGCCCTTGTTACAACCATTCTATCACCATTTACTATGTGGCCAGTATCCTCTGATCAAAGACATAGAGAACCGGGGCCCTGAAACAAACTTGCCCTATCATGGAAGTGTGCCCAAAATTAAAAACAATTATCACATTTGAACCTGAAATTCCAGAATTTCACGTTTACAGTCATTATAAAGGTAAGATGTTGAATATTTTGAATCCAGTTTGAAGCTGGTGCTGCCTTAGCCAGCTTCCAGTCAAATTAGTTTCAAAATATTCAACAGAATTTAGAAACATTTGTAACAAATTTATTATTCACTCTTGTCGATTGAAAAGGTTAATCCAGTAACTAGTAGTCATACTCCCTTTTTGGACTATATATGCCCACCATTTATTATATTACTCATTTCTGCGCTAAAATCTGAGGGCCGTGTATGACCATAACAGCCGTTGTCGGGTCATAGTGCTTACCAGTATATCCCTATGACCCTGCGCCGTACATGTATATTGTTAACCAAAACTGCTGCAGTTGTCTAGGAAAATGCCAATTTTCCGACCAAAGTAACATTATTTTTGAAACTGTATCACTGGAATGACTGGCTCTTGGTCTGCATATGGGCATTGTCTATGAGAAAATGGAAAAGGTGAGCGGACAATGGCTTAAAAACATCAGAGACTCTTCTGCTAATTGGGGTGATGGATTTCCAAACATGGATTTTATAAAGAGATAAATTTGTTGATCTGTGTAAAATAAGACTGCTGGGATATTGCAATTGCCTCCATTCATCTGTCTATCCATCCATCTCCAAAAGCTTTTGGTGGAATTCAATCAAAATTGTTAATGTGAATTACTGATATGATTATGAATTCGGAGACACCGTATACACTAGGCTCCGTCCATCGCAATGAATCAGCCAAGAATGACGCAAATATGATTCGACGGCAGTGAAATATACAACATAAATCTGCACACGAGCAAGGTAAGATTAACCCTTTTTCCATTGAATTCCGCATACCTCATTTTAATGATACCATAAAGGAAAACTGGTGAATATTTTAAAATTAGTTTGACTGCAAATTGCCTTAGGCAGCAATGGCTTTCAGTCAAATTAATTTCAAAATATTCAATAGAATAAATTTTATACTGTAAGCGTCATACTTTTTCAGGGATTTGTCGGTGAAAATGAGAAAGGGTTGAATAATAGATGAATCCAATCTGTCACCCAAGTATATGACATCATAATGAATTACGTCACATATAGGCTGACGTCACAATCAAAATATCTATTGGATGACGTAGCTAAGTCCATCATGCACTTTGTAAAGTCTGTCAGTTGTACGAATTGTATGCCATTTACTAAACATTCTGTTGAATAATTGAACAGGCCCAAGTCAGATTTTCTTCAAAATATTGAACAGGTTAGCTGTATCTATAGTAATCATGGAATTGGGAATTTAGGATTCAAAGTGTATAAACTGAACCCAACACACGCAAATCATGGATGGAGCTTACCTAGAGACGGGGCAGAGCTAAAAGTGGATTCCTCTATTAGAAAATGCAAATTTCTGCCATGCCCACTTGTCAATGCCAGTCTTTGCTATGTTTAACCCTTTCACCGACAAATCCTGGAAACAATGTGCCGTGGGCAATGATGGTGGTAGCCTAATTTCTCAATCCAAAAGAAATTTACATTTTTGTATAAAGATTTTGAATTAATTACCTACCTGTATCTTATCGCCTTGGGTCCTTTCATGATCCCCATGTTTTGAAAAAATGGAGGTATTATAATCGCCTCCATCTACCCGTCTGTAGGCCCATCACGCTATCCCCTCCCAAACAGGTGGGTGAAATTCAACCAAATTTGGTATGTGGGTTACCCATGATTGAGCTTTGTAAGACCATATTTAGATTTGGTTCCGCCCCCTGTGGGTCAGGGGATGGGGTCCAAAGGACAAATATCCGAAAAACTGTCCATCACGCTAGCTAACTCCTCCCAAACTGTTGTGTGGAATTCAAAGGAATTTGATATGGGTTACCATACCATTGTGAATTTTCTGCGGGGGAAGAGTGGGTGTTCAAAAGATCGCTCTCACACACCCTCTCCATGAATTGAAATTAAGGCCAAATGAGCCACTACATGTCTCTAGCAGGATTACTAGATTCTACTTTAGCCCATGAAATTTTCATTGGTGACCAAGGGAAGACTATCTTTGAAATTTTAATACTGGAATGACTGGTTTGGTTATCGAGCCAGTCATTCTAGTGGTACATTTTTACAAATAGTCTTATCTTGCTCTGAATATCTACATTTCTGAAGATCACAGCAATGACATTTTTTGGCCACCTTGACCATTGACATATCAAATTGTTACCATCAGGCTGGTCGGTTACAAATTGTTCTAGTCATAGTCAATTTCTACTATCCTCTGGCTCATGTTAATTTTTAAATCCTGCTTTAACAGATCATTTCCCCTTATGACATCCATATTTTCCACAACAATCCACTCCAGTCTCTGTGTAATGCAACTCTTCCAAAATCAGTGGTTGGAATTCAAACAAATTTGGTATGTGATTATGGAGTGCAAGGCAGCAAGAGGGCATTTACATTTGGCTCCGCCCTCAGGGATAGGATGGGGTAACGAGGTCAAAGTGGTGAACATGGGTTCTGCTATAATGCATTATCGACCAAGCAATCTAGTTATCACTTAGATTCCATTGACGGGTAGATTCAATTTTTAGAGCACAACAGTGTTGTCGGGACTTGATGCTTGATAGATAACATTATGAACACCAGTAATCAGAGATTGTAAACCACTGCCAAGACTACCCTACCATTTTTCTCACAATGTACATAGCGGTTTTAAAATTAATTTTTAGCACATCCAAATTTGTTAAATCATAGTGTATGGCCCTCTACTTTGTCAGATTTGAACAAAATCTAACCAGTAGTTTCCGAGATGTCCATAGATTAAAATGTGTATCCAATCTGGATCCTGGGTTTTTGTCCATATCACAGACAACTTCGGGAAATCCTTGTTTAGGTTATGTTGCTTTGTTGCGTTAAAATTTGAAACCAGTAGGATCAATATTTTAGATGCAATACCGGACGCACACAAATATAATAAATACCCCCTTCCCCTTGCAGGACAAGGGTAAAGATCCTGAAGTCTAAAAAAGTAATCTGTTGAGTATATTGTGATATATTTAATTGGAATCTATTGTTGCCTAAAGCAGCAGCAGCTTCCAATCAAATTGGACTCAATATATTCAACAAATCTACTATACATAGTCCAGTCTGATTACCTAATATGAGATTCTCTCTCCCTCTCACTTCGAGAACTTTATTTGACATTTGCACTGGTAGTTTACACAATACAGTATTTAAATATTTTCACCCCTATAACACACAAGCCGGCCAAAAATGGCTACAGCAGTGACTTTGCAAAATGGCCATTTGCAGATCATGAGAATATTTTTGAAAAAGTATGACTGGAATGTCTGGCGCAATAACCGAGTGGTAAATTTTCAAACAGATTCTCTTTGTCTGGAAATGGATATTTACTGAGATGTAATTTTTTTTAGCAAATTTAAGTGTTACAGGGTTTATAAAAATCATCAAGTTTAAATTTGCTTTCATTTTTCTCTCAAATGGTGTTTCAAGCTGAAAAATAAAAGGATAGATACATTAATAACATTGCAACATGAACAGCAGCAAATCCCAGTAAGATTGACAAAAATGGACAGGACAATCAAGCGCAATAACTGGGGTGTCGGAATGTGTTTTGACCTGGGTGCGGTGGGAGTCTAAACAGTGGGAGAGGAAAAAAGGGGTCGGGGGGGGGGGGCATCTCCCAACCCCCCCCCCCCCCCCACCCTCGTTCTGTCCCCATGTGAACCATATCTCCACAGTGGTCAATATCTTTAAAACAATTGTATTGTCTATGCTATATGTCCTTCAAGGTTCCAGACCACTGGCCTTTGAATTTTCGTCCATGCATACCACTAACACATATCCCCCTACTATAATATATATATATATATATATATATTATAGTTGGGGGATATGTGATGTTTTTTCAAATTATTGGCAAGTGTCTCATTACCTAAACTCCACTCGACCATTGATTTAAAATAATTTCACCATGATGGATGTTCAGTAATTTTGAGAGGCTTTCAGTTATTCAGTAATGGCAAATTGTCATTATAAAATAATTTAAAAGCGTGGAAACTGAAGTTTCATTAAAATTAAACTAACTGTCATAATCTGTAACATCATATCACGTGACAAAGATAACGAACGAAATTCGCGATCTTCTTAACTACCGGGAGCGGGTCGCGTTCGCATTTCCGTATTATATATGACACTGCTAGTATAGGATGCCGTTTATAAAGATTTTCCAGCTTGCCCAATCGTTGAGCAGCTCTATAATAATAATGATAATAATAATAATAATACCCGATTCCATCTATCCGGATAAACGGGTACTAGCGGGTACTCGCTTAAATAAAGGAATTGCTTCGTCATCTTCGACATTTTTACGCAAACTATTTCATTCACAAAGATCTATTTATATTTTCCCGCAAAAATTTGTAAACAAAGTGAATTGACCAATCAACAGTGGAATTAGAAAAGTCAGCCTTCTGCCGTAATGTAACGCTAAGTTTGATTGGATAAAACTCCCGTAAAGCTTGCGTATTTAGCGATCGAAAACTGGTGGTAGCTTGAGCCGATAATACGTCCCGTCGCTCCCGGTGTCTAATTGTCTCTTGTCGATAATACGTCCCGTCGGACTGGCAACGGCATTTTTTCAAGCCGATAATACGTCCCGTCGATGCCACAGGGTTAAAGTAAAATCCAAGAAAATTCCAGATAGCTTGAACATTCAAGAAAATCCGAGCTAACGTGAACATTCAAGATAATCCAAGCTAGCTTGCCGTATTGGCCACTTAAAATCCAAGAATATTCCAGCTAGCTTGAACATTCAAGAACGTTCAAGAAAATCCCACTTAGCTTGGATTTTATTCCAGAAAGTCCCAGCTATCTAGAACTTCAAGAAAATCCCAGCTAGTCCTAGCTTTTGAAATAGGTTAGCCATTAACATAAAATGTATGCATGTACACATAAATGCTGCCACACAGAGATTATGTGACAGAGTGATTTGCTGTGTCAAAATCACTTGTCTCAGTCAGGTTGTGTTTTGGGATATGGTTCGGTTTTTCTATAAATTTCTTTTATATGTTAGGGCAGGATAACTTTAAGGGTAACTTTAAGTTGGCACGTAGGCAGATGAAATGTATTTCGCGCTGTTTTTGCACGCGAAACTCAGGTTCGCTTCTGATTGGCCGGACCGCTAGAAAGTTGTGTGTTTGGTTAAAGGATGGTTTAAGATAGCCATTCACTCATATCCAACTGACAAGTCAACTGGGAAGGAATGATTCCATGAATCTAAGTGTGGAATCCTGTTTGTAGATTTGGCCTGTAGTTGGGTCAATTGACGGCAGATGATGAGGCAGTTCAGACTTTGAGCGCGTATAGGGGAGGAACAGTTCTGGGGTGTTTACCTGGGTGTTAACCTGAAGCAGTTCATGGGGTGTTTACCTGGGTGTTAACCTGAAGCAGTTCATGGGGTGTTTACCTGGGTGTTAACCGGAAGCAGTTCATGGGGTGTTTACTTGGATGTTAACATGAAGCAGTTCATGGGGTGTTTACCTGGATAGTGTATAAGATTTTTCAGAGACATGGTGCTTTAGTAATGTCATTTCTGAAACCGTCAGAAATGTTCCTGGATTTGTTTCTGGTATTGTGTTAATTTAATCTGTATTTGGACATTTCAATATAAAAGAACTTTATACTTACCGGACTTCACATAAATATTATGTCAGAAATTAGATAAAAGAAATTGGTTAACTTTAATTTGTTAGACGTAGATAAGAAATTTAAATATCTGAAAAATGTATTTAGGGCATTATATTTTATGCGAATTATTCTGAGGAAATTGGGAATTTTCCATATTATTAAAGAATATTTTGTCTTTGGGCAACGTCCTTCCAGGTGGTTATAAGGATTAAGGGTATTTTATAAGTAAGGTTGTGATCAGTCATATTCTATTTTCAACTTTGATCTCAGTGGATCCTGGTTATTGTTTCATTGGGTTTATTCTGTGAAATGAAAAGATGATTTTTGCATGTGTAGTGTTTAAGACATTATGTAATATATTCAGTATTTTGCGTGTTCCATTTGTATAGATATTCGTTATGGAGCAGTGAACAAATGGTGAGAGAAGTCATTCATTAAAATTCTTACTTAAACTTAATTTTATATTATTATTCCCCTCCCCCATCACTCACGCCTATAGTTACGACAAATTGGATTCATTAAGAACCGGTGACCTCTAGCAACTGAATTTTCTTTCGACAATCAAATTGTTATTTTCTCCTGTGGGAGATGATTGTTAAAGTTTTTCTAAGTTAAAGTTACTACGTCACATATATATAAATATGTATGCTTAAAAAACAAAATCACCTTCATGGGAGTTGAGTTATTCAATTACAAATACAATTTCAGCCAGACATTAGCGATGTATGAGTTTCTGACTGATTTGTGTGTTATTCTTATAGACATAGATTGTTAATGTGCCATATTATTTAGAAAGGCATCATCACTGCATTAATTACATAGAACTGAAAAAGCTTTACCAAAACTGGTAATTCTGAATAAATCTCTGGAAATCAATAGAATACATACCTCAAAATACAGTTCTGTTTGCATTTAAGGTTACTGATGCTAAGCATTCTATCTAACAGTACTATCAGTGTTTCCAAACTATCATATTCTATATATCCATAGCTGGTAATGATCACTGCAATGATTGTACTGTTTGCTTTTTTACAGACTAAATTTCCCACCAATTTACCAGGTCACGGTCACCTCTAGTCATGCCTATACAGAACCTGTTCTTGCCTTAGTGCAAGCTATTTCAAGATAATCCAAGGTAGTGTAAGTGAGTCTACGAATTCAAGGATATCCAAGTAGCTTGGATTCTTTTATGTCTGACAAAACAAAGTCCTAGAAAATCCAAGCTAGCTTGAATTCTGTCAAATCAGAAAAGTCCAAGCAAATCCAAGAAGCTTGCACGTTTTCATGATGATATTCAAAAAGTCCTAGAAAATCCCAACTAGCTTGAATTCTGAGAGGGGGGATTTTCAAGAAGTTCAAGCAACTATGTAAAGTCCAAGCTAATTCAAGGTAATCCAAGCTGGTATAGGTTGAATAATTATCCAATAGCTTGGATATTCAAGAAAATCCAAGCTAATCCATGTTAACTTGAAATTTATTTCACACGGCCAGTGATGGAACCTCTTATTCAATGGTGGATGAAGAGAGAATCTCATGGTGGGTGTGATGCTTACCCCACCCCACCATCAAATAACGATGTACACAGATGCATCAATGGAGGGATGGGGGTGGGGGGGGCCTGCCTGGAAGAAGCCACAGTATCAGGGCTTTGGATTCTGGATCAGACAAAGGAACATAAAAATCTACTGGAATTACGAGCAGTAGTACTGGGCCTGGAACATTTCTTAGAGAATGTTCAGGGCAAGATTGTTCTAGTTCGATCAGACAACTCGACAGTAGTGACTTACATAAACTGCCAGGGCGGAACGAAGTCATCCAGTCTCTGTATGATGACTTGGAAACTGCTTTGCTGGTGTCTAGATCACATGATCACCTTCAAGGCAGTTCACATTCCAGAAAGGCTAAATCTGTTAGCAGACTCATTGAGCCGAAGGATGAGTGTTTTGCCTACGGAATGGCAACTAAATCAATGTGTGGCGGATCATCTGTTTGACCATGGGGGGAAACCCAACATAGATTTATTTGCAAGGAACAAGAATGCGAAGATGACGACACGTCTCTCCGATTCCAGATCCAATCGTTTACACAACTGATGCGTTAACTATCAGCTGGGAGAGAATGTATGCATACGCATTCCCACCAGCAATCCTGATTCCAAAGGTTCTTCAGAAAATCAGGCAGGAGGAGTGCCAAGTACTTCTGATCGCCCCGAGTTGGCCAAGCCGATCATGTTATACGGATCTGCTGGACCTTCTGGTCTGCAATCTGGTTCCTCTGCCTCTGATGCACAATATTATTTTCCAGGGCAAGTCCCTTCACAACAACCCGTCAATGTTCCATTTGACTGCGTGGATATTGTCAAGGAATCTAAAGTTAAGGAGGGCTTTTCTAAGCAAGCAGCCATGTTTATGGAAAAAGCCAGAAGGGGGTCAACCTCCAGAGCATATAACTATAAAATAAATAGATTTGCAGAATGGTGCTCAAACAGAGATGTTAATCCAATGGATGCATCTATTCAGGTAATAGCCGATTTCCTCTGTCACCTGTATGATGCCTATAGCCTCAAGCCTAACTATTGCTGGTCACAAGTCAGCTTTGATGTCAGTTATCCCTTGCTTGGCTGATAGGGGAAGTGACGAAGTCTGTTCATTGAACACTTTAATAAAAGGCATGGGCAATCGAAGACCGAGAAATCCTCCAGCGATTTCGTCTGAGTTTTTTCTCTAGTACTTCGTGCTAGCAGACAAACCCTCTGAACCACTAAGTGCCATTTCTGTGTAAATGTTGACACGTAAGACTGTTTCCAATTGCTGCTGCCTCTGCAAGACGGAGAAGTGAGATTCATGCTTTATCCGCTGAGGCAGACCGTTATGTGGTTACAGGGGAAGACCTTAGGCTTCTACCTAGGATAAATTTCATGGCTAAGAAACAGTCTGAAGTATCCAGGTCAACCAATTGTTTTATAACTTTGACTTGGTTTGATCCTAATTCAAAAGCATGGTGTCCATTCCACACATTAAACAGATACAAACAACGTACACAGGAATGGCGGACGGACCCATCCTCGTTATGGTTGTCTTATATTGAACTGAGCGGCAGGGTGTCAAAAGACACTATATCTAGGTGGATGGTGGAATGTATTCAATTTTGCCACAAATCTGCCACTGGTAAACAAGTTGACTTAGCCAAGGCTCACAGTGTTGGTGGCGTATTGGCGTCCACCACCCTGTTTAACGGGGTGCCAGTGGATGACATTATGTCAGTAGCTCAGTAGCACTGAGAGTCAAGTTTTACCGACCATTACCTCCGTGACACCACTAATCCTCTTGCCTTATCGATATTCAAAAGATGATCAGGTGTATATATTGGAGATAAGTTGCACTTGCTGTCTTCAGACAGCACATTTTAATTGGGGAAACAACTGCATATTTGTGTATCATTTTTTCCTTCACTGATGTGACTGGATGGATACAGCTTTCATGCATAAGGTCAGTTCTTCTGGCTTTTTTGTTGTTACATAATTTATTGTCACAATGTATTACCCTTATTTATTAATAAGGTAATGGTACCTGTGTATTATGTGGTTCATTTATTGCGAGTATACAAAATGAAGCCTTTCGTCTCTTGTCCTGCAGTACTTAGCATGGAGGTAATAGCTTCTCCTTTCCCAAAAGCGCATTTGACATACGGACATCACTCTCACCATCGGTTGTGTTATCCGATGTTCAAATCGTTGCCTGATTGTGCATGCGCAAAACGCGCAAGGGATGAGCTGGTCTTTTGACTTAGCCCCCCCTCCCGCCATATTCTCTTACAAATTCTGGCAATATCATAGTTTTAGGGAGGTAAGTATATCTCTTGAAGTGAAATAAACGAAATCATAGATATCTTTTTGATGAGAGAGTTGTTATACTTACCTCCCTAACACGGACCCGACCTCTCCACCCCACAGAGTCTTGGTCTTCAGGCTTATAAGTTGCATGTGTCGGCCAATAGTTAAACTGAGGCAGTGACAGTCTGCGCATGCGTGAGGTTGGGGCCAGCATCCGTCTGACCGTCACTTGTCTACCTGCCCATTAAGGGCACCTATCTTTTTTAATCTGGGGTTATTGAGTCAAGGTCGATATTTAGGAAATATCATAGAGTGTTAGGGCGGTAAGTATAACGACTCTCATGAAAAAAGAAATCCGTGATTTCGATTATTCTCTGCTTGAATGAGAGCAATATCAAGATAATTTGCACCGGTACTCTCAAATAAATTCCCATTATAAAACAATAATATCGCGGGAATTTGGAATTTATTGTTTGTAAATTCATATCAGAAAGAGCATTAACAAAAAAATGACATCCATTAAATTTACTTCGCCAAGTCGCCATCTAATTATCATAATATAAGCAAGTTGTTCCAAAGACAACATTTTCCCCAATAAATATTCCAAATGAATTTGCCAATTAGGGTATAGTGAAATTATTACTCAAACTGCTTTCAAAACATGTACATAATATCATATTAACTTGCTATATTTACGCTTACGTGTTACAAAATCTGTTCGTATTTGGGATACATATTATGATGTATTATGAGGCCTTTAGTCAGTGGTGCTTATGGCTGTTGCTCTATTAGATAGCAACATCTTGCAGCAACACATGGTATCCGTTGTGTTTCATATTATATTCAGCAGTATGATGATTATTAATCTGCACAAGGGATACCATGTGTTGCTGCAAGCTGTTGCTACCTAATAGAGCTGTATTATGAGGCCTTCAGTTAGTGGTGCTTATGGCTATTGCTCTATTAGATAGCAACAGCTTGCAGCAACAGTCAAGGAAGGCCTCATAATATACATTCCAGTATATTAGTTCAGTGGAATGCCTCCAATCACACAGGAGGTTTAATTTTCACTGGCCCGCCACTATAAGAAGCAAACTACGTCATTTGAATTTTTCGGTCATTTTTGCATCATTTTGACTCAATTTATGTTCGTCACTACCCATTTAGATTACTGTCAAAACTAAAACAGTATGGTAGACCCATAAATTTTTACCCATAATATAATATTAAATTCTATGTGTAGACCATGCTATGAATGCTGTAAAGATCTGCACCACAAACTATCCTACATTAATGGCTGCGAAATGTAGGCGTAATGCTGACGGCTGTTATCACATATTTGTACGATATTAATGGATGGAATCGGGAGAAATATGTCATCAGTTGTTCAGCAACAGTAACGTTCTATAAATTACAACGCAGTAACATCATATTTTTATGGTACGGGTTTCTTAATCTTTGAGAAATTATCTCGCCCAAGTTCAATTCCTGTCTAATGTATGCACGCACACACATCCAGGTTTTCTATCTAGGGCAATGCAATTTAAAATTTAAAAATCAGACCACAAATTATTTTATTTGGTATGACGTTTGAATATTCACATAGGCCTACATTTCCGTTATTCAAGATACAAAATTAGATTTGAATTTCGAATATTCAATTCGATAATTGATTCAAGCAGGATTGTGTAAGATTCGCAGGGCCCTATTTTCAGGGATATCTGATTCTGATAAAGCGAATTTTCAGGGATTTGGCTTGGAAAGTAATATCTATGATGACTGATGATTCGGAAGCTGAAAATCATGATGGACATCTGTTATTGGATAATAATGTCGATCTCATATGCGATATGCAATCGACTGGTTAGTATATTTTTTTGAAAATGGAGTTCAGTTCACTACGGATGGTGATGTACGGAGTTTGATATATTTTGCAAAATTTTAGATGAAGATTTTATTGAAATTTGTGGACAACAAACTAACAATTTTACAACTGAGTATTTTGACACCCATCCAGTAGAGCATCAAGAAACCAGACTATGACAGCTACTCGTCTACTAATTTCTTATCTGAGATGAAAGGCTTTAGGAGTGTAATGTCTAGGGACAGGTGGCTTGAAATATGTATTTTGATCGTATCGCTAAAATTTAACCTGCGACAAAACACCTTGTTAGAAGTTTTCAAACCCTTTACTATCCAGAAAGTAGATGAGAGCATGATCCAATATATGCTTCAGAAACCACACAAATGGGGATTGAAGGCTTGGGCACTTTGCGAATCTGAAACGGGTTATTGAGTCAATCTGTCGATATACACGAAAAAAGCTGTATCATAGATCATGCACTTACATACTGTGTTGTGACGGACATATCTAGGCCATGCAATCCTTGGTAAAGTCTTCTCTTGCTAAAATGTGTATGTCCAAAGAGCAACACAGAAACAGAAACTATTGACAGTCCACACACCAGTGAATCTGAACAAGAAACCTTCCATTCCAGTTTAACAGAATGTACACACCAATTTAAGGCGTGTTTCCAGACCTAGTCATGCCAGCTGGAGAACAAAGATGTCTAAAAAGCTGCTCCCTCCACAGTTCTTACACACACGCGAACAGTAAGTTGGTTCACCCAAACAAAAGATGAATGCATCATCATTAAACAAAAAACGCAACACGAAAACAAAACAGCCAGAAACAGAACAGATAAAACTGTTCAAAACCCACGAAACTTTGCAAAACAAAACCAATCACCCACATAGAAAATCGTAAGGAGATGAGGTCTACAAACTCTTAGCAGGTGTAATTTAGATAATAACTGTATAAATTCTAGTGACATCATTGTTTCACCCATGACATATCTTGCATCTATCTCAAAGATTTTATCATTGAATGTATTTAAATCATATAAAGATAACTTTTATATTCTCAAAAAACATCTGTTGTTAACTTACCCCAACTTAAGGTTGATAATTAACACTGTGAGATCTACCCTAGATCTCGGCCTTGGATTCTGTCCAACCATCTCTGAACATTGGGACACTTCATTCAGACCTAACCAGGCTTTTTAGATGAATACTTTTGAAACATCATTTTCAGCATCTGCCATTTGGCCCGATTCCATTATACAGATCCCTCTAGGACCTATCTTTTCTGATCTAGATGACTTGACAGGACTGGATGCATCTATTAGCTTATGCCGTGGCTGCCTGTCCGTCCGTCAACTTTTTCTTGAAACAACTTCTCAAGAACCCAGTTCCGATTTCAATTATGTTTGGCAGAAATCATCCGTAGGGCATAGAGATTCAAGTTTGTTCAATCGAAGCCGATTGAGCAGCTTGGATTTTGGCCGATTGTTAGAAATGTGTTTTAAAATCTTCTTAACTGCTTGGGAATCGATTCAAAACTGATGAAATATCATGTAGGCCAAGAGCTGAACCAAGTTTGTTCAAGAGAACATGATTTGGCAAATAGTTTGCTGGCCATCTTGGATGACCTAGTTTTCATGAAAATTACTTCTCCAGAACCACTGAACGGATTGGGCCGAAATTTGGGAGATAGGATTAGGGACTAAGGGTCATTAAAGTTTGTTCAAGGGAAGTTGATCCGTCAAAAAACATGGCCGCAATGGTACAATTAAAATGTAAATGTTTGCCATGCATATTGGAATTTTTATTTAGATTTTGAGGCCGGAAGTGGTTTTATATATTTTGGGGTATTCTGATCTCAAATTTGCCATTTTTGAAACTGTCGGATAAACTGTTTGGTGGCCATCTTGGATCATTTTCCGGCCAAAAGCTCCCATACTAAAGCAGTGCGAAATCTCCAGAAACACTGGGCTGATTTAAATTATATTGGGCAGAAAGCATTCTTAGGGCATAGAGATCAATGTTTGTTCAAACGAAGCCGATCGGCCAATTTGCCTGGTGACCATCGTGAATTTTGGCAGATTTTTATAAATGTCTTTAAAAGCCTCAAACCGCTTGTGGGATGGATTCAAGGGAAATTGATTGGGCAAATGGGTCAACGGGCATCTTGGATGACCTAGTTTTCGCGAAAATGATTTCTAAGACCTAAATGGATCGGGCAGAAATTTGGGTGATATGATTAAGGACTAAGTGCCATTAAAGTTTGTTCAAGAAACATAAAAAAGATGGCCGCCCTGCGGCAATCATAATGTAGCGTGCTTGGCGACCACTTGGATTTTTTTATTTGATGGATTTTGAAGCCGGTTTTATATAACAGGTTTTGGGTATTCTGATTTCAAATTTCCCGTTTTGTGAAACTGTCGGATGGACGGTTTGCATGCCATCTTGGATCTTTTTCCTACCAAACGCTCCCATGCTAAAGCAATAGAAAATTGTTAATGGTTTCTCGAGAACCACTGGGCCGATTTCAATTTATATTTGACAGGAAGCATCCTTACACTATAGAGATCCAGGTTTGTTCAAAGGAATCAGATTTTTAGAAACATCTTTAAGAATCTTATGCGAAATGGCTTTGATGACTTCGGATTCAAAACTCATGAAATATCTAGGGCAAGAGCTGAACCAAGTTTGTTCAAGAAAATCTGATTGATCGATTTGCATGACAGTCATCTTGGTTGACCTGTTTTGTCTTGCAAATCTGGCCATAATGATAGGATTCTACTTATAGGTAATGCATTAATGTTCCAGATGAACTATACACATCCATTGGGCCTAAATAACCTTATTTATTCCAGTGCCTGGCTGTATTAGAGCTCATTGAGGGGCACAGAGTGTTAAGTGTTAAGAGGAGACTAACACCATGAACTTGAAATGGGATCTCTGATCTAACAGATGAAAATTCTAGAAGGAAGACAGTTTTAAGACTATCCTAGATGTTTCCATTGTCCTATTGCAGATTCTTGCCCTCCTACGCCGCTCCTGTATTGAGTACCGTGCTTGCACGCTTTTGATGTCCGCTAAGTTCACAAAACTTCATAAATAATAATGAGCTGCGGTGAGTCAACTTCGGCCAATGAAATTGCTTGATAAGAAATAAGGAAGTACACAAATTTACACGCGCGCATAAGCCAAACTAGGGTTTCTGTTACTGAAAACCAGTCTACACATTTTCTGTTTCTCAGATAACTCGTTTAGAGCAAAACGATTGCAAACGTGTGCAAATATCTCCTTCCATTTCAACAACAGATCGCCAAATCTTTTGTTGTTGTGATTGTAAATTAGATCACGGGATGTAGTCTCGCCTATCGAGCAAAGTAAACTGAAACCTGATTGGCGGTCAGCCGTCCACAGTTGTAACATTACTTCACAACATAGCAAGAGATCGAAGGACTGCAAGTATGGCCATGAACAGTGTAGCTATGTGAGTGGGCGTATATTGGTACATTGAGATGTTTCAAGGCAAATAGATCCTAGAAGTTTGAACTGTTTGCCTGTTAAAGGGATGCTAATCTTATCCCAAATGTTGGACTGCACTGATAGATTATGTTTTATAGATTCCATATCATTTATATCCTGTCACATTCCCCTATCTGTATCACAATTACCTGCTTTGTAAAATGACGTAAATGTTGACCAGTGAGTGCGACCATTTTGTCTCAAGCGATAGTGTATGATGTCATGTAAGTGCCAATGCATTACAATCTTTATTATGTAATACTCATTCCATTGAATATTTTGAAACTAATTTGACTTAGAATTTTGATTGGTCGATTTTTCTCGTGGTCATTTTAGATTTTCCGAAAATTTTCCCAAAATCATTTAAAATGTTACTCCAATATAAATATTTCTGGAAATCAGTTAAAAGCCTACTCATTAACTTCATTAATTGCTTTGGCAATTTCAACCAGACTTGGCTGGAAGGATACTTAGCTGATAGGTTTCAGAACCTGGATACAGAATCTTGATTGGTCAATTTTTTCGCCAACCATCTTGCATTTTATGAAAATTTGGGGAAAACAGTTAAAATGCTATTTCTCATTAACTAACCGCTTGAACAATTTCAAGCAAACTCGACTGGAGGGCCCATATCATGGTATGATTTAGAGCTTATATACAGAATTTTTATTGGTCAATTTATTCGGCGGCCATCTTGAACCAAAAAATGGCTGAAATTCGTTCATTTTTAAACACTACTCATTAACCGCTTGTTCCAGTGGCCATGTTGTTCTCTATAATAGCATCTCAGGAAGCACTTTATGGACCAGGCTGAAACTGATTAGATTTAATGTCATCGGTAACTAACTTGAGGAATCCGGATTGATGAAGGGAATGCAATACCTAGGTTATTTTCACATGCCTATGCAGGAGGGAATGCGCTAAGTGAGGGTTGCTGGTACCCGCAAATTGATAGACCACAAAAACTTTACATCATTTATTAGAATGTGAGTCATGTGGAAATCTTAGTTGGCCATGGAGACCCTTTTTCAAACGGATTATGATGCAAGGAACAAACAGTTGAAGATTTTGGTGATGATTTGACTGAAATTTGTTGTTGAATGAGTCACTATCAACATACCGTAACTGCTTACCTGTGCGATTGACTCTAGCTCTTTAACCCTTTCACTGACTAATCCATGAAAATGTAAATTATTTACGATATAAAACATAGTCTGTTGAATATTTTGAAATTAATTTGACTGGAAGTTAAACTTAATTTCAATATATTCAACACTTCCTGTATGGTTCGGACCCCAATCATTTCGAGTCCATTTCGTCTTTTTGCCCAAGATCCCAGTTCAGGGAAGCTCCTTCCTCTAACCAGTCTAGAGGCAGATCTCCAGGTTACCAGTCGTATAGATCTATGTCTAGAGATCGCTCCTCTTATCGAGGTTCCCAGAGGAAGACGCTTTTAAGATTTGGCTCTCTCCTCATCATCCCTTTTTTCTTCTTTCTCAATCCTTTGTGGTTTCTTCAATTTAGTGGCAGTTACCCAGCATGCCAGTGGGAGGGCGCCTTTCTCTGTTCTGGGAGAAGTGGTTAGCCATCATTCAGGACTCCTGGCTTGTGAATCAGATCCACTGGGGTTATGTGCCAACATGGATTCAGAACCCCCCCCCCCCCCTCTTTCTCCAAGATGGACTGCTGGTCCCTCCAGCCAGGAGAAGCTTCTTGTCTTAGAAGAGGAGTTAAGGTCTGATCGACAAGCAGGCAGTCGAGGAGGTTTTCCAGTGGAAAGTAGGTCCGGGCTACTACTCCACAAGTTTTCTAGTTCCGACGAAAACTGGGTTGGCATCCCATCATCAATTTAAAGAGATTGAACCTGCTTAGTCTTACACTAAAATTCAAGATGGAGACTATTGCCCAGATTATTTCAAGTCTAGAGCCAGGCATGTGGATGGCTTCTATTGACCTAAAGGGCGCGTGTTTCCATGTTCCGATTCATCCCTCATCGAAGGTTCATGAGATTCGCGTATCAGGGTTGAGTCAGGTAATTTAGGGCTGCCATTCGGCATGACTACGGCTCACTTTCTTTTCACCTGTCTAGTTACGCCTGTGGCAGATATTCTGCATTGTCAGTCGATCCATCTACACGTTTATATCGACGACTGGCTGCATGCCCTGTAGGTGGGGCTTAGAATACACCTTCCGTATCCTCTGCGTGTCGTAAGAGGCGACTAAAGGAGGTACGGGTGAGGTAACCCTGACAGAATCCTTGAGTGCTGAAGACGGAGGTTCCAGGCCGCACGGCGCACTCTAATAAACCATGGATCCACGCACTTAACGCTTATGATCATGTCGATAGTCACTTACAGGACTGGCGGTATGATCAGCGAACGAAAAGAAGAAGAAGACGACTGGATGCTAAAAGCAAGGTCTTGTGCTCTTCTAGAAGACCTCATTCAAGTTGTCTGTCATCTTGCGATCTAGGGGGTATCATAAAGCTTAAAAAATCAAGCCTCGGGTTCTTTCTCAAACACTCGCCCACCTAGGAGTAAGCTTTGATTTAGTTCAAGGCTTGGTTTTCCCGTCTGGATGCGATTTCATGCGCCATGTCTCTTCTGATCAAGTCCCCATTCATAAAGGCTCTGGTTTTTCTTCGAGTTCGAGGGCTGATGGTCAGTGTTGAGAACGTCGTTCCGTGGGCGGCTCTGATGAGAAGACCCTTTCAGCTTTATGTCTATGGAAGCAGTCGAAAGACTCCCTAGATTTTCAGATCCCATTCGAGATTCCCTGCTTCCTCATTTAGATTTTTGGTTGGACCAGTCCCTCTTGTTGAAAGGTTCCTCTGAAAAAAGCTGACTCCCAGCGTGGTCATCTTCCACATCTTCTCCCAGGCAGTCTGGGATTCCGAGTCAGTTTCAGGTCTGGTCCCCAATAGAAGTGTCGGCCCACATCAATGTCCTGGAGTTGTGGGCTGTCAAGAAAGCTTTGCTTCATTGCTTGTCTCCTGAAGGGTCGCAAGAATCTTGATTCATTCAGACAATTCCACGGTAGTCTCTTATGTCAACCGTCAGGGGGAACGAGATCTTCCATTCTATGTATAGAGACGTGGAATCTTATTCTCTTGTGACACAGGTTTCAAATGTTCGTAGTAGCCTGCCATGTCCCAGACAAACTCAATTTCCTTGCGGACCTGCTTTCCAGACCAAGCAAGTTCGCTGACACAGAGTGGATGCTAAAGACTTCAGTAGTCAGGTAGATTTTTCTTCTCTTGGGTCGCCCCATGCAGATCCTTTCACAACCAGTCTAAATGCCCAGATTTCCACTTACATGTCTACATTTCTAGGGGATCATTAGCCCTAGCTGTGGACGGCCTGTCTCAATCCTGGACAGGGATGTGAGCTTATCCCTCCAACCATTCTCCTTCCTCTAGTATTGAAGAAGGCCAAGGAGCGCAGTTGCACAATCCTTCTAATCGCTCCATTTTGGCCCAAAAGGATTTGATTTGTGAACCTTCTGGACCTGCAAATCTTCTGTCCCAAGTCAGGGGCAAGTGTCTCCATCCGAACCCAGAGTTATTCAACCTTTGTGTTTGGAAGATATCCAACCTTCGGTCCCTCCGGTCCTCTTTTCTCAAAGATCTCAGGAAATTCTTAAATGTGTCAGAAGGGAATCAACCAGACATTTTCTCAAGATGATGTTCTGACAATAATCTTGTGCCCGATTGTCTCTTTACCCAAAGTTTTAGATTTTTTATAATATCTGTTTGACTCTAAATTTATCAGTTAATACTGTCAGGGATTACAGATTTTCTCTGGCATCTTTTCTACCATGTCTTGAATGTCGAGATTAAGGACATGAAGATTTTGAAAGATTTCATTTATGGTCTGTCATTCTGGGTAATATTCGTCCTTCTGTTGCAAAACCGCTTCCTTCTTGAAATCTAGCTCTAGTTTTGTAGGTTTTAGCTGGTAAGCATTTTGAGCTGTTAGGTTTTATCTGTGTAAAACTGTTAACCTTGAAAACTGTCGTTATAGTTGCTGTGGCTTCGGCTCATCGTTGGGGTGAAATTCATGCTCTTTATGCTAAAGTTGATAGGTTTCATGTTGTTGGAGATGGATTGGTCCTTTATCCTATACTAGAAGAGATTTTTTTTATCAAAGACTCAATCTAGTCTTCCAATTATCCTGCTAAACCTATTATTCTTAAAAGCCTATCTTCTTTTTCTCTGTCCGACAAGCTCTGGTGTCCGGTCAGATGGAGCATTAAAGATTTCTAAAACTTGAACTGATTTTAAAAGGACTGATCCGTTTCATCTATGTGTTACATATGCTGAAGAAGTAGCGAGACCGGCGTCAAAACAGACGATTGCTCGGTGGATTTGTGATACTATCAAAATTTACCATAAACTGCCATCCTCAGGCGATAAACAATTAGCTAATGTAAAAGCGCATGATCTTCGTGGCATGGCTACTTCTTTTGCTCTTTTAGCGGCCTCATTTTTAGCTCACTTAGGTGAGTTTATACAATCGCAATTTGTCTGTTGTCTGACGTCTTTCAACAATTGTGGCACGTTTCGCCATTTTTTTTATAGATTAAAACCAAATTTGGCAGATATGTTCCTTTTGGCAATAACTATATGGGCTATGAAGATGAAGAGGCCACACCCACAAATAGCAGAGTTATTGCCCTTGCTATATTTTCAAAGCATTGAAGCCTATGAGGAAAATAATTTTGTGGCACGTTTCGTCATTTATCAATTGATTAAACCCAAATTTGGCAGACATGATCCTTTAGGCAATATCTATTGGGGTTATAAGGATGAAGTGGCCATACCCATAAACAAGGGCCACAACTCTGGTTCATTAATGTGTTTTTAAGTATTGAAGCCTACGGGAAAAATACATTTGTGGTACATCATTTATCAATTGATTAAAACCAAATTTGGCAGACATGTTCCTTTAGGCAATATCTAATGGGGCTATAAGAATGAAGTGGCCATAAACAAGGGCCACAACTCTGGTTCATCAATGCATTTTTAAGTATTGAAGCCTATTGGGAAAATACTTTCACATCAAGAGTATACTTACCTCCCTAATACTTTTGATATTGCTAAATATCGGCTTTCACTCAATAAACACTCAGATTAAAACAGTTAGGTGCCCCTACTGGGCAGGGAGTCAGAGCATAGTCTGGCGGATGCCAGCCCCACCACCGCGCATGCGCAGACTAGCACTTCCTCTTTGCTAATTTATTGGCAGAGAGTCTACACATGTTTTTGTGCTAGAGCTTTTCTTTACTCAATTCATAGTCTTTTTGTGTGAATTTGGAAGTGATTATCCCTGATAAAGATGGCAGAAAGGATGACTTCGCCAGAGGAGGGCCCAGGACCTTTAAATCAGGTGACTTCTAGTAAAATTAGCGAGTTTTTCTCCCGGTGTAATGTGTTTCCGGGACTCGCGTTTACCGTGATAAGTGCCTTGTTTAGTTGGTTTATTTCAACTAGGTGCTATATAATACTAATCTCTCTGTGTTTATGTCCACAGGTCTGTGTGACGATATGTAATGGACATCACATCAGCAGAGGGTTTGTTTCTCTCCACCATGGTTCCATTTCCTACTAATACTGTTAGGTTATCTAACCAAAAATTTTATGTCCAGTGAGTCGGAGGCCTAGTATAAAGGTCTTCTCACTTTGCCCTCTTGATCCAATTCCTTCCCCTATAGGTGGAGAGAGTTAAGAGGCGTTCAGTTGGTGGAGTGCTCCAGTTCATCACGTTGGATGGTTTGTCTATACAAAGTGTCAGGTATCTAATTATTGATATGAGGTGATGTTAATTATTTAGAGAGGAAAGGGAGATAATTAACAGTATTTGCCATTGTTATCAGTATATATCTGATGGTTGTGTAGTCGAAATGTCCATTCTGCACATGTTCTGGTTAGAGATACAATTCGTCCTTGCACTTGGATGTTTGTTGGGGATCGATTTTTTCCTGTCATAGGATTAATGACGTCATAATCAGCCTTGCTCTTTATTAACAATTAAAGTTTGTCCAAAGCTGGTTTTCTGATGAATATTGATCTTTATGATCATTTCCTTCTCTTGAGTTGGTGAGTTTCTGAGCTTAACTAGATTGCTCATACTCCTCGTCCTTTGCCCTGTTTCAGAGACCTGGTTGTGCGTCCTGTGGATGGTTTTTGAAGGACAAGTTTGTGCCTCATCTCTGTTATCAGTGTAGCCCCTGTGGTCCCTTGCTTAATTGCGAGATATGTAAGCACTGGGGGGGCGAGCTAATGTCCGAATTCTTGTGCTTGCAGGCGAAGGACAAGGTGGTGGAGGAGGAGAAGAAGAAGCAGAAAAGAGAGGGTGTGAATAAGAAGGGTAAGAGGAAGGCCTCGTCCGCGGTGGACATGGAGGCCTTCCGGACCGAGATGTTGGGAGAGATGAGGAGGACAATAAAGGATTTGGTTCCAGAGTTGCTTCGTGGCATGCTTCCTGGACCAAATCCTTTGCTGTCCTCATCATCTGCTTCGGAGCAGGTAATCCCCACCTCTGAATCACCTTTCCTTAGTACGCTTCCGTTGTTCGAGGATTCAGAGGTGGCCCCATTAGAGGGGGCGTTCCACGACCCTGGCAGCAGGCTTAGTGCCGCGCCGCGGGGCCGTGGACGGTTGTCGCTGGAACCCGCGGGCTGCTTATCAGTCCAGGGGTATCCGCACGCCGCGGGTGCCAGTACCTCCTATGGCACCTTCCCTGGCCAGTCCGGGTTAGCTCTCTTTGCTGACCCGGGGTCTAATCTGTCTGGCCAGGAGGATGAGGATTACCTGTTGGGATCGCCGTCTGAGGACGTGGCCATGGATTATGACGTCTGTGCACCCCTCGCGGGGAATACAGGCGACTTATTCCACGGTTCTACTCACGCAGGGGTAGAATCCACGGTTCAGACTGTGGCCCTGGGCGCTGAGGGCCAGCGTTACCGCATACCTCGGCTTGCCGAGTGTCGCTGGTGCTGGCCGGGGCCGTGGTGGGGCGGTATGTGCCCCGTGCTCTACCACGGCGCCTGCTCCTGGTCAAGCCAGTGAGATTAGCATGCCGGTGTTGTCAGGCCCGCATGCTCTCCCTGGCTTGCCAGGGGTATCAGCGTATCCGCCGTCAAGCTCTGTTGCTTGCGCTCAGGAGGAAGACGAAGGCCCCCGTCTTGTAGAGCGCTCGCAGCTAGCCACGGAGGAGGATTGGTCTGACGCTTGCCAGTGGTTGGTGAGTGTTAGACCAGATCTGCCCGTGGAGCAGTCGGCTAGCCAGCGTGACCACAGGCCGTGGTTAGCTGGTAAGCCTACTGCTAACGCTATGCCTTCTCTGCCGCTGGCAGAGCATGTCGTTGACATGTTCGAGGCGGCGGAGACGTCCATTAAGTCGAGTGGACGTCTCGCGAAGGCCCCGCGCGAGGTGGCCAGGCGTTGCCGCATCGTGCCCCTGCATTACCAGCGGTACGGTGTGGTACCTAAGCCGAGCGTGGATGACCGCGCGGCTTTGGGTGAGGATGCGCGGCCAGGCTCCCGTTCTGACACGGGAGTCTTGTGTTCGAACGTGTTGCGGAGGAGAGTGGGAGGGCTTCGATTGCCGCTCTGTCCCACGTCTCCCAGCTGTTACAAGGGCTAGTAACAGCATCCGCATCGCGCCAGCCAAGTCCGGTCACAGTCCAGCGAGCCATCCAGGATGGTATCAACCTGGCTCTGGACTGTATGACTCGGGCGGTAACCAGGAGTGTCCGGGCAAGGCGCATATTTGCCTTGGACAATCTGTGCCCGTCCCAGGACCTGTACAATAGGCTACTGCGTACGCCTATGACAGGTCCTGGTCTCTTTGGAGGTGAGGGATGTAGGCACCTCCAGGAGACGGTTACTCTGGTAAATAACCAGAGGGCGCTGCGCGAGCAGTTTGAGGTGCTTCGTCGTGCTAACGTTCGCGCCGCACCCCCTGCGTATCGTCCCCTGCAGGCTCGAGGTAGTGGTGGCCAGGTCAGAGGCCAACCACCATCGCAGCGTCGGCCTCGGCCGCGTGCGATTCGGCCAGCAGCGAGGGGGGCGCAGGCTCCTCAGGCGAGTCAGCCAGGCAGCCGCCCGCGCACCGAGGTGCGCGCGGTGCTGGTCGTGGCGCGCGAGGATCTGGGCGTGGTAATCATTCCTGATGGGACGGTTACCGCGGTGAGAACCGCTCCGGTGTTTCTGGCAAAGGAGACAGTGCCGCTCTTGCACTCCTTATGTCCACCTCTATCCCTATGCAAGAGTGGGAACGGTTAACTCAGGACCGTTTAGTCTTGCGATGGCTTTCAGTCGGGTATCATCCCGATTGGATGACAGGCCCGCCATCGCGACTGTCTCTAGTACCGATCTGGACTCCAAATCCGAGAGATCCAGAGCAAAGGTTGTGTATCGAGGAGGAAATAAATTCCCTCATACAAAAGGAGCTATTCAGCCGGCACAAAGGTGTCCGGGCTTCTATTCAACCCTGTTCTTAGTAACAAAAAACACCGGAGCGTGGAGACCAATTCTCAACCTCAAGCCATTGAACAAGTTCATAGAGACGCCCAGTTTCAAGATGGAGACTGTGCGCTCGGTGTTGGCGGGGTTAGAGAGGGGAATGTGGACAGCGTCGATAGATTTGAAGGACGCTTATTTCCACATCCCCATACACAGGAGTTTCCGTCGCTTCCTGAGATTTGCATTCCAGGGCAGACAGTGGGAATTCAGGGTG
This sequence comes from Chaetoderma sp. LZ-2023a, assembly GCA_034401795.1. Lineage (NCBI taxonomy): Eukaryota > Metazoa > Mollusca > Caudofoveata > Chaetodermatida > Chaetodermatidae > Chaetoderma > Chaetoderma sp. LZ-2023a. The sequence continues at coordinate 30,920,655 of CM067363.1, read as the reverse complement.
TTACCCTTCGGAATTTCCACGGCTCCTCGGGTTTTCACCCGTGTGGTTCTTGCGATCACCGCATACCTCCGCAGGAGAAGCATAGCAGTCCACACGTACATAGACGACTGGCTGTTGAAAGCGCACACCCAGGAACGTTTATCGGCCAGTCTGGAGATTATTTTGAAGACTCTCACAGACTTGGGCTGGATGATCAATTTCCCAAAATCAGAGCTGACTCCACCCCAGAAGTTTGTTTACCTGGGGATGTTCTTCGATCTAGAGACAGGATATGTTTTTCCTACTCAGGAGAGAGTTCAGAAACTCATCTCATTGATTCAGTCAGTGTGCGACAGTCGTCATGTCCTGGCACGGGTTTACTTGAGAATGCTGGGGTTGATGGTTTCATTGGAACCAGTCATTCCTCAGGCCGCCTTACGCAGGCGGCCGATCCAGTTATTTCTCATGACACAATGGACCCAGAGTACAGGTTCGCTGGACTCGAACGTGTCAGTGTTGGCGCCTCTGATTCATCACCTGCAATGGTGGTTGGACACAGAGAATCTCTTGGTGGGGGTTATGCTAACCCCTCCCCACCCTCAGGTGACTGTGTATACAGATGCATCGATGGAGGGCTGGGGAGCTTGCCTGGAAGAATCCACGATATCAGGGCTTTGGAATCTGGAACAGTCAAAGGAACATATAAATCTACTGGAGCTAAGAGCAGTAGTCCGGGGCCTGGAACATTTCTTACAGAATGTTCAGGGCAAGATTGTTCTTATTCGTTCAGACAACTCAACAGTTGTGACTTACATAAACCGCCAGGGCGGAACGAAGTCGCCCAGTCTCTGTATGATGACATGGGGACTGCTTTGTTGGTGCCTGGATCACCAGATTACCTTGAAAGCAGTTCATATTCCGGGAAGGTTAAATCTGCTAGCAGACTCATTGAGCCGGAGGATGAGTGTTTTACCCACGGAATGGCAACTAAATCAATGTGTGGCGGATCGTCTGTTCGACCATTGGGGGAAACCCAACATCGATTTGTTCGCGACGAAGAAGAATGCGAAGATGACGACGTACGTCTCTCCGATTCCGGATCCAAGCGCTTTCGCAACAGATGCGTTAGCTATCAGCTGTGGGAGAATGTATGCATACGCATTCCCTCCAGCAATCCTGATTCCAAGAATTCTTCAGAAAATCAGACAAGAGGAATGCCAAGTGCTTCTGATCGGCCCGGATTGGCCAAGCCGATCATGGTATACGGATCTGCTGGACCTTCTGGTCTGCAATCCGGTTCCTCTGCCTCTGATGGACGACATTATCTTCCAGGGCAAGGCCCTTCACAACAATCCGTCAATGTTCAGATTGACTGCGTGGATGTTGTCAAGGAATCTAGAATTAAGGAGGGCTTTTCTGAGCAAGCAGCCATGTTTATGGCCAAAGCCAGGAGGAGGTCAACCTCCAGAGCATATAATTATAAAATCAACAGATTTGCAGAATGGTGCTCAAAAAGATGTATTGATCCAATGGATTCATCTATTCAGGTAGTAGCTGATTTCCTCTGTCACCTGTATGATGCCTATAGCCTCAAGCCTAACTCTATTGCTGGTTATAAGTCAGCTTTAATGTCTGTTATTCCTTGCTTGGCTAAGAGGGGAAGTGATGAAGTAAATACATTAAATGTATTAATTAAAGGCATGGGCAATCTAAGACCAAGGAATCCCCCTGTGATTCCGTCTTGGAGTTTATCGCTAGTGCTTCAAGTACTAGGTGATAAGCCTTTTGAACCACTTAGTTCCATTTCTATGAAACTATTAACACTGAAGACTGTGTTTTTAATTGCTGCGGCCTCGGCTAGGCGTAGAAGTGAAATTCATGCCTTATCAGCCGAGGATGACCGTTTTGTGGTTTCTGGGGAAGGCCTTAAGCTGCTACCTAGGATTAATTTCTTGGCTAAGAATCAGTCGTTGAAATATCCAGGTCAACCTATTGTTTTGCCTGCTTTAACTAGATATGATCCTAATTCTAAAGCATGGTGTCCCGTCCGGGCGCTTCTCCGGTACAAACAACATACATCGGAGTGGCGCACCGACCAGTCGGCGTTATGGTTGTCATATATTGAACTGTATATTGGCAGGGCTTCTAAGGACACCATTTCCAGGTGGATTGTAGAATGCATTCAGTTTTGTCATAAATCCGCCACCGGGAAGCAGGTTGACGTGGCCAAGGCTCACAGTGTCCGCGGCGTAGTGACATCCACTGCCCTATTTAATGGGGTCCCTGTGGATGATATTATGTCGGTGGCTCAGTGGCACTGTGAGTCAAGTTTTACAGACCATTATCTCCGTGACACCTCTAATCCTCTCGCCTTGTCGATTTTGAAAAAATAACTAGGCTTATATTTTTGATGAGGTTTCCTCATTGCTTATATATTTCACAATTAATTTATGGAAACAACCACTTTTTTGGGACTGCATCATTCTTCACCAATGGGAAGATGATGTCAGCAGCCTTTTCAACAAGGTCAGTCTTGTGCATGGGTTGTCCATTGTTGATTGTCTTGTCACGTTACCCGTTATTAATATGATGGTGGTTTTGTGTATTTATGTGGTTCATTGTTGAGAGTATACGAAAAGGGAGTTTTTTCGTCTCTGTCCTGTAGTACATGGCACTTGTACGTAGAGAGCGTATAGGACATTGAGGTCATTCGACTCTTCCTCCCAGGAAGGAGGGGGGGGAGCGTATATGACATTCGGTCATCTCTCATACATCGGTGGTGTTATCCGATGGCTAGTCAAATCCTGACTGTTTTTTCATACAGTTTCAGAAGTTTAAGTGCCTTAAACGCAGAAAAGCGTATAGGGATGAGCTGGTCTTTTGACCTCGCCTCCCTCCCGCCGAATTCACTGTCGAATTCTGGCAATATCAAAAGTATTAGGGAGGTAAGTATACTCTTGATGTGAAATAAACGAAATCAAGGATTTCTTTTTTCACGAGAGAGTTGATACTTACCTCCCTAGATACGGACCCGGCCTCTCCACCCCACAGAGGCTCGGTCTTCAGGCTCTTAATAGTTGCATGTGTATCAGCCAATAAATTAGTCAGAGGAAGTGCTAGTCTGCGCATGCGCGGTGGTGGGGCTGGCATCCGCCAGACTACGCTCTGACTCCCTGCCCAGTAGGGGCACCTAACTGTTTTAATCTGAGTGTTTATTGAGTGAAAGCCGATATTTAGCAATATCAAAAGTATTAGGGAGGTAAGTATCAACTCTCTCGTGAAAAAAGAAATCCTTGATTTCGTTTAATTTGTGGCACGTTTCGTCATTTATCGATGGATTAAAACCCAGTTCAGCAGAGATGTTCCTTTATGCAACATCTATTTTGGCTAGGAATATGTAGTGGACATGCCCACAAATAGCAGAGTTATGTCCCGTGCTATATTTTCAAAGTATTGAAGCCTATGGGGAAAATACGTTTGTTGCACTTCATCATTTATTGGATTACAACTAAATTTAGTAGATATGTTCCTTTAGATAACATCTATTGGAGCTATGAATACGAAATGACCACGCCCTTAAACAATGGCCATAACTCGGGTTCATTGAGGTATTTTTAAGTATTGATCCACATGGGGGAAAATCTGTGTTTTCAGCAATTGTTGATAGATTAAAGTCAAATTTAGCAGATATGTCAATATCTATTTGACCTATGGATATAAAGAATATGCATCTTTAAACAAGGGCCATAACTCTGGTTCATTAAGACTTGAAACTATTGAACCCGTTGGTTAAAATTATTTTGTTTTGTCAATTGTTGATGGAGTAAAAATAAATTTGGCAGATATGTTCCTTCAGGCAATATCTATTCTCCATATGATTATGAAGTGGCCACGAGTTGGAATAAGGACTATAACTCTAGCTATTTAAAACATTTTAAGTTTTAACTCTATGGGGAAAATAATGTGTCACTTTCGTAAATTGGTAATGGACTAAAACATTTTTCATAAGTCCATGTTCCTTAGGTACACTTTAATCAAATGGCAATAGTGTCAGGGATGGCTGCCCCATTGATTAATGGGACTCTTCCTGTTGGTCAATCATGCCAATATTGTTGCATTTCCCCATCCAAATTTATTATGGTGACCTCACCATTGTCCCTTTGGTAAACGTCAGTGTTGTGACAATTGACCTATTGATCAATGGTGCTTTTCCTGTTAGTAAATAATGTCAATGGCACCAATATTCCTGCATTTCTTCATCCACATTTTGTACTGTTACCACCGTCCAGTTGGTAAACATCATCTGCTGGGTCAATAATATCAGGGATGGCGGCCCCATTGGCCAATGGTACCTTTTCTATTTGCCAATAAATTGTCAATGATACCAATATTCTTGCATTTCCTCATCCAATTATTTTACTGTGACCATCGTCCAGTTGGTAAATGTCATCTGCTGGGTCAATAATGTTAGGGATAGCTGCCCCATTGGTTAATGGTACTTTTCCCATTGGTCAATAGTGTTAAGGACAGGCTGTAGAGTGGTTTCCGGATGATAACTGTTACCGTTTATCGGATCACTTTGAAATTGGCATAGGGTGGTTGGACTAGGTCTGTAGAAGAAATCTTTCGAAATTGACAATGATCTGAAATCCAAGGTCGCCAGCCGCCAGTATACGGTGGTTGGACTAGGTCTGGAGAAGGAACTCATCGAAATCGACGATAATCCAAAATCCAAGATGGCTGCCAGTCAAAGGTGTCCATCCAGAAGATAACTCCATTACAGTTTAACGGTTTGCTTTCAAACTTGATAGGGTGGTTGGACTAGCTCTGGAGATAGAATTAAACTAATTGAAGTCGACGATGATCCTAAATCCATAGATGTCCCCCAGGCACTGCTGACTATCTTGAAAATTGACTTCTCCATTTCTGTTAAGTGGATTGTTTCGAAACTTCGTGGTTTGGCAGGACTATTTCTGAGGAAAAACTTAATGAAATTGTAGATGATCAGAAATCTGATTTGGCTGCTAGCCACCAGCGGCAATCTTGAAAATTGATTTCATAGGATGACTTGTCTACTTTTGAAAGCTCTCATTGGTTGATTTGTCATCATGTTGTGGTATTATGCACCATTTGCGTAGCTCTTGGTGTATTAGTGGTAAGGATGCTTGCCGCATTGGTTAATAATGATAAGGACTATTGCCGTCTGTCCATGGCAACAGTTAGGGTTGCTTGATGCTTGTTGTGCATTAATTAATCTAATCTTGTTTACAGTTCCTCATCAGCTAGGTGCGATTTCTTTATTTTATTATTATTTTTCATTTAACTGATGTAAATTTATTTGATTTAAAGAAACAGTGTGATTTTGTTTATCTGCGCTATTATGTTGGGTTATTATTATCCTGTGTTGATATAATTTTTTCACTTCTTTTAATAAGGATTCTTAAATGGGGTATTAAGGGGCACTGACCAAGTCTACGGGTTTAGCAAGTAGTGATTGAACGGTATAGATATTTGTGGTGTAATGACAATGACCACACACGCATGCACGCACACACACACACTGTAGTTGGATGGTCAGTAGTTTTATTAAACACCCAAACATACTTAGCATTCACTCATTACCAACAGGCCTCAGCCACCTGACGAGGGAATGATTTGAGAATTCTTAGATTCATTTAGGAAAATTGAGTGATTTAGATTTATTGGTAATCAGGAGCTCAGACGCATGTGCAGTGACGAGCATCATTAAGGAGGGATATTAACCCTTTAACACTCATATCAGTCAAAAACGGCTTCTGCCGTGGTTTTGAGAAATGTCCATTTGCAGATGAACAGAAAACTATTTTTGAAAATTTACCACTGGAATGACTGGCTCGACAACTGAGACGGTCATTCCATAGTGGTAATTTAAAAAAAATAGTCTATGGTCTGCAAGTGAACATTTTCCATGACAAAATTTAACAAATTCAAGGGTTAAATGATTATGACTAGTTCCAGGTCTCTCTCTCTCTCTCTCTCTCTCTCTCTCTCTCTCTCTCTCTCTCTCTCTCTCTCTCTCTCTCTCTCTCTCTCTCTTTTATATATATATATATATATATATATATATATATATATATATATATATATATATATATATATATAAAAACAATATTTATTCTCAGAGCGTCATAAACTTGGAGCCATGAAGGCAGGAAAAGTGGCCTATCGCACGCCAGGATCCGCCAAGTCTGAACCCAGTGAGATTCGCGTACTGCTTTATAAGACTGCTTTGGCTTGTCCATTATGTATGAGCCACAGAGAAGGTATGATGACAATAAACCAGAGGTTCCACCAGGGGATGTCTGGGAATAGTATAATCCTAATGTTCATGTCTGAACTCCCAAACCGAATGCCAAGGAAATCCTTACCTTCATATTTTCTTGACCGAATACCACTTAAACAATAATTTAAGGAAATTTACATATATGCAAACCATTTTAAACTTCCATGTTTCCTATTACCCAGAAAGTCCCAGACTTGCTGTGTTTAGAAATGGAGGAATCCTGTTTTAGCTATGCTCCGCCCATCTCTAGCTAAGCTCCGCTTTCAAATATTTTGAAACTAATTTGACTGGGCGCTGTTGCTGCCTTAGTTTCAAAATATTCAACAGCTTAGATGTATAGTTTTCTGGAAATTGATGGTCGGGGAGTTCAGAGATCGATCGATCCCAACATGAGCGAGGTGTGGGTGGAGCTTAGATAGAGATGGGCGGTGCATAGATAAAATTGGAAAAGTCGATTGATTATGATGCCAGCCTATACGTCACGTATGTTGATTATGATGTCAAATGATTAACTGAGAATCCTCCATTAATGGAAGCCCTGCAATAAACTTTTATATTAATCAAGGAGAGGGTGAGCGAGCCCCCATCCCACCTTATGCCAGGAAAGGGACAGAGCAAGACAGAAACGATGGTTTGGGTGTCACATGAAGAGCCCTAGATTTATTGCAGTGCTGAGCGCTCGGTCCGCACAGATCCCATACAATATAGAGAGCCTCAGAAGGCTATATATAGCTAAGATCTATGGTCCTCCATATACAATAAACTAAAATAAACATAACTAACAATTTATATACATAATATATCATAGTGCAATGTGCAAGCAATAAATGTGTAGTGCATGAAGTGCGGGGATAACGCACGCGCACGGGTCAGGTGGGAGGGAAAACCTTTAATAAATCTAGCAGAAAAGCATGTAAAAGGCAGCAGCTACAAAACTGATATGAGTATGCCCACGGGTGCATGCGAGGGTATATCGCACCACTCGCGGATATAGAAAAACTTGGATGCCCTGGGCAAGGGGAAGAGGAGCAAGGCACGTGCCTCGCGCACGGTCGGTTTGTGATAGTGTCACAGCGACCCTCATCAATATTCATGACCTGGGCACACATGCGTGATACGAAAGATACGAGGCCATGTGCCCCACAGGTGGTCGGCTGATAAAGTCTGTCACCAGATTAGAGACAGGAAACGCGGGCTATTTGGGCATGGTTTAATAAGCCAACAAAAGGGCCGCAGTTGATCGATTACAAAGGACCGGATCCCATGGTCAGTAAAACCGAGACAAGGAGTGATCACAGGAGACTGATAAGGAATGCACCCACTCCCCCTCCTGAATTAATAGCATATTAATAATATTAATATTTCCATTAATCAAGGAGAGGGTGAGCGAGGCCCTCCCCCCCCCCCCCCCATTCCACTGTATGCCAGAAAAGGGACAGCAAGACAGAAAAGATGGTTTGGGTGTCACATGAAGAGCCATAGATTTATTGCAGTGCTGAGCGCTGGGTCCGCACGGATCCCATACAATAAAGAGAGCCTCAGAAGGCTACATATAGCTAAGATCTATGGTCCGCCAAGTCCACCCAAACCGTAGGGAGTAGGAAGCGCATTTCACCACCACACACACACACCCACCCCCCACACACACCTCCCACAGGAACTGATCCGGGCCAGCCCTATAAAGCACACATATATACACAAAAAAGTCACGTGATGCTGTACTGACATGAATTACCGTACTCGTGGTGTCTCACATAGGACCAACCCTTTAACCCTCCAGATGTCCCAGACTGGATATAGTGCAGCGTTGAACAAGATCAATTGCCGACGGGAACCAGCTCTGACGCCTGTCACTGGACTGTTTGGCCCGGAGAATCGAACGAGACAATCCTGTGACAAGTTTCCGAACCAGTCGCCTCTCAATCTACAAAGATATAACTCCTATTAGTCTTAACCAGCCTGAGGGTCAAGGGTTGACTATGCTAGACCCATAAGCGGCACGAGAAATGGAGATCATAAAATTATAGTTAATCAATATTAATATATGTAATAAACACAATTATGTATGTGACAGAACGCACCTAGGGTCTCAATAACGATTCAAAATTCTGGGCCCATTCTAGGGTTTGCCCTCGGTGGCAGAGTGCATGTGAGTCTCTGCCACAAAAGTCTATACAATGCAAACAACAATGAGCAGTCATGATGAAAAATTAATGTCAATGTGCTAGAGTAGACCAAATAGAGTTCGAAGAGACTACCCCACAGGTGACAGGAAACCCAAGGTGAGTCTCTGTCTATATAATGTTAATTGTGAATGATTAAAATGAGTGTCTAAATCGGAGACACATTCGGTGGCAGTCATTGTTTAAGCAGGCTTAAAGCGGTCCCTGCTACAATCAATTGAAAAGAGCGCACTAAGTGAGTCTTTCGGTGAGAAGGCTGCGGCGACGACTCCCCTCTGAAGACCTTGAATGTGTGGATCCAATGATGCCGATGTATCCTTCTGAAGGCTGGAAATATGGACCCGGCGAAAAACCTCCCGTCAACTCGAATCGGGTAAGAACACAAACGCGATTCACATATTAAGAAAGATTTTCCAGAAACCCCAAGCTTAGGGACTGGATGCTACTAACACAATATACACATATTTACACTGATCCACACGAGAATAACACGCAAAACCGACTGAACGTGGAAGCCATCTCCGAATGAGGGTTTGCACACCGTCACATGCATGACATGAGCCCGCATGAGTGGAGATATGAATCCTGCAAGCTTCTGTCTGGGTTTCCTGTGGCCTGGTAGAGCCTGAGCGGATGTGACCTACAAAATAACAAACAAGAGCGAGAGTATGCTGGTAATAATAGGTGTGGCGGGGGGAAGGACTCGGAGTGATTGAATTCGTTTGGCTAGAGTTGACACCAATTCTTCCCTCATGGACAAGGATGGCTCTAGATATCCCTGGTAGGCATTACTACACCAGTCTCCCTGAGCTTGGATTAGTTCTGGTGGCAATCCACACTCTAGAGCAATGGTTGCCCCTCCTCTGTGAAAGCTGTGTCCAGAAAAGTCTTGAGGTGGGATTCCTGCCCGCCGCAAACAGAGTTTCAGATGAGAGACAGGAATTGCAGGTATGACAGGGGGATGAGACCCGCTGAGGAAAGGTGTGCAAACAGGGGGAAATCTGGAGAGGTTGAGCCCGATGTTCTAAAGGAGTTTGATAGCCTGGGTTGGGCATAAAGCTGACCCTTGAATCTGGGGTAGAGGAATCTCTAGGGCACGTTGGTGGAATTGAATAGTTTTTGTGCATCGGACCCTTAGGATAGCCCCTGACTGCAAAAAGGTCACCGACGATCTGGTGAGACTAGAGACAGGCTGGTAAGATCCTGTCTGAGATGTGGGAAATAGGTTTGATTTGCGTATGAAAGAGAAGAAAGCCACTAAGCATGCTGCCCAGAAGGTGATGTTCTTTGGGGACGAGAGGTCCAACTGTACTAGGATTTTGAGGAGGATGGCCGGGGTGATGGGAAGTTTAGGGGAGGAAGTCTACCCCAGCACCCTCGTGCAGCCCTTTTTGAACTGCAACAGGTTTTCATAGCCTACCTCTAGGTGGAGTAGTCGCACTATAGACAGATAGTTTCTAATAGAGCGAAAACATAGTCTATTGGCCAGAAAAGCTAAGTACCTTGCCAGGTTCTTGGCCGAAATGGGCACCCACTGGATGCCTAGTTGACTACAAAAATCAGCGTAAGAATTGAAGTACTGCAGATATGTTTTCCTAGTAGAGGAAGCCAAAGCATTACGCCGGAATGTAGCCACGGTGTTGTCCAGAGCTTGGCAGAGGAGGTGGGATGTGCCTGGACAAAAGAAAAAGTAGAGTATGAGCAGACATGTGTGTGGCAAGTTTGGATGTGAAGACAGGATGATTACCATAAAATTGTATCATGTTCTTGAAAGCACCCCTCTCATCCAGTCTAGATATACTATCTGCCACATCACTATTTCTACCTGGGATGTGACAAGCTCTAATGTGGAAATTAAAACAAGCGTACAGCCAGAAAAGCCCTCTAATGGCTTGCATTATGACAGTGTTCTTAGAGGAGCCTTTATTGATAGAGTTGACAGTAGTGCTGTTGGCAGAGAATAAATATATTCTTTTGTTCTGGAAGAGAGGGGCCCATCTACTAACTGCTAGTACTACTGAAAACACCTCCTTTTCGTTGATATGAAGGGGCATAATTTTAGGGTGGTCAATATCCCAATTATCATAAAACCAATCGCCACCCCAAAAAACCCCTGCCCCTGCCTGACACGCATCAGTGTACAGCGCAGAGTATGGACGTTTGTCCAATAACAGAGTTTTGCCATTAAAGAAGGACATAAACTAGAGCCACCAATTTATATCCCCCTTGATCCCATCTGATAGTTGCATTTTGTGGTTGCTATGCTTGAATAAACGGATGCAATTGAACAAACAGTGAAGAAAAACTCTTCCGCCATCCGTTTGCACTGCCCAGTTTAATTTGCCTGCAAGTGATTGAATTAGTTTTTTTCGACGCTCGTCATTTCTTGGAGAAGACAGCCAATTCTTCTTGCAGTGCTGCTAGCCTATCAGATGAGAGCTGCAAAATCATGCCTATTGAGTCAAATTCTATACCCAAGAAAATCAATCTTTGGTTTGGGCCGATGACTTTCGACCAATTTATGAATCCCAATTTCCTAAGAAGTGTCATTACGGTGTTCATTGCTAGTAGACACCTCTGCAAACACAATTCACATACAAAGAAGTCATCCAGGTAGGCAACAATTTCAAACCCTTTACGGGCCATAATACGGCGGATGGCTTGGGACAATCGGTGGAAAATTCCTGGAGGCCGTTTCGCACCAACGGGTAACTTTGTATCAATGAAGTATTGCATATCCCCATTAGGCCGTGCCCATTTTAGGCCCATGACCTTTTGACTCTGCGGCGAGATTCTAACTGATCTATATGCCGCTTTCAAGTCAACTTTAGCCATATAACAACCCTTAGTCACTAACTTAGCTGCATCATCAACGGATTGAAAATGTTGTTTCTCAAGATCTGGGGCATAGTCATTTACTGCCTGCCATGAAGGACGGCTACAATCATGTATAATACGGATACCCCATCAACCTTTGGTATTATAGCTAGGGGGCTAACAATGAGAGGAAGGGCAGAGACTGGGATATAGTTCCCATTTTCCACCTCCTCTAATATCTGACTAGTGGCTTCGTTGTAGTATGGACTATTTTTTGAGGCGGAAGGATGATTATTAACTTCTACTGGTTCTGAGGAAGAGTTGGGATCAATGATGTGGAAGCCTTCTCGTATGCCTACCAGGGTGAATTCCTTGTCTGGATTGTCTACTAATTCTTCCTCCCATGGCACTAGACATATGCCATGGGAGAATCTATTAGCAATACCTAGTTTTTTTTTGGGCCTTCTGGTCCACGGATGAGTGCTTTTGGGAGCACCCTGGTACTGCGCAGCTATGCATAAACCTGCATGCTGCAAGCTTACATCCCCTGAAGCTGTTAAACATACGACACAGCTCAGCCCCCTGCGAGGAGTGGGATGCGAGGCTAGGCTGGCCATTTGTGAACGGAGGTCGGCCGCCCTGCTGCTTGTTACTGTACTGTTTAACATTATAGGACAGCTGGTTCTGTTTTGGTCGGGGTGCTCTAGGCTTCAGGTACACCATCTAGATGTGCGGAACATCTGTACCCCATCTGAACTTGTGTAGTTGCTGTAGGCGTCTGTATTCCCTATCATAGAAATATACTGACGTCTGATCATAGGCTGATAGGAAGTGATGAATGCGTGTCGTGTATGACAGGTAGTCTATGAGGTGTGCATGTGTTAAAGAGCCCTCCTGAAGCATGTTGTTTAGGATGGCCAAGTTAGCAAGGGACCATTGGTTCTGGGTGACGCTTTCTAACTTGGGTATAGCCGGCCCTGACTTATAGATAAGCTGACCCCCCTCAAACCCTGAAATGACTTCTTCAGTCATGCTGGCCCCAGAGGCGCTCACAAAATCTGAGATGTCGTGATGTGCTATCGCCTGACCCCCCTGGGATCCCATGGACTTGAAGTAGATTTGGGGGTCCTGCCATGAAATGATATCATTAGGGGCATGATTGTTACCTGATGCATCCAGACATGGAGCGTTGAATGATGGCAATCCCGGGATCTGTACATGATGACTGTCCTGAGGGCGCTGCACTGCACGAAGTTCGTTGACAAAATCATGCAGGTTGTTGTCCCCTTCGGCAGAGCTTCCAATTCCAGGAGGGATGTCGATGTTGGCCCGCGAAGCCCTCTCTTGTTGGGCTGCAATGGGTGCTGTGTCTGAGGCTGTATGTACCGCATTGTCGTCATGATTTGGAAATGTTTGTTTGACTGCACATAATAGAAGCTTAACTTGCCCAATCGGGATGTCTGAGGCCTGCACATCTTCCCTTTCAATCAGGGCCAGGGCTTCCATGGAGTTGAACCCCAAGTCTAGTAAGCTGGTAATGGTGTTAGCTGCCAGCTTATTATGTTGGCCCCAGATTCTAATGCTCTCCTCGTCGCTGATTGTTCTGGGCCCATCATTCTGGTCTCCTGACCCGCTAGGATTAGCCATTATAATAATAACTTAGTAAAATAGTTCTACAAAAAGGCAAAGCTACAATGTATCAGTCCATTCTACGGCCTGCATTTCTGATCACGTGCGTACACAGTTGACGGAAGACTTCTTCGGCACAGATAAAACATCCTTCACATAAGGCTGCTCAGTCGAGGCGTATGGCCATAACAGCTTCAAAAGCAGATTCAGACGCTATCATATAAACATAGTCTTTTTCTTCTGCCGCACTAATGATAAACCAATCTGGTATTCTGTAAAATTGTCTAACGGTTGCCATGTTGGGGACTACATACTTCCGAGGTTTCGTATCCGTCCAAAAATAAATTAAAGATATTATCTTAGTGCAGTTCTTTAAACAATTTCACTTTGTAAATTCCTAGCACGTAATAAATTACAATACTCAATAGACTTTATAGACGAAATGTTTTTTATCACGCAGTTTCGTATTCTAGCACTGAGTAAAACTTGGAAGTATTTTTTTTTTTTTAAAGCGCAAACTTATTTTAATTCTCGGACGACAAAATAAACTTTAGGAAAAAACCCTTAAAACCTTTAATAAATCTAGCAGAAAAGCGTGTAAAAGGCAGCAGCTGCAAAACTGATATGAGTACACCCACAGGTGCATGCGAGGGTATATCCCACCACTCGTGGATATAGAAAAACTATTGGATGCCCTGGGCAAGGGGAAGAGGAGCAAGGCACGTTCCTCACGCATGGTCGGTTTGTGATAGGGTCACAGCGACCCTCATCAATATTCATGACCTGGGCACACATGTGTGATACGAAAAATACGAAGCCATGTGCCCCACAGGTGGTCGGCTGATAAAGTCTCACCAGATTAGAGACAGGAAGCGCGGGCTATTTGGGCATGGTTTGATAAGCCAACAAAAGGGCCGCAGTTGATCGATTACAAAGGACCGGATCCCATGGTCAGTAAAACCGAGACAAGGAGTGATCACAGGAGACTGATAAGGAATGCACCCACTCCCCCTCCCGAATTAATAGCATGTTAATAATATTAATATTTCCAACATAATAAAATCAAATCATCATTTCAGTTCTCATAAGAATCCTCAAGGGATACAGGTTACGTCCAGGAGAACTTGTACATAAGCGTGAAGTTAAGTACAAATACTTTTTATTGCTTTAAGTGGTAGTATGTGGTGTGTAGTGTAGGAATCTGATTGGTGCCCCTTTGGCATCTTTGGGCAACTTTTTTTTATGACAGTATTTATGATGTCATTAGCCATGCCCCTTTCGGGAATATTGAATATGTAGGTAATAGAGTTGTCAATGTAAACATGTCATGTTTGGTATTAATTTAAAGGTAATGACACAGATTATAGAAGTGTCATTTAAGATAAGGAGAATCGTGTATAAATGTTAATTTCAGGCCATGAACGGTCATTTGAGGTCAATCGATGTAAGTAATATTAATACTATTAAACATGCCAATTTTGTATGAACCTTTATTGATTGACATATTGGTTACAGAGATAATAGTAAATCTAAATGCATACACCTAAAGTGTTAAATGATTGACCCTACACTTACTTAGGTTAGCTATTGATGAAGAGTGGGCTGGTAATGGCATTGTTTATATATTTCTTACAGTTGGGCCAAAACAGTGCATGTAACATATAACCTCTACTCAATGTACACCCTATCAACATCCTCCTCCTCATCGATTACACCAGATGTGCCACTCATGGTAGCAGCATTTGCACACTGTTCCTCTGCTCTGCAAGCACAATGCGATGTACAGGATAATTTGGCCGAACAACAACTACAGGATTTTCTCGAGCATGTGACTGCGACGCACCCACAAGCAACAAGCTGTAACATTCTTGGGGGTGCAATTACTGTGCTTCCTGAAACAGGAATGTTTTTTATCTAATTTCCAACCAGTTGGATAACTCTACTACTGGAGGATTCGTTTGCTCAGCTGCTCTCCACAAAAGCACCTGAAGATGGGCACGCTTGACATGTACTGCTGAATCAACAGTTGGAGGGAGACTCTTGATATTTGGAGGATTTATCTTAGTTTAAACCAAGTCGTTGAGCGATTCCACTATCTTTCCGCCATACAAATACAACAGAAAGTCAGTTCCCGCTTTCACCCGGCTTGGCGTACAAGAAATATGCATAGATTGACGTATTGACACACAGTTTACTACTTTTTTGGAAAAAACTAATATGCATGGATTCCTGACCAATCAGACGCGTCACTCTTATAACACGTGATACGGTATTGCCAATAATGGGTAATCTGCTTGGTACTCAGAAATTAGATACGGGTCGGATTTTTCTCGTTCTCTGACAATCTTTCCCGCTAAATGATTCCTATTGGAGACGCTGTGTTGAAAAAATTACCGATGCTATTGAATGTTATTGTAAAACATTCGCGTTCGCTGTTTAAATCTGTGATTGAAACCAGCAATGATACATAGCATAAAATTTGCCATTTATTCGCTGTCAATTCTGAGCAACTCTGGTATTTGTTCAGTTATGTATAAAGGAATTATTCAACTTTGAATGAGGCCTCCCCCCAAAATCATGACCGGAATTCCTCAAAATTTTACGGTACCATGACATAATATAATTATCATTTTCAGATCTTATCGGATGAAAACTTTCACGAAACGTTGGTATCTGTTAGTTTTAATACCAATGTGATTAAATTTATCAGTGGCATTTGTAAAATTGTTTAAAAATTCGATAAGCTTTGCAAAAATAGACCAGTGTACTTATCCTACAAGGTGTGTCCATTTTGACAGGCACGTTGACCAACTGAAATATATTTTATTCATACAAATTTATACAAACAAGGAATTTTATTGCCCTTTCTAATGATATATAGTTTTATATATGGTGGTCTGTTACTTTGCTAAAAATAGTTAAAATAGTTGGCATGGTAGCGCTACACCGCTATCGCGTCGCTGCCGCTTATAGGCCAGGGATCTAAGCAAGTTTTCTAGGTTTTGACTGTAAGGCTGTGAGCATGTTTTTGTAAGATTTTGGTAGGGCCCAGAGGGTTAAACCTGAAAGACACAGATTTTAATTTAATATTCGATATGTGAATACGGCAATAGAATAATTAACATATCAATCAAGGTCAGAACTTATACGTTATTAAATACAGTCAAACCTGCTTGAGTGACCACCTGTATTAAGAGACCACATGCGTGGAGAGACCACATTTTAATGCTCCTTTGGTTGGTCTGTGGACACAGGTTTGACTGTATGTAAATTTCCGACTGCAACTAAAAGTTTGCACTTCTGTTAACATTCTGTTTTTCTGTTTACGGTCTGTTTTTCTGTATGTTCTACCCTAGATTGACGTCAGATTACAATTATGGCTTGTAATTCACATCTGTGCAAGATTGCCCTTATTTTAAATGATATTTCTGTAATCTCCGTGTCATTATTTAATTTGATACCATACTTGACATGCTTACATTGAAACCTCTATTCTACCTACACATTGGATATTCGCAAAAGCGGCATGACTGATGACATCATATATGACATAATAAGAAAAGTTGCCCAAAGATGCCAAGAGGGCACCCGTCAGATTCCTAGAGTACACAGCTAAAGCAAGAAAATCGTATTTGTACGCAACATTACGGTCAGAATTTTTTATGGTTTCTCCTGGACTAAGGGATCAATTTCTAGCTATGCCCCATCCATATCTAGTGATTAAGCTCTGCCCATTTTTTTTAGCTCACCTGCCTTGAAATGCCAAGTGCACCTGCCGTGGCAGCCGTCCATCATCTGTCGGTCCATCCGTCATCTGTCAATTTTTCCTTCATATATGCTTGTGTGTATGCTGATTTCAAATTTGCTAGTTTCGAAACTTTTGGACAAACGGTTTCGCGGCCATCTTAGATCATTTTCCCGCAAGAACTCCCATACTAAAGCACTAAGAAATTAAAAATGTCTTCGCGAGAACCACTGAGCCGATTTCAATTATATTTGCCAAGAGGTATCCTTATTTTGCCAATTTCTTTCAGATGAAGGTGATCCGCCAATTTGGCCGATGCCAACCTTTTTATTTGCTGATTTTTAGAAACGTTTTTAAACATTTTTTGTTTTCCATGATAACTGCTTAGTTGATCGATTCAAAACTCATGAAAGATCATCTAGGGCCACAGCTGACCAAGCTTGTTCAAGGAAACTTGATTGGCCAAATGTTTCCCTGGTCATCTTCGACCTTCCTAACCACCTCAAGACGCACCTGTCCTACCGCATTATACAGCCCCACACCATGGAGCCTATTGGCATCAACCATATTGGATAACGGGTTAATACATCAGCCCCCCAGCCCTCTTCCCCCCCCCCCCCTCCAAACATTATAAGAACTTCTTAAATAACCCTTGTCCAGTCCACATCTTCCACGTCGCTGGATGATATCACCACCTAAACACCTTCCTATGACGTCAACTATTTATGCCGTCACAGGCTAGTTATGGTGCTAACCCTTTCATACAAGTTAATATAACAAAAAAAAGAATGGCACAGAACAATCCTTACTTTTGTAATTTACACAACACTGGTTTCCCATGCCTTAGAAATTATAAAAGGGTGGTCTACACGGGCATTCCGATCATGCAGACCCACGAAAACCTAAAACATGGATCTGCTACAGCTGCCCAAAGCGTTTTTATCGAAGACAACAAGCCTTTCAACACATTAAAATTAACAACCATATGTCACCAGGCGATGCCGCCACGATCCTAGAAGCAAGTCCGACAATTGCCAACACCAAGACAGTAACTTTAAACAATAAACCGGGGCCAAGCGGGACACAACAAACACACACACACACACACACCCCCCCCCACACACACCCCGCTAGGAGGTCTTATTCAAGGCCTACAATCAGGCACCAAAACCACTGGCACGACAGGAAATATTCCTGAAAGAAGATTTTGAAAAGGCCAAATCATCCATGTTAAAAAGAAGAACCACCATCAACAATTCTACCAGAGTGTTTAAATCTTCCAAATGTGAAATCGGACAATAAGAAACTAAAATGCGCTGCACACACATGTATGCGGAGCAAAAACGCGGCCACAAACTACATACCCACCACATGTGCTGACGGGAAGGAGCTCTTAAATCCAGGAAATAACCCACCAACTAAAACAGGAATTCCCGATAACATCTGGTCTAATCCTGGTTGGCGAGCTGCTAGACAGCCTTTCTAATGGAGGTGTACCAGCAAATTCTGACAATCCAAAAGACAACATCCAAAGACCAGAACAAAGTGGTCCATCAGCCTCAAGCGCCATGGACACAGCAGACTGTTTAAAGGAGATGGATAGCGACTCGAGCCTTATCTCCTATTCCATCACCACCATCAAGGCCACCAGTCCCCTTTGCAGGAGGACTTTTTGACTCCCTGCGTCCACGCCACCCCTACACCACCATCACCCATCACCGCCGCTAGAAATCGACTGATACTGGGGAAGGTGTGTGTGTGTGTGTGTGTGTGTGTGTGTGTGTGTGTGTGTGTGTGTGTGTGTGTGTAAATAGAGCGGGTCTAACTCATTTCCAGAACAAAAAAGGCTCACGGATATGCCAGTATTAATCACCGCAGTAGCGCTATCAACGGACATGGCCACACCAACCGCTACCCATGCTTACGAACTGCCAGAAGCTAGCAAAAACAACCATATTCCTAACCTAATGGACATGCCACAAATACTGCCACCAAACACAGCCACAAGGGCCAACATCATAACAAAACAAGAACATGCTCTGCGAGAGATACCTCGCCCAGAAAAGCTAACTCGAATATTGGTCATTCCAGCACCAGTGATGTCACGAATTATATCTCGTGTGAGAAGGCTATGGGGATTTCAAAAATGGCCAAAAAACGATTAGAATAGCCTGCTGCGAAATTATAAACCTGTGCAAATAAAGCATTGAAACATTACAACAAAAAAGTAACCCATTGCTTTACAAATATTTTTTTATTCTTGTTTCTTTCAACAAAAACAGTTATATATTTCTACAGTGCATACATATCCTCCAGCGATGTGTCAGTATAAACAACAAACTTCATCCAACATAGGAGACAACTGTTTTCTCACATACCAGCAACAGCATTATCACAGATTGATGTGTTTTCTCTTCACTATAGGATACAACATTCCAGAAAGTTGAATTATATAGAAAGACATGTATCACAAACATCATGAATTGTATGTTTGCGGTAACAACACTATCCTATAAAGGCATCCATAGATGTATACTAGAGATATGCCAGAGATACAGACTTTTACTGTGATACTATAATTATAAGATTCCAGAATTGTATGTTCACACTTATTCTATTACACAAACTTGTTCTGTATAAAGCAGTCCTCCATAAAACACACTGGTGTTTTATCAAATTTGTCATATTCTTGTATGTAATTCCTCTGATGAGCTTCCCACATGGAGCGAAATACCACAAAGTCGAATCCCGGAAAGGGTGTGTTGACCTACTACCCCCCCCCCCCCCCCTCCGCCGTACCTATATATTATAAATTATAAAAAGCCTTCCCAGCTCCCCACTGGCAGCTCCGTTCATACCTTAAAGGGGCCACAACCGACTCCTTGGTTCATATTTAAAAAAAGCACATTAACCATCTTATGGCTTCACTCCAAGACCATTCTCTCCAACCACACCCCAAAAATAAAAAATTTTGGCCCCAGCAAAAAGCACACGCATGCACACTCAAAAGGTAGCCAAAACTATAAAGGTCCAAAAACTTTGGGCCCCACATTGCGCATGTACACACGCATGTGCCCGCCCAGGAGCCAAATACTTTGGGCTTTCCGTTTTGGGACCCAACGGTATGTACAATGACGGAGCATGTGCGGTTGGGGGTGGGGGGGTGGGGGAAGGGCAGCCGCCAAAGCTGGTTCCAAAAGGGGGCACAAACTCAGTGTTAGACATCGACTTTAGTCCTAAACTATCAGGACAAGCGTCGGGTTAACAAATCCAGTCGTGGATTTCCACGTTATAAATTGTCCTAAAACTGGTAACTGTTAAAGAGATTTCAGTCAATCAATAAAATACATACCTCCTGATACAGCTATTTCCATTTTAAGGTTGCTAGTCATAACTATTCTATCTAACAGTTCTATCAGAGTTTTCAAAATAGTAAATTCTGTTTCCATAACTCATAATACATATATAGTAATGCACTGGATTTTTTCAGACAGACTTAAATTTCCCGCCAATTTGAGCAGGTCATGAGGTCAACTAAAGTAAATGCTATTTCACATGATGAAGAAAATAACTAAAGTCCTGTCATTTCCTAGCGCTTCGACTTTATTATTGTATTATCTTCATGCAGAATAACTAAAGTCCAGGCATTTCCTGGCTCTTCTAAAAAGCCCGAACTTTGACTTTGAAAACACAAGATTAAAATTCCAGGCTTATCTAGGCTTCCTAGTGTATCAGTTTCACTCCTGCTTTTCTCAGCTAATCCAAGCTTTTTAAAGCCAGGAAAAGCCTAGATACGCCTGGAGTGTTGCTATTGCTTGAAGTCCTGGCTTCTGCCTTTTGAATCCCAGGATATGTCAGGGAATGCCAGACTAAAAGATTCCTGGCTTTCCCTAGCTTGCAGAGCTCGGAAATGGCAGGGTATCCCAGCCTTCGGGCAAAAGCTTGGATTTTTTTTCACCAGGGAGGGTCAAGGACACCAGTATTTTTGTATTACCATTTAAACCAGTAACTCCCATGTGCTAAAGCAATAGGAAATTTCAAGTATATTTGGCAGAAAGCATACTTAGGGCATAGAGATACATGTTTGTTCAAATAAAGCTGGTCAGTAATTTGCCTTGCGGCCATCTTGGGGTTTTTAAATGGCTTTTTGAAAATACTTTTCCGAATCCGCATGGGGGATTGATTCAAAACTCATGACAGGTTATCTATGAAAGCAGCTGAACCAAGTTTGTTCAATGGAACTTGATTGCCTAATGCTTTAGCAGTCATTTTGGATGACCTGGTTTCGTGAAAATGACTTCGCCTCCAGAATCGCTGAATGGATTGGGCTGAAATTTGGGAGATATGATTAGGTACTAAGGGCCATTAAGATTTGTTCAAAAGAAGTTGATACATAAAGAAACATGGCCTTTCATTTCTTGTTACAATTCTGCTAAACTCCTTAAAGTAGGGTTCTACTATTTGTTGATGGGCTTTCTATTTGAAATACCTATGTTGCAGGTGAGCGATACAGGCCCCTTGGGTCTCTTGTTTATTACAATGTAATAACTAAGCAAGAAAGATCTCGTCTACAGTACATAATTTAGGCTGAAAGGTGTTTTATTCGTTCCTTCACGGTCGACCTCTGATCACACCAATGGCAAAACAAAACTGGGACAAGTTTAAACTGGCCTTGGGTGGTGGTGGTGGTGGTAGGGATGGAATAAAAGGTAAAATCCTTGTAAAAGCTAGGAAATTTCAATATAATTGCAAGTCAGTTCCATAACTGGCTGCACCCTACAGTACGTAGTTGTCAAAGTGAATCTCAACCAATCAGACAGGCAGATTTACATGTACTGGAAACACGGATCTAGGGCGTGTTCAGCTAACGAACTTCGACAACTCTGGCTGATTATTTGCCAGCCAAAAATAGTGCATTCGGACTGTACAATCGTCACCTATATTTAACTATTTGGCTAGTTGAACTAAAGTTAGATCCAGTTCTGTCTTGGCCAATGAAATTCGAGTTTTGGGATTTCCCCTTTGCAAATGGCAAATGTTTGTTTTACAACAGAAATTAGCTAATTGCTTGAACAAAATGGTGAGAACAGCGTAAAATATGAAGTTTATGCTTGGTTTATATTTTACACAGGACTTTGAGATCAATTTAATCTATGATACTAGCTATCAGTAATGTTGTAGATGCTCATTTCATAGTATGAGCCCAGACTTTCACAACAGTTGGGTTTTCGTGGCAATTATTATATGTTTTAAAATACACCTTATCCACAAGCCCAATCGCCTAGACGATTTATCGTGATATCGCAGTATTTTCTTAGATATCGTTATTGTCTTCTGAAAGCCAGTATCGCTCAGCCCTAGGCTGGAGGAACATCACTGGGATTCTTGAAAGATCTGGAACATCTGACAGAAACAATCAAAGCAGTCAAGTTGCTCTATGCTAATGTTTGCAGAGCTACTCTTAGATGACGTCTTGCATGATAGATTATGTATAAAGTTACTCCATCTATTCAATGATTATCTGGATTATCTCGGCTATAATTGTGGTCAACTCACACCGTTCTGGATGTCATTTGTTGATATGCTCAACGTTCTCGCGCTAATCCGAGCATCTAGAGAAGATAACTGGCTGCTCCACCTAGCTGCAGTTAGGTCCATCATTGATTGGTGTCTCTCATATGACAAGCAGAAGTATGCCTGATACTGGCCATATACTACTGCCAGATGACATGCGATATGGTGGATTTGCTGTTCAGTTGGGTGAGAGCAACACCTTCGGAAGAATCCCGGTTGACCAGACAATAGTGGAAACTGTGAACAAGTACAGACAGACAATACATGGTACCAGAGGCTTCAGTCTGAAGCCTGGTGCAGTCAGCAGGTACTATCTTACAGCGGAATACAGAAGTTTTAGCCTCAAGCAGCTAAGAAGTATGACCGAGCTAAGCAGCGGCAGCAGATCTCTCAGTCATACTGATCTCAGCACTTCCCACATTCAGAAATATGAGAAGGCTAAACAATCCCTAGTAGATCTGATGGAAACCACCTGGAGAAATCCAGTCGGTAATGATACCTCAGAATTGATCAACACTTAAACTGTAGCTATGGCACCACCAGCAGTCACGTTGGACCTCTAAGCAGCACAACAAAAAACAGTCGAGGCATATAGAGATTTTTTAGATAAATCGGCTGGAAAAGGGGAAGAAGCATGTCTTTGAACATCTTCCAAGAATATAGTTTAAAACATTTGACAACATAATTAAGCAGGCTATCCAGATGTCATCAAACAAGGAAATAGTCCTGAAAAGTGATGACAAACTGTTTGCTCAGATAATACTTGTTGCCTGTAGTAGAAAGATGAATATGAAGGATGTACTTCAGCATCCACTCGGCCCATTTCCTGGATCACTAGCAAAATGTTATGGAACGATGAAGAAGACCAGTAAAACAGCATTAGGTCGAAAGTGCGAGAGCAATGCATCTCAAGCCATTCCACAACCATCTGCTTCTATCATCGATGGAATGAGCATCGGTCAGAAGATGAAAGGGAAGTATCTCACCTCTGAGTAACTGTCTGATCAGTTACTGGCCACAGTGCTAAGGTTGTCATATAGCAGTGATCGCGTTCATGTAGTGTTTGATGTATACAAGGCACTGTCAAGCAAAGATGCGGAAAGGGCACATAGGGGCTCGGACACAGTCATCCGATTCTCCAGCATCACATGAAGAGGCAGATACTCGCATCTTACTTACTTCATTGCAAACATGCATCGCCTGATGTTTCATCAATCATCATCATTGCTGATGACACAGATGTTATTCTCAGTTACCATAGCGCGTGGGAAAGATGTGATGCATTGCTAGGAGTGCATGCACACACTGGGCGTGACACAGTTAGTGCTTTCACTAGTCGTGGAAAAGTTGGTGCTCTGAAGCTTGTAGGTAATACCAAGTACCAAAAAGCATTAGCTAAATTAGGAGAAAACTGGTCACTGACACCTGAACGATTGAGCTGCCTGGAAGAATGCACATGTGGTATGTATGTTGCTTGTTCCGGCATTACCAAGGTAAATGAGATGCGTTATCAACTATTCTGATCTAAAATGGTGAATCAGGACAGTTACCACCGTGTAGAGAGTGTCTACAAATGCACGTTATCAGAGCTAATTACCAGGCAGTCATATGACATCTTAGCCCAGCGGTTGGGTCCTTGGTGATGATGGACAACTCGAAATCAACAGGCTTAGAGGATCACCAGCTCCAGAGGTCCTACAGTTTGTATCGTGTAAGTGCAAAAGGAACTGTCTTACTATCTCGTGTGCCTGTATCATAAATGGAATGAAATGCACAGATGCATGCTTGTTGTTATTACACCACAAAACATCTATGCCGTTCAATCACTACTTGCTAAATCAACTACTCTGCATTTAGCCACCAGAATAAGATTTTTATGCTTGCTTACATTCCTCCATATGCCTATTCCATATTAATGTATACCATCAACCAGGCTACTGGTAGGATACACCCCCAGCATATAGCCTGATAAAGACTGGCACCAGTCTGTACTCACTCCTTGGTGACGCCTGTCACTAAGCATTCTCGCGCATGCGCATTGGAGCCCAAATAGGAAACAGATTCACTTTTTCAAATTTTATTCTGCAAGCAGTACAGTCTGCAAATATTCCAGCTAAGTTTTTATAGCCTTGTGCCGAGTTCAGCTTACTTATTTGAGAGTGCTTCAATCCAGGATTATGCCTAATATGAAGTCGTATTTTGTGGTTTTATTGCTATTTATACACTATATATGTGTTACCGGTTTTCGTGATGTATCTCGTTTTCGTGGTCATCAATCAATATGCCTAAGTCATCTTCATCATTTCTAACCCTCAATTAGTTCTTTTAAGTTTTTAGAAGCTGCATGCTTCATTCTCTATTTTTATTTTCATTTTTAGGAGTGTTGAATCAGTCGAGAAAGTCAAGTGCACGTCGACTAAGTGCGATCGAGTCCACTCCGTGGAGTTTGGAGGCCATATTTGCCTAAGATGCACTACGTGTACACCGTTAATGATGTGCTGGGTATGCAAAGGATGGCGTAGAAGAGGTTCCCCTTTGGAGTCTAGACCCGGGCTACTACTCAACCATTTTCTTAGTTTCCATGAAAACAGGAGGTTGGCGTCCTATCATCAATCTGAAAAAGTTAAACCGTATTTTAACCCCAAAGTTCAAAATTGAGACCATCTCCCAGATCATAGCCAGTCTAGACTCAGCATGTGGACTGCCTCCATAGATCTCAAGGACGCCTACTTCCATGTGCTTATTCAACTGGCATTCCGAAAGTTCATGAGGTTCGCCTACAAGGATCGGGTATGGCAATTTGGAGCCATGCCCTTCAGCCTGACCACGGCCCCCTTCCTCTTCACCCGTCTCGTTTCAGCCGTGGCAGGAATCTTGCACCGTCGTTCTATTCATTTTCATGTTTAGATAGATGATTGGTTAATAAAAGCAGTCTTCCTCAATTCTTTCAGAAGTCATCCAGAGGTTTGCAGTCTGGCATGCAGCCTAGGTTGGATTTTAAATCTCAAGAAATCAAGTCTAGTTCCCTCTCAATTCTTCACGCACCTAGGCGTTTCTTTCGATTTGCCTCTGGGTCTAGTCTCCTTCAGATCCAAGAGTAGAGGCTATTTCAGTGGCAATGGACATTCTGTCAACTTCTTCCATGGTCAGAGCAAGATTCTTCCTCATAGTGATAACCTTGATGGTCAGCGTAGAGAATGTCATTCCTTGGGCAGCGCTGATGAGAAGACCCTCTCAAAACGTATTTGATGTCCCTTTGGAAGCAGTCGATTCACTCCATTTATCTTCAGATTGCTATAAGTGATCACTTAATTCCTCATCTAGAATTTTGGAAAGATCGTTCTCTGCTTCTGAGGGGTGTCCCTCTGGTCAAGTCCTCCCCTCAGGTGATTATCTTCACAGACGCTTCCCAGGAGGGATGGGGAGCGGTCTGGGATTTCCTGTCGGTCTCTGGTCTTTGGTCACTGGAGGAGTCGACAACTCACATCAACATCTTGGAATTGTGGACTGTCAAGAAGGCTCTCCTAGCATGGTCGGATCGATTAAAGGACTTCAAAATCTCGATTCGATTGGACAATTCGACGGTTGTTTCCTACATCAACAGACAGTGGGGGGTTACGAGATCCTCTCCTTTGTATGGAGGTTTGGAACCGTCTCTTGTGGTGCCGCAAGAATAAGATTTTTCTAGTGTTCACTCCTGTCCCGGGAAGTCTGAATTTTCTTGCGGACCAGTTGTCACCCACACAGAGTGGCAGTTAAAGAGGTTGGTTGCCAGAGCAATTTTCAAGCTTATGGATTGTCCCCACGTAGATCTGTTTACAACCTGTCTGAATGCCCAGATCTCCTCTTTCATGTCTCCTTTTCCGGACAGTCAGGCGATGGCGGTGGATGCCCTGTTTCAGTCCTGGACAGGAATGTTCGTATATGCGTTCCCTTCAACGATCCTTTGGTCTTGAAGGAGGTCAGGGACCAGTTCTGCGAAATTCTTCTGATAGCTCCCTTTTGGCCAAAGCGGATCTGGTTCGTAGATCTTCTCGATCTCCTGGTAGACTTCCCTCGTCTCCTTCCAGTCTCCCCAGATCTTTCTCAAGTAAGGGGAACATGTCTTCATCCAAACTCGGAAATCTTCAGCCTGTGTGTTTGGAGAACGTCAAGCGTCAAATCACAGAGATCAAAGTTTCTTCAAGATCTCAGGAGATTATTGATTCTGCCAGGAGTGAGTTGACCCGTCGAGTTTACAAGGGTCGACTTAAAATCTTTGTCAGGTTCAGAACATGATCTCATGCCCAATTCTGTTTCTATTCCCAGGTGTTAGATTTTTTATCCTAACTCTGATTCTTTACAGTTATCTGCTAACACAGTCAGGGGTTATAGATTTTCTTTGGCTTCTTCGCTTCCTTGTCTTTTAAGTGCTGGCGTCAGTGATACGAAGATTCTTAATCGTTTTATCAGAGGATTGGGCAATATTCGTCCTCCAGTAGCCAAGCCTTTGCTTTCCTGGAATTTGGCCTTGGTTCTTCAGATTTTGGCAGCCCACCATTTTGAGCCTATTGCTTCTATTAGTATGAAACTTTTAACTCTTAAGGCTGTTTTTCTTGTTGCATCTGCTTCTGCTAGAGGACGCTCAGAAATTCATGCTCTTTCCCCCGAAAAGGATAGATTTATCGAATCTGGGGACGGTTTAGTTTTATATCCCAGAAGGGATTTTTTATCGAGGACAGTCTAACCATTACTCAGCTAAGCCGATCATTTTAAAATCGTTATCTTCCTTTTCGCCATCTGACAAATTTTGGTGTCCTGTCAGGGCATTAAAAGTTTACAAGCAACGAACCGATTTTAAAAGATCTGATCCATCTTATTTATGGGTTTCGCATGCAGAGGTAGCCAGACCAGTTTCTAAGGCTACGATTGCCGGATGGACTTGTGAGACCATCAAACTTTGTTACAAGATGGCGTCTCCTGAACAAATTAATCTATCTCATATAAAAGCTCACGATGTTAGGGGAATGGCTACCTCCTTTGCTCTTTTCGCTGGCTCTTTATACGAAGTAATGCAGGTCGCAGGATGGAAATCTGTCTACTTTTCATTTTATTTAAAGGATCAGAGTGCAGCGGCCTCCTTTTTTTTCGTAATATCACGATTTTAACTAAAAAAGCTGAAGACCATTTACCAAGCACATCCCGCCATTTTCCTTAAGGTGAGAGTTTTTAGTTTTTTTAGATGCAGGGTCGAGACATAGGTATCACTTTTTCGGCGGCGGCGTAAACTTTTAAGTTAAGTTTATATCTCAGCAATCCCTGTTACAATTGGAACCAAACTTGGGTGCATGGTAATATACATCGAAAAGAAGCAGCCTGCTGATAAAAAGGCCATGAGGTCAAGGTTACATGGGTCAAAGGCTACAGTATAATCTTTGTTAATATTTTATGCTAAGTTTTTGCGTTAAACAAAAGTTATTACCTTATATCTCAGCAATGCCTGATCCAACTGGAACCAAACTTGGGTACATGGTGATATGCATCAAACGGAAGCAGCATACTGATGCAGACATCAAGCGGTCATGGTTATGCGGGTCAAAGGTCATGGTATAATCTTTGTTAATATTTTACGTTACGTTTTTGTATTAAACAAAAGTTATTGCCTTATATCTCAGCAATGCCTGATCCAATTGGAACCAAACTTGGGTACATGGTGATATACATTGAATGGAAGCAACCCACCAATAAAGCGGTCATGACGTCAAGGTTATGGGGTCAAAGGTCACAGTATAATCTTTGTTAATATTTTACGTTAAGTTTTTGCGTTAAACAAAAGTTATTGTCTTATATCTCGGCAATGCCTGATCCAATTGGAACCAAACATGGATACATGGAGATATACATCAAAAGGAAGAAGTACGCTGATGCAGGCATCATGCCTTCAAGGTTATGGGGATCAACGGTCACGTTATAGTCTTTGTTAATATTTTAGGTTACGTTTTTGCGTTAAACAAAAGTTATTGTCTTATATCTCAACAATGCCTGCTCCAAGTGGAACCAAACTTGGGTACATGGAGATATACATCGAAAGGAAGCAGCACGCTGATGCAGGCATCACGAGGTCAAGTTTATGGTGTCAAAGTTCACGGTATAATCTTTGTTAATATTTTATGTTAAGTTTTTGCGTTAAACAAAAGTTATTGCCTTATATCTCAACAATGCCTTATCCAATTGGAACCAAACTTGGGTACATGGTGATTTACATTTAACGGAAACAGCATCGCTGATGCAGACATCATGAGGTCAAGGAAAGGGGGGTCAAAGGTCATGGTATAATCTTTGTTAATATTTTACGTTAAGTTTTTGCATTAAACAAAAGTTATTGCCTTATATCTCAGCAGTGCCTGATCCAATTGGAACCAAACTTGGATACATGGTTACTTATAATGAGAGGAAGCAGCATGATGATGTTGGGGTCACAAGGTCAAAGGTCACTGTGACCTTGATACAGAACTCTGTTATTTCAACATTGTTTTTGCGTTTAGCAAAACTTCAGCTTATATTTCAGGATTGGTTAAGCCTATTGCAACTAAACTTGGATACATGGTTACCTATAATGATAGGAAGCAACATGATGATGATGTTGTTTTCACAAGGTCACTGTGACTTTGATACAGAACTCTGTTATTTCAACATTAAGGTTTTGCGTTTAGCAAATCTTCTCGGCTTATATTTCAGGATTGGTTAAGCCTATTGTAACTGAACTTGGATACATGGTTACCTATAATGTTAGGGAGCAGCGTAATGATGTTGGCGTCAAAAGTCAAGGTCACTTTGAACTTGATATAGAACTCTGCTTTTTCAACATTAAGTGTTTGCGTTTAGCAAAACCGTTCAGCTTATATTTTAGGATTGGTTAAGCCCATTGCAACTAAACTTGGATACATGGTTACCTATAATGTTAGGAAGCAGCATGATGATGTTGGGGGAACAAGGTCACTTTGAACTTGATACAGAACTCTGCCTTTTTAACATTAAGTTTTTCCGTTTGGCAAAACCTTTCACCTTATATTTCAGGATTCGTTAAGCCTATTTGCAACTAAACTTGGATACATGGTTACCGATAATGTTAGGAAGCAGCATGATGATGTTGGGGGAACAAGGTCAACGGTCAAGGTCACTTTGAACTTGATACAGAACTGATTTTTCAACATTAAGTTTTTGCGTTTAGCAAAACCTTTCAGCTTATATTTCACGATTGGTTACGCCTATTGCAACTAAACTTGAATACCTGGTTACCTATAATGTTACGAAGCAGCCTAATAACATTGAGGGCACAAGGTTAAAGGTAAAGGTAACTGTGACAAACAGGGGACGGGCAAGACATTTAATTCCGCGGAATTCTTGTTATTTATTTAAGTTTATAAAGTTTTCCTTGTTTGATAATCACTGTGTGATTGATTAAGATGCACTATTATGTTATGTTATTAACATTTGGATATGATTTGTTTAATTTTTATCCTTGTTTAATGATTCTCAAATCTCCACCCACCAAGGGTTTTAAGTGGGGCACTGACCAAATCTACGGGTTTAGCAAGTAGTGATTGAATGGTATAGATGTTTTTGTGTTGTAATAACAACCCCCCCCCCCCCCCCACAGACCCCACCTTGCGGGGTGGTCTGTAGTTTTATTAACCACTATAAAACATACTTACCGTTCAATCACTACAACCCGGCCCCATCCACCCCGCGTGGGAATGATTTGAGAATCTGTTTGTAATATTTGGCACTTAAATTTAGAAAAGTGAATCTGTTTCTTATTTGGGCTCCATGGCGCATGCGCGAGCATGCTTTGTGACAGGCATCACCAAGGAGTGAGTACAGACTGGTGCCAGTCTTTATCAGGCCATATGTTGGGGGTGTAGTACCCTACCAGTAGCCTGGTTGAGGGTAATTATTAATATGGAATAGGCATATGGAGGAATGTAAGCAAGCATAAAAATCTTATTCTGGTGGCTAAATGCAGAGTAGTTGATTTAGCAAGTAGTGATTGAACGGTAAGTATGTTTTATAGTGGTTAATAAATCTACAGACCAACCCGCAAGGGGGGAGTCTGTGGGGTGGGGGTGGGGAGAGTTGTTTGCTTGCTTAACATGATAGATAATGAGAGGGAGCAAGAACAGATTGATGCAGGTTTTCATGATGATAACATTAACATTGAACAATATTAACTTCTGAGATTATCAGTGTAAGTAAGAAATGATGAACACACCCTATGTGACTATATGATAATCGACAATAGCATTCGTGAAATCAAGTCGAAGTTAAATTTACACAATGTACGGTTATTGGATTTTATTATTTGCTGAATGAATATTAACTATGTGATTCACGAATTCCACTTCAGATGATTTATTTAAACATACAATTACTTGATTTAGACAAAACATTGATGAATATTAATCGCAGCGATTAAATGAGACATTAATGATATGCATTCTATATCGCGATGTAGGAATGGACAATGTGATTCGTGAATTTCAGTTATGATGTTTAAATGTACAATTTCCGGATTTGATTAAACATCAAAGAATATTAATCTCAGAGATTATCTGTACTCATTGATGAGATAATGATGAATATGCACTCATTGCAGTGATTTAGGAAAGGTGAATCGTGAACTTCACCTCGGATGTTTCAGTTAAATGTACAGTTATTTGATTATCCGTAAAACAGTGACATTGCTGAATATGATCTTGACAACGTGGTTAATGAATTCACCTTTCAAGAGTATCCATCCATCAGCTGACCTTGTATGATGTCATAATCAGATCAGCATGTGTGATGACGTCACAATCATTGCGTCACAAAAGGTTCCATATAGACCATCATCAAATCTCAAACAGTCCGACATGTTGTTTGAAGTTCATGTCTTTGTAATTCTTTGCTATTTAATAAACATGCTGTTGATTATTTTGAAACCAATTTTACTGGGCGCTGTTGCTGCCTTAGGCAGCAACAGCACCCAGTCAAATTAGTTTTAAAATATTCAACAGTTTACCTGTGTATTTTTTTGAAAATTGAGTCAGGGTGTTGATCGATCGATCCCAACATGAGCGAGGTGTGGGTGGAGCTTAGCTAGAGATGGGGGCGGGGCATAGCTAAAGCAGGAAATGTCCATTACATACATAGTTAACCGTGAAAATATTACATCTTTCTCTTGTTTTTTGTCTATAAAAACTAGATTGTTCGACACCACTGATGATAGACGTTTTTGAAGATAAGAAAGAGGAATTTCATGAAGTAAAAAGTGCCAAAACACGGCAGGAATTCACACCTATTATTAAGCCGAACTACGACTTCGCGATTGAGAGGCTGTATGAGGGGAACATACTCCATCAAGTAATTGATGTATGTATATTCACCCTGTTTATGATTGAACATTGTAGCTAACAATTTTAATCACAGCGTGTTAGTGTTGTCCGGATTAATCGATTTGATTGATCATTGATTGGTTTGCGTGTTCAACCAACCGATCGATCATGATTTCAGAAATCGATTTTGGTTGTTTATAAACTGACTTTATTAATATATTTTAACTGGTTAAGCTAGAAAACGAATACCTTTTGGAAAAGAATTTAAATTTAATTGTTACAACTATATATAGTATTACTCCTTAGTCGAAGACGTTAATTCTTTCAGCACTGAAATAGTATGTTAATTTCAAAGCAACCATACCAAT
This sequence comes from Chaetoderma sp. LZ-2023a, assembly GCA_034401795.1. Taxonomy (NCBI): domain Eukaryota; kingdom Metazoa; phylum Mollusca; class Caudofoveata; order Chaetodermatida; family Chaetodermatidae; genus Chaetoderma; species Chaetoderma sp. LZ-2023a. The sequence goes on along the minus strand of CM067363.1, from coordinate 30,888,685 downwards.
AACATATTGAATATTTTGACTTATTTGACTGAAAGCGATTGCTGCCTTAGGCAACAACACCTTCCAGTCAAATTAGTTTCAAAATATTCAACAGATTATTTCTTATCTTATTAAGAATCCGTCATACCTGCTACTTGGTTTGAAAGGGGTGATTATCCTTGAACATGCTATATAGTTACTGCATTCAAAATGTGAATTTGTTATGATCAATCATTAATTGGTCATCGGTTAGTTTATAAAACCAATCATCGATCACAAAAATAGTACCAATTCCCAACACTAAAGAGTGTGTCTAATTAGTGATGAACATGTACCTCAAAGTTTTGAAGGAAAATGTGACAAAAAAGGCTGAGGGTCTGCAGTCTCTTATTGCCGTGGTTAATGGGTCTTCTTCCTTGTTCGCTCCTTTTGTCAGACAGCCACACCCCTTGTCGGAATGATTTGTGCTACTATATTCAGGCCAAGTGTGTCACCAATCTTGCAAGATATGTTCCATCATCATAGGGCATGATTCTCATGGATTCCCCAATTTTGAAGACGGTGTAATATTATATCCCTTTTATGTCACGGTTATCTGAGAGTAAAGAATAAAACTTGAATCTTAACGATATCAGAGAATGGACCTTGCCAAGTTTATCCATCCATCATATGATGTCATAATCAACTACATGACGTGTAGGATTACGTCAAAATCATTTGACAACACTTTGACTGAAAATCATTGACGAAAAAGTTTCAATCAAATTGTTAGCCTACCTGGCCAGAATGGCCAAGTAAGCTTATGTCATGGCGACTGTCCATCCGTCAACTTTTGCTTTAAAACGCTACTCCTCATTAACCGCTTGGTGGATTTTAATCTAAATTGGCTGGAAGAACCCTAGAGTGGTATGCTTCAGAACTTATTTCCAGAATTTGGAAGGGTCAATATTTTCAGTGAATTTTCCGAAAAATGGCGGTAAATAGTTTAAAACGCTGCTCCTCTTTCACTTCAAGAGTATACTTACCTCCCTAATACTTTTGATATTGCTAAATATCGGCTTTCACTCAATAAACACTCAGATTAAAACAGTTAGGTGCCCCTACTGGGCAGGGAGTCAGAGTGTAGTCTGGCGGATGCCAGCCCCACCACCGCGCATGCGCAGACTAGCACTTCCTCTTTGCTAATTTATTGGCAGAGAGTCTACACATGTTTTTGTGCTAGAGCTTTTCTAAACTCTTTTCAAAGTCTTTTGAGTGTAATTTAGAAGTGATAACCCCTGATTAAGATGGCAGGAAGGAATACTTCGCCAGTGGAGGGCCCAGGACCTATACATCAGGTGACTTCTAGTAAAATTAGCGAGTTTTTCCCTGGTGTAATGTGTTTCCGGGACTCGCGTTTACCGTGATAAGCGCCTTGTTTAGTTGGTTTATTTCAACTAGGTGCTATATAATACTAATCTCTCTTTTGTTTTTCTCCACCTTGGTTCCATTTCCTACTAATACTGTTAGGTTATCTAACCAAAAAGTCTATGTCCAGTGAGTCGGAGGCCTAGTATAAAAGTCTTCTCACTTTGCCCTCTTGATCCAACTCCTTCCCCTAAGGTGGAGAGTGTTAGGAGGCATAGTCTTGGTGGAGTGCTCGAGGTCATCACGTTGAATGGTTTGTCTATACAAGGTGTCAGGTATCTAATTATTGATATGAGGTGATGTTAATTATTTTAGAGAAAATTAACTATTTACCATTGTTATCAGTATTTATCTGATGGTTGTGTAGTCGGAATGTCCATTCTGTACATGTTCTGGTTATGGATACCATTCGTCCTTGCACTTGGATGTTTGTTATGGATCGATTTTTTTCCTGTCATAGGATTAATGACGTCATAATCAGCCTTGCTCTTTATTAACAATTAAAGTTTTGTCCAACGCTGGTTTCAGATGATTATTGATCTTTATGATCATTTCCCTCTCTTTGAGTTGGTTTAAGTTTCTTAGCTTAACTAAGTTGCTCATTGTCCTCGTCCTTTACCCTGTTTCAGAGACCTGGTTGCTCGTCCTGTGGACGTTTCTTGGAGGAAAAGTTTCTTCCTCATCTCTGCTATCAGTAGCCCCTTTGGTCCCTTGATTAATTGCGAGATATGTAAGCACTGGGGGGGGGGGGGGGGGGTGGCGAACTAATGTCCGAATTCTTGTGCTTACAGGCGAAGGACAAGGTGGTGGAGGAGGAGAAGAAGAAGCAGAAAAGAGAGAGTATGAGTAAGAAGGGTAAGAGGAAGGCCTCGTCCGCGGTGGATATGGAGGCCTTCCGGACCGAGATGTTGGGAGAGATGAAGAGGACAATAAAGGATTACAAATCCTTTGTTGTCCTCATCATCTGCTTCGGAGCAGGTAATCCCCACCTCTGAATCGCCTTTCCGTAGGCCGTTTCCGTTGTTCGAAGATTCAGAGGTGGCCCCATTAGAAGGGGCATTCCACGACCCTGGCAGCAGGCTTGGTGCCGCGCCGAGGCGTCGTGGACGGCTGTCGCTGGAACCCGCGGGCTGCTTATCAGTCCAGGGGTATCCGCACGCCGCGGGTGCCAGTACCTCCTATGGCACCTTGCCTGGCCAGTCCGGGGTAGCTCTCTTTGCTGACCCGGAGTAATCTTTCTGGCCAGGAGGAAGAGGATTACTTGTTAGGGTCGCCGTCTGAGGACGTGACCATGGATTATGACGTCTGTGCACCCCTCGCGTGCGATTCGGCCAGCAGTGAGGGGGCCGTTGCGTTCAGCAAATACCGCGTTGCGTGATGCGGAGGAGAGTGGGAGGGCTTCGATTGCCGCTCTGTCCCACGTCTCCCAGCTGTTACAAGGGGTAGTAACAGCATCCGCGTCGTGCCAGCCAAGTCCGGTCACAGTCCAGCGAGCCATCCAGGATGGTATCAACCTGGCGCTGGACTGTATGACTCGGGCGGTGACCAGGAGTGTCCGGGCAAGGCGCACATTTGCCTTGGACAATCTGGGCCCGTCCCAGGACCTGTACAATAGGCTACTGCGTACGCCTATGACAGGTCCTGGTCTCTTTGGAGGTGAGGGATGTCGACACCTCCAGGAGACGGTTACTCTGGTAAATAACCAGAGGGCGCTGCGCGAGCAGTTTGAGGTGCTTCGTCGTGCTAACGTTCGCGCCGCACCCCTGCGTATCGTCCCCTGCAGGCTCAAGGTGGTGCTGGCCAGGTCAGAGGCCAACGACCATCGCAGCGTCGGCCTCGGCCGCGTGCGATTCGGCCAGCAGCGAGGGGGGCGCAGGCTCCTCAGGCGCAGTCAGCCAGGCAGTCACCCGCGCACCGAGGTGCGCGCGGTGCTGGCTGTGGCGCGCGAGGATCTGGTCGTGGTAAGCGTGCCTGACGGGCCGGTTACCGCGGTGAGAACCACTCCGGTGTTTCTGGCGAAGGAGACAGTGCCACTCTTGCACTCCTTATGTCCACCTCTCTCCCTAGGTGGACCGGTGGGAGGCCGGCTAGCCGACCACAAGCAAGAGTGGGAACGGTTGACTCAGGACCGTTTAGTCTTGCGATGGCTTTCAGTCGGGTATTATCCCGATTGGATAACAGGCCCGCCATCGCGACTGTCTCTAGTGCCAGTCTGGACTCCAAATCCGAGAGATCCAGAGCAAAGCTTGTGTATCGAGGAGGAGATAAATTCCCTCATACTAAAAGGAGCTATTCAGCCGGCACAAACGTGTCCGGGCTTCTATTCAACCGTGTTCTTGGTAACAAAAAACACCGGAGGGTGGAGACCAATTCTCAACCTCAAGCCGTTGAACAAGTTTATAGAGACGCCCAGTTTCAAGATGGAGACTGTGCGCTCGGTGTTGGCGGGGTTAGAGAGGGGAATGTGGACAGCTTCAATAGATTTGAAGGATGCTTATTTCCACATTCCCATAGCGAGGAGTTTCCGTCGCTTCCTGAGATTTGCATTCCAGGGCAGACAGTGGGAATTCAGGGTGTTACCCTTCGGAATTTCCACCGCTCCTCCGGTTTTCACCCGTGTGGTTCTTGCGATCACGGCATACCTCCGCAGGAGAAGCATAGCAGTCCACACGTACATAGACGACTGGCTGTTAAAAGCACACACCCAGGAAAGTTTATCGACCAATCTGGAGATTGTTTTGAAAACTCTCACGGATTTAGGCTGGATGATAAATTTTCAAAAATCAGAGCTGACTCCATCCCAGAAGTTTGTTTACCTGGGGATGTTCTTCGATCTAGAGACAGGATATGTTTATCCTACTCAGGAGAGAGTTCAGAAACTCATCTCCGTAATTCAGTCAGTGTGCGACAGTCGTCATGTCCTGGCACGGGTTTACTTGAGAATGCTGGGGTTGATGGTTTCGATGGAACCAGTTATTCCTCAGGCTGCCTTATGCAGGCGGCCGATCCAGCTTTTTCTCATGACACAATGGACCCAGAGTACAGGTTCACTGGACTCGAACGTGTTAGTGTTGGCGCCTCTAATTCACCACCTGCAATGGTGGTTGAGGACAGAGAATCTCCTAGTGGGGGTTTTGCTAACCCCTCCCCACCCTCAGGTGACTGTGTATACAGATGCATCGATGGAGGGTTGTGGAGCATGCCTGGAAGAGGCCACAATATCAGGGCTGTGGGATCTGGATCAGTCAAAGGAACATATCAATCTACTGGAACTAAGAGCAGTAGTCCTGGGCCTGGAACATTTCTTACTGAAAGTTCAGGGCAAGATTGTTCTTATTCGTTCAGACAACTCAACTGTAGTGACTTACATAAACCGCCAGGGCGGAACGAAGTCGCCCAGTCTCTGTATGATGACATGGAGACTGCTTTGTTGGTGCCTGGATCACAGGATTACCTTGAAAGCAGTTCATATTCCGGGAAGGTTAAATCTGCTAGCAGACTCATTGAGCCGAAGGATGAGTGTTTTACCCACGGAATGGCAACTAAATCAATGTGTGGCGGATCGTCTGTTCGACCATTGGGGGAAACCCAACATCGATTTGTTCGCAACGAAGAGGAATGCGAAGATGACGACGTACGTCTCTCCGATTCCAGATCCTAGCGCTTTCGCAACAGATGCGTTAGCTATCAGCTGGGCGGGAATGTATGCATACGCATTCCCTCCAGCAAACCTGATTCCAAAAGTTCTTCAGAAAATCAGGCAGGAGGAGTGCCAAGTGCTTCTGATCGCCCCGGATTGGCCAAGCCGATCATGGTATACGGATCTGCTGGACCTTCTGGTCTGCAATCCGGTTCCTCTGCCTCTGATGGACGACATTATCTTCCAGGGCAAGGCCCTTCACAACAATCCGTCAATGTTCAGATTGACTGCGTGGATGTTGTCAAGGAATCTAGAATTAAGGAGGGCTTTTCTGAGCAAGCAGCCATGTTAATGGCCAAAGCCAGGAGGGGGTCAACCTCCAGAGCATATAATTATAAAATCAATAGATTTGCAGAATGGTGCTCAAAAAGATGTATTGATCCAATGGATTCATCTATTCAGGAAGTAGCTGATTTCCTCTGTCACCTGTATGATGCCTATAGCCTCAAGCCTAACTCTATTGCTGGTTATAAGTCAGCTTTAATGTCTGTTATTCCTTGCTTGGCTAAGAGGGGAAGTGATGGAGTAAATACATTAAATGTATTAATTAAAGGCATGGGCAATCTAAGACCAAGGAATCCCCCTGTGATTCCGTCTTGGAGTTTATCGCTAGTCCTTCAAGTACTAGGGGATAAGCCGTTTGAACCACTTAGTTCCATTTCTATGAAACTATTAACTCTTAAAACTGTATTTTTAATTGCTGCGGCCTCGGCTAGGCGTAGGAGTGAAATTCATGCCTTATCAGCCGAGGTTGACTGTTTTGTGGTTACAGGGGAAGGCCTTAAGCTGCTACCTAGGATTAATTTCTTGGCTAAGAATCAGTCTTTGAAATATCCAGGTCAACCTATTGTTTTGCCTGCTTTAACTAGATATGATCCTAATTCTAAAGCATGGTGTCCCGTCCGGGCGCTGCTCCGGTACAAACAACGTACATCGGAGTGGCGCACCGACCAGTCAGCGTTATGGGTGTCATATATTGAACCCCATGGCAGCGCGTCTAAGGACACCATTTCCAGGTGGATTGTAGAATGTATTCAGTTTTGTCATAAATCCGCTACCGGGAAGCAGGTTGACGTGGCCAAGGCTCACAGTGTCCGCGGCGTAGTGACATCCACTGCCCTATTTAATGGGGTCCCTGTGGATGATATTATGTCGGTTGCTCAGTGGCACTGTGAGTCAAGTTTTACAGACCATTATCTCCGTGACACCTCTAATCCTCTCGCCTTGTCGATTTTGAAAAAATAACGAGGTTTACATTTTTTGATGAGGTTTCCTCATTGCTTATATATTTCACAATTAATTTATGGAAACACCCACTATTTTGGGACTACATCATTCTTCACCACTGGGAAGATGATGTCAGCAGCCATTTCAACAAGGTCAGTCTTGTTCATGTGTTGTCCATTGTTGATTGTATTGTCACGTTACCCGTTGTTATTAACATGATGGTTTGTGTGGTTATGTGGTTCATTATTGAGAGTATACGAAAATGGAGCTTTTTCGTCTCTGTCCTGTAGTACATGGCACTTGTACGTAGAGAGCGTATAGGACATTGAGGTCATTCGAGTCTTCCTCCCAGGAAGGAGGGGGGGGGGGGGCGGAGCGCATATGACCTTCGGTCATCTCTCTTACATCGGTTGTGTTATCCGATGGTTGGTCAAATCCTGACTGTGTTTTCACACAGTTTCAGAAGTTTAAGTGCCTTAAACGCAGAAAAGCGTATAGGGATGAGCTGGTCTTTTGACCTCGCCTCCCTCCCGCCGAATTCCCTGTCAAATTCTGGCAATATCAAAAGTATTAGGGAGGTAAGTATACTCTTGAAGTGAAATAAACGAAATCAAGGATTTCTTTTTTCACGAGAGAGTTGATACTTACCTCCCTAGATACGGACCCGGCCTCTCCACCCCACAGGCTCGGTCTTCAGGCTCTTAATAGTTGCATGTGTGTCAGCCAATAAATTAGTCAGAGGAAGTGCTAGTCTGCGCATGCGCGGTGGTGGGGCTGGCATCCACCAGACTACACTCTGACTCCCTGCTCAGTAGGGGCACCTAACTGTTTTAATCTGAGTGTTTATTGAGTGAAAGCCGATATTTAGCAATATCAAAAGTATTAGGGAGGTAAGTATCAACTCTCGTGAAAAAGAAATCCTTGATTTCGTTTAATCAACTGCTTGAACAGTTTCAACCAGACTTGGATGGAAGGATACTAGGCTGGTAGGTTTCAGAATGTGTATATAGAAGAATATCTGATTTTCCGGAAAATGTGAATTCGTTTAAGACGCTATGCCCCTTGGGAAATTTAAACCAACTTTGTCTGGAAGGATCCTGTAGTGGTAGCATCTAGAAATTCTATTCCGAATTTTGCTAGGGTTTTGGTGGCCATCTGAGTTAATGGTCCAAGTGAGTATCACAGGCCCTTGGCCCGCTTGTTAGAAATATTTTTTGAAAATCTCCGAAACCGCTTAAGGCATCGATTCAAAATTCATGAAATATGATCTAGCGGAACAACTGAACCAAATTTGTTCACGGGAACTTGATTGGCCAAATAGTTTGGCAGCCATCTTGGATAAACTAGTTTTCCCGAAAACAACAGAACGAATCGGGCCGATATTTGGCTGATACGATTACATACAAAGGGCTATTAAAGTTTGTTCCGGGGTCGTTGATCTGTCAAAAACATGGCTGCCCTGCACCAATCAAAATGTAGCGCCATTGGCTGCCATTTTGTATTTTTTATTTGATGGGTTTTCAAACCGAAATTTGTTTTATGTAGGTTTTTGATTATGTTAGTTTCAAATTTACCACTCGAAACTGTCGGATAAACGGTTTGTCGGCCATCTTGGATCATTTTCCCGCCAAAAGCTCCCATACTTAATGCAATAGGAAATTTAAAATGTCTTCTCGAGAACCACTGGACCGAGATCCATGTTTATTCAAACAAAGCGGATTGGCCAATTTGGCCAGTGACCGTCTTGGATTTTGGCCGGTTTGTTTTTATTAATGTTTAAAAATCTCGGATATTGGATAAACGGTTTGGCAGCCATCTTAGATTATTTCCCCGCCAGAGGCGCCCATACTAAAGCAGTGGGAAATTTAAAATGTCTTCTCGAGAACTACTTGGCCGATTTAATTATATTTGGCAGGAAGCATTCTTAGGGCATTGGGATCCAAGTTTGTTCAAATGAAACCGGTTGGCCAATTGGGCTGGTGGCCATCTGGGATTTCGGCCGATTTTTAGAAATGTCTAAAAATGTCTGAAACCGTTAAAGGCATTGATTCATAACTCATAAAATATTATTTAGGGCACGAGCTGAACCAAGTTTGTTCAAGGGAACTTGATTTGCCAAATTGTTGGCCATCCAAGAAGATGGCCTAGTTTTCCTGAAAGCAACTTCGTCTCCACAGCCACTGAATGGATTGGACTGAAATTTGGGAGATATTATATTGATGACTAAGCACCATTAAATTTTGTTCAAGAGAAGTTGATACATAAAGAAGCATGGCCTCTGTTTTTTGGTTACAAGTCTGCTCAACTCATTAGAGTTCTGCTTAATATTGTTAATGACCATTCTAGTTGAAATGCCTACGGTCCAGGTGAGCGATACAGGCCCCTTGGGCCTCTTGTTATAATGACACATTCACAGAATGCCTGCATGTGTAAATATTGTAATCAAACAGCAGCCGGATCAAATTTTGAGATTGTGTCAACTTACATTTCATTTGAACTGCGAATTTGAACCAATTTTCATTATTCGATTGCAGTGCTCCTTACATAGGAGGGATATTCCTCTTCAGTTTGTTTACCGGTCATTTTTGTGAAATGACATTATTTGCTGTTCGAGGGACTTACTATAGATGGAGATTATTTGAGTGCTTATCAGAAGCATGCATTTACTTGGATAGATTTATATTGGAATGTGTTCATTTGAGGAATACTTATCAAAGACTATTCATAGGAGACGAATGTGAATTTTAGACCTTGTAGCTTTTGTTAGGTTCCAGATTTGCATATCAAGTAATAGCTAGCCTGACACGTTAACCACTCGATTCTGATAGCCTGTTTTTGAGATCCTAATCATACGGTTGGTGTCTTGGAATTTGCTTGATTTTCTTTGAATAATGATGCTAGAAGTTGTTGCAGATGCGCAGTGCAACAGTTTCCAGTAGTTACTGTGATTTCTCGACTCAAGGCTCCCCCTCGAATATAGAATGCTGTCCAAAATTTCACCAAAATCCTCCCAAAAAACTTCAAGTATAAGACACTGTTAAATTTCGAAAAATGTACATTTAAAAAATCAAAAATTACCATCACTCAGCACTATGTTTAATGTATGACTAAAAATTATCATAGTGAAAGAGAAATTATTAAATAGGACCGCCTAAATATTGTGTATCAATAAAGACCATTTATTACATCAAAATCAATCTATTTTTGGCATAAAATGTCTCCTTGAAAATATAGACATCACGTGACAAACAGAATGTAATGGCTCTTGCGTTTGGCAGCGCTGTGTGATCTTATGCGCTAACGGGAGTTGGTTATCTGGTTCTTTTGCGATTGGAGGCACTGTGTAATCTTATGCGCTAACGGGGGTTGGTTATCAAATGGGTACGGGAACATTCAGTTCCTATCACGCAATGATGATATATAGCAATTCCCGAGTCCAGAATATTTATAACCGAGTATGCGCTCTAATTAGAATAAAGATATTTTACGATTGGAGGCGAATCACATGATTTATACATGTATACTTTCTCGACGCCATTTTATGTCAAATTCTGGATTAATTTTGATATAATAAGTGATATTTATTAAAGAATAAGCAATATTTAGGCACCCCAATTTAATAATTTCACTTCCGCTCGGTGTTTTTGGAGTATACATTAAACATAGTCGTCAGGCAGCGCAAATTGTCTAGGATAGCATTTAGTTCAATTTCCCTAGTATAATCTTTGACAAAAATGTGCTCAACGAATGTTCTCAATTATAGTACTCGCCCCCCCCCCCCCCCTTCCTTCCTAGAACATGTAATTTGACCAATAAACTGCGTCCTTTAGTCAAATTTTTACGGTATTCAATGCAATTCTCGCAGATTCTCAGACTGATGCTTTCTGATGCGTGTGTCGAAGCGGAATTCAGAGTGGAATGGGTACATGTCAATTTTGGAGTAACGCTCTGACTAGATCGTGAGCTTTATGTTAGCATGATTTCAAATCCGAATATAAACTGCTACTTTGGCAATTGCAGTTTGTCTGATGTTGAAGGTTGCAAAATATTAGCGTTCTTTTTCACCGGCTGTTGTGCAGTATGGCAGTGTGTTGCTTTCTAAGTTTTATTTACGTAAAATGTTAATGGGCTCAGATTCTGTATAGCCAGCTGATTAATTGGTAAACGTGGGTGTGTTTTGTACGGCAGAAAGTTGCTGTATTGCCACTTAATTTGAAAGCGCTTTTGCTGGCTAGAACCGAGTGCCAAATGTGCGCACAAGACCTATTTTATGGTCACAGATTTTATTTTTAACTTATTTGTGATAGGTGTATAGTTTGCGTACTGCACAGTCAGAGAAAGGGAATGCTCAATGTCATGACCCAAGGAGGCGGGTTTTCATTGCTGTAATAGCAGGTAACATTAGTTTTTGACATTTCGGCCTTGTACTAAATTGTTATCAGGTCAAATCTGTATTTTTAAACAAATTTTTCTAAACCATTATTTAATTCATGCTCGTTTGTACATGCTCGCATAATTAGTCCTTGTGGCTGTGGGCTATGTTCATGGAACCAGATATGTCTCATTTTCTGCTGTCAGCCACATCGTCATGTGATCCGCTCAATTTCAAAGGTGTTTTTACAGCCGGCCACCATCTTGGTTATTTAATCATTATTGTATAAAATCCAGTAAAGTATCACTTTCAGACTGTATTGGATAGTCATGTATTTCGCCAGTAACATTAGATTAAGAGATGCATTATGTTAAAATTGTCCAGTAGTAAATGAATTGAAATGCATTGTGTTAAAATCAGCATTTGGAGCTAAAAATACAAGTCACGCTTCCAGATATAGAAATGACAGAAACCGAAACTTCTTGTTGCGGATATTCCACCACTCCGAGTCGCAACCAATTATTGTCCAGTTTATGAAGATTACATTCATGTAGGCACACTTCAACAGTACACATACTGAACCGAGAATTGTTATTACCAACAACTTCGTATCCAGAATCGTTGAACGGATTGGCCCGAAATTTGGGAGATATGATAAGGGACTAAGGGCCGTTAAGTTTTGTTCAAAAGTAGTTGATACATAAAGAAACATGGCTTCTGTTTTCTTGTTATAATTCTGCTCAACTCTGTAGGGTTCTACTTATTGTTGATGGCCTTTCTGGTTGAAATACCTATGATGCAGGTGAGCGATACAGGCCCCTTGGGCCTCTTGTTCTTATTAAGCTCGGTCTTTTCTTGTAGAACCTTTATATTGCATTACACTTCCCGTAAGAACTCGATTCTTCTTTAGAACTTAGCAGATCAGGCACAGATAACCCATTAGGATTTTAGTACCACTCTCAACCTTTTGCACTAAATAACACCCTCTACATCACACTGTCTTTGCACTAACATCACATTTGCACACTTTACTCCTCAAGATGTCCAACAGAGTCTCTGACCATAAATTATGAACATTTCATCTTAATGCACTCAGTGGATCTTTGATGCGTGTCCATTGTTTGAGAGGTTCATGGACTGCAGGGAGATGGAATCTTCTGTGTATAAAGAAGGGCTTTAACTAGGTCAACGACGCAGAGATGAAGCAGCTATCCGGCGACACCAGCAAACTTCAGATGCAGATCATTAGCAGGGTGGTGGGCGGAAAGGCATGTGGGCAAATTCTTTCCCATAGGTCCCATGTAACCCATAATTAACCACCTTTTTCTGTCCTGTTCCTGGTTTTAGTAGCAACCGTTTTGGCCTGTTAAATCCCTATTTTATTACAATATATTCCAATTAGTAACTCATTCAATAAAATATTCAAGTTTAAAATAGCACATTATTCTGATGAAATTAGAAATATTGCCCAAGAAGTTCTTCACAATTGGATTGTTTCGTAAATAGAACAATATCCTATATTGAGGAACTTGGACGCACGTCATAGTTAACAGAGAAACAACAAATAATACCAAATATGGTTGACAGGGTGGAATCTTTGTATAACGATTAGTATACGCTAAGACTGTCTCATTACAACAAAAATAATGAGAAGTTGTCAAAATTTATTTCGACCTTGGAACGAGAGGCCTAGAGCGCTTTACTTAGAAGAATATACTTTTTTTCTTTGCAGGTGACATTTAATAGAACGCTTTTTATCAAAGGATACATGCAGGTCTATAACTATTTCCTTAATGGCATTTATTTTGACATTTACATTCGGTATCACATAACTGGGCCATGGATGCAGATTAAGAAAATGGTGAGTTACTTCATGTAAAATTAAGAAATGCACTTTCACTTATTATGCCCGAGCATTATTCACCTTTCCAGAGTATCCATCCATTATCTAACCGCGTATGACGTCATTATCAGCTCAGCGCGTGTATGATGACATCACAATCATTATGTCACAAAGGGTTCCATATAGACCGTCGTCAAATCTCAAATAGTCTGACACATTGTATGTCTTTGTAATTCTTTGCTATTTAATAAACATGCTGTTGAATATTTTGGAATTAATTTGACGGGGCGGGTAAGGGAGCAACAGCACCCAATCAAATTAGTTTCAAAATAATCAACAGCTTACCTGTGTAGTGTTTTGGATTGATGGTCAGGGTGTTCAGAGATTGATCGATCCCAACACGAGCGAGGTTTTTTGTGGAGCTTAGCTAGGGATGGGCGGGGCATAGCTAAAACTGGAAATGTCCATTGAGTAAACTATATGGTTATAATAAAGAAATATTAGTTACCTTTCCGGGATGTAGAAACTGTTTGAGTTTAGCTTTCGTGACCATCGCAGTCTCTTCTTCACCATCAAGCAACCATGAACCGAGACGAGGGCTACCGTATACCCGCAGTCTACCTGTCCATGCTGTCACGTGACACCACAAGAACTGAGTAGTGTGAGATTGGCAGCGACCGTCAGTTAGTGCTGAAGAAGTGACCGAGATCCGTATTTTAAATCTCCATGGAGATTTTATGGAACGGGGTATTTGCCCAAAATCTCCATCGATATTATGGAGAAAATATGGAAAAAAAGATGGAGAGATTATGGTGTTCCGACAAAATTCTGTATTATCTCCGTCTTTTCTCCATATCATTTCCGTGTAATTTCATGGAGAAAATCTGAAGGAACTTCAGATTTTATAACTTTTCTATGGAAATAATATGGAGGAAAGATGGGAGTATCTCTGAAATTTCCATAAAATAATATTGAGATGTTATGGAATGGAGTATTCACCCAAAATCTCCGTAAAAGAGCGGAGTTCCTCCATGAAATCTCCGCATTGGTTTACAGAGATTTCATGGAGGTACTTCGCCTTATTTCCATGGAAATAATATGGAGAAAAGGCGAAGTATCCCCATGAAATCTCTGTATTGGTTTATGGAGATTTCACGGCAGTACTCCGCCTATTTTCCGTATTATTTCTATGGACATAATATGGAGAAATGATGGCGTACCGCCGTGAAATCTCCGTCATATTTCCATCAAATGACAGAGATTTGGTGGGGGTGGGAGTCGGTGGGTGGGGGAACTCTAGCGAACCGCTGGGAGTGGAGGAAGGTGGGTGGGTGGGAAAACATATGGGTTCACAAACTTTAGCTATACACTTGCTGACAGAAAAATGAACGATCGTTACTTAAAAAGTTAAATGTTATAATGGAGAATTTCTTATCATTCATTATGTACAGTGCATCATCCCTAACAACAAAACAATACAATTCAAAGCAGACACACATGTGGTCTCTTAATATTTATAAGTCAGACCTGTCTGAGACTGCGTATTATTTTAGGGTTGGGGGGTGGGGGTGGGCGGTGGTGATTTTTAACCCTTTAACCCTCAACTGTGTGTCATAAAAATGTCCCTTTGCAGACCAAGAGAAGACTATTTCTGAAAATTTACAACTGGAATGACTGGCTCGATAACCGACCCAGTCATTCCAGTTCTCTTGGTCTGCAAAGGGACATTTTCCAAGACAACTAAAGAAGCTGTTTTTGTCCGGCTTGAGTGTTAAAGGGTTAACTGCAACTTGGATTTCGAGCATCTGTGAGATTTAATGATCGACTGTTGATTTCACTGCTACATGAAGACCATATAAACAAACAGGACTATGCATGTAATTTTCAATTCAGAAATTTTAACTCATTTCACTCTTAGTTGCTATCATTTATAAATATTATTGTATCTTACTATATATAGTACTTGATATATAACAGGTTGTATGTTAAAGCATATGTAATCATAGACTGTTTAGTTTGTTGTTGCAGAAAATGACATTAATTAAGTGGTTGATTTATTGATAAATGTGATTGTGAGTGTAATACAGCAGCCTGTACACATGCATGGAAGGACTGAGGCGCTCTACAAAATTTGCAGAGTGAAAAAAGCATCTTTCATACAGTACAGTACAGCTCACAAATAAGGCGTATTTTTATTTACTGGTTTATGGCTCCGCCGACCCTACAAAATACCAAAATTGATATAAAAATAAAAGTCAAATTTGTTAATTATTTTATCTTGGGTGAGTTGGTAAAATTAGCCAATTTGGAAAAATAAATAAAATTCCAGTTTGCATGTCTATTAAAATTTCAGAGATTAAAAACTTGGGTAACTTGTCCTCTAAGTTATTATCCAAATTAGCTATTTTTTCCGCTTTGAAAGAAAAAATATTTTATCATCACCTGTCAAAATTATGAAGATAGCAATGAGCACATGCGCACGAGGTAATATTCCTATAGGGTGGTATCCTACATGTCAATTCACCCACCTCACGCTCTCATTACAGAGGGTCTAACCCTCAGGTAAGTATTAACGCTGACAGAAATGTGAAAATTTGGATCTGAAATTTGCGCCCTGAAGTGCAAATTTTTTGTCAGAAAATGTGACAATTTGTGACTGAAATAAAAATTAAATATTTTAAATTGTCAGGTAGCCCCTCAGATTTGCACCAGAAGACATTTATAAGCTTTCTAAATTACCTGGGGGAAGACACCTGAACACACTATGTATCCAAATTCATAGCCCGTTTGTAAACAATATTCAAATTCACCAACATAATACTAGAAGCAGATACAAACTACATGGACAATGCACACGGAGAGATATTGGAAAAAACTGAATATCAATGGCAGCTACTCAAATTAATTTATGGAATAAAACAAAACAAGAAACATGACAAAATTCTGTCGACAAAATCATGCAAGAAAACAATAAAACAACTACTTGGTTAACAGATATTAGTGCCAACCAATACATCACTACCACTACCACAACCACCATTATGACTAAATGATTACAATTGCTATTATCTCTAATGGCAAATTTAATCGGCGTAGAAACAAGCTACTGGATAAGCAGGAGAATGAGCATCGCTCCTCTCCCTTCCCTTGTCCAAGGATTCTCCCCCATTAGCCAGCATCCTCTAAACAGTCTATCATAATTATAAGTAGTCAACCAAAAATATAAATGTTTGTATTTGTAATCTGAATAGACATACACGAATGTTCTGCGAGTGTCTGTTATGCCACCGTCCTGTCCTGGTTTACTTCCCACATTACAAACTATATAATCCAGTATTTATGAAAATAATAAAACAAGTGCTTGACCCTTTACACTTAAGCCCGGCCAAAATCATCTTCCATGCAGTTTACAGACAGAGAGAGGACCACTTATAAATGGGGGTTTACCACTCGATGACTGGCTCGATAACCGTGCCAGTCATTCCAGTGGTAAACTCTTCAGTGGTAGTCTTCTCTTGGTCTGCAAATGGGAATGTTATGAATATTAATATGCTAGTAATACAGGGGGTGGTGAGGGTCTGCCCAGCACTTCGCTTCCTGCCCAGGTGGCACCTAGTTGTGTATTCCAGACAGGAAGTCTATCCAGTCTATTGTGTTTATGAAAACACTTGACCGGTGTGGAATACACAATGCCTGTAATTAGGGTCTCAGTGCCGCCGGCCTGTTCAGCCATGTCCATGCTCATTAATATGTATGAAGCCCCTTTGCTACCCATCTCAGCTCCTCGCCACCGACAGGCCACACCCAAGACGCTCACATCGTGCGGTTACATCATGCCCATGTTGTGTGCGAGCTTGGACACAGTTGGTATGGGTTAGCTAATGAGATGTCATCGCTCCTTTGCTACCCATCTCGGCCCCTCGTTGCCGTCAGGCTACGCCCAAGGTGGTCACATTGTGTGGCTACGTCATGCCCACATTGTGCGTGCGCTTGGGCTCGGAGTTGGTTTGTGTTAACCAATGAGAATCTGTCCTCGCTCCATCAAAAACGTTTAGTTTTCTGTTAGCAGCTCCATTTCCTATTTGCCGGGTGTTCGCGCTGTTTTTTCGTTCCCCTCTCCCATTGTGATAGGCGGGCTAACTTCCCATGTAATCCTTTATACATTCATGCTCCGCTGCACTGCATTTACTGCCACATGATAGGTTATTGGTATAAGATTTTAATATAGGTTTTTATCATATTGTATAGATAGTTTAAGATAGGTTTTATCATATTGTATAGTTAGAGTTACGTAGTTTAGTTATAGAGGACCACAGATTTGTATTATTTACATTCAGCACTGTATTGTCCCAGGACTTCCACAGATTTTTATTTACATTCAGCACTGTATTGCCTGGGACCCCAAGGGGTCCCAGGACTTCCATAAATAAAACTTGAATCTGTGGTGCACTGTTCGCCCAAACCGTCTTTGTCTCCTTTTGCCAGCCTCTGGGTGGGAAGGTGGGGCCTCCCCATCAGCCCCTGTATTAACAGACATTTTCTTCGAGAAAATTGAAATCTTTTCTTGTGGGCTTGAGGGTTAACACTTTAGAACTCAGACCATCCAAACCTTGAGAAATGTCAATTTGCAAAACAAGAGAATACAATTTAAAGAAATTTACAGCTGGAATGACATTGTCTCGATAACAGAGCCAGTCATTCCAGTGGTAAATTTTTTTTAAAAGTGCAAATTGACATTTTCATTGATTAAGGCTTAAGGGATTAACGGCTTAATTGGGAACTACTAAATACCTGAACTATAAATTGTTTATGTAAAGTCTGTCTTGTGCAATTTATCTATTCTATAGACTAGTATATGTATATATGTGTAAGGTGTCTGACAAAACAATAGATAATGCATTCAGTGGTTGATTAATGAATATTGTATACCTTGCACTATTGAATAAATAATCTTGAATCTTGAACCATCAAACCTGTAAAGTCTGTCTTGTGCAATTTATCTATTCTATAGACTAGTATATGTATATATGTGTAAGGTGTCTGACAAAACAATAGATAATGCATTCAGTGGTTGATTAATGAATATTGTATACCTTGCACTATTGAATAAATAATCTTGAATCTTGAACCATCAAACCTGTAAAGTCTGTCTTGTGCAATTTATCTATTCTATAGACTAGTATATGTATATATGTGTAAGGTGTCTGACAAAACAATAGATAATGCATTCAGTGGTTGATTAATGAATATTGTATACCTTGCACTATTGAATAAATAATCTTGAATCTTGAACCATCAAACCTGTATATGTAGCTCACTGCTTGCTGGCAGTAGCATGACTGGAAATCTTACTTCTTAGGCAAATCAAAACTGGGCATCTCTGCTAAACCAGGATGTATGTGGCTTTAACACTGTGTTATGTATCTAGATCTATATATAGCCTACTGCCAAGACACTTGTAGGCCATGCTGTAAATGATAGGCCACACTATTTTAACATCTCAGTGCAGCAAAATACTGTAACGCAATTAAATTTTACGCCATTGTTGACATCTTTAAGTCAGTGAATTACTGAGCAATTGTGGATTAGTCCAGATCAGTGTGTACAACACAGCATGGTGCCCAGTGCATGTATTTGTATCTGGAATTCCAGCCTCAATGGCCTTAGCACTACAGCAGTGGATAAGGAGTCAATTTATTTTCACAATGTTCAGTACTCCTGTGTCCAAACTTGCTCTGCTTGTTTTCATTAGAGATTTGTCTCCTCATTGCTGCTCTATGTGTATAAAATAATGGGAATATTAATATCATTAATAACTTATTAACGCCGGGTGGGTAGAGTGGATGCCTGGCATCCGGCCTTGTGAGTTTATCCGTGCCAGGTTGTAAAACCTAAACGGATAAACTGTGAAATCCGGCCTTTAGAAATCACAGGAAATCCAGTCCTTTGCTTCTGCCCTCCCGCTAAGCTCGACGGGCTGCGGCGTTGTGTCCTTGAGCAAGACACTTCACTCTGCGTTGTTCCAGTTCACCTGTCTGTAAAATAGGTACCTGTGAGGGCAGTGTCGGCAATGTGGAATGTAAAAAAAGCCTCTGAGCGCCTATAAACGGCAGCCGGGCTGTATGCTCCCAAAGGGAGTTGAGATTGTCAAGGAGTGAAATGGGCCCAATGACCAGGGGGTAAAGTTGGAAAGTCGGCTGAGCACGCAAGTGGAAGCAGACTATAAACCTGACCTATACTTATACCTATATATGTCCACCCCATTGCCCAGCTCATTAATATTCATAGCCTTGACCCCCGACCTATCAGATGCATGGGCGGGTGGCCTGCACACGTGCTGTCCGGCCAGGAGCCTGGGCCAGACCCAATCAGCTCCGTCCATTAGTCCCCTTATAATAATGCACCATAGCTAAGTTCCCCATTCTATCAAAGTTTCTCACACTACAAAACTTTAGCTAAACAGGCGAAATCAATAAGCATTCTTGCTCTAGTACGCAGTAAATTATTCTCTTAGTGTTAGAATTTTTTATTTTTTTTCTAAAAGTTTTAGAAAGTTTCGATTCCTCTAGAGATATAGCAAAGTCGTCTGTGCAGATTAGTCTAATTAGCCAGCAGTCATACAGTTAGCAGCGGTAGTTTCGTATAAATACGAAAATTTGTCTATCATTAACTGTGTTCAGAAATGGCGGGGATAATAATTAAACATTTTTACGGCATTCCGGACTGGTTTGTCTTGACAGAAAGCGAAGAAAATAGACTAGCGTCATACATGGTAAAGTGTAGAACAAAATCTGAAGCTCTCATTACTGCCAGTCTGGACTGTGCCGCTTTTTGCGACGGTTGCGTGATATGTGATACGGAAGAAATTTATCCCATCGTCGATTCTGTACCGATTTTGCCGAGAAACGATTAGGAACGGACTAGAATTTAAATCCAGATCATCGCGCATGAAGCTATAAATTCTGCATCCAATTTATATATTCTAATCAAAAGCATGGAGAATGATAATAGTGATATGCCATCACCCAGTGCCAGCAGAACCACGCCATCCGACGTCGAACGCGTCGAGATATGGGGCCGACGTAAGAAGATATCGGAGCGGTCCATATCCACACTGATAGAGCTCGGGTTTGACACGATGGAGACACTCGCCTTATTGGACAGGGGTGACCTCGCAGAGTCAGGCATCCCTCCTGGGCACGTAAAGCTGATTCTGCGAGCAGTTGAGCAAACCTTTCACAACAGACAACAGTCGGCTGGCCCAGATACACACCCGCCCGCCCACTCACAGCCTGCCCAAGATGCAAATCGACCCCTCGCTGCGCAAAACGAGGAGACACATGAGGACAACTTGAGAGATTTCGTAAACAGTCTACGAGACACTCAGCAGCGTACCGGTCATACCAGCGGACAGACCTCACAAGCGCTAGGTGCCTCTCATGAACGCGATGCAGGTAATTATGTAAATGACATAATATCTTGGCAAGACCCCCAAATTTACTTTAAGTCCAATGTACAGAGGGGGCCTGCAGTGGCACATCGTGATATCACAGATTTTGTGAACATCTCCGGGGTCAGTATAAACGAAGAAGTAATCTCCGGGTTTGAGGGGGGTCAATTAATTTACAAATCTGGACCGGTAAAACCCAAACTTGAGAGCGTGACTCAAAACCAATGGTCTCTCGCCAACCTGGCAATTATGAACGAGTTAATGGGGGAGGGGAGTTTAGACCAATCCAGCATAATTGACTACCTGTCGTATACCACTCGGATATACCATTTGCTCTCATCATTTGAACAATCTTCGGTGTATTTTTATGATAGAGAGTATCGGCGTCTGCAACAGTTGCACAAGTTTAGGTGGGGAACTGATGTGCCACACATTCAAATGGTTTTTCTGAAACCGAGAATGTCAATGACTAAACCCCGTCCAAATCAGCAGCAACACAATACAGGCAAACACTACCAACACCGCTCTCAGAACAGGCCAACTGTCGCATCACACTCCACAGCCGGTAATGAAATATGCCGTCTATATAATAGTGCTAAGGGGTGTAAGTTAACATCATGTAAATATTCACATGTATGTGCAGTCCCTGGATGCTCATTGAAGCACCCTGCTTCAGAGCACAGGTGGTCAAAAAACTAGACAGGACAAAGCTCCCCCATGGTCTATGCTTTGATGCATGGCAGGAGGAGCTGAAGGATGATCCAGACAAGGAATTCATCCTTGCAGGCATCAACGATGGATTCCATATAATTGACCCTGAATCCTCCATTGAGCAAGTAGAAATAGAAAACCACAAATCTGCTTCAATAAATAGTCCACATTTTCAAGCAGCTTTGCAACAGGTTATAGAGGAGTGGGAAAATGGTAATTATGTCCCTGTCCACACCCCTCCCTTAATTGTTAGCCCATTATGGGTCATACCTAAGAAAGATGGGGGGATCAGACTCATACATGACTGCAGCAGGCCATATGGCCTAGCAGTAAATGACTATGTATCAAATTTTGAAAAACAACGGTTTCAATCAGTCGTTGATGCAGCCAAATTGGTGACCAAAGACTTATATGGCAAAAATTGATTTAAAGTCTGCCTATAGATCCGTCCCCATCTCTTCTCAGAGTCAACGTGTAATGGGACTAAAATGGCCACTCCCAAATGGCATCCAATATTTTTATGACACAAAACTCCCCTTTGGTGCTAAAGCCGCCCCTGGTATATTCCACCGCCTGTCCCAAGCAGTCCGTCGTATCATGGCTCGTAAAGGTTTTGAAATTGTTGCCTACTTGGATGACTTCTTTGTCTGTGAATTATCTATAGACAGATGCCTATTAGCAATGAACACTCTCATTACACTGCTCAGAAGCTTAGGCTTCATGATAAACTGGTCTAAAGTCATTGGACCGACCCAGAGACTTGTATTTCTGGGAATAGAGTTTGACTCTATCGGCATGGTCTTGCAACTCTCATCTGATAGGCTCGCATTACTGAGAGAAGAATTGGCTGTCTTCTCACGCAAGCGACGCGCTTCAAAAAGAGTTTTTCTTCGCCGTTTGCTAAACTGCCTGCGCTGCCTAAAGCATAGCAATCATAGAACATGCCTATCAGATGAGGTAAAAGAGGACATATTTTGGTGGCTCCAATTTATGTCTACTTTTAATGGCAAGACCCTTATTCTGGACAAGCGTCCTTACTCTGCGCTCTATACAGATGCATGCACAGAGGGTGGGGGTGGCTTTTGGGGTGGCGACTGGGTTCATGCGAACTGGATGATTGACCACCCTAGTATTATGCCCCTTCACATCAACGAAAAAGAAATTTTCTCGGTGGTTTTATCTGTAGAGAGATGGGCGCCTCAATTTTCAAATAAGCGTATTTTTCTATACTCTGATAACAGCACAACAGTTAACTGCATTAATAAAGGCTCATCTAGGAACAACATAATTATGGAAGCTATTAGATCCCTTTTCTGGCTATCTGCTTGCTATAACTTTCGCCTAACAGCTTTCTACATCCCAGGGAGCAATAAGGAAGTAGCAGATAATATTTCTAGAATGCATATGCGTGATCACTTTCAAAATACTATTAATTACTATGGCACCACTCCAGTCCTTACCTCTGAATTAGCTATGCACATGTCAGCTCACACTCTTTTCTTTCTTTTATCTAGGCACATCCCCCCTCCTCTGCCAGGCTTTGGACAGCACAGTTGCTACATTCAGACGTAATGCGCTGGCCCCCTCAACACGGAGAACCTACCTTCAGTATCTGAATACCTACGATGACTTCTGCAAGCAAATGAAGATAAACTGGGTCCCTATCTCTGCCAGAAACCTAGCCAGGTACTTAGCCTTCCTAGCTAATAGGCTATCGTTTAGCTACATGAGAAATTACTTATCCATAGTAAGGCTTCTTCATTTGGAGGCAGGCTATGAGAACCCCCTGCAATCTCACTATTTTCAGTCTGTCATCAAAGGGTCTAGGAGAGTGTTGGGGGACACACCCAGTCCAAAGCTACCTATCACACCCCATATTCTTCTAAGAATCTTGTCTCAGCTTGACCTCTCATCCCCCAGGGATATCACCTTCTGGGCGGCATGCCTGGTGTCCTTTTTCTCATTCCTACGTAAATCCAACCTTCTATCTCCCTCTGTAGGGGCCTCCAACCTGACTAGGGGGTCAGTCTCCTTTCAAGGGTCAGGTGCTATTTTGAGGGTCCTAAGCACAAAAACTATCCAGTTTCGTGAACGTGCACTTCTTATCCCTCTGCCTCGCATTGAGAAGTCTGCCCTTTGCCCCACCCAAGCACTATCACTGTCCTTTAGGATGTCTCCCACACCTTGCTCTGCCTGCCCTCTGTTCATGTACCGCTCAAGTTCAGGAGTGGTGCCTCTATCTTACTCCCAGTTTCTTTCTCAACTTAAGGGATCTCTTCAACGAGCAGGGATCCCACCTCAGCATTATTCAGGGCACAGTTTTCGTAGGGGGGGAGCCACATTTGCTCTTGAGTGTGGCATGCCAGCTGACTTAATCCAAGCTCAGGGTGACTGGCGCAGCGATGCCTACAAAGGTTACCTGGAGCCTTCTCTGGCCATGAGACAGGATGTGGTATCCACTTTAGCAGCAAAAATCAAATCTACCTTTCCTTAGCCTATTATGCTGCCAGATGTGCTGTCAATCACACTTACCCTTGTTGCCAACATTTTTTTTTTGCCACATACATATATACTTTCTCGTTGTGAGTCTCCCCAGAGTTGGGATGATACAGTTGAGCCTGGCTGTAAGCACATCCTGGGAATTGGCTAGTTCGGCTTGCTTGCCAGGTGGTCCTTATAGACAGGCTCAGTGGTAGTGGTTGCTCTTCCATAGGTAAGGGGGGATGTTCACATCATCTTGTTTTCATGCCACATGCCGCTCCACCCTATCCATATACCCGTCATGACCAGTTTGTCTTGCCAAGATATTTTTGTCATTGCAGGTACCTGTATCATGGCCATGGGATCTTGAGCTCGCTTGTTCACCCAAGCTACGCCACTGGGATACAGCAGTGACCGGTATGGGAAGAGCTCCACTCGACAATGGTTGCTGAGTGTCTCAGTAGAGCAGTTTACCATTTTTATTTGTGTCAGTGTGCTTGTTCCCTTCATAGCTGTGCACACAGCATTGTGATTAGGCAACAACTGAACTATCACGTTTAACAAACAGATATGCATACTGAACAGTGTACAGCAAGTTCAAACTTTTGACCTAATAATATATATATATATATATATATATATATAGGCTTATGAACTGTGGATCCAGATTGCCAGTGTAGCTCTTCAAGGCACTCATAGTGCATATCTGAAATACCAATATGCATTATAGTTGTTACTGCTTTTTAGAGACATCATGTACAAATTGTGTGTGCGTGTGTGTGTGTGTGTGTGTGTGTGTGATCAGTCATCAGTGTGTGATCAGTCATCAGTGCAGCTCGTAAGTGGCGGGGGAGGGGACTTTGTTTGATATTTTCTGGACAGGTGGATGGAGACTCCCTGTCTCCTATCCAGTTGTTACGAGGTTTAGGCAGTGCCCCCATCCTTAGCCACTTGGAACTCCTCCCGAGCTTGACTGAGGACCTTATGTGATGGGATTTATATAGGCGTATATGTATATTTATATGCATACATAGGTGTGTGGGTGTACATGTGTATGTACCCAGCTCAGTTTGTATGCTGTGCCAACTCATGCACTACATGCATATTTCGGTCAGGCCATGTACATAGAGCCCCCCCCCCCCACTATTTATGCACCAATATATAGGCACATGGCAACCACTATATCTCCTACCTCCTACAGTTTGGGTGAAGTTTGGAGGACCATAGATGGCAAATGTCATATGAAGACTTATCACGACCTGGGCCTTCATTGGGCCCAGGAACCGTGTTAATAAAATCTATGGTTTTTTCTGAAGTTCACCCAAACTCCCTGTCTTGTCATACTTTCATGCCATCGGGGGCCATGGGGCGGGATGGTGGGTAGCCCCTCGTCTGCCTGACGTTAATGGGAATATTAATATCATTAATAACTTATTAACGCCGGGTGGGTAGAGGGGAAGCCTGGCATCCGGCCTTGTGAGTTTATCCGTGCCAGGTTGTAAAACCTAAACGGATAAACTGTGAAATCCGGCCTTTAGAAATCACAGGAAATCCAGTCCTTTGCTTCTGCCCTCCCGCTAAGCTCGATAGGTTTCTCATGTCCACCCTATTGCCCAGCTCATTAATATTCATAGCCTTGACCCCCGACCTATCAGATGCATGTGCGGGTGGCCTGCACACGTGCTGTCCGGCCAGGAGCCTGGGCCAGACCCAATCAGCTCCGTCCATTAGTCCCCTTATAATAATGCACCATAGCTAAGTTCCCCATTCTATCAAAGTTTCTCACACTACAAAACTTTAGCTAAACGGGCGAAATCAATAAGCATTCTTGCTCTAGTACGCAGTAAAATCCCGGCCCTCCCACCCGCCTTTCTACATGTCCATATCCATACATAGCAAGATGTACGTCCTTTCCTATACTTGCTATACAGTTCTGCTCCATATAATTACGCGCTTGCTCGTTATTATACTGTTCATACTGTACTATAATCTATAATACTGTCACTATAATTTTGCCTCCATACTACCTTTAACTTTAATAATATGTATCATTTGTTAGTTTGTTAGTTAGAGGAGGACCATAGATGGCAAATGTCATATGAAGACTTATCACGACCTGGGCCTTCATTGGGCCCAGGAACCGTGTTAATAAAATCTATGGTTTTTTCTGAAGTTCACCCAAACTCCCTGTCTTGTCATACTTTCATGCCATCGGGGGCCATGGGGCGGGATGGTGGGTAGCCCCTCGTCTGCCTGACGTTAATACATAGCAGTTCCCAGTGCATGGTCATTCAAAACTTGTACTAAGACTGATGTGTGACCTAGTTCCTGGTTGAGGTGTATCATGTGTATAAGAAATAATAATGCAGACTTGTTACTAGTGCTTGAGTATTCAAAACATGATCTGCTATCTATAGGACCAAGATGTGTGTACATGATAGTAAATTTGAATGGCTTGCAAAATCAAACCATCACATGTTGAAACACTAACAATTATGATTTATGAACATATATTTGTTGTTACTGAATTCAAACTCTTTAAAAACACTTAACATATGTAATATCTTTGTTTTATTTTTTTTTCTACCAAAGCTTTTCTATAGCCTACACACAGAAAATAAGATAATGATTATTAGCTCATCCTGCCAGAATGGCCAAGTGAGCTTATGCGATGGCGACCATCCGTCATCTGTGTATCGTCAGTCGTCTGTTGTCAACTTTTTCTTTAAACGACTTCTCAAGTTGTTATTACACCACAAAAACATCTTGACCATTCAATCACTACTTGCTAAATCAAATATCTGCATTTGGAGAAAGGGCAGACTCGGATGTAAATTTAGAGGTACTCCTCAGTAATATAAATTCCTGACTATACATGTGGAAGGCCGATGATAAAAGATTCAGACGAGGAGCTCACCCATGATCTAATTTTGGGTGATTTAATACTTAATTATGATTCGTACTTATTTTTTAGTATTAAATATGCCCAGAAGGGGCATAATGAGTACCTAGGAGTGATAACTGTAACTATGAATGATATCACTCTGTAAGATGATGATTATGCAATATTTATGGCATGATAAAAAGCATCATATATTATATGAGTATGTAACTACAAGTCTATAACTTATATTACAAAACAGGGAGTATATGATAGCATTATTACTACGGCTATGATAAAGAGCATCTTATAATACATAATTACATGACTACAAGTCTATAACTTATATTACAAAACAGGGAGTATATGATAGCCTTATTACTACGTCTATGATAAAGAGCATCTTATAATACATAATTACATGACTACAAGTCTATAACTTATATTACAAAACAGGGAGTATATGATAGCATTATTACTACGGCTATGATAAAGAGCATCTTATAATACATAATTACATGACTACAAGTCTATAACTTATATTACAAAACAGTGAGTATATGATAGCATTATTACTATGTCTATGATAAAGAGCATCTTATAATACATAATTACATGACTACAAGTCTATAACTTATATTACAAAACAGGGAGTATATGATAGCATTATTACTACGGCTATGATAAAGAGCATCTTATAATACATAATTACATAACTACAAGTCTATAACTTATATTACAAAACAGTGAGTATATGATAGCATTAACACTATGTCTATGATAAAGAGCATCTTATAATACATAATTACATGACTACAAGTCTATAACTTATATTACAAAACAGTGAGTATATGATAGCATTATTACTATGTCTATGATAAAGAGCATCTTATAATACATAATTACATGACTACAAGTCTATAACTTATTTTCACTTCAAGAGTATACTTACCTCCCTAATACTCTTTGATATTGCTAAATATCGGCTTTCACTCAATAAACACTCAGAATAAAAACAGTTAGGTGCCCCTACTGGGCAGGGAGTCAGAGTGTAGTCCGGCGGATGCCCGCCCCACCATCGCACATGCGCAGACTAGCACTTCCTCTTTGCTAATTTATTGGCAGAGAGTAAACACATGTTTTTGTGATTTACGCTTTTCGCTTTTTTTTTAGTCATTTAAACTGTTAAATAAGAAGTTGAACACCTGGTTATGATGTCGGAAAGAGTGACTTCGCCGGAGGAGGGCCCAGGACCTATCCATCAGGTGACTTCTATTATATTTTAGCGAGTTTTTCCCGGTGTAATGTGTTTCCGGGACTCGCGTTTACCGTGATAAGCGCCTAGTTTAGTTGTTTTATTTCAACATGGTGCTATATAATACTAATCTTTCTTTGTGTTTATGTCCACAGGTATCTGTCAGGATATGTAATGGACATCACAGCATCAGAGGGTTTGTTTCTCTCCACCAAGGTTCCATTTCCTACTAATAATGTTGGTTATCTAACCAAAAATTCTATGTCCAGTGATTCGGAGGCCTCATATGAAGGTCTTCTCACTTTGCCCTCTTGATCCAATTCCTTCCCCTAAGGTGGAGAGAGTTAAGAGGCGTAGTCTTGGTGGAGTGCTCCAGTTCATCACGTTGGATGGTTTGTCTATACAAAGTGTCAGGTATCTGGTTAATGATATGAGGTGATGTTAATTATTTAAACAAAATTAACTATAATTGCCATTGCTATCATTGTGTATCTGATGGTTGTGTAGTCTCAATATCTATCCTGGAGATGTTCTGGTTATGTATACAATTCGTCCTTACACCTGGATGTTGTTTCGGATCGATTTAATTTCTGTCATGGGATTAATGATGTCATAATCAGCCTTGCTCTTTATTAACAATTAAAGTTTGTCCAACGCTGGTTTCAGTTGATTAGTGATCCTTATGATCATTTCCCTCTCTTTTAGTTTGGTTTTGAGTTTCTAACCTTAACAGAATTACTCATTGTCCTCGTCCTTTGTCCTGTTTCAGAGACCGGGTTGCTCGTCCTGTGGACATTTTCTTAAGGAAAAGTTCATCCCTCACCTCTGTTTTCATTGTAGCCCCTGTGGGCCATTGCTCAATTGTGAGGTATGTAAGCATTGGGGGGGGGGGGGCGAGCTAATGGCTGAGTTTTTATGCTTGCAGGCCAAGGACAAGGTTGTGGAGGAGGAGAGGAAGCAGAAAAGAGAGGGTGTAAGTAAAAAGGGTAAGAGGAAGGCCTCGTCCGCGGTGGATATGGAGGCCTTCCGGACCGAGATGTTGGGAGAGATGAAGAGGACAATAAAGGATTTGGTTCCAGAGTTGCTTCGTAAGGGGAAGGCCTCGTCCGCGGTGGATATGGAGGCCTTCCGGACCGAGATGTTGGGAGAGATGAAGAGGACAATAAAGGATTTGGTTCCAGGGTTGCTTCGTGGCATGCTTCCTGGACCAAATCCTTTACTGTCCTCATCATCGGCTTCGGAGCAGGTAATCCCCGCCTCTGGATCGGTTTTCCTTAGACCGCTTCCGTTGTTCGACGATTCAGAGGTGGCCCCATTAGAGGGGGCGTTCCACGACCCTGGCAGCAGGCTTATTGCCGCGCCGATAGGGGACCGTGGACGGTTGTCGCTGGAACGCGCGGGCTGCTTATCAGTCCAGGGGTATCCGCACGCCGCGGTGGCCAGTACCTCCTATGGCACCGTTCCTGGTCAGCCCGGGTTAGCTCTCTTTGCTGACCCGGGGTCTAATCTTTCTGACCAGGGTGATGAGGATTACCTGCTAGGGTCGCCGTCTGACGACGTGGACATGGATGAAGACGTTTGTGCACCCCTCGCGGGGAATACGGGCGGCTTCTTCCACGGTTTTACTCACCCTGGAGTAGAGTCCGCGGCTCAGGTGGTGGCCCAGGGCGCTGCTGATGGCCAGCGGTACCGCATACCTCGGCTTGCCGAGGGTGTTGCTGGTGCTGGCCGGGCCCGTGGTGGGGCGGTATGTGCCCCGCGCTCTACCACGGCGCCTGCTCCTGGTCAAACCAGTGATATTGTCATGCCGGGGCTGTCAGGCCCGCATGTTTTCCCTGGCTTGCCAGGTGTATCAGCGTACCCGCCGTCAAGCTCTGCTGCTTGCGCTCAGGAGGAAGACGAAGGCCCCCGTCTTGTAGAGCGCTCGCAGTTAGCCACGGAGGAGGATTGGTCTGACGCTTGCCAGTGGTTGGTGAGCGTTAGGCCTGATCTGCCCGTGGAGCAGTCGGCTAGCCAGCGTGACCACAGGCCGTGGTTAGCGGGGAAGCCGACTGCTAACGCTATGCCTTCTCTGCCGCTGGCGGAGCATGTCGTTGACATGTTCGAGGCGGCGGAGTCGTCCATTAAGTCGAGTGGACGTCTCGCGAAGGCCCCTCGCGAGGTGGCCAGGCGTTGTCGCATCATGCCCCTGGATTACCAGCGGTACGGTGTGGTACCCAAGCCCAGCGTGGATGACCGCGCGGCTTTGGGTGAGGATGCGCGGCCAGGCTCCCGTTCTGACACGGGGGTCTTGTGCTCGAACGCGTTGCGTTCGGCGAATACCGCGTTGCGTGATGCGGAGGAGAGTGGGAGGGCTTCGATTGCCGCTCTGTCCCACGTCTCCCAGCTGTTACAGGGGGTAGTAACGGCATCCGCATCGCGCCAGCCAAGTCCGGTCACGGTCCAGCGAGCCATCCAGGATGGTATTAACCTGGCGCTGGACTGTATGACTCGGGCGGTGACCAGGAGTGTCCGGGCAAGACGCACGTTTGCCCTGGACAATCTGTGCCCGTCTCAGGACCTGTACAATAGGCTACTGCGTACGCCTATGACGGGTCCTGGTCTTTTTGGAGGTGAGGGATGTCGACACCTCCAGGAGACGGTCACCCTGGTGAATAACCAGAGGGCGCTGCGCGAGCAGTTTGAGGTGCTGCGTCGTGCTAACGTTCGCGCCGCGCCCCCTGCGTATCGTCCCCTGCAGGCTCGAGGTGGTGCTGGCCAAGTCAGAGGCCAGCCACCGTCGCAGCGTCGGCCTCGGCCGCGTGCGATTCGGCCAGCAGCGAGGGGGGCGCAGGTTCCTCAGGCGCCGTCAGCGCACCGAGGTGCGCGCGGGGCGGGGCGCGCGAGGATCTGGGCGTGGTTATCGGTCCTGACGGGACGGTTACCGCGGTAAGAACCACTCCGGTGTTTATGGCGACGGGGACAGTGCCGCTCTTGCATGCCTCGTGTCCACCTCTGTCCCTAGGTGGACCGGTGGGAGGCCGGCTAGCCGACCACATGCAAGAGTGGGAACGGTTAACTCAGGACCGTTTAGTCTTGCGATGGCTTTCCGTCGGGTATCATCCAGAGTGGATGACAGGCCCGCCGTCGCGACTGTCTCTAGTGCCAGTCTGGACTCCCATTCCGAGAGATCCAGAGCAAAGGTTGTGTATCGAGGAGGAGATAGATTCCCTCGTACAAAAGGGAGCTATTCAGCCGGCACAAAGGTGTCCGGGCTTCTATTCAACCCTGTTCTTAGTAACAAAACGCACCGGAGGGTGGAGACCGATTCTCAACCTCAAGCCATTGAACAAGTTCATCGAGACGCCCAGTTTCAAGATGGAAACGGTGCGCTCGGTGTTGGCGGGGTTGGAGAGGGGGATGTGGACGGCGTCGATAGATTTGAAGGACGCTTATTTCCACATCCCCATCCACGGGAGTTTCTGTCGCTTCCTGAGATTTGCATTCCAGGGCAGACAGTGGGAATTCAGGGTGCTACCCTTCGGAATTTCCACGGCTCCTCGGGTTTTCACCCGTGTGGTTCTTGCGATCACCGCATACCTCCGCAGGAGAAGCATAGCAGTCCACACGTACATAGACGACTGGCTGTTGAAAGCGCACACCCGGGAAAGTTTGTCGGCCAGTCTGGAGATTGTTTTGAAAACTCTCACAGACTTAGGCTGGATGATCAATTTCCCAAAATCAGAGCTGACTCCATCCCAGAAGTTTGTTTACCTGGGGATGTTCTTCGATCTAGAGACAGGATATGTTTATCCTACTCAGGAGAGTTCAGAAACTCATCTCATTAATTCAGTCAGTGTGCGACAGTCGTCATGTCCTGGCACGGGTTTACTTGAGAATGCTGGGGTTGATGGTTTCATTGGAACCAGTCATTCCTCAGGCCGCCTTACGCAGGCGGCCGATCCAGTTATTTCTCATGACACAATGGACCCAGAGTACAGGTTCGCTGGACTCGAACGTGTCAGTGTTGGCGCCTCTGATTCATCACCTGCAATGGTGGTTGGACACAGAGAATCTCTTGGTGGGGGTTATGCTAACCCCTCCCCACCCTCAGGTGACTGTGTATACAGATGCATCGATGGAGGGCTGGGGAGCTTGCCTGGAAGAGTCCACGATATCAGGGCTTTGGAATCTGGAACAGTCAAAGGAACATATAAATCTACTGGAGCTAAGAGCAGTAGTCCTGGGCCTGGAACATTTCTTACAGAAAGTTCAGGGCAAGATTGTTCTTATTCGTTCAGACAACTCAACAGTTGTGACTTACATAAACCGCCAGGGCGGAACGAAGTCGCCCAGTCTCTGTATGATGACATGGAAACTGCTTTGTTGGTGTCTGGATCACCAGATTACCTTGAAAGCAGTTCATATTCCGGGAAGGTTAAACCTGCTAGCAGACTCATTGAGCCGAAAGATGAGTGTTTTACCCACGGAATGGCAACTAAATCAATGTGTGGCGGATCGTCTGTTCGACCATTGGGGGAAACCCAACATCGATTTGTTCGCAACGAAGAAGAATGCGAAGATGACGACGTACGTCTCCGATTCCGGATCCAAGCGCTTTCGCAACAGATGCGTTAGCTATCAGCTGGGGGAGAATGTATGCATACGCATTCCCTCCAGCAATCCTGATTCCAAAAATTCTTCAGAAAATCAGACAAGAGGAATGCCAAGTGCTTCTGATCGCCCCGGATTGGCCAAGCCGATCATGGTATACGGATCTGCTGGACCTTCTGGTCTGCAATACGGTTCCTCTGCCTCTGATGGACGATATTATCTTCCAGGGCAAGGCCCTTCACAACAATCCGTCAATGTTCAGATTGACTGCGTGGATGTTGTCAAGGAATCTAGAATTAAGGAGGGCTTTTCTGAGCAAGCAGCCATGTTTATGGCCAAAGCCAGGAGGGGGTCAACCTCCAGAGCATATAATTATAAAATCAACAGATTTGCAGAATGGTGCTCAAAAAGATGTATTGATCCAATGGATTCATCTATTCAAGTAGTAGCTGATTTCCTCTGTCACCTCTATGATGCCTATAGCCTCAAGCCTAACTCTATTGCTGGTTATAAGTCAGCATTAATGTCTGTTATTCCTTGCTTGGCTAAGAGGGGAAGTGATGAAGTAAATACATTAAATGTATTAATTAAAGGCATGGGCAATCTAAGACCAAGGAATCCACCTGTGATTCCGTCTTGGAGTTTATCGCTAGTGCTTCAAGTACTAGGTGATAAGCCTTTTGAACCACTTAGTTCGATTTCTATGAAACTATTAAACACTGAAGACTGTGTTTTTAATTGCTGCGGCCTCGGCTAGGCGTAGGAGTGAAATTCATGCCTTATCAGCCGAGGATGACCGTTTTGTGGTTTCAGGGGAAGGCCTTAAGCTGCTACCTAGGATTAATTTCTTGGCTAAAAATCAGTCGTTGAAATATCCAGGTCAACCTATTATTTTGCCTGCTTTAACTAGATATGATCCTAATTCTAAAGCATGGTGTCCCGTCCGGGCGCTGCGCCGGTACAAACAACGTACGGCGGAGTGGCGCACCGACCAGTCAGCGTTATGGTTGTCATATATTGAGCCCCATGGCAGGGCTTCTAAGGACACCATTTCCAGGTGGATTGTAGAATGCATTCAGTTTTGCCATAAATCCGCCACCGGGAAGCAGGTTGACGTGGCCAAGGCTCACAGTCTCCGCGGCGTAGTGACATCCACTGCCCTATTTAATGGGGTCCCTGTGGATGATATTATGTCGGTGGCTCAATGGCACTGTGAGTCCAATTTTACAGACCATTATCTCCGTGACACCTCTAATCCTCTCGCCTTGTCGATTTTGAAAAAATAACTCGGTTTATATTTTTTGAGGAGGTTTTTCCTCATTGCTTATATATTTCACAATTAATTTATGGAAACACCCACTTTTTTGGGCCTGCATCAGTCTTCACCAATGGGAAGATGATGTCAGCAGCCATTTTCAACAAGGTCAGTCTTGTTCATGGGTTGTCCGTTGTTGATTGTATTGTCACGTTACCCGTTATTAATATGGTGATGGTTTGTGTATTTGTGTGGTTCATTGTTGAGAGTTTACGAAAATGGAGCTTTTTCGTCTCTGTCCTGTAGTACATGGCACTTGTACGTAGAGAGCGTATAGGACATTGAGGTCATTCGACTCTTCCTCCCAGGAAGGAGGGGGGGGGGGGGGGAGCGCATATGACATTCGGTCATCTCTCATACATCGGTGGTGTTATCCGATGGTTAGTCAAATCCTGACTGTTTTTCGTACAGTTTCAGAAGTTTAAGTGCCTTAAACGCAGAAAAGCGTATAGGGATGAGCTTGTCTTTTGACCTCGCCTCCCTCCCGCCAGATTCACTTTCGAATTCTGTCAATATCAAAAGTATTAGGGAGGTAAGTATACTCTTGAAGTGAAATAAACGAAATCTAGGATTTCTTTTTTCACGAGAGAGTTGATACTTACCTCCCTAGATACGGACCCGGCCTCTCCACCCCACAGAGGCTCGGTCTTCAGGCTCTTAATAGTTGCATGTGTGTCAGCCAATAATCTAGTCAGAGGAAGTGCTAGTCTGCGCATGCGCGGTGGTGGGGCTGGCATCCGCCAGACTACGCTCTGACTCCCTGCCCAGTAGGGGCACCTAACTGTTTTAATCTGAGTGTTTATTGAGTGAAAGCCAATATTTAGCAATATCAAAAGTATTAGGGAGGTAAGTATCAACTCTCTCGTGAAAAAAGAAATCCTA
This sequence comes from Chaetoderma sp. LZ-2023a, assembly GCA_034401795.1. Lineage (NCBI taxonomy): Eukaryota > Metazoa > Mollusca > Caudofoveata > Chaetodermatida > Chaetodermatidae > Chaetoderma > Chaetoderma sp. LZ-2023a. Next base: position 30,854,589 of record CM067363.1, on the reverse strand, counting down.
GATTTCGTTTAATTCGTTGAGACAACTCAACAGTAGTGACTTACATAAACTGCCAGGGTGGAACGAAGTCGCCCAGTCTCTGTATGATGACATGGAGACTGCTTTGTTGGTGCCTGGATCACAGGATTACCTTGAAAGCAGTTCATATTCCGGAAGTTTAAATCTGCTAGCAGACTCATTGAGCCGGAGGATGGGTGTTTTACCGACGGAATGGTAACTAAATCAATGTGTGGCGGATCGTCTGTTCGACCATTGGGGGAAACCCAACATCGATTTGTTCGCAACGAAGAGGAATGCGAAGATGACGACGGCGTCTCCAATTCCATATCCAAGCGCTTTCGCAACAGATGCGTTGGCTATCAGCTGGGCGGGAATGTATGCATATGCATTCCCTCCAGCAATCCTGATTCCAAAAATTCTTCAGAAAATCAGACAGGAGGAGTGCCAAGTGCTTCTGATCGCCCCAGATGGGCCAAGCCGATCATGGTATACGGATCTGCTGGACCTTCTGGTCTGCAATCCGGTTCCTCTGCCTCTGATGGACGACATTATCTTCCAGGGCAAGGCCCTTCACAACAATCCGTCAATGTTCCGATTGACTGCGTGGATGTTGTCAAGGAATCTAGAATTAAGGAGGGCTTTTCTGAGCAAGCAGCCATGTTTATGGCCAAAGCCAGGAGGGGGTCAACCTCCCGAGCATATAATTATAAAATCAACAGATTTGCAGGATGGTGCTCAAAAAGATGTATTGATCCAATGGATTCATCTATTCAGGTAGTAGCTGATTTCCTCTGTCACCTGTATGATGCCTATAGCCTCAAGCCTAACTCTGTTGCTGGTTATAAGTCAGCTTTAATGACTGTTATCCCTTGCTTGGCTGATAGGGGAAGTGATGAAGTAAGTACATTAAATGTATTAATTAAAGGCATGGGCAATCTAAGACCAAGGAATCCCCCGGTGATTCCGTCTTGGAGTTTATCTCTAGTGCTTCAGGTACTAGGTGATAAGCCTTTTGAACCACTTAGTTCCATTTCTATGAAAATGTTAACTCTTAAAACTGTATTTTTAATTGCTGCGGCCTCAGCTAGGCGTAGGAGTGAAATTCATGCCTTATCAGCCGAGGACGACCGTTTTGTGGTTACAGGGGAAGGCCTTAAGCTTCTACCTAGGATTAATTTCTTGGCTAAGAATCAGTCTGAAATATCCAGGTCAACCTATTTTTTTGCCAGCTTTAACTAGATATGATCCTAATTCTAAATCATGGTGTCCCGTCCGGGCGCTGCTCCGCTACAAACAACGTACTTCGGAGTGGCGGACCGACCAGTCAGCGTTATGGTTGTCATATATTGAACCCCATGGCAGGGCGTCTAAGGACACCATTTCCAGGTGGATTGTAGAGTGTATTCAGTTTTGTCATAAATCCGCCACCGGTAAGCAGGTTGACATGGCCAATGCTCACAGTGTCCGCGGCGTAGTGACTTCCACTGCCCTATTTAATGGGGTCCCTGTGGATGACATTATGTCGGTTGCACAGTGGCACTGTGAGTCAAGTTTTACAGACCATTATCTCCGTGACACCTCAAATCCTCTCGCCTTGTCGATTTTGAAAAAATAACTAGGTGTAGTTTTTTTATGAGGTTTCCTCATTGCTTATATACACCTGTGCAAAAGTTAAGCACCAGCAAAAACAATAGAACGTAGAAACATGATGGTACAACTAGGCTGCCATACTTTTTGTCCCCGCGTTAGCTGACATAATTCCAAGTACGAAATGCACATGCATGCATGACTTCACGCCGCTTTACTTTTTGTCCCCGCGTTAGCTGACATAATTCCAAGTACGAAATGCACATGCATGCATGACTTCACGCCGCTTGATGTCCGTGCGTGGCGGGAAACAGCACACGTGTTCAGTTATGTAAAAGTCCAGTTTGAGGTGTAGAACATTACATACAGATTTAGGCGACAAGATTAGGAATTTTGTGTTCATGACCGTGGTTTATTTGTACAGAGAGAATTAGCTCTTGATTGTGAACCGCTATGGCAAGACGAAGGTTAAGTGATCGTGTGAAATGGCAAATCATAGGCATGCATACCACTGGTATGTCATGCAGAGAGATTGGCAGACAGCTGAACATTAACCATACTGTAATCAGTCGTTTGATTGCAAAACATGGGCAAACTAACGAGGTGAAGGACAGGCCTAGATCTGGAAGACCGAAGAAGACTACTGCTCGTGATGATCGAGCCCTAGTACGCCTTGTTAGGAGATCTCCATTCACCAACAGCAGAGTGCTCAGCCAGCAATGGGAAACGCGCAATAGAGTGTCAATGTCTACCGTCAAAAGGAGACTGTATGCTGCTGGCATGAAAGCTAGGAGACCTGTCAGACGTCCTCTCCTCACTGCACACCACAAAGAGGAGGGTCTGAGGTGGTGCAACGAAAGAAGACACTGGAACATGAGATCCTGGAGACGGGTACACTGGTCCGATGATAGTCGGTTCCTGCTTCATGCCACAGATGGTCGAACTCGTGTATGGAGGTCCAGACGCACGGCGTACGACCAACGTAACATCATGGAAGAAGTTCCATTTGGTGGAGGTTCCGTTATGATATGGGGGTGCATCTCATTTGATTGTAAGCTGGATCTGTTGACTGTACCTGGAACACTAAATGGACAAAGATATCAAGATTCCATACTGGATAGAGTTGTGGTCCCTCATTTTGTAAATCATGCACCTGGAACCCACCCTATATTCATGGATGACAACGCCCGACCACATCGTGCTAGAGCTGTGCATGAATACCTCCGCCAGAATGCCATCGAAACCCTACCATGGCCAGCAAGGAGCCCTGACATGAACCCTATTGAGCATATCTGGGACATTCTGGGAAACATGGTGAGAAGGAGGGATCCTCCTGTGCAGAACCTACAGGAATTAACAGACGCACTCCATCTTGAATGGCAACGAATACCACAATGGCGTATCAGTCGGTTGGTGACCAGCATGAGACGTCGTGTCCAGGCCGTCATCCAGGCACAAGGTGGATATACCCGGTATTAATAATGACAGTCTCAAACTCGTGCACAGATGTTAAACTTCGTTTTCAGACACCATTAATGACAATCTAGCCACGTGTGTCAACAGTAGGGCAATAGTTGTCAGTTGTGTCAACGTAACCATATTCAGGCCTCGTTTTCAAGTTCAAACAAAAACATACGGTGTTTCCCCACCATCATAATCAGCATTCCTCTAGTTGCATTATTACCTCTTGCACTAAGATGGATGGGTACATAAATGTTTATGCTATTGCTTTCTTCATAGCACATGAATATACCCTCGCATGTGCGTAAAAATAGGGTGGTGCTTAACTTTTGCACAGGTGTATATATATCACAATTAATTAATGGAAACAACCACTTTTTGGGACTGCATCAGCTTTCACCACTGGGAAGATAATGTCAGCAGCCAAGTTCAACAAGGTCAGTCTTGTTCATGTGTTGTTCCTTGTTGATTGTATTGTCACATGACCCTTTGTTATTAATATGGTGATGGTTTGTGTGTTTATGTGGTTCATCATTGAGAGTGTACGAAAATGGAGCCTTTTCATCTTTGTCCTATAGTACATGGCACTGGTACGTAGAGAGCGTATGGGACATTGAGGTCATTCAAGTCTTCCTCCCAGGAAGGGGGGGAGGGGAAGCGCATATGACATCGGTCATCTCTCATCCATCGGTTTGTGTTAGCCGATGTTTTGTCAAATCCTGACTGTGTTTTCACACAGTTTCAGAAGTATAAGTGCCTTAAACGCGGAAAAGCGTATAGGGAAGAGCTGGTCTTTTGACCTCGCCTCCCTCCCGCTGAATTCCCTGTCGAATTCTGGCAATATCAAAGAGTATTAGGGAGGTAAGTATACTGTTGAAGTGAAATAAACGAAATCAAGGATTTCTTTTTTCACGAGAGAGTTGATACTTACCTCCCTAATACGGACCCGGCCTCTCCACCCCACAGAGGCTCGGTCTTCAGGCTCTTAATAGTTGCATGTGTGTCAGCCAATAAATTAGTCAGAGGAAGTGCTAGTCTGCGCATGCGCGATGGTGGGTTGGGCATCCGCCGGACTACACTCTGACTCCCTGCCCAGTAGGGGCACCTAACTGTTTTTATTCTGGGTGTTTATTGAGTGAAAGCCGATATTTAGCAATATCAATGAGTATTAGGGAGGTAAGTATCAACTCTTTCGTGAAAAAAGAAATCCTTGATTTTGTTTAATTACAAGCAGTATGTATATGAAGCATTACAACTAGATCTATCTTTGATAGAGCATCATCTATTTATAACATGACTACACGATAAAATGACTAGAACTCATCTTATAACGGTCTTTACATGGTAGCGTGATTGCAGGTTTATACATATATTAAATAATATGTATCTACATGTATGACATGACTAAACGACTAACTGAATAAAACTCATTAAAATCTGTACATATGTAATTTGACCTAGCTAGTTGTGTTCTTTACTCTTGCCTATTGTAGGTACGTCTCCATATGTACAGTGAAATTGATCCATTGATCGGTGTGTGTGGCGGGGATAGTGGCGGAAACTTTGTAATGACGTTCAGCAATTGCGAAAGTATAACCACGCGATGAACTGTAAACAGACAATGGCTGAATGCCGTGCTAGACGAACTATATGAGCCTATTTACCGCCAGATTCATTATAACCTCAGCGCGTATGGATACCGAACTATGGATGCGCATGGCCAAAGAATGTAAACTATGATTTATATTAAAAAACAAGAAGAAATGAATTTCAATGATGTTTTATTATTCCTTATAGACATTTGGAGAAAGTGCAGACTTAGATGTAAATTTAGAGGTTCTCCTCGTCTCCATATGGCCTAATATAAATTCCTGACTATACATGTGGAAGGCCGATGATAAAAGATTCAGACGAGGAGCTCACCCATGATCTAATTTTGGGTGATTTAATACTTAATTATAATTCATACTTATTTTTTAGTATTAAATATGCCCATAGCTCAGGTATTTGTGTATAATATCTGAGTGCCCCAAAATGAGATAGACTGTTATTTATGGTATAACCAAGTTATGCTACTAAAATGATAATTGTTTATTATATTTCAACACTAAGTATACAGTAATGATAAAAGAAGTAATAAAATAAAATAAATGTACTACCAATAGTATAAATCCACATCACTAATACTAACACTTAAGCAACACTAAGATTTAAGTAAGTATAATTGTTATAACTCCTTATTACTGTAAATTACTATAGTAATTTGTTATAAGCATCAACATTATGACAATAATGGTAAACAGTATTAGTTAAATGAAGTATACATGATATTATGTACAGTGACAGTTATTGACTAAATCAAAATTTTAAGTCCTACCAGATCAACTTGGCGCTATAGTGGTAAATGTGCCTCAACAATTCTTATTATATACCTGTAAATCAATCTTACTACGATAATTGTGATTTGATACATATGTCCATTGGTGTTATTGCCATACACTCGACTTACTGAGGTAAATTGGGACTAGTCAAGATTACTGAGATAATGGTAACATTACACTTACTGCGATAATGATAAACAATACATATGGTAAAGTTCCACTTTATGGTTTCCTCAACATTACCGTGATAATGGTAAACTAATATTTATGGTATATCGCACATTCCTGTGGTATGGTAAAAATGGTACATAATGCATACCTCAACATTACAGAGGTAATGGTCAAATTTTATATTTATGGTGTACCTCAACATTACGATGCTAGTGGCGAAAATGGTACTTACTGCATATGTCAACATTACAGTGGTATACCTCGACATTACAGTGGTAATGGTAAAAATGATATGTACTGCGTATTTCAACATTATGTATGTAATGGTAAAAATATTAATAGGCACAGCATACCTCAACATTACATTGGTAATGGTAAAATGATGCTAAACGCGTACCTCAACATTCCATTGGTAATGGCAAAAATGATACTTAATGCGTATCTCAACATTACATTGGTAATGGTAAAAATGATCCTTAATGCGTATCTCAACATTACATTGGTAATGTTAAAAATGATACTTAATGCGTATCTCTACATTACATTGGTAATGGCAAAAATGATACTTAATGTGTATCTCAACATTCCATTGGTAATGGTAAAAATGATACTTAATGCGTATCTCAACATTACATTGGTAATGGTAAAAATGATACTTAATGCGTATCTCAACATTACATAGGTAATGGTAAAAATGATCCTTAATGCGTATCTCAACATTACATTGGTAATGGCAAAATGATACTTAATGCGTATCTCTACATTACATTGGTAATGGCAAAAATGATACTTAATGCGTATCTCAACATTACATAGGTAATGGTAAAAATGATACTTAATGCGTATCTCAACATTACATAGGTAATGGTAAAAATGATCCTTAATGCGTATCTCAACATTACATTGGTAATGGCAAAATGATACTTATTGCGTACCTCAACATTACATAGGTAATGGTAAAAATGATACTTAATGCGTACCTCAACATTACATTGGTATTTGTAAAAATGGTACTTAATGCGTAATACTTAATGTATACCTCAACATTACATTGGTAATGGTAAAAATGATACTTAATGCGTACCTCAACATTACATTGGTAATGGTAAAAATGACTCTTAATGCGTACCTCAACATTACAGTGATAATGGTAAAATGATACTTAATGCATACCTCAACATGGTAAAAATGATACTTAATGCGTACCTCAACATGGTAAAAATGATACTTAATGCGTACCTCAACATTACAGTGATAATGGTAAAAATGACACTTAATGCGTACCTCAACATTACAGTGATAATGGTAAAAATGATCCTTAATCCGCAATACTTAATGCGTTCCTCAACATTACGTTGATAATGGTAAAAATGATACTTAATGCGTACTTCCATATTAGTGATAATGGTAAGGATGATACTCAATGCGTACCTCCACATTTCAGTGATAATGGTAAAATTGATACTTAATGCGTACCTCAACATTACGTTGATAATGGTAAAAATGATACCACAACCGTACAGTGATAATGGTAAAATGATCTTTATGCGTAATACTTAATGCGTTCCTCAATATTACATTGATAGTGGTAAAAATGATACTTAATGCGTACCTCATATTATGTTGGTAATGTAAAAATGATATTTAATGCATACCTCAACATTAGTGATAATGGTAAGAATGATACTTGATGTGTACCTCAACATTACTGATAATGGTAAAAATGATACTTGATGCGTACCTCAACATCACGTTGATAATGGTAAAGATGATATTTAATGCATACCTCAACATTACAGTGATAATGGTAAAATTTATACTTGATGCATATCTCGACATTACATTGGTAATGGTAAAAATGAAACGTTATGCGCACCTCACCATTACGGTGATAATGGCGATCTCAACAATAATGGTGATCTCAACCAGCGTGGTAATGATCATATGGTAGTTAATGCGCACCTCACCATTATGGTGATAATGGTGATCTCAAGCAGCGTGGTAATGATCATATGGTAGTTAATGCGCACCTCGACATTCCAGGGGCAATGGTAAAAATGGTGCTTAATCCATACCACAGTATTCCAGCGGCAGTGGGAAAAACATCCTCTCGATAATGGTGATGGCGGGGGAAGGGTGGGTGTGGGTTAGAGATCAAGGTTTGCAAATCTCGACAAATTTGGTACATGTACTTGCTCAAACTTTGTGGGTAGCGAGACGATGGTAATAGGCCCCCCCCCCCCCCCCCCCCCCCGCCCCCAAATGGTCTGGTGAAGGGGGGGGGGGCCATGCTGCTGGTAAGGCGGGGATAGTGTGTGTGTGTGCGCGTCCTATGAGTTGGCATATTTTAAACAATTGTAGGTTACATTGAGAGGCTGTGTTTACATTAGATTCCTCCCGTCAGTGTAGAGGAGTGTAATAGTTGATAGTATTATGACGTTTACATTAGATCCTGCCCATGTGGTGAGTGTGGTCCACAAGGCAAATTGATGGATTAGCGATGGCGTACTATTGACTGTACATCCCAGTTGAGTAAAATCTACATTACAATTGTTACTCCTCACGAGCCACCTAGGCCATGGATTCTTCTAAATATAAGGTTTGACCGATTGACGACAAACATCTAAAAATTGTCATGATATAATCCTGCATGTCTAACCAGCTAGAATACATGGCAATAGTACATTATTTTATATAAGTATGTGTTCTCAACATTAAATACATATCCACAGAGTGAAGGAAGACCGTCATCAAAATGCACAAAAACAGATGATATGATGGATAGATATCCAGTGAAACCTGTATATATAGACCACCCTGTAGCCCAGACAAATAGACTATAGACCTAATTAGTGATGTAATCGATCGTGATGTCAGATACTTGAGCGACAGATCAAATTCCACGCGCCATAGATTTACCACGACAAAACGTTTGATGATGGTAAGGTCCTAATATTGATTATGGCTTTGGGCTCAAGTAGCGATACAAGTAGTATAGATTGGCCTTATACCAAGGTGGTCTCAACACAGGTTCTACTATATATACGCAACGTTCAGCTGGAGCATAAAGTTGCACTTGTAGTTTGTGTTAACGCTTTTTGCGCTCCTCTGAGTGCCGACAGGTGTTTTAATATTTCTGTAGTACGAGTCAGATTCCCATCTGCCTAGGACTTTTATTAAGTGGTCTTGAATATTTGCTGCCGCAGCTGAAGTAGCTGCACCAATACGGAACGAATGTCCATTGTAAAGGTCTGAATCCATGCCCAAGCACGTTAGTGAATATTTAAACATCCCAATGAATTCGGATCCTGAGAGTGCCTGTTCAGAGTCATTAATAAATAGTGGACTTAGTGCTGAATGTTTATGTTGCCCACGCATCCTAACATATTCAAAACAAATGTTATACGGGCAAATTGGCATATCAGTCTCGAACAGTTTTATCGTAACCCCGTTCCTAAAAGGGTCTGTTTTTTACCTTTTAAGTGTCAAAAGTACACAGTCTCAAAATGACTAGGTCCTGCCAACACAAGTTAACCGATGGGTCAACCGAGTCCCTGATGGTAAATTCACCACATTGTAAAAACCAAAAAAAGGTTACTGTGCACACTGTTTCGAGTAACAGGTCTCCAGTTCTACTAAACACACCCTTTCGTAAGAAAAAACAGACGGCTAAGAATATCAAATGTGACGGGGTGTCATGGTCTTGTCTGGTTATTTTGCAGACGTTTTACCCCTTTTAGGATAGCTGGTAAACTTTGCAACTGGGGAGCTGTGGGATATTGTACATGATTCTGAAGGGGGGGGGGGGGGGAAACAGTGGCCATATTGTCACACATGAACAAAATCCTTTGACACTTCCAAGATTGACCCCACAATATGGCGACAACCACGATGGGGTATAGCTCTCGAAAAGCTATGGATACCTCATCGTCATTACATATGCTCTTCTTCAGTGAGGGAGGTCAAAATTCTGCAAACCAATGCCCCTGGAAGAAACCACCAAACCCGATCGCTGCGGATGCATCAGTATACAATTTCATGTCTTCAGCTACTATTATGTTGGAATTATAGAACACTGATATACCATTCCAATTGGACAAAAATTCTAACCACATTCGAATATCCTCGCGACATTGATTGTTAATTCTCACATGATCACGTAATGAATCTACCATTGTGGAGAGAGCAATAAGGTGTGAAACAAAACTTCTGCCTGAAATTACTACCCTACTCGCGAAATTCAAATACCCTAGGAGCTGAAGAATTTCAAGTTTTGTACAGGATCGTTTCCCTTCCACTTCTTATAGAAAAGTAATGATCCTTTCCATCTTATCAAGAGGCAATCTGGCCTCCATTTTCTCAGAGTCTAAAACTATTCCAAGATACTCTATCACTGTAGCAGGGTTGCAAGTTTTGTGGTTAGCCATCGGAATATTTATCTTATTGAAAATAAGATAGAGCAGAGCCATATTTCTCTCTCCACAATTGTCAGGGTGTTCGAAAGTTATAAAATCATCTAGGAGGTGTAAAATATGCTTGATACCGTAGTTATTGCGTGCTATCCAACATATGGCTTGTGACAATTTATCAAAAACACATGGACTGGATCTACAGCCAAAGGTCAATTTTTTGTAATAATAATATGACTGTCGCCATTTAATCCCAAATAAATGATACTGTGTAGGTGAAATAGGTAGAAGTTTAAAGGCGTCTGAAATATCAGTCTTGCACATTGTTGTTCCCTGTCCCAACATCTGAATTATCTGTATAGCGTTATCAATTTTAACATAGGACGGGGAACAACTGTCCTTGTCGATCAAGCTATTATCAAGATTATCGCCACACCAATTGGGCTAACCCTGTATTTATATAATGGCATGTTCTTCAAGGGGCCTGTAAGAAAACCTTTGTTAACTTCATGCTCAATCAAATTGTCTACAATTAAAGATTGAGTTGTAGCTGAACGTAAATTATTACACTCTCTTGGAGGAAGTGTTTGTTCCTGAACCATGGTATCAAAACCGTCCCTAAGCCATCACAAAGGTACTTGACGAATGTCTGATCGGGGTGGTTGACCAATTCTAACTCGAGGGCCTGAACATTGACCGTTGTTGACACCCCGCTCCTCTCTACTGTCACATGGTCATCACTACTCCTGTCATGTCACGCCTTAGACTGGTTCTGATTCGTTTTAAACATGTTACATAATTTAGCACCATGAGTTCCAGAACCACACATATTACAGGTGTGTGCATAACGACATGTGCCACGGCGAAAACATTTACCAAGATTAAAATTGTTGCACGTCTGTTTGTTGTCTCCCCTACCTCTCTAGTAGCTAAAGCGATCTGCACCCATTACCTGTCCCCGGTAATTAACACTTGTGGTATTCGAACGAACTTTGTTTTGCATGTATGCAAATCGATCACGTTGCTGTGGACAAAAAGATGCGCTGTATAATGTTGAATTACAATGATAGCAAGAATTAACCTGGCTATTTCCCACAACCATAGTTAACAGGGACTGGTCTTTGATGGCCCAGTCAATCTTCAGATTATGGTCTCTCAGGGCTGCTTTTGCCGTGGCCGCAAATTGACAATGGTAGTCATAGTACTTAGTACCATAAACATTATAAATTTCAACTACCGTGGCTTCGTACCTATCAAGTTCGATTTGTCTCGCCGGGAATCTTTGGCACATAATCCTTTTATATTTGCCAAACGATGTGACGAACTCACTAATAGTTAATGTTTTACTGAGTCTGGGGTCTTCAGTGTCATGATCGGTTTTACTTGAATCAACCTCGAATTTGGGTTCTTTAAAGATTCTGAAACTATATCCAAATGTGGTACGCATTCTGCAGGTACCCCAAATTCCGATCGTGGTAAGTGGTACCCACCTAGATAATTACTGGCTATGTGCCTCCTTGGCTCTGGTACACGGGAGGCTTCGCTGCAAGTTTCCATCATTGCATATGCCGTTGACAGCGTATTCTCCCCAGAAGTCTCTCTACTAGTTCCTGCACCTGACCCACTCTCGGATTGAGTAGACCCTTTCTGGTTGTTGTCCATCATGGCCATCATAGATTTTTTGCAGCACAAGAACAGATTGCTGCATAGTCTGCATTGAGGCCATTATGTCTTTCAGTGTGTCTGTAGGCCCGCTCGCTACATTCACCTCACTATGGGAAAGGAACAAGATGGCCGCTCGGCCTGTTCACGTTCTGCCACATTTGTTACTGGTGCCACATTGTCACCAACCGTAGTTTGCACAGTTTGTGTCTGCTGCCTAGAACTTTCGGTATATAATCCCTTCAATATAGGTTTAGGGATATTGCTCGGAACTTTAATACCTAACTTAGCGAGTTCATCTTCAAGTTTATTGCCTGTCCAATTTGCAGGATTAACATAGTACCACGGTACTCTTTTGGAACGTGACCGTCCACGACGATCCGCCATAGCGTTACTTAGTTAAAAGACAAATTCACATGAGTTGTTTACTTCTCTACATACGTAATATATTAGCTGCGGTAAAGTCAAAGCATGTTAGAATTCATTCCAAACTTCCGGTTGTAAAGTAAGCTAATTACACTTATCGTTTTAAATTATAACTTCTCAAAACTTTGTAATGACATTCAGCAATTGCGAAAGTATAACCACGCGATGAACTGTAAACAGACAATGGCTGAATGCCGTGCTAGACGAACTATATGATAATGAGCCTTTTCACATCAAGAGTATACTTACCTCCCTAATACTTTTGATATTGCTAAATATCGGCGTTCACTCAATAAACACTCCGAATAAAAACAGTTAGGTGCCCCTACTGGGCAGGTAGACAGAGGGTAGTCCGGCGGATGCCAGCCCCACCACCGCACATGCGCAGACTACTACTTCCTCTGCTAATTTATTGGCAGAGAGACACATGTTTTGTGCTTTGTAAACTTTTCAAGTGTTCAACGCGACTTAATAAGCTTTGAGAGTGATTTATATTAGATTGTTTTCACCCTGAAGGTGTCAGAGAAAGTGGTTTCGCCAGAGGAGGGCGCCGGATCTCTATATCAGGTGATTTCTAATATATTCTAGCGAGTTTTTCCCCGGTGTAATGTGTTTCCGGGACTCGCGTTTACCGTGATAAGCGCCTGGTTTAGTTGTTTTATTTCAACAGGGTGCTATATAAGACTAATCTCTCTCTGTGTTTATGTCCACAGGTCTGTGTGAGGATATGTAATGGACATCACAGCATCTGAGGTTTGGTTTCTCTCCACCAAGGTTCCATTTCCTACTAATACTGTTAGGTTGTCTAACCAAGATTTTATGTCCAGTGAGTCGGAGGCCTAGTATAAAGGTCTTCTCACTTTGCCCTCTTGATCCAATTCCTTCCCCTATGAGGTGGAGAGAGTTAAGAGGCGTGCAGTTGGTGGAGTGCTCCAGTTCATCACGTTGGATGGTTTGTTTATACACGGTATCAGGTATCTAAGTAATGATATGAGGTGGAGTTAATTATGTAAACAAAATTAACTGTTATGCCATGGTTATCGTTGTAGTATCTGATGGTTGTGTAGTGTGATTAACCATTCTAACATGTTCTGGTTATGTATACAATTCGTCCGCACACCTTGTTATTGGTTCGGATCGATTTATTTTCTGTCATGGGATCATGACGTCATAATCAGCCTTGCTATTATTAATATTTAATGTTTTGACCAAAGCTGGTTTTGCTCAATTATTGATCTTTATGATATTTTCCCCCTCTCTTTTATTTTGGTTTTGAGTTTCTAACCGTAACAAAATTACTCATTGTCCTCGTCCTTTGTCCTGTTTCAGAGACCTGGTTGTCCGTCCTGTGGTCGGTTTTTGAAAGATCGTTTCGTGCCTCACCTTTGCTTTGGTTGCAGTCCCTGTGGACCATTGCTTAAATGTGATGTATGCAAGCATTGGGGGGCGACTTAATGTCTGACTTTTTGTCGTTGCAGGCTAAGGACAAGGTAGTGGAGGAGGAGAGGAAGACGAAGAGAGAGGGTCTTGGTAAGAAGGGTAAGAGGAAGGCCTCGTCTGCGGTGGACATGGAGGCCTTCCGGACCGAAATGTTGGGAGAGATGAAGAGGACGATAAAGGATTTGGTTCCAGAGTTGCTACGTGGCATGCTTCCTGGACCAAATCCTTTGTCGTGCGCGCCGTCTGCTTCCGGGCAGGAAATCCCCGCCTCTGAATCTCCTTTCCGTAGGCCGCTTCCGTTGTTCGATGATTCAGAGGTGGCCCCGTTGATGGGGGCGATCCACGACGCTGGCAGCAGGCTTGGTGCCGCGCCGAGGGGTCGTGGACGGCTGTCGCTGGAACCCGCGGGCTGCTTATCAGTCCAGGGGTATCCGCACGCCGGGGGTGCCAGTACCTCCTATGGCACCTTTCCTGGCCAGTCCGGGTTAGCTCTCTTTGCTGACCCGGAGTCTAATCTTTCTGGCCAGGAGGAGGAAGAGGATTTCCTGTTAGGGTCGCCTTCTGGAGACGTGACCATGGAGTATGACGTCTGTGCACCCCTCGCGGGGAATACAGGCGACATGTATCCTGGATGCTGAAGGTCAGCTTTACCGCATACCTCGGCTTGCCGAGAGTATCGCTGGTGCTGGCCGGGGCCGTGGTGGGGCGGTATTTGCCCCACACTCTACCACGGCGCCTGCTCCTGGTCAAGCCAGTCAATTGAACATGCCTGTTCTTTCGGGCCCGCATGTGTTGTCTGGCTTGCCGGCGGTATCAGCATATCCGCCGTCAAGCTCTGCTGCTGGCGCTCAGGAGGAAGACGAAGGCACCCGTCCTGTTGAGCGCTCGCAGCTAGCCACGGAAGAGGATTGGTCAGACGCTTGCCAGTGGCTGGTAAGTGTTAGGCCAGATCTGCCCGTGGAGCAGTCGGCTAGCCAGCGAGACCACCGGCCGTGGTTAGCTGGTAAGGCCACTGCTAGCGCCATGCCATCTCTGCCGCTGGCGGAGCATGTCGTTGACATGTTCGAGGTGGCGGAGACGTCCATTAAGGCGAATGGGCGTCTCGCGAAGGCCCCTCGCGAGGTAGCAAGGCGCTGCCGCATCGTGCCCCTGGACTACCAGAGGTACGGTGTGGTACCCAAGCCCAGCGTGGATGACCGCGCGGCTTTGGGGGAAGATGCGCGGCCAGGCTCCCGTTCTGACACGGGAGTCGTGTTCGAACGCGTTGCGTTCGGCCAATGCCGCGTTGAGCGATGCGGAGGAGAGTGGGAGGGCTTCGATTGCCGCTCTGTCCCACGTCTCACAGCTGTTACAAGGGGTAGTAACGGCGTCCGCATCGCGCCAGCCGAGCCCGGTTACAGTCCAGAGAGCCATCCAGGATGGTATCAACCTGGCTTTGGACTGTATGACGCGGGCAGTGACCAGGAGTGTCCGGGCGCGGCGCATATTTGCCTTGGACAATTTGTGCCCGTCCCAGGACCTGTATAATAGGCTACTGCGTACGCCTATGACAGGTCCTGGTCTCTTTGGAGGTGAGGGATGCAGGCACCTCCAGGAGACTGTTACTCTGGTCAACAACCAGATGGCGCTGCGCGAGCAATTTGAAGTGCTCCGCCGTGCGAGCATTCGCGCCGCACCCCCTGCGTATCGTCCCCTGCAGGCTGGAGGTGGAGGTGGCCAGGTCAGAGGCCAACCACCAGCGCAGCGTCGGCCTAGGCCGCGTGCGATTCGGCCAGCAGCGAGGGGGCCGCAGGCTCCTCAGGCGCAGTCAGCCAGGCCACCCGCGCACCGAGGTGCGCGCGGTGCTGGACGTGGCGCGCGAGGATCTGGTCGTGGTAATCGTGCCTGATGGGACGGTTACCGCGGTGAGAACCACTCCGGTGTTTCTGGCGAACGAGACAGTGCCACTCTTGCACTCCTTATGTCCACCTCTCTCCCTAGGTGGACCGGTGGGAGGCCGTTTGGCCAACCACATGCAAGAGTGGGAACGGTTGACTCAGGACCGTTTAGTCTTGCGATGGCTTTCAGTCGGGTATCATCCCGATTGGATGACAGGCCCGCCGTCGCGACTGTCTCTAGTGCCAATCTGGACTCCAAATCTGAGAGATCCAGATCAAAGGTTGTGTATCGAGGAGGAAATAGATTCCCTCATACAAAAAGGAGCTATTCAGCCGGCACAAAGGTGTCCGGGCTTCTATTCAACCGTGTTCTTAGTAACAAAAAACACCGGAGGGTGGAGACCAATTCTCAACCTCAAGCCGCTGAACAAGTTCATAGAGACGCCCAGTTTCAAGATGGAGACTGTGCGCTAGGTGTTGGCGGGGTTAGAGAGGGGAATGTGGACAGCTTCAATAGATTTAAAGGATGCTTATTTCCACAGCCCCATAGCTTGGAGTTTCCGTCGCTTCCTGAGGTTTGCATTCCAAAAATCAGAGCTGACTCCATCCCAGAGGTTTGTTTACCTGGGGATGTTCTTCGATCTAGAGATAGGATATGTTTATCCTACTCAGGAGAGAGTTCAGAAACTCATCTCAGTAATTCAGTCAGTGTGCGACAGTCGTCATGTCCTGGCACGGGTTTACTTGAGAATGCTGGGGTTGATGGTTTCATTGGAACCGGTCATTCCTCAGGCCGCCTTACGCAGGCGGCCGATCCAGTTACTTCTCATGACACAATGGACCCAGAGTACAGGTTCGCTAGACTCGAACGTGTCAGTGTTGGCGCCTCTGATTCACCACCTGCAATGGTGGTTGAACACAGAGAATCTCTTGGTGGGGGTTATGCTAACCCCTCCCCACCCTCAGGTGACTGTGTATACAGATGCATCGATGGAAGGCTGGGGAGCTTGCCTGGAAGAATCCACGATATCAGGGCTTTGGAATCTGGAACAGTCAAGGGAACATATCAATCTACTGGAGCTAAGAGCAGTAGTCCTGGGCCTGGAACATTTCTTAAAGAAAGTTCAGGGCAAGATTGTTCTTATTCGTTCAGACAACTCAACAGTTGTGACTTACATAAACCGCCAGGGCGGAACGAAGTTGCCCAGTCTCTGTATGATGACATGGAGACTGCTTTGTTGGTACCTGGATCACAGAATTACCTTGAAAGCAGTTCATATTCCGGGAAGGTTAAATCTGCTAGCAGACTCATTGAGCCGAAGGATGAGTGTTTTACCGACGGAATGGCAACTAAATCAATGTGTGGCGGATCGTCTGTTCGACCATTGGGGGAAACCCAACATCGATTTGTTCGCAACGAAGAAGAATGCGAAGATGACGACGTACCTCTCTCCGATTCCGGATCCAAGCGCTTTCGCAACAGATGCGTTAGCTATCAGCTGGGGGAGAATGTATGCATACGCATTCCCTCCAGCAATCCTGATTCCAAAAATTCTTCAGAAAATCAGACAGGAGGAATGCCAAGTGCTTCTGATCGCCCCGGATTGGCCAAGCCGATCATGGTATACAGATCTGCTGGACCTTCTGGCCTGCAATCCGGTTCCTCTACCTCTGATGGACGACATTATCTTCCAGGGCAAGGCCCTTCACAACAATCCGTCAATGTTCAGATTGACGGCGTGGATGTTGTCAAGGAATCTAGAATTAAGGAGGGTTTTTCTGAGCAAGCAGCCATGTTTATGGCCAAAGGCAGGAGGGGGTCAACCTCCAGAGCATATAACTATAAAATCAACAGATTTGCAGGGTGGTGCTCAAAAAGATGTATTAATCCAATGGATTCATCTATTCAGGTAGTAGCTGATTACCTCTGTCACCTGTATGATGCCTATAGCCTCAAGCCTAACTCTATTGCTGGTTATAAGTCAGCTTTAATGACTGTTATTCCTTGCTTGGCTAAGAGGGGAAGTGATGAAGTAAGTACATTAAATGTATTAATTAAAGGCATGGGCAATCTAAGACCAAGGAATCCCCCTGTGATTCCTTCTTGGAGTTTATCGCTAGTGCTTCAAGTACTAGGTGATAAGCCTTTTGAACCACTTAGTTCCATTTCTATGAAAATGTTAACTCTTAAAACTGTATTTTTAATTGCTGCGGCCTCGGCTAGGCGTAGGAGTGAGATTCATGCCTTATCAGCCGAGGATGACCGTTTTGTGGTTACAGGGGAAGGCCTTAAGTTACTACCTAGGATTAATTTCTTAGCTAAGAATCAGTATTTGAAATATCCAGGTCAACCTATTTTTTTGCCTGCTTTAACTAGATATGATCCTAATTCTAAAGCATGGTGTCACGTTCAGGCGCTACTTCGGTACAAACAGCGTACTTCGGAGTGGTGGACCAATCAGTCAGCGTTATGGGTGTCATATATTGAACCCCATGGCAGGGCGTCTAAGGACACCATTTCCAGGTGGATTGTAGAGTGTATCCAATTTTGTCACAAATCCGCCACGGGTAAGCAGGTTGACATAGCCAAGGCTCACAGTGTCCGCGGCGTAGTGACTTCCACTGCCCTATTTAATGGGGTCCCTGTGGATGACATTATGTCCGTGGCTCAGTGGCACTGTGAGTCAAGTTTTACAGACCATTATCTCCGTGACACCTCGAATCCTCTCGCCTTGTCGATTTTGAAAAAATAATCGCTTATATGTTTTTGAGGAGGGTTTCCTCATTGCTTATATACTTCACAATTAATTAATGGAAACAACCACTTTTTGGGACTGCATCGGTCTTCTCCACTGGGAAGAGGATGACAGCTGCCAAGTTCAACAAGGTCAGTCTTGTTCATGTGTTGTTCATTATTGATTGTATTGTCACGTTACTTTTTGTTATTAATATGGTGATGGTTTGTGTTTTGATGTGGTTCATCATTGAGAGTATACGAAAATGGAGCCTTTTCGTCTCTGTCCTATAGTACCTGGCACTGGTACGTAGAGAGCGTATGGGACATTGAGGTCATTCTAGTCTTCCTCCCAGGAAGGAGGGGGGGAGCACATATGACATTCGGTCATCCCATCCATCGGTTGGTGTTAGCCGATGTTCATCAAATCCTGACTGTGTTTTCACACAGTTTCAGACGTTTAAGTGCCTTGAACGCGTGAAAGCGTGTAGGGAAGAGCTGGTCTTTTGACCTCGCCTCCCTCCCGCCGAATTCCCTGTCGAATTCTGGCAATATCAAAATTATTAGGGAGGTAAGTATACTCTTGATGTGAAATAAACGAAATCTAGGATTTCTTTTTCACGAGAGTTGATACTTACCTCCCTAGATACGGACCCGGCCTCTCCACCCCACAGAGGCTCGGTCTTCAGGCTCTTAATAGTTGCATGTGTGTCAGCCAATAAATTAGTCAGAGGAAGTAGTAGTCGGCGCATGCGCGGTGGTGGGGCTGGCATCCGCCGGACTACCCTCTGTCTACCTGCCCAGTAGGGGCACCTAACTGTTTTTATTCTGAGTGTTTATTGAGTGAACGCCGATATTTAGCAATATCAAAAGTATTAGGGAGGTAAGTATCAACTCTCTCGTGAAAAAAGAAATCCTAGATTTCGTTTAGTTTACCGCCAGATTCATTATAACCTCAGCGCGTATGGATACCGAACTATGGACGCGCATGGCCAAAGAATGTGGCCGAAATTTTATTTTTTTTTAATACAAACCCAGTTTACTATCATAAACTCTGATTTTTATGCTCGCTTACACTCTCCCTAATGCCAATACCATCACCATCACAACCCTCAACCAGGCTTCTGGTTGAGGGACCCCCTGCATTAGTCTCACAATAGACTGGCACCAGTCTGTACTCACTCCATGGTGACGCCTGTCACTAAGTACACTCGCGCATACGCAGTAGGTCCCAAATATGAAAACTGATTCACTTTAAAAATATTCTGCTAGCAGATCAGTTCGCCTGCTATCAATATTAAAGTTTTATAGCTTTGCGCTGAAGTTCAGCTACATTCAGACACTGATACAGGAAATCATGCCTACCATGAAATCAATTTTGCCTAAATTATGTTAAATGTTCACATTGTGGTGTTTTAGCGGTATTAACTCTAGTTTAGAGTTACCAGTTTTCGTGTCAGTACTCCCGTTTTCGAGGTTTGAAAAACCATGCCTAATATTATACCATCATTAAACCATGCTTAATATAGCCATTAGTACCAGCTCTTATTTACATAGTGGCCTAACAGTGCTTATCAAACAATACTATTAATGAATCTTTGCGATTCCCGTCTTCAGTGAAATCTCTTAATTTCGTTTTTGGACGGTTCCTCTTTTAGATAGCTTTCTCATTAGTTCTAGCGAAGCTGTTGCTTTATTCTCCTATTTATTTTATTATAGGACCCAGTTTTAACTTCTGAGAAAGTCAAGTGCTCGTCCGCTAAGTGTGACCGTTTTCATGCTAAAGACTTCTCCGGTCATGTCTGCTTGAAGTGCACCACTTTCCCCTTTCAAGATGTGTAGGATTTGTAAGGGATGGCCTTTAGTAGTTTCTAAGGCTTTTTTCAAAGATTCTGATTCTAAGCCTGCATTGCCCTCAGTTCGCTCTCCCTCTGTTGTTGAGTCATCTAAGGCAGTTACATCTGCCAGTTCCTCTGTTAAAACGTCTGTACCAACAACGGAGGGGGGGGGACTCCTCTTCAAATTCAAATTCTGACGCAGTTATGGTGTTATTTGTACATTTCGAATCTTACAAGTGTGTTAACTAAGTCGCTTGATGAGCGCATTTCTTCAGCTATTCAAGGTGCTAAAGAGGAGTCATCAGACTCTTGAGAATAATCTTGCGGGTGCTGTCAAAATTGGGGTAAACCTATGTCTCTCACTACTAGGCAGGAGCTGATATCTAAAGCTAAATCTAAAGAGCCTAGGAAAAAGTCTGGTAAAGTGTCCTCAGGTAGGAGCCAGACTAAAGACCATGTACGTCTTGAGGGGTCGCATTACCCTCAGGCGATGGCATCGGTGGCAGAAGCTTCCGATATGTCTTCTCATGCGAAGGTCCATTTTTCAGTTATCCCGATAGCCAGCAATGTTATGAGATCTCCGATCTCTTTTTCTGCTCCTGGCTTGTCCGGGCAAGCAGGTTCAAAATCCGGATTGTCTTCTGGTTTGACCGGACATCCGGATATGATGAGCACCGTGATTGTTTCTGGCTTGGCTGAACATCCAGTGTCTCATGATCATCTGGCTCTTCCATCCTCCATTTCCGGTAACGGCCCATCCGTTTCCGGTTCTAGAGATGCCTGTCAGGGTCTGTTAGATCCGGCTAGGTGTCATCAACTTCCGGTCCCGGTTTTTCCGCTTCCGGTAGTAGTGTTGCTACTTCCGGTAGGAGAAATGCATATCCGGGTCTGTCAGATCCGGCTTTGCATCCGTCACCTATTTCAGGTTCCGATTTTTCCGCTTCCGTTTCCGGTGGCAGTGTATCTGCTTCTGGTATTAGAGGTGCTTTTTCGGGTCTGATCGATCCGATCTTTCATCCAACTTCCGTTTCCGGTTCCGGTTGTATGGTATCTGCTTCCGGTAGTAGTGCTTCTACTTACGTTTTGAGAGGTGTTTTTCCGGGTTTGTTAGATCTGGCTAACCATCCTACTTCCGGTTCTGGTTTACCAGTTTCTTCTGGAAGCTATTTTCGCGCTTCTGATTATGAGTTGCCTGTTCATTCAGATTCTTATTCTAGTAATAATTTTGCTCCTTCTGCCTAATTATTTTCGCGCTCCTGTTCAAGTTTTTTCTAGGCATGATTTTGATCATTCTTCGTCTCTTTCTCAGTCTGCCTCTGAGGTGCATTCTTCTGATTTTGTTCACCCTTCTTTTCGAGAGGTGGTTTCTAATTCTCGTTCATCTTCTTCGAGTCTTTCACCTTCCTTATCTAAGGGAGGTTCTGTTCATCCTTCTTCCTCTTCCTCTTTGTCTGCTCTGTCGACTAGAGATTTTTCCTCTAGTCATGTTTCGCAATTTAGTTTAATTCTTCGACTATCCCTCCTCTGGGTTTTCATAATTTTCCTTCTGTTCATCAGAATTCTGTTTCTTCAGATCATGTTTTTTCTTCTTCCTCTTCTACTCCTTCCATTTCTTCTCCTTATTCTTCCTCCTCTTCTCCATCGTTTGATCATTTGGCCCCTATTGTGTCTGTTGTTCTTTCTCCAGAACTGGAATTTCAGATCGTAGATTCAGGCTTAGATTTTTCGTTATTTTCAATAGCTCGGGATTCCTCTCTTCATCGCTCTTTTGTTTCTGCTAGATCTTCTATTCTCTCCAGATTTTCTGCAAGTGGTTTAGGATCATATTCTTTTCCATCTATCCAGAGTAATGAAGTTGATTTTGTTCCTTCTGATCAGGCTTCATCGGTTTTGGATCCGTTTTCTTTGTCTGATTCTAGAGGTTTAGCTTCTTTCTCCTTGAGGAACTTTGATTTTTCAACTTCTTTAGATTCTGACTTTTGTCCTCCTTCTCCATTGCATGCTTCTGCTAATACTATCCCAAGATCAGTCAGGGCCAGGGATCTTAGGTTTTACCCGGTTAGGGCCTCTGCAGATGATTGGTCTTCGACTCATCGATGGATAGATTCCTTTCTTTCTCTCCCTCTTCAGGACAAATTTTCAATTGATCATCCTTCTTTTGGATCCGCTCTGTCCTCTTCTGATCCTTCTTCTATTGCTCCTCGTGTTCTTCCAGTAGATAACTTGGTTATAGATATGCTTGACTTTTATGTAAATGAGGTCCGGTCGAAAGAATTCTCACTTACTCCTAAGTTATATGCGCCAGTTCAAGTTCCCAAGGATGATTTTATTAGAGTGGCTTCTACTCAGTCTCTTAATGGTCCGACTTGGGATGTTCTTTCTTCTAATCTGAATGGGTTAGCTAAGGTTGAGTCATCTTCGGATCTTTTCAGATGGGAATCTGTAGGTAGAGCTCAGATTAAGTCAGCAAATTTTCTTGCTCTTCTTTCAGAGGCTTTACTTAAGACTCAGGAGAAAGGTGATCAGATTCCTCCTGAGGTGCTTTGAACTCGGTTTGTCGGTCATTAGGCTTCATTACCTCTAAAAGAAGAACTAGGAAACTGTCCGAGGTCAATATTTCGAGTTCTCTTAGGAGCAACCTTATTTCGGCTCCTCCCTTTGGCTTGGATGTCTTTGGTCTGGCTTCTTCAAATATTCTTCGGGCTGAATCGGACAGCCTTAGATCAGCCAAGGATCTTCCAGATCAGATCTCTGTGTTGAAGCCTTCAGTGAAGAGAGACTTCATCTGTCAAGAGTCTGCATTCCTCCCCTAAAAGGAAGTCTCAGGCCGGATGGGTTTGGCGCTTATCATTCTAGAATAATCACCAACTCTAATCGGTCTTATGGTTCCTAAGCCTGATCCGCGGAGGAGGATTGATTTAAAGCAATTTCGTCTCATGGGCCCAGATCCCAAGTGAGTCAAGCCCCTTCTTAGGTAAGAATGGGTCAGGCTTATTTTCGTGGATCTAGATCTAATTCTAGAGGCCGCTCCTTTAGAGGTTATCAAAGTAAACCAGTTTGAAGGGATGGCCGTAGCCCGGGTAGGCCAATCCCTTCCTCTTTTCCCAGTTTTATCTTTTCCTCTTCTCCCGCTTTTGGCTCTGTCGGTGCCGTCTCTTTTACCCAGTGTTCCAGTAGGAGGGCGCCTGTCTCTGTTTTGGGAGACATGGCAAGCCCTTGTTCAGGACTGCTGGCTTATAGATCAACTCCGCTGGGGTTATGCACCTTCATGGATCGATCATCCTCCTCCTCTGTCTTTCCTTCCCAAATGGACTCTGGTTCCTTCAAACCCGGAGAAATTGGGAGCCCTGGAAGACAAATTGGAGTCGATGATTCTAAAGAAAGCCATAGAAGAGGTTCCTTTATGGAGAGTAGACCCGGGCTACTACTCAACTCTTTTTCTGTTCCCCAAGAAAACAGGGGGATGGCGTCCAATCTTCAATCTGAAAAGGTTAAATCTTCTAATCTCTACTCCAAAATTCAAGATGGAGACTATCTCAGACAATAATAATAATAATAATAATAATAATAATAATAATAATAGTAGAAACAGGATGAACTCCAGCCCCCACCCCACCCCCTTCATCCCCTAGCCCATTCCAATGAGTGAAATATGTTACCCACAGTATGAAGAACAATAAAAAACAAGTGAACCATGTTTGTCAAATGTCTTTTCTTTTTCTCTTTTTTTTTCTCTTCTTTTTCTATGTCAAATCCTATATTATTTGTCTGTAGTTATGTATAATATATTGTCATAATGCCTTATGTCTACTTATGTCAAATCATGTGTAACTTGTATGTTATTCTATGTCAGGGGCCCACAAGCTAATAGGCACAGCCTCCAGTGGACTCCCTGTTATCATATTGTAATTTGTAATATTTACCAAGAGAATAAATCAAATCAAATCAAAAATAAATCAAATCAAATCAGATTATCGCCAGTCTGACTCAAGGTATGTAGACCTCTTCCATGGACCTGAAGGACGCCTCCTTCCACGTTCTCATCAACCCTTCGTTCCGAAAATTCATTTGGTTTGCTTTCAAGGGTCGGGTATGGCAATTCAGTCATGCCCTTCGACCTGACCAGGGCCCCGTTTTTCTTCACAAGCCTAGTGTCAGCTGTGGCAGGGATTCTTCACCATCATTCTATTCCCCTTCACGTTTATATAGGCGATTGGTTAGTAAAAGCAGAATCTTCCTCAATTCTGTCAGGATTCGTTCCAGAGGTCTGCAGTCTGGCTTGCAGCCTAGGTTGGGTTATAAATCTAGAAAAGTCAAGCTTGGTTCCGGCTCAGGTTTTCACCCACCTAGGCATTTCATTCGATCTAGTTCGGGGTCTTGTTTTCCCTTCAGATCTAAGGGTAGAAGCCATCTTAGCAGCAATGGAAATTCTGTCTTCCTCTTCCGTGGTCAGAGCAAATTTCTTCCTCGGGGTGATAGGCTTGATGGTCAGCGTCGAGAGTATCATCCGTGGGCGGCGCTGATGAGAAGACCTTTCCAAATGTATTTTATGTCCCACATTCTCTGCTTCTGATGAATGGTTCCTCTGGTCAAGTCTTCTCCTCAAGCAATTATCTTCACGGACGCTTCCCAGGAGGGATGGGGAGCTGTCTGGGATTCCCTGTCTGTTTCCGTCCTGTGGTCCCTGGAGGAGTCGTCAGTCCACATCAACATTCTGGATTTGTGGGCTATCAAGAAGGCTCTCCTTTCTTGGTTGGATCGAGTAAAAGGTCTCAGAATCTCGATTCGGTCAGACATTTCAACAGTTGTCTCTTATATCAACAGGCAAGGGGGCATGAGGTCATCACTCCTCTGCCTGGAAGTGTGGAACCTCCTCTTGTGGTGTCGCAAGAATCAAATTTTTCTAGTGTCCACTCATGTCCCAGGCTGTCTGAATTTTCTTGCGAATCAACTGTCTCGTCCCAACAAGTTCGCCCACACAGAGTAGCAGTTAAAGAGGTTGGTTGTCAAAGCGATTTTCAACCTCATGGATCGTCTTCGCGTAGATCTGTTCGCAACCTCTCTGAATGCCCAGACCTCCTCGTTCATGTCTCTTTTTCCGGACAATCAGGCGCTGGCTGTGGACGCCCTGTCTCAGTCCTGGACAGGAATCTTTGCTTATGCGTTCCCTCCAACAATTCTGATTCCTTTAGTGCTAAAGACGGTCATGGACCAGATCTGCAAAGTCCTGCTGATAGCTCCATTTTGGCCAAAACGGATAGGGTTTGTAAATCTTCTCGATCTTCTGGTAGACTTCCCTCGTCTTCTTCCAATTTTCCCAGGCCTGTCTCAAGTGAGGGGATCTTGCCTTCATCCAAACCCAGGAATCTTTAGTCTTGTGTGTTTGGCGAATATCGAGTGTGCGGTCCCTGAGAGTAAAATTTCTAAAATATCTCAGGAAATCATTGATTCTGCCAGGAGGGAGTCGACCCGCAGAGTTTACAAGGGTCGGCGTAAAATTTTTGGAGACTGGTGTGCAGATCATGGTTTCGTGCCCGATTCTGTTTCTATTTCCCAAGTGTTAGATTTTTTATCTTATCTGTTTGACTCCTTACATTTGTCTGCTAACACTAAGAGGATATAGATTTTCTTTACCATCTTCACTACCTTGTCTGTTGAATGCTGATGTTAAAGAGACTAAGGGTCTTAATGGTTTCATTAGAGATTTAGGCAACATTCGTCCTCCAGTGGCTAAACCTTTGCCTTACTGGAACTTGGCTCTGGTTCTTCAGGTTTTGTCAGGTCGTCATTTTGTACCTATCTTCGATTAGCTTGAAACTTTTAACTTTTAAGACCGTTTTTCTGGTTGCCTCTGCTTCTGCTAGAAGACGATCCGAAATCCATCCTTTTTCCGCTGAAAAGGACAGGTTTATCGAATCTGGGGACGGTCTAGTATTATATCCTAGAAGGGATTTTTTATCGAAGACTCAATCTAACCATTACCCAGCTAAGCCGATTATTTTAAAATCTTTACCCTCCTTTTCGCCGTCTGACAGATTTTGGTGTCCCGTCAGAGCTTTAAAAGTTTACAAGCGTTGTACTGATTTTAAGAGATCCGATCCGTCCCATTTCGGTGTTCTGTATGCGGAGGGGGTAGCCAGTCCAGTCTCTAAGGCCACTATTGCCAGATGGATTTGTGAGACCATCCGCTTTTGTTTAGGAGTTTGCTTCTCTGGATCAAATTAATCTTTCTCACATTAAAGCTCATAATGTTAGAGGGATGACTACCTCTTTTGCCCTTTTCGCTGGCTCTTCTGTAGACGAAGTTATGGGAGTAGCAGGATGGAAATCCGAGTACTTTTACTACCTTTTACTTAAAAGATCAGAGTGCAACGGCTTCCTTCTTTACGAATCTTACAATTTTAACTAAAAAGGCTGAAGACCATTTACCAACACATCCCACCATTTTCGTTGGGACCGTGCATCTGCGTGTAATGGTGAGAGTCATTCTTTGGTTTTTCTTTATTTCTTTAAGTTTAAAGTCTTACTTATTTGATAATCACTGTGATTGATTAAGTTGCACCTTTATGTTATGTTATTAACATTTGGTTATGTTTTTGTTTGATTTTTATCTTTGCTTATGGATTCTCAAATCTCCACCCACCAAGGACTCGCAGTGGGGCAATGACCAAATCTACGGCTTTCGCAAGTAGTGATTGAACGGTCAAGATGTTTTTGTGGTGTAATACCAACCCCCAACAGACACCCCCCTCCCCCCCCCCCCCACCCCCTTTAGTGGGTTGGTCTGTGGTTTTATTAACCACTATAAAAACATACTTACCGTTCAATAACTACGACCCGGCCTCAGCCACCCCGCAGGGTTTTGATTTGAGAATCTATTATGGATATATGGCACTTAAATTTAGAAAAGTGAATCAGTTTTCCTATTTGGAACCTACTGCGCATACGCGAGCGTGCTTAGTGACAGGCGTCACCAAGGAGTGAGTACAGACTGGTGCCAGTCTATTGTGAGGCTAGTTAATGTAGGGGGTCCCTCAACCAGAAGCCTGGTTGAGGGTTGTGATGGTGATGGTATTGGCATTAGGGAGAGTGTAAGCGAGCATAAGAAACTTATTCTGATAGCTAAATTCAGATATTTGATTTAGCAAGTAGTGATTGAATGGTAAGTGTGTTTTTATAGTGGTTAATAAACTACAGACCAACCCACTAAAGGGGGTCTGTTGGGGGGGGGGACCACTGGGCCGATTTCAATTAGGAGGAAGCATTCATAGGGCATAGAGATCTAAGTTTGTTCAAACGAAGCGGATCGGTTAAAATCCAAGATGGCCACCAGCCAAAATGGCTGATTTTTAGTCACTAAAAAATCTTCTCCGAAACCGCTGGACGAATAACACATCATCTGTGGCAACGGTAGACCCAAATTTGGTCAAGGCAACCTGATTGGCCGATTTGCTTGGCGGCCATCTTGGAAGACCTAGTTTTCGCGAAAACTTCTCCCGAACCGCTGAAGGAATAGAGCTGAAATTTTGTAAATATGCTTAGGGACCAAGGGCCTTTCAAGTTTGTTCAAGGGAAGTTTGTTCGTTAAAAAACATGGCCGCCATCAACCAATCAAAATTTAGCGTTTTTTCGTTATATTGGCTTTTTTGTATTTGATGTACTTTGATGGCGAAAATTGCTTTATATATGGTTATCAGTGTGGCCAGTTCAAATATCCCACTTTCGAGACTGTCGGATAAACGTTTTTCCTGCCATCTTGGTTTGTTTTCCTGCCATAGTAAAGCAATGGGCCCATACTAAAGCAATGGGAAATTTAAAATGTCTTATCGAGAACTACTGGGCCGATTTGAATTATATTTGGCAGGAACCATCCTTATGGCATAGAGATTTCATTTTGTTCAAACATCTTGGATTTTGGCCGATTTTTAGAAATGTCTTTAAAAATCTTGTTCTCCAAAACGGCTTGGGGAATCGATTCAAAACTTATGAAGCCTCATCTAGGCAAAGAGGTAAGCCAAGTTTGTTCAAGACGACTTGATTGACCGAATGGTTCAGCGGCCATCTTGGATGACCTAGTTTTCACAAAAATGACTTCTTCCCCAGAACTGCTGACGCGATCAGGCCGAAATTTGTGATATATAATTAGCAACTAAGGGTGATTAAGGTTTGTTTAAGAGAAGTTGATTAAAAAAACATGGCCGCGGTGGACCAATCAAAATATAGTGTGTTTGGCAGCCATATTGGATTTTTGTATTTGATGGATTTTGAGGCCGAAATTCGTTTTGTATAGGTTTTTGGGTATTCTGATCTCAAATTTGCAATTTTAGAAATTGTCGGATAAACGGTTTGGCAGCCATCATGGATCGTTTTCCGGCCAAAAGCTCCCATACTAAAGCAATGGGAAATTTAAAATGTCTTCTCGAGAACTACGGGCCGATTTGAATTATATTTGGCAGGAAGCATCCTTATAGCATAGAGATTTCATTTTGTTCAAACGAAGCCGATCGGCCAATTTGGCTGGTGGCCATCTTGGCTTTTGGCTGATTTTTAAAAATGTATTTAAAAATCTCGAAAACCGTATGAGGGATCAATTCAGACCTCATTAAATATAATCTATGGTAAGAGCAGACACAAGTTTGTTCAAGGGAACTTGATTGACTAAATGGTTCAGTGGCCATCTTGGATGACCTCGTTTTCGCAAAAACTACTTCCCCAGAACCGTTGAAGCGTTCAGGCCGAAATTTGTAATATATGATTAAGGACTAAGGGCCATTAAAGTTTATTCAAGAGAAGTTGATCCATCAAAAAAAATGACTGATTTAAAATGTTTTTAAAAATCTCCAAAACCGCTTGGGGGATCAATTCAAAACGCATGAAATATCATCTAGGGCAAGAGCTGCACCAAGTTTGTTCAAGGGAACTTGATTGGCCAAATGGTTTGGTGGCCATCTTGAATAACCAAATTTTTGCCAAAATGACTCCAGAACCACTGAGTGGATTGGGGCGAACTTTGGGATGTGTGATTAGGCACTGAGTGCCATTAAAGTTTTTTCATGGGAAGGTACTACATCAGAAATGTGGATGCAGTGGACCAATCAAAATGTAGCATGTTTGGCGGCCATATTAGACTTGCAAAAATGCCCACAAACTCATTTAGAAGACTACTGAACCACCCACCAACAATTGTGACAAAAATGCATAATGCTCTAGGTGAGCGACACAGGCCCATTGGGCCTCTTGTTTTATAGTTTATATTTTTTCAACCAACCAACCATGAAAAATCTGTAAACCATTAATAAATAGAAAAACGTAGCCTAACATGTTTCCCGAACAAAAACAGAAACAAGATATCGGTAGTAGAATTTTGAGCACGATGTAAGAAATGTTCAGTTTAATATTTTGGACTTAATTTGAATCTCATTTGCATGTCAAGAACACTATTTTTGAAAATTGATCAGTAGAATGATCAGTTAACGAGCATTTCAGTCATAAATTAAAAAAAATATTGTCTGCTCTACGCATGAAAATGGACATTCTTTACGACCATTGCAGAGGCCACTGCCAGTTTTGGCTAGTCTGAAGAATGCCGAAACTCAAAAGTTTTTTCAATCATGTGATTTTTGTCTCGCCTGCATAGCAGAACGCGAGACATATGGATTAGTCATTCTGGCAGCGATGTCGTCATCGTCACAGAACGAAATCTTTTGAAGGTTTTCAAATCATCTTATTTAGCAACAGTGGCGCATATGATTTCAATGAAACCTTACAGAAATAATCTATGCAATACAGGGTTGCGATATGCAGCATTACTAATGCTTCATTGCCTACTTTTTTCAGTTTTGGCCTTTGAATATTTTTTATATTTTTAGGTTTATTTTTTTCATGGACTACACCTTTTCAACAATTCCTCAGCAGATGTTAACAAAATTTTGAAAACTATGAAGGGTTAGGGCTAGTGATCCACATCATCACTAATTTCATTTTGTGACCAAACTTGGTATATACATGTTAACCGTTTTGTGTTTTTTTAAGTTAATGTTTATTGTTTTGTATTCAATAAATTAGTTCTAAACTTAGTCATGTTGTTAGTATATGTGTTAATATTAGAATCACAATATCTAGCCAGTTACTGAGGATCATGTTGCACTCAATACCTGTATAATTATTCATCACGTTATTACAGAGCTACTGCCCTTATTTTCCAGGGGCCAAAATGTATGGGACATTTGGTAAAATGATAATAATTTTGTTATGCTTTTCCCCCAAACTTGGTGACTGTGGGTGGGTACAAATATATACCTATGAGCATAAGCTATTGAATAGTCCACCATAAACTACTGAAGAATGAGTTGGTTTGCATTTTAGACAATAACATCGGTCAACAATATTTTTTTAATAAGTAAATTTGGTGAAAATATTCGTAAGTCAATTCTCCATATGAAAAAATGGCCATGTCCTAAGCTCCATTAAATCTCGGCATCATTTGGACACGAAAAGAACTATGTCCACAACTCCATAATATTTCCATATGAGAAATTAAATTCTCCATAGCTTCTCCCGTGTTATTTCCATAACTTTAAGGAGAAGGATTCACCTCCATGAAATCTCCATATAAGCTCCATAAAGATCATGGAGGTTTTATGGAGAAAAGGCGGAACTCCATATTGAACATGAAGTTCTGAAATACGGGTGACAGACAGGACTGGTCACGAAAGCTACACTAAGACAATTTCTACATCCAGGAGATAATATTTCTTTATTAACTCACCTGGCCAGAATGGCCAAGTAAGCTTATGGCATGGCGACCGTGCATCGTCCGGCGTTTGTCAGTCCATTCGTCCGTCAACTTTTGCTGAAACCGCTTGGCAGATTGCAACCTAATTTGGCTGGAAGGATCCTATGGGGGTAGACTTCAGAACTTCTATACAGAATTTTGATTGGTCAATTTTTGTGCGAAATGGTTTAAAATGCTACTCCTCATTAACTGCTTGGACAATTTCAACAAGACTAAGCTGGGAGGATAGTACGCTGGTATGTTTCAGAACTTGTACACAGAATTTTGATTGGTCAATTTTGGATTTTCTGAAAATTTCTGTAAATCACTTAAAAGCCTACTCCTCGATAACCACTGGGCCGATGAACGAACCCTAGCATGGTATTCTTCCGAACTTATATATAGAATTTTGATTGGTCCATTTTTCCGGTAGCCATCTTGAATTTTCCAAAAAATGGCGGGAAATTGTTTAAAACGCTACTCCTCATTAACTGCTTAAGCAATTTCAACCAGACTTGGCTGGACGAATACTAGGTTGGTAGGTTTCAAAACTGATATACAGAATTTTTGTTTAATATTTCTGGAGGCCATCTTGGATTTTCTGAAAATTTCTGCAAATCACTTAAAAGCCTACTCCTCAATAACCACTGGCCCGATTTCAATCAAATTTGAATGAAAGCACCCTAGCCTGGTATTCTTCAGTACTTATATGCAGAATTTTTGATTGGTCAATTTTTCCGCCAACCATCTTTGATTTCATGAAAAAAAAGGCAGGAAGTCGCTTGAAACGCTCCTCATTAACTGCTTGAGCAATTTCAACCAGACTTGGCTGGAAGGATACTAGGCGGGTAGATTTCACAACTTGTATACAGAATTTTGATTGGTCCATTTTTAGGGGGCCATCTTGGATTATCTGAGAATTTTGGGAAATCAGTTAAAAGGCTACTCCTCATTAACCGCTTGAACGAGTTCAAGCAAATTCAGCTGGAAGAACCCTAAACTGCTATGCTTCAGAGCTTGTATATAGAATTTTCAATTTATTCTGTGGCCATCTTGAATTTTCCGAAAAATGGCTGAAAATCGTCTACTCATTATTAACTACTGGGGCGATTTCAACCAGACTGGCTGGAACGAGCCTAGGGCGGTAGGCTTTACAAGTTGCATATAGAATTCTGATAGGTCAATTTTCCCGGCGGCCATTTTGGATTTTCTGAATATTTTGGGAAATCAGTTAAAAGGCTACTCCTCATTAACTGCTTGACCGATTTCAACCAAACTTAGCTGGAAGAACCCTAGGCCTGTTCGCTTCAGAACTTGTATACAGAATTTTGACGGCTTGATTTTGATGGTGGCCATCTTGGGTTTTCCGATAAATGGGAATTCATATAAAATGCTACTCATTAATCGCTTTGGCAATTTCAACCAATTTTGGCTGGAAGGATCCTATTGTTGTAGCCTCTAGAAATTCTATTCCTAATTGTGATAGGTCAATCTTTTGGCAGAAATCTCAGATTTTCTGAAAGTTTTCCGGAACCATTTAAAAACGGTACTCCTTTAATCAATAACCCGATTTCAACAAAACTTGGGTGGAACGATCCTATGATGGTATGCTTCAACATATTAAACGAGAGTCTTGATTGGTCAATTTTTTGGTGGCCATCTTGGATTTTCCGAAAATCATCCATCATGTCTATTGGTATGCAAATGGTTTAAATGTCAGTGGTCCAGGTGACCACCACAGGCCCTTGGACCTCTTGTTATGAATCGTCCTGGGATCAGGACCAACATATTCGGAAATATATGGTTATTAGCTCATCTGGCCAGAATGGCCAAGTGAGCTTATGCCATGGCGACCATCTGTCATCCATCCGTCGTCTATCTCTCCGTCAACATTTGCTTTAAAACACTTTCCTCATTAACCACTGAGCAGATTTTAACCTAATTTGGGAGGAAGGACCCTAATGAAGTAGGCTTCTGATCTCGTATACAGAATTTTGATTGGCCAATTTTGCCGGTGGCCATCTTTGATTTTCAGAAAATTTTGGGAATAAGATAAAAGCTTACTTACTCCTCATTAACGACTTGGCCGATTTCAAGCAAATTTGGCTGGAATGACCAGAGACTGATATGCTTCAGAATCTGTATTCAGAATTTTGATTGGTCAATTTTCTTGGTGGCCATCTTGAATTTTCCTAAAAATTGCTCAAAATGGTTTTATGCTACTCTTCATTAATGGTTTGGGCAATTTCAAACAGATTTGTGGCAAGAATACTAGGCTAATAGGTTTCAGAACTTGTGTACAGAATTTTGAATGGTCAATTTTTTCGGTGGCTATCTTGGATTTTCTTAAAATTTGAGGGAAACCATTTGAAATGCTACTCATTAACTGCTTAATAGGCACTTTCAACTAGACTTTGCTGGAAGGGTATTAGGCTGGGAGGATTCGAAGCTTTAATACAGAATTGTGATTGGGAAATTTTTCTGGTGGCGTCTTGGATTTTCCAAAAATTTTAAAAGGCTACTCTTCATTAACCGCTTGGCCAATTTTAAGCAAACTCGGCTGGAAGGACCCTAGAGTGGTATACTTCAGATCATATATACAGAATTTTGATTGGTCAATGTTTCTGGCAGCTTCTTGGATTTTCTGAAAATTTTGAGAAATTAGTTAAAAAGCTGCTCAATAACCGCCAGGCCGATTTCAACAAACTCAGCTATACTAAGTGAGTATAGGCTTCAGATCTTCTTTACAGAATTTTGATTGGTCACTTTCCTGTGGCCATCTTGGATTTTCCAGAAATCCTTTAAAACACTACTCTTGAACCAATGCCCAGATTTCAATGAAACCTGGCGGGAAGGATCCTATGGCCATATGATTCCGAACTTGTATAGGGTCTTATCAGAAATTCCCATTAGCGTTTGGGACAGAATTTGAAAGATAATGTTAAATCGAAATCACTATGAAAGTAGCAAATGACTGCTTGTCTTTACATCATAGAAGCTTAGTCTACAATATTACTGAAAAAAATTAATGAACCAGTGCATAATTAGTTCTGGTATGCAATTTTGTGTGTGTTTAGGGATGGAATTTGAAAATCTGGCTTTCTCCACTTTTCCATGCATTTATGTAAAAGTCTGTGAAGTTTAGAAGAATTAAAAATAATGGTGTCTATGTACGCCAGGACTATTAACTGGGCTTTCATGCAATGCCATTCATCTTGTATCTCACTGATTTAGCTCACTACATCTACCAAAACCTCTGTTAAGGAATTTGTACTGTTAGGTAGTGTTCCGATTAATCGATTCGATCGATGATTGATTGGTTTGCATATTCAACCAACCGATCGATCATGATTTCAGAAATCAATTTTGGTTGTATATAAACTGACTTTATTAATATATTGTTTATAAACTGACTTTATTAATATATATTAACTTGTCAAGCTAGAAAACAAATACCATTTGGAAAAGAATTTAAATTTAATTGTTACAACTATATATTATTACTTCTTAGTCGCAGACATTAATTCTTTCAGGGGAGTGATAGCAACATGCTGGGTCTGTCCGCTTATTGTCCGCGAGTTGACCCAAGGAAGCCGGTGACTTACCCTGCTAGGTTGATGCCTATTGGCTCCATTGTGTGGAGCTGGTGATCCAATGGCATTCCTTCTGTCTCCTCCATTTAATGGAGGCTTCATCCTCAGGATTTGAGGATAGGGACTGGCTTATTCTGAAGTGCATGTCTATTCTGGAATGTCCAGATCTATTGAAATGCCTTGAAACAGGGGTGTCATATCTCTCATTTTGGTAGAGATTGGTGATGGCGTATGGGTGCTCCTGGATGCGAATTCTTTCAACACTGAAATAGTATGTTAATTTCAAAGCAACCATACCAATAACATATTGAATATTTTGACTTATTTGACTGGAAGCAGTTGCTGCCTTAGGCAACAACAGCTTCCAGTCAAATTAGTTTAAAAATATTCAACAGATTATCTCTTAACTTATTAAGAATCCATCATACCTGCTACTTGGTTTGAAAGGGGTAATTATCCTTGAACATGCTATATAGTTAGTGCATTCAAAATGTGTAAAAAATGTGAATTTGTTATGATCGATCATTAATTGATCATCAGTTAGTTTATAAAACCAATCATCGATCACAAAAATAGTACCAATTCCCAACACTACTGTTAGGGATGGAAGGTTTAGTCCACAAATTCGTCAAGATTCTCAAATCTCGAATTCATTCTGATAAGCTTTAATGTTACCCCATCAGGCTTCATTCTTCTCATGATATAACAGCTAATTCAATTCATGCATTGCTGAGGAAACACAAATACTGTACTTTGTTAGGCACGGAATAGTCATGTGTGTTAGGGATGGAAAGCGGGAAAAAAGAACTAAGGTCTACAGAAAAAGGTTTTGTTTTGTGTGTTGCCACAGATACTTTTCAGAAGCCTTTCTGCGCAAATTGAGGCTGCCAGTGCTTTTTATCCTGAAGAGATCATTTTTGAAAGGAAGAGTTAACACGTAACCAGATGCTAGGTGCATCCGGGTGTAACCCATTCTCACGCCGGCAGAGGGTTAATCTTCCGTGACGTCGTAACTCCAGACAGACCCTCTACCACATAACTAGCTAAAATCACGGCGCGCATGTTTCTGCGTAATGTTTTTAGCCAATCAACGCGCGTCGTTACTAAATTGAGCAACCCAATCAAAATCGTCGTTCTATCTACATTTCGGCGATATGACCGACTTCTCGGCATGAAGCCACGCCTCTTGTATCAGTGTAAATAAACGAGCGATGGATGTGTAGGCCTAGCGGCAATAGCAAGAGTTAATATTTGAGAACAATTCGTGAGATGCTAGTATATTTTAAGTAGTATACATATAGATATAATATAACCCTGTTTTCGTGAAATAATATACATTGTCTCAGATACCAGTGGCAAGCGCTTGATAATCGGATGTAATCAATGAGGTGGTTAGTCGACAAGCTGTATTAACCTTGACAGTGATGCGATCATTGATAAATATTGTTT
Organism: Chaetoderma sp. LZ-2023a; assembly: GCA_034401795.1. NCBI lineage: Eukaryota > Metazoa > Mollusca > Caudofoveata > Chaetodermatida > Chaetodermatidae > Chaetoderma > Chaetoderma sp. LZ-2023a. Next base: position 30,818,787 of record CM067363.1, on the reverse strand, counting down.
ATTTATTTTCTGAGTTAGTTTCTAAAGCTTTAGTTTGTTCGCTCTCTCCCCGTCACGTCACAATTTATTTTTACTTTGTGATATTCACATACTGATAAACAAAATTGAACTAAGCGGGGTGCGTGTTTCACTTTCAGGGCCAGTCACTCCCACTCCAAGGTCGGTGTGCGTGTGTCAGAAAATTAGACAGATTGTGAAAAGTTTCTTCTCACAGTGCATTAAATTTAGTCTACTTAATAATAATAATATTATAAAATCTGAATTATTTCTATTGATTTAGAAAAATATGACCACATTTTATTGAATACATATGTTAATCAATCAATCAATCAATCAACCATATTCCATTTTTGTGAGAAGGTTAAAAGCCTGTAATGACATATATTCCTAATTTCCTATTTCAATTCAGTAATAAAGTACGGGATTTATATTGCCAGCTAAGTAGTTATAGTATAGGGGTTGGTTATCCCATAGTTTATCTAATTTTGTTTCAAATGATATAGTTAATGCCCCCACTCTCCTTTATTTTTTGTATGGCGGTGGGGGCTCTCCAATTTGACGTTCTTGTGTGAGGTCATAATCCCCAGGAAAGCCATTGAAATCTATAAAATATCTATGGAATTGTGGGAAAGGGTGTGGGTTGATGTCATGTTTATAAATATAAGCACACCCTTGGATAAAATGTCAAATGTCTAAGTTACCTAGCATAATGTATCAAGAGTTAACCCTTCGTCTGCCATTTTCACAATCATATCCTGGGTGTTACAGTGGCTTAATGGGGCTGGTGAAGTACATTGAAAGGATGAAGAAAAAATAATGGCCACTGTACCACCTGCCTGGTTGAGTTAATTTTAAATGTTATAATTAATTAATTATAAGATTAAAAAATATATTGAGTAAAAATATGTTAATAATATATATCAAGAGGCCATCCCATGTTGATGAATATTCTGACAATATGATTGTAGGCTACTACACCCATTCTTAAATGTGACATACACTGAACTGAATGTGGATATCATCAGTATTTGCCACAATAGTATACTATTCAGGAATCCATGTATTTGACATTTTCCATTTTTTGTTTTACAAACCATCCTAACTTAGTTTTTCCCTATAAATCTAAGAAAAAAAATAAAGCTGGAATTTTAAGGTATTATTTTTAACATGCTTTCCATCTAACAATTTTTGGCAACCAAGTCATAAACACTCGGAATTCCTCAGAACTTTCTGTAACTCTTTGTTCTCTGTAGTTTTGTTAACCCTTTAATGGTCAAGCCGGTCATGAGAAATGTTGATTTGCAGGCAAACAAAACATTAAATTGGTCTGGCCTAACACAGGAAAGCTCCAGAATTTGTCAAGTAAATTATAAATTGCCACCCCCCCTTTAACAAATTGCTAAATGAAACCATAACAATTTCATTTCAAAATATTCAGCAAAATAGGTATTCAATCATAAATTTTGCATACATTTTTGAAGGACTTAATTAAGCTCATAAAAGTTTTCTACACTTATTTTCCAATTCTTAAATTTTACAAACGGACAATAATTTAAGGATGGCCTCGGATGTCAGTCTACAATTTCAGTATACCAGTCCATATAGAATAATAGGCCTGTGATATCAGTATTTGAATAAGAAACATTTAAAATTAGGTTGCAAATACACATTCTGGCAAGAATCATGGAAATGTATACTTAATGCAGAAATTGATGTTGAAATGCAACACAAATTTTGTACTGAAATTTGTGAATTTTGTGTTAAAAGCAAAGGTTTACAGAGAAATATAAGAATTTTGACGGTTAATATGCATATATCTGGGCTAAAAAGTATACATTTTTAATGGAACATTTCATCAAATATCAACCAGTGTTTAAAATGTAACAGGAAACCAGTAGATGTGGACCTAAAATGCAAGAATAGGTGTGAAAATTCAAAGATTTGGTACTGAAATCTGTGACTGTGATTAAGAGCAAATGTTTATCCAGAAATATATAAATTTTGACAGCTAATATGCATATATGGGTTCAAAATGTTGTTTTCCAATGGAAATATGAATATTTTGCTAAGTATAGGCTAGTGTTTAAAATTTAAGTTGGAAATCTGAAAACTCTGGTCAGAAACATGGACATTTTGGATCCTTAATACACAACTCTTGACAGGAAACAAAGAAAATTTGGACCTATAATGCAAGAACACATGTATGTGTGAAAATGCAAAAATGTGTTACTGAAATCTGTGAATTTGGGATTATAAGCAAGTGTTTACCCAGAAATATATAACTTTTGATAGTTAATATGCATATATCTGGGTTCAAAATGGTAAAAAGAATTTCAAATGAGTAGTAATGTGAAAAAAAATTCTAGCTGCAAATGTTAAGAAACACAAAACCTTTGACAAGAAACAAGAAAATCTGGACTAAAATGCAACTGCTTTGTTCAGTAACAAAAAATATGGATGCAAAATGCAAAAGTATGAGAATTTAGGCTGGAAATTCAAACATTTCTGTATGAAGAATTTATATCTAAGTTCCAAATATGAACATTTTAACAGGAAACATGAACATTTTAGGTAAAGTGAAAGAATTTAGGCCCAAAATGGAAAAACTTGGTTATGAAATGATGACCACTGACCAATAATGTCAAATTCCTATTCGAACAGGTCCAAAACCTATATGATTGACATGTTCACTGAAAATTCATCAACTAACAGAGCCCTTTAATGGTCAAGCCAGCAAAAACCACCATCTACGGTGGTATTGAGAATATTTTCAAGAATTTATCACTGGAATGCCTGGTTTGAGAAGAGAGCCATGCTTTCCAGGGATAAATTTTCAATTCTTGGCCTGCAAATGGACATTCAATAAGTAAAAATGACAATTTTCTTAACCAATCTACCATTAAAGGGTTAATTAAACAAATTCAACTGGCTAGCATCCAGAATGCACACAGTACATAAAATCCAGGCTGAATTGGCTATTGTCAACATGAGTGTGTTGTGGAAAAAACCCAGCCAGTCAAATGAGACGAGTGATAAATATACATGTATGATGTCTGTGGGGTATGATGTGTTTTTCATATAGCTGATTTATTGGCTGAAATATAAACAGTATTACATTCCTAACCCTTAAAGATCAGAATTTTTCAAGAAAATTTAAATCTGCTTATTGAAGTCCATTTGCAAGGCAAGATTCTGAGGCTACTTTTGGAAATTAACCACTGTAATCACTGATTTCGGTTATCGACCCAGTCATTCCAGGGCTAAATTTAAAAAAAAAATAAATTTATTTTGGCCAGCAAATTGACATTGACACACCTGTAGAATCTGGGTTTGGCCGGCATGGCCATTAACAGGCTAATAAACAGAAACTCAACTTTATTTACATATATTATATGTGATAAAGAGCCATCTTTAATCAAGATTCAGATCAACTATCACACAGATCTGACTCAACAGTCAACATACACAACTTTTAACCCTTTTAAGCTTTAATGGTCAAGATTTGTCAAGAAAATTTTAATTTGTGTTTAGTGAATTTATTAGTTAAACGAGAACTTAACTGAAAGAGGAAGTTAGATGTTTGACTGTAATTCTAGCCAATCACCACTGGAAGCCAGAGTTACATGAGAGATGTGTCATGACTTGCTGAGATCAGTCTTCAAAGATAAATTGAGTGCACAGCACAGTAATCCCAAATTAGGGTGGGACAAGAAAAGTTCCCAAATGAAATCTCAAACTATGACCTCTTTTCTAGAGGTGGGCATGTAACTCCAGCTTCCAGTGGTGATTGGCTAGAATTACAGTCAAACATCTAACTTCCTCTTTCAGGTAAGTTCTCGTTTAACTAATAAATTCTAGCCAATCACCACTCAGTCAGCCGGAGTTCCACGAGACTTCAAAGCTGTGGCTGCACTCAATACTATAAATTCCATGTAATGAATTGTTCACAATTATGATTACATGAACTGAACAATTAACAGATTTGATAATCATCCTTCTGAATGCTGACATCTTTCAAATATATTCAATAGTTTGTTATAAAACTTTTAAACACTCATTATCAACCTGTTGTACAGATTTAAGTTATGGAATTTTCAAACCATCTCAATGGACAGCAAAAATGGTCTACTGCCATTTCTGTCTATTGTATTGTCTATAGATATTTATATCAATCCATGCCAGTATCCTAGTTAATTTCAGCCTTCGATATATAGTGTCTCCACATACTGCCTTATCGTCTTCATGAATAATTTTGTGTTAGTATCTTTCTTAGATTCTTAATTCTCTCTGAATATGATGGCAATGCATTGAAAATTATACACCTGGGCGAAATTGATGTATATGCAAGCAAAATAGTTGCGTTCTAATAATGATCACTTAAAGTCCCTAAATTGCTTCCTCAAGAGATTGCTGTATAAAAATATCAAGTATTTTACTCAAAACTTTACTGAAATGCCAAATATAATTCTATCTGGCCTTAGTTGATATTTGAACAATGATCCATTTTAAAAAACTTATCCTTAATTGATGACTCATAAATGGTTTGGTGAAGCCAATTTAAACCCAGAAAATGAAACACTGATTAGGTCATTGGTAAAAAATATCAATAACCCAAAAGCTTTCAAAACAATCCACATAGTAAGCATTATTTCTTTATTGATTCTCTCCATGAATTAATAACCAAAATTGTCTAGCCAGCAAGATCCTTATCATCTGAGACTCGTATAAGAGGCTATTAACTAACAATATTTTGCTTAGTAGATGCACACAGTCCTTATGTGTGAATGCCTCAAGATTGCTAATTCAAAAACAACATCTTATTAAATAGCAAAATCTGTTTTATGTATTTTTCAACTTGATATGTTACTGTTTATGTTGCTTGATCCAATTCTACTCTTGTAGATTAACTCTCAGTAGAGGCAAAAAAGTTTAAACGACTATGGGTTAACTTCAAACCAATCTAATATAAAAAGCATCAATATTATAAGCTCCTGAGGTACATGTATTCAAGAAACATGTTGCTTAATCTGGAAATTAAGCCTAGAAGTGAACAAATCACAAAACTTCATTGTAAAGCTACTAGAGAAGTACACATAAAACTCCTTGATATTCAATTTGCACTCATCATCAAATACTCTGGATTTTATTTACTACACAAATTCATCTGACCAGTTGAATGAGCAACTGTGATTCATAAATTTCATTCTCTAAATCATAGCCAAACTTCTCTGGCTGGTCCATTACAACATTGTGAGGGAAGAGATTAACACAGATATAGTTATTTCTCTATCTACCCCCTATAGAATGTGTGCATTAGGTCAGTAACACTACCTCCCCTCTTCAGTTGGCACCACAGTTGTTACATCATAAGCATTTTTCATGATTGAGTTGTGTGTCTGGCTGTTATTGAAATAACATCAATCCACCATGTAAACACAGAATGACTTGAATTTGACAATCACACATTTTTATCAAAAACATCTGACACCATTTTCAGTGATTTAGATTAGTCAGATTATCAGATTCTGTAAAAGAATGTGAATTATTCTACAACTGAAAACCAACATGACCATAAGTATTATACGTTCAGCACCCTAAGTTTCATATTTTTATGTTTCCAAATTTAATACTTTCGTAGCACTGCAAAAAATATTCTTGTCACTTAGATGCCAGCTCTTCTGACATGCGCACTGAATGTTTCAACTCATAGGTTGGGATGAGAACTGGTATATTACAGAAGAAACATCCAATGGCATAACCATCATCTTTTAATTGTTATATATAGTGGCACAACATGAATCATATGAATGTGCATCTCGAAACCAGTCACCAATATATCAATGTGCAATATGCTCCATTTATCTTAAATGAGCATATAACCGGTGCTATTAATAAAAGATATATATATATATATTCTGCCTATGATAAGCCATCTGGCAAAACTACACATTGAAAAAATACATTATTCCATTCAACAAGCAATATTTGATATCTTACTGAAACAAGCATTAAGAAATATGCATGAAATATGTAGTAGAAAGGCTCAACTGGGACCGCAGACAATTAGGCCTAACTAGAAAAGTAATTAATGCAATTTTATCTGTTTTGAAATGATGATATTCTACTACTCGAGGCAGGGAAAACTTTACATAAGTGTAAATGCAACCCTGCTTTTTGTCTATGACAAATATAACAGATAAACAATCATCTGAATCTGAAGAATGACTAGTTAATTTGTATATTTGCTTGCCAAAAGAAACACAACCTGATATTAAATGCAAGATAAAACTATCTGACACCCATTTTGCACATAATGGTCCTTGATACCAGTGCTCAGCTTTAAATTGTTGATCATAATGATAATATTGAGACGTATTTGATACCTGTACTGTTTGCAGTCATAGGCATCATCATACAAAGGCCCTTGATTTTAAGAAAAGAATGTTATACCTTCTTGATACCTGTACTGTTTGCAGTCATAGGCATCGCTGTGGTAAGGCCTTATCAAGAAAAGAATATGTTTTTATACCTGGACTGTTTACAGTCATACATGTAGGCATATCTGTTTATTAAGAAAAGAATATGTGCTTGACACCTGGACTGTTTGCAGTCATATCTGTAGGCATCTCTGTGGTAAGGCCTGATTTTAGGCCGCTTTACCCTGAGTTCAAATGGCTTCCCCATTCAGGTGAAAGCAGGGCTCTGGTCTAAAAGACATATTTGCCTCAGTTAATCCTTTCACCGGCCTTGAGGATGAAATGGTTAGGAATAGTAATTACCAGGAGCATGAAAACCAATTGTTTGCACACCTAGGCATGGATCTGCTTATAGGTCACTGGCTACTTATTGCTCTTATTTATTTATTTCAATCTGTTACTCAGATGATCAACATATAAAATTTGTGCTGCTAGCAGCAGCACATACCTAAGCTTTTGTAAGCCAGATTAAAACCATTCTCCTGACATTAGACTCCTGAATTTCAGTGTTTACCAAGCAAAACTCTCAACAAATGCGTTAATCATAGCTGATATTTTTGACATATTATTTACTGATAAAATCTCTTAGATTGTGGTGTTCTCCTTAATGAAGTTACGACTTATAGCAAGAGCATAGCAAACGTTAACCCTTTGCACTGTAATGCCTAATAAATAAGGGTACTGAGAAGAGATTTACATTCTGGATTAACTTTGGTTATGACCAGCGACTGACAAGTTTCTCCTCTTATTTTTCATCTGGCATTGCTATATTTACTATATTTAATGGAATGTTGGAAAACCAGCCATCTAACTTCTAAGTTTGACATATAGCCAGGTCCTGCATTGTAACATGATATTCACATATTCACCCCCTCTCTCTAGGCATTGTGTGAACATTAAGCTAATTTATAGCACATGTTGGTATACACTCTGAACTCTCCTCTGTTGAATAAATATCCATAAAACACTGACCTTATTAGATGAAGCTTTCACTGCTGTTTACAGACAAGGAAAGCTGAACATTTGCAATGAATTACTAATGATAATGATACAGATGATATTTAAAACACTATATCCCAATTCAGCTATCACAGTTGACCAATTTACAGCTGTGATTTAATTGCTGATAGAGAAGATTTGCCTGTAGAAATTTAGCTTCAGAGATCTCTGGGAGTTTGCTCCTTCCCTCTGGCAGTGATAAGCAGTGCATGTACAGAGGACAATGGGGGTCACTGGAATTTGTTTCTTCCCCCATGCTCTAAAAAACTGTGTGTATATGATTGTACTGGGCTCATTTGAAGTTTACTTCATCACCCTTGCACTGATAAGCTGGGTCAGCAATTTATTGCCCACATATGACCCAAATCACTCTAGACTGCTGCCCTGCATCTAAAATGGCAGCTACTTCCTGTCTATCAGCCATGTGCTAAAACTTAATTTACTCTAAAACACTTCAAATCACACAAAACACTTAAAGCTTTTCACGTTGATTAACAACTTTCACTACTTGTTATCACTATCTTATTATATATCACAAATTAATAACAGAAAATGCAATTTTTTCAGATTAATAGCCATTTTGTTAACAAATAACTGATCTGGTTAAAGGCCATAAGCACACTGATCTCAGCAAGTCATGACACGTCTCTCATGGAACTCCGGCTGACTGAGTGGTGATTGGCTAGAATGTCCATTTATAGGCCAAGAACAACAACAGGTTCCAGTTAAACTAGCCTCAAAAGCATTCACCGTGTCGGAAGCTTGACACAAAGTTGACACTGGTTTCAAAGGTTAAAGGATTAATGTTAGTCCACTAGATACTTAGTTATGCGGGTGTTGAAGAACACAACATTTATATTGAGTTGCTCTAGCCTAGAAGCCCATACTGGCTATCTTGAAACTAATATTGTTGACATTTTGTGGTTTCAAGGGTTAACGGTTAAATCTCCTTCCCCCAGGGTGTAGGGAACATTTATTTGAATGTTTTAAGACAGTTTGAAGTGGGGCTGATGCTGTCTATCACAACAACAGCTTCCAGTCAAACTAGCTCCAAAACATTGAAACATATCAGAGCCTAAACATATAGTTGACACTAGATATAATTGGTAATATAGCTAACACTATATATAATTGGGTGTTGGAGAATAGACACACATTTATAGTGAGTAACACTAGCCCAGGAAGCTGCACTGGCTACTTTGAAGGAATACATAAATGATAATAATGCAGGTGCAGTAAGTATAGATTAATACAATAATAACAATTAGTATGGCTCGTATTTAACTAGACATATAATTAGCACTCTGGGTTTTCAGGGGTCTCTGGGGTTAGATTTAGGCTTAGTCAGTCAGCAAACCTGACCATGGACCCTGTATGTGCTATCTTACTGCTGAATTTCTGCAGATCACATTTATTAGATTACTCACAGGAGGAAGGGGCCCCTACCCACCCACCCTAGGGCGATGAATTTGCTGTAGGATATTAAAACAACAAGATCTGGTTTGGGTGACACGGTAATCCATAGATTTTTTTAATGCTCGCACAGACAGTTAAAGAGCCTTGACCAGTCAAGGTTATGGCAAAACGCACAGACAGTTAAAGAGCCTTGACCAGTCAAGGTTATGGCAAAAATCTATGGACCTCATACAAACTAACTAGTATATATATTTATCTATACAATATTTATATCTTAAAAAAGGCATGCATATTGCCATTGGCGTACTTCAGCACTACTCAGCAGATCATAATTCGTAATAAGTCTGAAGAAACCTGAGGCGGGAGGGAGGGAATCTGCGTTAAGTTAAGAACTATTTTGGCTGGCGAACCGAATGATGAGCAAGCGGAAAAGCATTGGGGGTATATCCCCTGGGAGACAGAGGTCAAAGCTCATTGGGCTCCTAATTTTTCAGAGGCACGTGCCTCGGGCTGTGATAGGCTAATCTCAGGATATGCTTTGGGGTTTCAAGGGTTAAAGGATCAATCTCATTCCATCGGGTGTAGGCAAGATTCCCCTCTGATGTAGGCAACAGTGTGTTGAATGTTTTAACCCCTTAACCCTTAAATTTTTTCAAAGAAAATGTCCATTTGCAGACCAAGTGATTCCAGTGGTAAATTTTCAAAAATAGGCTTTTCTTGGTCTGCAAATGGACATTTCCAGGACCGCGTACTGCAGAAACCGATTTTGGCCGATGTGAGTGTTAAAGGGTTAAGACAGTTTGAAGGGTGGGATGCTATCTATGACAACTGCTTCCAGTCGGACTACCCCAAAACATTCAACCATGTCCGAAACTAGACAGATATTGTTTGTGGGTTTCAATGGTTAAAGAAGTAATCTCCATTCACAATACATGTATGAGTGTTTCGATATGATGATTGTTTAATAATATTAAGCTTACACAATCCACAATCCAATGTTTTAGATCTTAATAAAAAAACCTAATTTTAACAATCTCACCACTACATACCAGATACAACAACAGATCATTTATGATGTATGCGCTCAAGCATATTATGTTGATTGATTTAAATACCTGTACTGTTTGCAGTCATAGGCATCGCCGTGGTAAGGCCTTATCAAGAAAAGAATATGTTCTTGACACCTGGACTGTTTGCAGTCATATCTGTAGGCATCTCTGTGGTAAGGCCTGATTTTAGGCCGCTTTACCCTGAGTTCAAATGGCTTCCCCATTCAGGTGAAAGCAGGGCTCTGGTCTAAAAGACATATTTGCCTCAGTTAATCCTTTCACCGGCCTTGAGGATGAAATGGTTAGGAATAGTAATTACCAGGAGCATGAAAACCAATTGTTTGCACACCTAGGCATGGATCTGCTTATAGGTCACTGGCTACTTATTGCTCTTATTTATTTATTTCAATCTGTTACTCAGATGATCAACATATAAAATTTGTGCTGCTAGCACCAGCACATACCTAAGCTTTTGGTTTGTAAACACTATCAACAGATCATTTATGATGTATGCGCTCAAGCATATGTTGAGTGATTTAAAACTAATTTGACTGGAATGTGTTTTGCTACATATAATTAAGCCAAGCAGTTCAAGTCAAACTAGTTACCAAAGTACTAAAGACGTTACCTTTAATTATGGTGGGCTTTCATATGAACATACTATGATTTCAGTGGTTAAAGCGTTTAGACAAATACTATTCCAAATTACTGCATCAGCTGCAGTACGAAAATTGGTGTCTGGCAGTCCTATGCGATTGTTCAATCAGGATGTACACAAACGAACGCTTAGTGGAACAGGAACCATAAGATCTTCCAACATATATGTTGCTACATTGTGATCAAAGTTAATTAGACAAAGAAAAAGCATTTAAAATTCGCACACATTTTTGAAGTGACGCTAGCCTCCACGGGTTACGTATGGTGTTTACGTTAGTGAAAGATGATGCACATTTTCATTGGTTGAGTGAAAACTACTTTCTGCGACTGCGCACAGACTTCTGGGAGAAAACAACCAGAGGTAACGTACGATGAATTACAATGTAATTAGTATGGTCCGATGGTGTTGCGAGAATCGATGTAACCATGAGTATAGGTGGCACACCGCAGCTGATGCGTCAGCACCACTGCACACACCTAAGTCTTAATTAAATCCAATGTCACTGAAATATTGATGGTTTCGAGGAGACTTAATTAAGCAACAACAGTCAAATCATTCAAGAACATACTCTAGACCTATGTCAAAGAAGGAACTTTGAATTGGACTGAGCAAGCCATAATATATCAAAAATCACTGAGACAATTTAACAAGCCAATGACTTATGTTTCGTAAGATGATGATGACACTATCAAATTTTGCTGCTGAATGATAACTTCATACAGTAATAGAATTACTGCCACCAGTAAATTAACTGAAATGAATCAGAATTTATTTACTTTAAACAGAGTGTATAAACATCGCTTATTTTACTATAACATGTGCCTTCCAGTTTTCCAGAATTGGAACCAGTTAGTGATGCCAGCCAGGCCTTTGCTATCAACTGGGTGTGGAGTCTATGCAGAACTGAATATAGTTTAGTGACTAGTGCTAATATTTTTTGTAGATTATTGTGCTACTGGTAATTACTGCTGATTACATGCACTTTAAAATCCTTTAGATTGAAAGTCATTGTGTCTAGCGGGAAGCAATGATTTTCAGTCAATATGTCTTTAGGATATGATGCTGGATTCCAGGTGTGCCAGGGACGTGTTGTGATTGAAAGTAGTTGTTGCTGCGGTCAGGAACTCAGCAAAATTGTGTTAAAAATAATCTGTACTTTATCTGTAGCAAGTAGCTACACGTAATTCCCATGAATACAAACACATCAGTGCAATGAAAAATATTATATCTATCTCGGCAAACAGAAGAGTGGATTTCAAAGGCCTGGTTGATGTCACTAACTAGTTTTAGTTCAGGCAAAATGGCTGTACCCATTAGAGTCATATGAAAGAATCATGTGCAAGTTTAAATATTCCTTTTAAAATATTGTGATTCATTTCAGGTTTTTTCATGGTGATAGTAGTTTTATTATTGTGTGAAGTTAGCAAACATCACGATTTGATTGTCCTCTTCTGCTCATATTATTTTGTATGGCTTCTCTAGTCTAAACATATACATGAAGATTACCAGAAATAATGCTCCTGGCAAAGTTCTAATAAATTTCACCTGGTTGAAGTCTGATGAAACAGGCAGACCTATGCTAAATTTAAAGTTGTACAGGTCAACTGAATTTATCACCATTTTTCCATTAGATTGAAATGGCTCCGAATTGAATTTGGATGTGCAGACAACTTTTGTGTCTCTGAGCAACCCGATAACCAACATTGCTATGCAACATATGTACCGTAGTTTCAAATACCAAATTGAATTTTAAGTAATATAGGGAACTGCTAAATTTAAGGGGACATGCATTCTCATGTTGGCAAATGTCCCTCGGACTCACCATCATTGTAACACTAGCATATTTTTTTGAATATCAAAATTGAAATAATTAAAATCTGAACAAAGCAACGTCTTCAAAGTTTTCTTTACAATGCAACGTTATATGTGACCATTTTTTCTTGATATAAACATGTACTTAAAACAGAATATCTATCATTTAATACCCAGATAGGTCAAAGGTATTAGAAGTTTGTGAACTATTAACACTGTCATGTCTGTAATAGTGACAGCTTTATTTTACTAATTACATTGTGTACATGTAGTTATAATGGTTGTATTAATGAATACCTTCCCTCAACACTGACGAGTGACTAACATGACTTAAAGCTATCATCAAGCCTTTAAACCAGCACGACTATATTAACATTATTTGGATCAAGTTGTGACCAGTGTTTCTCATTGTATCTAAATTTTGGAAGTCCCAGGGACCCAACACCCTAAAATCTTGGTGTCCTCAGCTGAGATCTGGCGGTCCCAAATTGAAATCTGTATTTCTCATACAAGCTAAAATTATAGAATACCAATGACACAACTATGAACTATGGTGGTCCCATTCTAAGTTTTGTAGGTATTTTCGTGCAAAATCCTATAAAATTACTTGGTACATGTATTTAACAATCTTCCCCTGGGACTCACTGTCACTACTTTTAGGGGTCCCAAGCTGGATTTTGTGGGTATATACCCTCAAAAGGACCCTTATGAGAAGCCCTTGGTTGTGACAGAAATATTCAACATTAACGCTTAAGATCATGGCCAGTCATTCGCTAGACTTTGCCTTTGGCCTCAATGGCCTCTACTGATGTACCAGATAATGAGGAATAGACTGATCCATTTGAATTTCCGTCAATCAAACATACACATGGTCCTTGTCGTATAAAGCTGTCACAATCAAAATGATGTTTACACTGTAGACTCTACAGTAACATATTATTCAACATAGTTAGGCTTTCTAGGTGAAACATGTTTATGAATGTTGAATCGTTGTTAAATATCTTGTTTCCAGGTGACTACAGACATGGCACAGCACATTCAGGGCCTCGAATCCATTTCATGTGCTCTCCTTACTGTGTTCGTAGATAATAGAAATGAACATCCATAGCAGGACTTTAATTGAAAGCCCTTTGGCTGCTAAATGTGTTTACTTTGCCTGTCTGCAATGGCTTGGAAAACTAATAGACACACCATTAGTCACCACGAGCTAGTGCCCAGGTGAACGGTGCAGTACCTACTTTAATAGCATTGTATTACACCAATCGTCATGAAAACACAACATTATAATTAATTTCACCAGATGAAATAATTGATGAGAATTAAGAAATTTTGAGTTGCAAACACAATTTATACTGCATATTATGATATTAATTTGTTATCAGATAGCATTTAATAATTTTTTGAATAATTTATAATTTATAGAACCATTTTAATATTAATTTTTAATCATAAAATACCTAACCTTGAAATTAAATAATTATTGTTTTACGGGTACTCATTATTATGTTACATTGGGTGAAAAGTTCTGAAATCTTAGATTTTATCAAAAATTTACCAGAAATGGTCAACATGTTACTGCTCCATAGCTGCTTCACATATGTCAACCAAATTTGGCTAGACTGATGGTGGGTTCTAGAGATTCTATTCTGAATTTTGTTCGATCAATTTTTTAGGTGAAAATCTATTTTATGAAAAATGTAAAAGAAATGGTCAAAATGCTACTGCTCCATAGCTGCTTCACATATTTTAACCAAAATTGGCTAGCTGGTTTCTATGGTGGTAGGCTCTAGAACATGTTTTCAGAATTTTGATTGGTCAATTTTTTTAGGTGAAAATCTTAGATTTTATGAAAAATCTACTGAAGATGGTCAAAATGCTACTCCGCTGCATGACATATTTCAACCAAATTTGAGTCTGTTATTTGGAGTCTGCTACTACTATCCACTGGACCATCAACTGTGATATTGCTCATGGCGAAAATACCTACCATGAGATCCTCCCCGATCTGGGATGAATGAGCTGTGCGAGTTTCAGCAAGTCTTTAGCAACACCCTGTACATAGGACTCGTGCATACCGTGATGGCAACCCCAACATAGCATGCATCAACACCCTTTACTTAATGCCCAGTCTTTTATATACAGTGAGCCAGGTCTCGAAGCTCTGCCTTCTAGGCCTGTGAGTGAGAGAGTCATGATGTCTTGCTATATAGGGATTTTAAACCAAGGCCAGCTCCTCCAGTCTGGACGATACTTGAGGTCCATGCCTCTGGGGCAGCTGCATGCTGCCCGTCCAATGCACTAATGGCAAGAGCACGTTCCATGGGTGTTTTCTGTCACTAGACAAACACTGATGCACGACCTTCTGGTCATCGCTTAGGACCTTCTTCTAATGAGGATATGGGTCTCGTCATTCTACTGCTTTACTATACTGCTGTTGACAGCCAGGATAACATTAATTAGCTTTGTTCTAGCCTCATCACCATCACCTCCGAACTCGCCCCAAAACCCAGCATTGGTCATCCACATACGGCATCGAAGAACAACATGCTGTGCTCTCTTTTCCTGGTACTGGACACTGCTAGTGGTAAGCCACTCAAGGGTGTGGAGGTGCGTGATGATAGCCATCTGGATATTGGCCTCTTTGAAATATTCCATTCCTGAGGTCCTCGAGGAGTGGTTGCAGGCTGGCCATTGCATAGTTGACCAGAGACTGTGCCAGTGTGTGGTGTGTGGTATACATACAATGTTAAACTTCTTTTGACTCCTAGTGTTGTGCATAGTCTAATTCAATGAGAACTACGTAGGTTGATTATGTCTGGACTGTCGCCCAGCAATGTTCGGGATACTTGGCCTGGCTGCATGGACATGCTTTGTTTGCTAACCATCATTATCCTACATCATAGACGTGACTCATAGGCTGTTTGTTTCGAGGAAGCGACATGTTCCCATGAGTAACCTATGCCATTGTAATTTAAGCCATAGCACTTGCAGCCATACCAAGCATGACTTCTTCCGTTGTTAGAATCGCGAGTGCATTACATTCACTGCCCGACGCACCATCGATGTTGATATTTGGAATGTGCTGCATTAGTCAGAGTGCTCAACTTTGGACCCAGATCACTATGAATAGGATTAAAATGTCATCTTGACCATGGCAACACTCGCTGTTACATTACTGGTGATATAAATTGCCAGAGACTTCGCCTATATATTTCATGGGTTTTGTTTCGCAGCAGCTTCTCCACATTCTGAAACTTTTCCTGGCTCTCCTTTTACTTTCCATTATAATCTGCACCATCCACTGAATTGTCTAAGCGCTGAGCATACAACACAGGTTAATACATATGTTCCACAATGAGAGAGATAATCAGATCTTCCAAGTTTACATCTGCTAACTCGTCTGGGTTGTGCAGATGGATATCCATGTGCACAAACTGGACCAGTCTTCTATGTCTTCCAGTCAAGATAGTACTTGAGGAGCATGGCTTAAACATGGCCCAGAGCAGAGGTGAAGGGGTACAAGAGGAAACCAGATGAACTGGCGCAGCCTCTGAGTGGGATTGAGATGATTCCGTGGACTATGCGATTATACAAGAATCAGGAGTACATGTCAGATATCTTTAAGACACTGCATCTAGCCATGATATCAGCCAGCTCAGAGTTAAACGCAGGTGTCGCATGTGGTACTATAAGCTGGAAAATTATACAGCACTGACTCATTTAGCACATGGCTGTGTATTCTAGCGGCGTGTGTAGGGAATGTCGAACAGGCCAAGCTAGTTCAGTGTCTTACAGCAGCAACCAGGATTAATGATAGTGTTGATGTCTTAATGGTCAACGATCTAAGATGAGCACAGCAATAGTTAGACTTGACACCACTCGTAGAGCGATAGTGGCAATGTCATGCTGTTCCAGCTAGTCCAGTGCCATTGGAACAAATTTAGGTGATTTCATGACAGGGGTGACTAAAGCAACACAATTTGCATATACCCTGGTTAGGTTCCTAAAGAACGATTCAAAAAGGGGTACCCAACTTGGGCTCTCTAGGTCAGGTCATGGTCAAAGGTCGTATGATTTTAATTGCAGGTATCCATGGCATGCTGCATTTCAAAGTGAAGCTAAGAAAAATGCATTGTCAGAATGCGGGTGCTAAAAACCAACATCCGTGCGACTACTAAGTGACTGATCACTTCCGAGTGCCAGGTGGTTGTTTTTGAGGTATCCGTTGAAATTTGTTGATTCGCAGCTGACAAATCGCCGGCTAATGAAATCTCATTAACCAATGACGGTCTGTTCAGTTCATGTGCTTTTGGAATCATGCATTCTAAATGACTATGCCAAGGGCAAGGAATACTTGACTAATCTGTCTTACCTCTAGTGAATTTAGTGTGCAGTCAATAAGGATGAGATAATGACATGGTGTGACTGGTAACCGTATCTAGCGATAGCTGTTGGGCAGTATGGTCATCAGGTCAGTGAGGCATTTATGTATTAAGCTCGCGGACTGAAATAAACTTCCAGTTTAATACTTTTGTATTAAACTATTTAAACCATTCTTTGCTGTGGTATCAACAGGTAGTGATACAATTACGATACACTTCATTAAGAATAAATGAAAAAATGTTAACCTGTGATGACTTTGTACAGTGGATGAGAAATGTTACACTCAAGTCGTGTAGGCTTACATATACGCAGTCTTGAGAACATTTGATTAAATTTAATTAAGGTTTTTCCTATGGCTAAGGTTTTTAAAATAACATTTGCACTCACAAGGTGTCATCGGATTTTTTAAAAACAAATTAAAAATCTTGTATCCAATTTATACTCATCTCTATTATTTCTTGGTTAAACTTTTTTAAAATGACATTTGCACCCACAAGAGGTCATCAGATTTTTTAAAAACTTCAAGGATGTGTTCTATACCATACTTAGGACTTGTCCATATGAAAAAGAAATTGATTTAAAAATTCCAAAAAAACTTTTTGATCTTTGAACTTTAATTATTTTAGGTCTGATTTGTATCCAATTTATACTCATAATTACATTTGCACCCACAAAGGGTCATCGGATTTTTAAAAAACCACTTCACAGATGTGTTCTATACGATACTTAGTGCTTGTCCACATAAAAAGTAAATTGATTTTTCAAAAAGATTTCCATAATTTTTCGGCATTTGCACTTTGATAATTTTATGGCTGATTTGCATCCAGGTTATATGTATTATGGTGTGGTTATAGTCCAGGAAATTTAGCCATATTTTTCACTCAACTTGTAACAAATTGCAACAATTTTTTTTACCACAGTGCAATTCTATTAGGTCACCAGAACACCATACTAAAAGTCCTAAGAAATCCCTCATGGGGAATTATATCTAATTTGCATAAATCCGATATGGCCACCAAATATCAATATTTTTCCTTATCTTTGTTTTCAGACAACATATTTGGGTAATTTAAAATTCTAGAATATGGCAGCTTACATGTGGAACATAGGAAAATAGGTTTGGATGTAAAATTCATTTGAATATACCTACGATGGTCATTAAATAACAATATTTTACCATAAATTGCTGTAATCAGATGGTATATTTTATCTATCTATCTATCTATCTATCTATCTATCTATCTATCTATCTATCTATCTATCTATCTGTCTGTCTGTCATGCTGTCTATCTATCTATCTCTATCTATCTATGTAAAGATAAATAAATGAGCAGGTGGCTGGATAGATGAATAGGTTGATTAATGGATTGGTGGGTGAGTATTAACTGTTAAGTAATCGAATAGATGACAGCGAGTACTATAATGATCTCTGATGAGGCTAATGTGTGACTGCGAAATATTCTCCACAAGGACGATCATGTTAATCATAATCATCAGTGAAATCTGGCAGCTCTGGGTGGTACAACTTGTTCCACGGCACTCTACAGACAGCAGTGCGGGGCAGCCCGTATTTTGGTATGTACACCTTGTACTGCAGTCCGTTTTACAGCTGCAGTAGATGAAATCCAATAGCCATGACAGTGCAGCAGGCTTGTCGGTCTGTATTGGCACGTATCTTTCATCAAGCGTGTGCCATCCCCACTCTTCTGGCTTCATATTGCTACCTGTCCCTTTCCACTCCATCATCTGATAGTATACACAGAGACACTGGTATTTTGCAGCAGCAGAGGTTGGTGGTAGAGTTTGCGGGTCCACGTGTGATGTGCTCTTAGAAACTTTATCAAGAAACAGCCTGTATCGCAAGCTATCCAGTCCTTCCTCTTTTGCACCACCATTATAATTATAGAGATACCAGTGCTTTTTCTCCAACTGCCATGATGACCTTTTTAGCCACTTATCCTTTTTGACTAAATAAACAAACATCTTATACCTTGGGACCAAGGTGCCCAAATTTTGGAATTTTGGGACCGGTCTGCTGTCAAACGATTGCATATACCAAAATGATCCTTGAACCATGGAGAATACCATCTCACTAGACATCCTTGCGGATATGGATGTTAAACGTCACTGACCTTGAAATGTAGGTCACGGTCGTAAATGTAAAGAATTGTGTATATCTGCCTTGGAAATCAGATAAGCGCCATTCTTTGACGTATCGTATCAACTGACTTACAGAATATATATTGTTATGTGTGCGATTTGTCGCAAAACTCGATCTTGTGGACGTTTACTATGCCGCTCATTGCAATTAGAGGTGTTTGAAGAGTGGTTACAAGAAAATGGCAGATTTGTGTGTGATGGCGATGCTGAGCATAGTTTGTAGCAAAGAATATAATGTCAAATTAGCATTTAGATACGCTAGGTGGTATACAAGCTAACATAGATGAGCGACAATCATTCATGTATTCCATTGATGACAGTGTCAATTAATGATAACCCAACCGCCATCTTTCGGTTAATAGGTATGATGGCTGATAATTTACAGAGATTCCTGGTCTATGAGCGGGAGGCAAATTGGAAAGGAGCTGACAAAATGTTACCATATCTCACAGTGGCCATTCGATTAGCAGTCTCTTACATGGAATGAAATAGCTACCAACAATTGGCCATTTAGTTCATAGTGTATTTATGGATGGAGCTTTCGCATGGAGATGGGTAGAGAGAAACCACAACGGCATACCGCCAGACATGCTGGTATGGAAGACATGTCATGCAGATGCTAAGGTAGAAAGTGGTTTAGATAGCATAATCCTCAATGTGGCGGCACGATCAACGTATAGATTGGCTTCAAGTAAGCCTCGGGTAAAGGCTATTCTCCATGTCAGATCTGACACAGATACACAACGGTAGTGGCGAAACCACCAACATGTTACAGAGAAAAGACTTACGTGAAACACGTCATATTAGTTTTGAAGCCAGTCCTTTCACCAGGCCCGTAGCACACCTAATCAATATCGACACTGGTGCAATTACTGACGACCAAGTACAGAATGACCTAATAAATTTTGATGCCGCAGGCCTCTAGGAAATACTTGGCTCTGACCCATGCATGATCCATTGAACGAAAATTGCAACGCTGAACACGTTTCATGTACATGAAATGGAGAGTAAAATGTTGTTAAAGCCATTTCAGAAATGCACAGACCTCACACCTGATAATAATGACACAGATTGTATGTAGCATGCGGTGGGCAAGCTGGTGTATTCCATGTCATTGTTGAATATGAATGCAATGCGATTCCCTCCCCCCCCCCCCACCCTCGCTCTTCACAAACGACAGTCAGATGGCATAAAATTAAACTTTGTTAAACACTATTGAAAGAGACTGAATCATCTGTGCCGCTATGCATCTATACACCTGTGCAAAAGTTAAGCACCACCCTATTTTTACGCACATGCGAGGGTATATTCATGTGCTATGAAGAAAGCAATAGCATAAACATTTATGTACCCATCCATCTTAGTGCAAGAGGTAATAATGCAACTAGAGGAATGCTGATTATGATGGTGGGGAAACACTATGTTTTTGTTTGAACTTGAAAACGAGGCCTGAATATGGTTACGTTGACACAACTGACAACTATTGCCCTACAGTTGACACACGTGGCTAGATTGTCATTAATGGTGTCTGAAAACGAAGTTTAACATCTGTGCACGAGTTTGAGACTGTCATTATTAATACCGGGTATATCCACCTTGTGCCTGGATGACGGCCTGGACACGACGTCTCATGCTGGTCACCAACCGACTGATACGCCATTGTGGTATTCGTTGCCATTCAAGATGGAGTGCGTCTGTTAATTCCTGTAGGTTCTGCACAGGAGGATCCCTCCTCACCATGTTTCCCAGAATGTCCCAGATATGCTCAATAGGGTTCATGTCAGGGCTCCTTGCTGGCCATGGTAGGGTTTCGATGGCATTCTGGCGGAGGTATTCATGCACAGCTCTAGCACGATGTGGTCGGGCATTGTCATCCATGAATATAGGGTGGGTTCCAGGTGCATGATTTACAAAATGAGGGACCACAACTCTATCCAGTATGGAATCTTGATATCTTTGTCCATTTAGTGTTCCAGGTACAGTCAACAGATCCAGCTTACAATCAAATGAGATGCACCCCCATATCATAACGGAACCTCCACCAAATGGAACTTCTTCCATGATGTTACGTTGGTCGTACGCCGTGCGTCTGGACCTCCATACACGAGTTCGACCATCTGTGGCATGAAGCAGGAACCGACTTTCATCGGACCAGTGTACCCGTCTCCAGGATCTCATGTTCCAGTGTCTTCTTTCGTTGCACCACCTCGGACGCTCCTCTTTGTGGTGTGCAGTGAGGAGAGGACGTCTGACAGGTCTCCTAGCTTTCATGCCAGCAGCATACAGTCTCCTTTTGACGGTAGACATTGACACTCTATTGCGCGTTTCCCATTGCTGGCTGAGCACTCTGCTGTTGGTGAATGGAGATCTCCTAACAAGGCGTACTAGGGCTCGATCATCACGGGCAGTAGTCTTCTTCGGTCTTCCAGATCTAGGCCTGTCCTTCACCTCGTTAGTTTGCCCATGTTTTGCAATCAAACGACTGATTACAGTATGGTTAATGTTCAGCTGTCTGCCAATCTCTCTGCATGACATACCAGTGGTATGCATGCCTATGATTTGCCATTTCACACGATCACTTAACCTTCGTCTTGCCATATCGGTTCACAATCAAGAGCTAATTCACTCTGTACAAATAAACCACGGTCATGAACACAAAATTCCTAATCTTGTCGCCTAAATCTGTATGTAATGTTCTACACCTCAAACTGGACTTTTACATAACTGAACACGTGTGCTGTTTCCCGCCACGCACGGACATCAAGCGGCGTGAAGTCATGCATGCATGTGCATTTCGTACTTGGAATTATGTCAGCTAACACGGGGACAAAAAGTATGGCAGCCTAGTTGTACCATCATGTTTCTACGTTCTATTGTTTTTGCTGGTGCTTAACTTTTGCACAGGTGTATAATTCAGAAATGGTCATTATTCTATAAGGACAAACTGCATGACACAATCGCAAACAGGCAAAACAAGCAAAGCTTCTAACAATATTCCCATGTGAAACAAGAATTCTTTATTTTTGTAGTGACAGATATGAATAGATCCGTTTGAAGGAAAGTGGAAGTCAACATCGAATTAAAAACCACGTCTTGAGAACCTACGAAGTCATGCATGTTTTTTCTGCTCCAGATCCAAATGGTTTCTTTTCATTTTCCATAAATAATGACAACTTTCTACAGCATTGTCTACTGAGTATATGGACTAGTATATTCTGTCGTACTTTGCTGGTGGATTCAGTGATACTTTAAACTGAAACAGCTAAAGACACTAATATCGATGCTTAATCAATTCCGTGGAGAGGCGGATCAACATGTCATTCTTCATACACTTTGTACTATAAAGGAAGAACATGTGGAGTAGATTTTAGCATGTAGCAATGTTCCTGATGTTATCTGCATGGTAATAACCGACTACACTGTCATGACTGTCGAAACATCATCCAGAAACTTACAAAAGACGTACTGTTAGGTAAATATTTCGAATCTAATTGGATCGGAAGACATTGCTAATTTTGCTATCCAAGGTAGCACTCTTCCGATCTGGCGTGCAGAGCATGTCCACATAGCATCGTTGCAGACTATACATCTACTTGTCCATATCAGATTGGTAAAGATTCATTTATTGCACAGAGCCACGAAATAAATCTGCAAGCCACAACATCATTTATGCAGATTCACGGGCGAAACAAATACGAAAAGAAATAATTAAAAATGTAATGAGTCTACTAAAGGCAGTGTGCAGGGCTAGCGCAGACCAATATATTGGCATGCCAGAATGAAGAAGTCATGCGTTTCTAAGTTCAGATATGCACAAATGAAAATGCTCCCACCAAATCAATCCTCACTTGTTGATAAATGTGCCCACATACCACACCCAGATCTACCATCGTTTTCTGAATATGGCTGGAATCTTTGAAATGACAAAACTCTTCCTGTTGCGACAACATCCGCTGCATGGTCAGCAAAGACGGGAATGACTTTCGCTTGTAAAATCAACTTTTCTTGTGAATGAAGCTGGGAATTCCCTGAAATGTTGAATACAAGTGCACAGGATCCATTGTGAAATGGTACGGTGTCAGAAAAATGGAAACACTGGCAGTGATCAGATTTTCTTTGCTTCAACTTTCACTTCGAGGTTTTACATAGGGTCTGAGGTTTGAAACCATACCAAATATTAGCACTGGGACAGTTAATAAACCTTTGTTTTAGTTTGCGCGCATAGTCTGAGAAAGTCCATGTGTCACGTGATTCGTACTTTTATTTTAATTGTTGGACGTGTTTCCAGTAGGTAATATAAAATATATGATATTTCTGGACACACGGTGTGAAACTTAGCAATGGCAAGATAATTAATACATTTTGTGATTTTCGATTAGTGACGGTATCATTTCTGTTGCAGCAAATGTGAAAGTATGAAATTTATCAGTTCAACCATACAGGAACAGCATTGAATAGGTTAATTAATTTAATCTCTCTCTCTCTCTCTCTCTCTCTCTCTCTCTCTCTCTCTCTCTCTCTCTCTCTGAGATAGCTGATACGATAGGGTCACTGACATCTAGCTTGTCTAGCTGTTGATGTGTCCTTGTGCTGGTCACGGGTTTCAAATGAGATACATCTGAGATTCTGTGTGGTCTCGTTGATAGCTGCACATGCTGGCATTGAAAGGACCCACACTAACTGCTGTGTCTCTGTCATTCCTTTTCCGCTTGTCAAACCCCCATGTGTCTTGACACTTCTCATTAGTACAGGCTCCATGATTAGATCTGTGGACAGTCCTGCCCAATATCTGTCACTGCGCCTCACCACGTGGTATCCTTCTTCAAATTTCTGGTGGACATCTGGATGCGTTTCTGTAAGACGATGCATCAGTTGCAGGTAAATGTATGCAGATTTCGCATGTAGTGTTTGTCCAGATGCCACAAAGTACGGTAACATTTCACGGACTGCTTGAAGGTGTAATCTCCAGTTGCCTGTCCGCTCAGCTTTGAGAAATCTTCAGGATGTCCACCATGTTCAAATATTGTATCCAGAGTGGTGCTGTCCGGATAGTCATCATTTCCTTATACTTATTAAGTTTACTTTGGATTCTCACTAATACCTCTGCTGAACAAACTTCTTCCACAGACAATTCAGAAGATACTGCACCCTCATACAGTTCTGTTGCTGCTGTTAAGTCTGTTGTGACAATATCTTGTTTAACCTGCATCCCTACAGCATCTGTCTCAGGACTTTCTCTATTGTTATCTCAACACCAGTGTTCTCTACTGTTTCTTTGGTTGGTACAGGCACATTGTATACATTGGCCACAAGAATTGTGTTCAGTGAGCATCTACCAGCATGTGACCACGCATGGCTCTGGACACAGGCTTACCAGTCAGCATATGGCTCACCATGTTGCGAATATATACAATCTCAAGCAGTTCTTGCAGTCCTGAGCCTGACATAAGGTGCCCAATGCTCCCCAGGGAGCTCATCTCCATGTTAAATCCTCCGGGGCTGAGAACAATATACATGAGATCACTGTCAAATGTCAATTGGCTGAGACCGAATAATTGTTCAGGCTTTCCAGTATAATGGTTGGTTGAATGTGAGTATGGGTGTGACATATTGTCTAGCCTGGGAGGAAACAAATCTTATCGTAGAGTAGATACAGGATGGATCACTTGGATCAAGGTCAATCATTCGGAGGAACATTACAGAAGATTGGCCAGGGTATTGCCCATGATGTAACATCTGCATCATGCCCGACCATGCTGACCTGGGCATGTGAAGAAGTAGGGAGGTCGTCGATAGCACATCTAAGTGTGATGTAGGATCTTCTACTGCCATGTGCACAAGCGGTAGATAGGTGAGAGGTGGGATTGTTGAAGGGATCTTAAAATACTCAATGTTTATCTGGGCAACTGCAGCAATATATGAAGCCGTCACCTGCACCTTGGGAATGGGTTTACTCTGGGCTTGTATTCGTGGTGTAACAGCAGCTATTATGCCCATCCCATGGAATCTCCCTGTCCCATCGATGGTTGCTACATTATGATCTACATTGTCTGCACAATATTGAACATAATGTTTGTGTGTATATCCAGGTATTTCGGTCCCTTGTTCAACTGCCTCACTTCATTCATATCTTTTTACCTCAGCATAGGAGCATGAGAAACCATGTACATTAAGTGTGTCTATCAGAAACCATAATGCAAAATGGTGGTGTACCACTAAGCCCAGCTGACAGATGCCATTCTACCTAAAACTGTTTCAGACCATGTGTCATTTCGAGACCTGCAAATGTGAAGTATAGTATTCTGAAAGTCCATTGTTCTGACTGGGATTACATCAAGATATTTCCGTTTTGTTAAGTGTTTCTTATCACATTTAGCAAGTTGTCCACAGAACATGCAGTGCTCCTGGAAATTGAATACTGTTTGAACAGAACGGAGATCAGATCAAACCCTCAACTGGCCGTTGCGACATTCTGTGTCACATGCAATGTTCTCCGATTTACAATATCTACGGCGACATTCCACATGTACGCAGTCTCCTGGGACTGTTCTCAAATCACTGCCACGTTCCACGCTTGCGCGATTCACTCCATCACTGCCATTTGTTTGAGGAACAACGGTTGGTTTCCATCAGTTTGATTCTTTACATATGCTACACTTCTCCATTCGAGGTTGGGGTGGCGGTGGCAGTAGCAGCAAGATCAGCAGCAGCAATAGCAACAGCAATAGCAATAATAGTATAAGGTACATGCAGCTTGGCAAGTTATAGAGTTAAAACCATGTCAAAAATTTTAGATCAATAAAATATACCATCTGATGTAAAGATGAATTTATGCCAAAATATTGCTATTTATTGCCCATCTTGGGTGTATTCAAATGAATTTCGCATCCAAACCTATTTTACTATGTTCCACATGCAAGCTGGTGTCCAGAAATGCTATTCTAGAATTTTAAATTATCCAAATATGTCTGAGAGCAAAGATATGGCAAAATATTGATCTTTGGCAGCCATATTGGATTTATGCAAATTAGGCATATTTCCCCATGAGGGATTTCTTAGGACTTTTAGTATGGTGTTCTGTTGAAATTTGTTCCAAGTAAAACCTTATTTTGCCTGGACTATTAAATTTTTTTCAAATGACAATTTAATCAGCAAAGACTTGCTTTCGAAACTTGAATTGAAGCTTGAATGCATGGCACATTGGAATTTTGATATCACCCTCAGGGGCAGGGGAAATGGGCGATTCTTTGTCTGGTACAGCTATGGTCGATTATTTACCATTTTTTTGGTGGTACACCTATGGTCGTTGTTTTACCATGTGGGCCTTTAGTGTACCAGTTCAAAAGCTATATCTTTTGTCCTGGTAGTTATTGACATTTCCAAACCCCAATGTTTATAAGATGAATATTTGAGATGAGTTTAACAAACTAGTTTTCATTATTGACGCTTATCCTGAGATATAGTTTTGGTACAGCTATGGTACCAAAAGTACTTATATATATGTATGTAACAAATAATGGTAAGAAACTGTGCCGTTCTTGGCAATAATAGAGAGAGAAATATGGCATCAGGGAACAATATTATAATCAATAATTAGAATTTTATTTACCTAATGGTTCGGTGGTGCAGGACCTGTAAAATTAAGGGGAAATGTTAGACAAATTATTATAATAATTATAGCGGGATATCAGAAAAATGATCGTAGAAGGAGTAACAGTTAGTTAGCGAATTACGTGTGCAGTACAATGTTTGATGGATGCAGGAAATCAGGACACATTTTTAGATGAGTCTTAGCGGGACACAAACAACAGAAAGCATTTAATGTTTAAGACAGTTTTCTGTTTATCCGTGAAGTATTATAAGCTTATCGGCGCAGTCCGGTATCAGCAAAATTTACAGTTCGAACGGTGACAAGGAAAAATCAGTGGATTCAACAGAAATAGTTTGGAGAATGGTATGCAGCTCTCAAAAAGGTGCCATTATAACACGTGTACAATATATAACACAAAGAACAATCAATTCATGAGGATGAAGAGATGAAATGAGGAGAGCTGAAATGAGTGGGTTGCCGTTTCCGCGGTCTGAAGGTGCCATGTCAATTGTAGGTGCCGCTCGCACTCTGCCAGCAGAATGCCATCCTTAAGAGTGGCTATGTCATGTGGTCATGGCCTCCAACTGGGTTTGTTTTGTAGGAATGACCAGGCTAATGCTCTGGCATCCAATTTCTTGGCTCAGATGTGGCGGTTGCTCTTGTTGTAGTCAAAGGTGGTGTTATGACTAAATTTCAGTTGTTGTCCCACTAGTCCATCAGTGGGATCCAAAAATAGGACATGATCATATGGTCTGGGTGTCTCAGGTTTGTAGATAGTACAGGTTATTCAGCTGTTATGCTGAGAACTTTGCACAAGGGCCAAGAGACGGCTGATGGTGCAGCTGGCAGTGTGATGACCCGAGACACACAGGTTTCCTGCCACGTACCCACATCGCGGTACACCGACCCTCCTATAGATGATGGTGTCAATGACTCCTCTCTCATCCACGAGCAATCAGTGTCTTTGTTTACTCGCTGGCACACACAAATTTTGGCTGCGCCGGTCTGGGACTCTAGGTCAGCACAGTCCCGCATCTTTTTTACGTGACAGGTATTTTAATTTCAAGATATCTCCATGACATGATATCGTACAGGAAATCAGAAAATAATTTCAGAACCCTGATGGGAAGACGTTTTTTACCGATATAAAATTCTTTCCTGTCCATTATTAAATAAGCGAGCAATGGTGAATTATCCAACAGGTCATCTGGCTAGCGTGTACCGACTCTTGATTCTCACTGACGAATTCGAATTCGAAATGCACAGAGTTTAAGTTTGGGAATTGTGCATGCACGATAACGGCAGTCGTCTTCGTAACACTTCCACTGTCCAGTGAGCGCAATCCCCTCGCAGGCCAGTGAGAACGCGTAGTATATAATCCGACTACAATTAGGACAAAATTTTCACAATTTGCAATTTAGTGTTCCATTGTTTCCTACAGCAATGTTTATATTCCCACCAAAAATGTTTCATGTTCCTGGTTCAAATTCTCATGTTGCAGGTAAGCGATGCACGCCCCCTCAGCCTTTTGTTTTGAAAGCAATTTAATAAATGATCCATTTCTAGCTATGCCCCTTCCATTTCTAGCTATGCCCCTTCCATTTCTAGCTATGCCCCTTCCATTTCTAGCTATGCCCCTTCCATTTCTAGCTATGCTCCTTCCATTTCTAGCTAAACTCGGCCCACATGTTGCGCGGGGTGGAATTGATTTATATACCTAACTCTGAATTCCCAGAATCCCAATTTCAAGGTAACTATATAGGTAAGCTACTTTCAGTCAAATTAGTTTCAAAATATTCGGCAGAGTGTTTATTAAATTGTAAATACATCAAAGACATATAATTTGTAACTTGACAAACTTTTCAATGTTCGTGAAGAACATTACGATATGTTATGTGTTGTAACGTCAGTCTAAACTTGATGTATTTGATTATGACATCATATACTTGAGTGACAGATCAGATCCCTTGATTGAAACCCTAGCTGCTGCTGATTAAACCATTTATAAACAAATTTGCAATACTTTGAAATAATATTAAAAGCTTTTAAAATAATATTTTTATTTTTATTCTTGTACAGAATGCTTTCTCACCTATTCGTAAGGAATTTACTCTTGGACTTGCTAGTCATGAAAGAGTAAAATATTGGCATTTCAAACACATTGTTAGAGCTCAAGCAATTAAGTTTAGGTATGCTCCTGTTACTAAGAAATTTTCTACATGCGCTGCTCCTGCACCACGAAAGATGAGATTTGAACTGTATGGCTGTGATCTGGATGCAGGTGAGTATGATTAGCTTACTGCTGTCGCAGTCACTACTTTTCTTCAGTACTGCTACAACTATTAATTCTACTACTACTACTACTATTAGTTCTACTATTGCTGCAGCTACTACTACTACTACGATCTTGGATTTTTTTTCTGTCCAAAACCTCCCATGTATAGTAACTTATATGGCAGTGGGAAATTTTAAATGTCTTCGAGAACTGCTGGACCGATTTTCACCAAATTTGTTAAGATATAACCTTGTTTTTTGTTGTAGTTCTGGGTAAACGTTAGAGTTCTGCTTAAAGACAATGAACTTTCTAGTTAAAATGCCTATGATCCATTTGAGTGATACCGGCCTATTGGGCTGCTTGCTATTTGATTTCCTGTTGTGCTTCTATTAGTCCAGTAAGAATTGACATGATTTTGGTCGAACCCGGACATTTTAAGTAACAAGCAAATTTATGTTTCAAAGTTGCCTATGTATACCATAGTGTCTGCAGAAAAAGTTCCCCACGATTCCCACATGGGGAAAGTAGGTTATTTCAAGGTCAAAGAGGTGACCTCTAAAACTGATTTTTGTTGGTCCATAGGCTATTCTTTTAATAACTCTGGTTCTACTGGTAGTGTCTTTACCAAATTTGTGTGGGAGGTTAGCAGTTAGGTACCGAACATATGTGCCAAATTTTTTGTGAAAATGTCAACTGTCAAGGTCACAGCAACCTAAAATCTCTGAAGCATTTTCGGCAGCATTTTAAAAAATTTGCTTACTCACGTCTCACTGGGAATACCTCGATGAATCATTGCTTGATTGTTGTCCACATAGTCATATTCATGTCTCCAAAATTTGGAGTCAAACGGTCAAATGCCAAGGTCACAGTGGATAACTTTCTGCACCCTTTTTAGCATATTGTTAAGTACATATCGTTTGAGAAATATAGGTTCCGGGGTAATTTTAGAAATCGGCAATTTAAGTAAATTATATAAACCACATATTTTATACGGTTGAATTTGTTTGTCGTCTGCTTGTTAGACATAGTAAAAGTTGAATATATGCCATATGAACCCCAGGTTGCGCCTGATTTAATATCCCTTTCCTTTCCCTCGTGTTTATATTGCATGTTTGATATATTTCGGTATTATTGTCCGTGCTGTCTCGTTGATCTTATAGCCTGTGTGTTATTTTCTATTCACCCGTTTTGGCTTGCTAATTTGAATGTGAAGCTTGTGCGGGCTAAACAGTGATGGCCGAGCTGAACACGCCCTGTATCATTTGCGATGTAGATGTACAGATACATGTCAATGGCTGAGAACTTGGTGCTAAAGGGACACAAACCCTAAATGAAGTTTCATTGAAACGAGGTGATGACATACATTTGAAAACATCTTCCACTTAGAAGAACTATGTTCATGAAAATTGCTATAAAAATTATTCAAAAGGAAAACAACCAAAGAGAACTTCCAGTGATCAAGATTGTTCTGGTATTACACTACGTTTGAAAACGAAAAGCAAGCCTTTTGATTATCCAACACATTGCTTGATATGTGCAAAGGAACTTGACTTTGATGATGTCAAGCGCCATCCAGACCGAGCATCTCAGATATCTAGTGTGGAGATTGTATCAAGCAAAGAAAAAAGAAGTCTCATCCACGGGTCACTAATGAAAAAATGTGACAATAGCCACGACAATCTAGCAGTAAATGTTTGCGGGAGATCTCCGTGCAGTAGAGGCTTATTATCACCGAACTTGTATGGCATTATTTATGCTAGGAAAAGGTGTTCCAGGGTGCGAGAATTGTGTTGACATAACATGTGGCAATTCTAGAAACCTTGACACAATTAATGATTGTGCTTTCAACAAGTTGTGTTACTGGTTACAACAAACAGAGCAAATGCCGGGTCAATTCTCCCTTCAGGATCTGAGAGATCAGCTTGCAACATACTTGCCAGGTGTTCTGCCATACACATAGAAGCATCTGAAACGTCGCCTTGTGAAGCAGTTTGGTGAATGTGTATGCGTTGCACAAAATAAAGGGAAAATTAACTTACTTACATTCAGAGCTGCTGCAGATAACATTTTACATGTCATATATTAATGCAGACAACCTAGGAGACAGTGAAGAAACCCTAAAACAGACAAAACTGATAGGTGCAAAAATTAGAGAAGATATCTTGAATATAGAACAAGATAATGACACTTATCCAAGTCCATCAAAATTTGAATTGAGTGAATTAGAAAAGTCCATTCCAGACTCACTCCACACCCTTGTTGCTAACCTTTTCTCAGAATCAAGAAGTGAATCAGCCAACATGAAGAAGCAACTTCTGATAACTTCATTGTGCCACATCCTCATGCAGGCAACAGGCCAACAATCATACATATCACCTCTTATGTTATCAGTTGGCCTCTTTATCAAGCAGACAACACGATCAAGGGTGCTCATTGATGTTCTGTCATCCTTAGGTCTATGTATATCGTATACTCAGATTCTGCAGTTTGAAACGAGTGCAGCTGTTGGAAAGCGAGTGGATTCATTAATATCCGGTCTAGTTGAAGTCGGCAAAGGGGGCGGTTTCTGTCAGTGGGTAGCTGACAACTTTGACTATAATGAAGATACCAAATCAGGGCATGATACCACACATGTAATGGGTATAATTGCATGTCAAACTGAGACTTCATGTGAGCGTACACCAGAACCAGTTGTTAGACAGAATCCTTCTTCAGCAGATATAATGCAAGATGGGAGCTTCAGTTCAATCATCAAATGCTACAAGCGTCCTTTGAAATCATGCATGTCTGATGTTAAGATAGGAACTCTTAGCACTACAGACATTTCCACACGTAAATGTCAAATAATGGATACCCTGTGGCTGTTATCGAGTAGGCTTTCACTGAGTCCGCCAACGTGGCAGGGGTTCATGTCCGACATAAGTAAAGGAGAGTACTTGCACAAATGTGGTGTTCAACCCTATAGTACCTTTGAATCCTTCAACAGATGAAGCTGTTTATAGTACTATGGTATATGTAAAACAGCAGGCCATGAAAGTCGGAATGTGCTGTGCAACACTTACCTTTGATCAACCATTGTATTTGAGTGCTTGCAAAATCAAGCAAGACAATCAGAATGAATTTAAGAACATGTTCTTGCGGCTGGTAGGATTCCATTTACTTATGTCTTTCCTTGGTGCAGGGTGTAAACTAATGGAGGACAGTGATATTGAAGAGTTGTGGGGTACAGTGTATGCCAAAAACTCCTTACCTAAAATGATGGAGGGCAAATCTTATACAAAGACGCTAAGAGCATGCCTTTTAACAAATGCAGCACTTCATCTATTATTGTTTGAGCCTGAAGTTAGTGATGCTGTGGACACTGACTTGTCAGAAGAACTAGCAGAACAATCGAGCAGTGGTGTTCAGAAGGTAGATGTAGACTGCCGTATAGACACTGATAATGAAGCATCAGATTGTATGGACATGATTGACAATGATAATGATCATCATCAGGTTAATATGTCAGATAGAAATCAGAATAGTGAAAGCAATTTCCAAACAACTCCTATGCCAGGTAGTGGTTGTGAAGATCAATATACTGTTAATGAGGAACCTGTGGAAAGTGATAACATTTGGTCACGTTTGAAAACATTCTACAGCTCCGTATTAACTGGTGAAATCTGCTTGGATGAAATAACTGCAAATAAAGATCTGATTCAGCTGCATGAAGAAGTGATTAGAAAAAAAGAATCTCACGAATCCAACCGAACGGCAAAGCTATGGCTAATGTTTATGGGCATGGTTGAAATGACAATGCTTTTCATTAGAGCTGAAAGAACGGGTTGCTGGAAGTTACATCTTTTGGCTATAGAGAGAATATTACCTTTCCTAGCAGCTGCAGGTCACAACACCTATGCAAAATGTTGTCGGTTGTATCTTCAAGATTGTCAGAATTTATGTGAATGTTTGGAAGAACCAATACAAAATGGAGAATTCGCGATAAGAAGGAAGAAAACCCGATTCTGGAGTGGAACCTGGTCAGATATGACCATAGAACAATCACTGATGAGATCAGGGAAGACTGTAGGTGGACTCATCAATATTACCCACATAGACTCTGCAAGAAACATTTGGTTACTCACTGCACATGTTGCTATGTACACTGATGCTCTACGTTGCCTTACCAGTAAGTTTACTGGGTCCTGTTCAGAACAACATAAAGAGATGCATCCAGGAAACATTAGAAAGGATTCGGAAGACATGGAAACCTTCAAGCAATTCCTTTTAAGTAACAACCCATTCAGATCTGGCCAAGATAGTGAGCTCAGAAACATTGCAACTGGAGTAGTAGCTGATGAGCGCATCAATGTAGATAATGCCCTACAAATTGGGACCACAATCCAAGAAAACCTGAATGAGAAGAAATTTGGCGATGTAAAGTTTAGGAGGGTAGAACAAGCTAAAACATTTGCTGCCATGCGAAAGCCCCTCAAAATATCTGGTGATGAAGTCTGAATGTCATCACAGGAGCTGTACCATCGATTTGTGTCCATGTCATATGTCAATGGCTGCCCTCCTGACAAAAGTGTGTTTTCACATGAACTTGCAACTGTATCGCCTGCACTGTTCAAAGATGACGGGAGTATGAGGAAAGCAAATAAGGTGGATATGGCTAAATGTATACTTGAGATGGATACAGAAATCACATCAGAGACAGTTGGACCAGCAGCTAAAGTGCTTGATGGATGTGCTCTTGCACAAACTGGTTTGGGCCAAGACTGGCACTATGGAGGATGTTTGTGATGCATATGTGTCCTCTGTTGTCTCCCATTCTTCATATGGTCTTCCTCTTTGGGTAGAGTTTGACAGCTATAAAGTGGCAACAACAAAAGATCAGGAACAAAAGCGATGGCGAAAGGAGAAAATGTTCCCAAATGTTGTTGTGGAGATCAAAACACCAATACCTGGAGACAAGAAGGCATTTCTTGAAAACAAAAAGAACAAGCAGGGTTTGATCAAATTATTGTCTCAGCACCTTCAGAAGGCAGGCATCTATGTAGAGCATGCTGGTGAAGAGGGTGATGCTGATGTCTGCCTAGTTAAGAAGGCAATGGAATTGGCAAAAACATATGAAAATGTTGTTGTTGCTGATGATACAGACATTCTGATAATGTTGATCCACCACACAAATTATGGGAAATGTATTAACATATTAATGTTTATATGCAGACCAGACAACATACCATTGCCATTAAAGTTGCAAAGGAGGTGTTTAGGGAGAGAGATGTATATGTGTTTGCCATTTGCTCATGCTATGTCAGGCTGTGATACAACATCTGGAATGTATGGCGTGGGGAAACTGAAGCTCATGAAATTGCTCCAGTCATCACAGCAGTTACGCGCAGATGCGCTGGTCTTTGGTGACACAGAAACACCTAAAGAAGTGCTTCTAAAGGTAGGAGAAAATTTTGCAAAGAATTTGTACATAGGGGGAACCAATGCTGAAGGACTCGATGAACTGCGCTATTTAAATGTGGTATCATCCAAATATGTACCTTTTGAGAGAATGCCACCTACCAGCAGAGCTATGTACTATCACTCGCTACGTGTACATCACCAAGTAAGCACAAGGCATCATCTTCAAACGATTCTCCAAAAGGAAGAGTTCGGATACAAGATTGAAGGTGGTGCCGGTAATCACTGATAAAGCAGCAGCACCAGCAGATATATTGGCAGAGATCAGATGCTCCTGTAAGAGCGAGCGTTGTGTATCTTGTACTTGTGCCAAGGGAGGAATTCCATGCAGCATACACTGCAAATGCGAGGGGCAATGTATACATTCTCACATTGAACTTTAGCAGAATATTACTTGGTGGAGCCAGGCGTAATTTGCTGACTGTGCACCATGCATAATTTTAGTCCATCCTGACAGGTGAATTATGATGAATAAATTACCATAATAAGCATGTGTTATTCTGTAAAAATAATATCAGAATTCAATTCCTTGACCCCAAAACATTAACTTTAGAGGCTTCAATCGCCACTAGCTTATATGGTAACTGAACTATCTAGAAATGTCCAATTTTCAGCCATTTTAACGTTTTTCTACCATTTTGAATAAATTACCATAATAAGCATGTATTATTCTGTAAAACTAATATCAGAATTCAATTCCATGACCCCAAAACATTAACTTTAGAGGCTTCAATCGCCACTCTAGCTTATATGGTAAATGAACTATCTAGAAATGTATAATTTTCGGCCATTTTGGCATTTTTCCGCCGTTTTGAATAAATTACCATAATTAGCATGTGTTATTCTGTAGAAATAATATCAGAATTCAATTCCTTGACCCCAAAACATTAACTTTAGAGGTTTTAATCGCCACTCTAGCTTATATAGTAACTGAACTATCTAGAAATGTATAATTTTCAGCCATTTTGGCGGCCATTTTGAATTTTTGCTAAAAAAAAAAAAGCATTTGGCCCAATTGAGATTCATGGGGAATTTTTTGCGGTCTTAATTTAGATACAATGGAAGAGTTCTGGGCAAAAATCTGGTTGTTGCTTAAAATGTCATTTCTTACTGGACTATATAGACACATGTTAATTTTCATGCTTGCTGTTTCAGAACCAGTAACTGCTGTCTCTATCCACGTTCCAATTGCGTATACAGGCAGTGAAGGAAACTTCTTATTACTGGTCAATAAAGATGCATTTGAACCAACAGTGACTGTGAACTTAGGTGACGTCAATATCCCTGAGTATACTATAAAGGGACTGAAAATGCTGAGTGTTGAAGAACTAATGGCTGAGCGTATTCCTGATGCTGCTAGCTACGAGTCCCTTCTCACGTCGCATAAGGGATATGTTGTACCATATACTTACTCGGCGAGTAAAGAACGTAGGCAATATACAATCACTGCTAAAGCCAGCAATATGGTAACGAGACAAATATTGGCTACACCTGTTATCCTTAGAGTTGTTACTTTATGTGAACCCAAACTCCGAATAAATGGTTTGTCTCATGATGCTTATCATCCCGAATCATTCGCTAACTCTTATAGAATCCGTGTTGATGCTCAGTTTTGGGACTGCCAATCGATAGCGATTGCTTCATGCTCGTGGCAATGGACAGTTTATTCCATAAAGACAGGCGAAAAGGTTACTCTTCCAGCAAATGTAGCTACACAGTTTTCAGGATTTTCCCTACCATCTGAATCACTGGAAGCAGGGCTGTACTATATTGAAGTTGTCTCTAATACTACGCTTCAGCATGTCGATGCAAAACCAACATTGATCAAAACAGGAGTGAGTATTAACTCAGTAATGGCTAAATTTTGTCAGAAAAATAAAAATATTTGCTTATTGACTATGTCGATTTGCAGGCCAAGAGAAGACAATTTTTATCCCACCTTTTCACGAAGTGAAAAAGATTGTGGGAGGGTGGAAAAATGTTGGCTTCCGCTCTGGTTAAGCTTTTTTTTGTCTAGCATGGGATGCAGAAAGCGAGACATAGGGATCACTAATTCCGGCAGCGGGCGGCCGTCATTTCAGCACGAAGTTGAAAAAAGAGATTTTGGGAGAGGGTGGAAAAATGTCGGCGTTGGCATCCGCTCTGGTTAAGGTTTTTAAAATGACATTTGCACCCCCCTAAGGGTTCATCCGATTTTTAAAACACTTCACAGCTGTGTCCTATACGATGCTTAGGACTTGTCCAGATAAAAAATGTATTGATTTTCAAAATCTTTCCATATTTTTTCGGCATTTGAACGTTGATGATTTTATGGCTGATTTGCGTCCAGGTTGTATGTATTATGCTGTGGTTAAGGATTTTTCAAATGACAATTTAATCAACAAAGACTTGCTTTTGGAACTTGAAACCTTGGTGATGGTTATACATATGGGCAAGGATGTGCATGACACTTGGAATTTTGTTCTGACCCCCCGAGGCTGGGCCCAGGGTCAAAAGGTAAAAATTGGCCAGTAAATATCGATTGTAATGCAACTCCTCCTAGACTATTTCAGATAGAAACATGAAACTTTGGGGATGATTGCTCATCTGGCCAGGGATGTGCATGACACTTGGAATTTTGGTGTGAACCCAGGGGTATGGCCCTGGGAGTGGGAAATGTGGGGTAGAAAATTTAATTTGTCCAAAAGTGATCCATGTCATATCTTAGCTAAATTTTGGTCAAAGGATGCTATTGTGCTCGGATTCATAAATTTGAAAAAGTGAAAATCCTGGATTTTATTAAAAATTTACCGGAAATCGTTAAATTGCTTCTTCTCCTTACCCGTTTGACCGATTTCAATCAAATTTGGCTGAAAGGATCCTATAGTCATATGTTATAGAAACTCCATTCAAAATTTTGATTGGTAAATATTTTGGGTGAAAATCTAAGATTTTATGAAAAATGTATGTTGTCAAATTGCTTCTCCTTACCATTCTGAGCGATTTCAACCAATTCGGCTGAAAGGATCCTGTGGTGATGGGCTCCAGTATTTCCATTCAGAATTTTAATTCATCAATATTTTGGGTGAAAATCTTAGATTTTATGAAAAATGTACCGGAATTCTCCTTACCATTCTGAGAGGCAAATTCAGCTGAAAGGATCCCTTCGTGATGGGCTCTAGAACTTCCGTACAGAATTTTGATTTGTCAATTATTTTGTGAAAGATTTACCGGAAATGGTCAAAATGCTACTCCTCCATAGCTGCTTGACATATGTCAACCAATTTGGTTAGATGTATTCTATGGTGATAGGCTCCAAATTTCCATTCAGAATTTTTCCAGTGGCCATCTTGTTTAATGTAAAAAATCATGTATATTTAAATGTAAATGTTTCAAATGCTAATGGTGCAGGTGAACGTCACAGGCCCTTGGGCCTCTTGGTATGACTTCAGGTTACTTCTCGGCAGAAAGACTATGGTTCAATCTCTAAGCTATGCTTGCCCGAAGCTATGCTTGCCCGATTCATAGTGCGATGGGTATTGTGAATTGGCATGTTGATTGTCAAATTTCAAAATGAGACTCCAATGGTCCATCATATCCTGTGATGTACAATTAATATACGGTACGGGTAAGCAGGACTTGTTACACTCAAGTCAAGAATGGACCTAAGGAAGCTAAGGATTTCGGCTGAGGACAAGACGCAGTGGGCAAAAGTGAAGAAGGGCTGATTGCCGCTGTAGGATGTTTCT
Source organism: Chaetoderma sp. LZ-2023a (assembly GCA_034401795.1). Lineage (NCBI taxonomy): Eukaryota > Metazoa > Mollusca > Caudofoveata > Chaetodermatida > Chaetodermatidae > Chaetoderma > Chaetoderma sp. LZ-2023a. The sequence continues at coordinate 30,780,783 of CM067363.1, read as the reverse complement.
ACTACTACAGGCGCAATAAACAGTAATCATACATACATACATACAGGTAAGCTATTTGCTATCTTCTGATAGCTCTTGTGGAATTTTGGTATGACCCCAGAGGTACAGCCCTGGGGGTGGGAAATATGGCGTAAATTTTTTTTTCCAAAGGTGGTCATGTCACATTATATTATAGCCAATGATGAGTAGACTACAATACAAGGAATTATTTTGATCTTGGGTCAAACTGGGGGCAGTTGGTGGGGTCGAAAGTGGGCACCAGTCGATTGTAATGCAACTCCTAGACCATTTCAGATAGAAACTGGAAACTTTGGGGATGATTGCACATATGGCCAGGGATGTGCATGACCCCTTTGGAATTTTGGTATGCCCGCAGGGGTACGGCCCCTCGGGGGGGGGGGGGGGGGTTGGAAATGTGGTGTCAAAAATAAAAATTTCCCAGCGGTTTTCATGTCGCATATCATTTTCAAGCCAATAATGAGTAGACTACAGTACAAGGAATTATTTTGATCTTGGGTCAAACTGAGGGCAGGGTGAAAAGGACAAAAGTGGAAACCAATAGAGTGTAGTGCAACTCCTCCGAGACCATTTCAGATAGAAACTTGAAACTTTGGGAATGATTGCACATATGGCCAGGGATGTGCATGACACTTTTGAAATTTTTGTATGACTCCCCCCCCCCCCCCCCAGGGGTACGGCTCTGCGGGGTGGGGAATGTGGGGTCAAAAAAAATTTCCAAAGGTCATCTCGCATATCATTTTCAAGCCAATGATGAGTGGGCACCAATCGATTGTAAAGCAACTCCTAGACCATTTCACATCCAAATATGGATTATGCTGATTGTTTTTGAGAATGTTTCTTTTTTCAGACTGAACTTTGCTTATGTTTTGAACCATTTGCTTTTCGTTTAGTCCCAGGGTGCCAGTTGTCATTACAATGAACAATGACTTCAGGTTACTTCTGGGCGGAAAGGCTTTATGGTTCAGTCTCCAAGCTATGCTTTCCCGATTGGCAATACCTTGGGTGTTTTGAATCGGCATGTTGATTGTCAAATTTCAAAATGAGACTCAGGTGGTCCATTATATCCTGTGATGTACAATTAATATACAGTACAGGTAAGCTATTTGCTATCTTCTGATAGCTCTTGTGGAATTTTGGGATGACCCCAGGGGTATGGCCCTGGGGGGGTGGGAAATGTGGGGGTAAAAAATAAAAATTTTCCAAAGGGGTTCATGTCACATATCATTTTGAAGCCAATGAGGAGTAGACTACAGTACAATTAATTTGATCTTGGGTCAAATGGAGGGTAGGGGTTGGGGTTAAAAGTGGGTACCAATCAATTGTAATGCGACTCCTAGACCATTTCACATAGAAAATTGAAACATTCGGTGTGATTACACATGGCCAGGGATGTGCATGACACATTGGAATTTTGATACCACCCGCAGGGGCAGGGTTGGGGGAAATGGTGGGCAGAAATGTGGTCATGTCACATATCATTTTGAAGCTTGTAGTTAGTAGACTACAGTACAACAAATTATTTTGTTCTTGAGTCAATCTCAAGGCAGTGGCCAGGGGTCAAATGGGCAATCTAATTCTATATATATGTACATGGCTTGGACATTATTTTTTCGCAGAATATTTAGTCCTGGGCAGCCAGGGTCCTGCGGCAGCTGGATCCTGCGGTAACTTAAAAATGCGAGATATTGATGTCTTCTGATACCTCTTGTTAAAATGACATTTGCACCCTCAAGGGGTTATCCAAGATGAATAAAACTTCACAGATTTGTTCTATACCTTGCTTATGACTAGCCCACATCAAAAGGAAATTGATTTTCAAATTGTATCCATATTTTTTTGGTGTTTGAACCTTGATAATTTTAGGCATGATTTGCATCCAGGTTATATGTATTATGCTGTGGTTAGGGTTTTTAGCTCACCTGGCCTTTCAGGCCAAGTGAGCTTATGCCATGGCGACCGTCTGCCGTGTGCCCGACTCCGTCATCCGTCCGTCAACTTTTCCTTTAAACAACTTCTCAAGAACCACTGTGCCGATTTCAATTATATTTGGCAGGAAGCATCCTTAATTAGGCCATAGGAATCCAAGTTTGTTGAAACGAAGCCGATCGGCCAATTTGGCCGGTGGCCATCTTGGATTTTGGCCGATTTTAGGAAATATCTTTAACAATCTTCTCCGAAACCGCTTGAGGGATTGATGCAAACCTCATGAAATATGATCTAGGGCAAGAGCTGAAACAAGTTTGTTCAAGGGAACTTGATTGGTCAAATGGTTCGGTGGCCATCTTGGTTGACCTCGTTTTAGCGAAAACCACTTCTCCCGAACCGCTGAAGGGATCGGGTCGAAATTTGCCAGATATCATTAGGGACTAACAGCCATTAAAGTTTGTTCAAAGCAAGTTGAACAGTCAAAAAACATGGCCGTCATGGGCCAATCAAGTTATAGCGTGTTTGGCAGCCATATTGGATTTTTTTATTTGATGGATTTTGAGGCCGAAATTGGTTTTGTGTGTCTTTGGGTATTCTGATCTCAAATTTGCAATTTTCGAAGTGGTTTGATAAATGGTTTGGCGGCCACAGTGGATCATTTTCCTGCCAAAAGCTCCCATACTAAAGCAATGGGAAATTTAAAATGTCTTATTCTCGAGAACTACTGGACCAATTTCAATTATATTTGGCAAGAAGCATCCTTAGGGCATAGAGATTCAAGTTTGTTCAAACGAAGCAGATCAATTAAGTTGGTGGCCATCTTGGATTTTGGCCGATTTTAGGAAACGTCTTAAAAAAATCTCTGAAACCGCTTGGGGGATTGATGCAAACCTCATGAAATATGATCTATGGCAAGAACTGAACCGTGTTTGTTCAAGTGAACTTGATTGGTCAAATGGTTCGGCGGCCATCTAGGTTGACCTAGTTTTAGCGAAAACAACTTCTCCAGAACCGCTGAAGTTTGCCAGATATGATTAGAGACTATAAGGACCATTAAAGTTTGTTCAAGAGAAGTTGATCCGTCAAAAAACATGGCCACCGTGGGCCAATTAAAATGTAGCATGTTTGACGGCCATGTTGGATTTTTTTATTTGTTGAATTTTTATGCCGAAGTTGGTTTTATGTGTTTTGGGAAATGTCTTCTCGAGAACTACTGTGACAATTTCAATTATATTTGGCAGGAAGCATCCTTAGGGCATAGGGGTTCAAGTTTGTTCAAACGGAGCCGATTGGCCAATTGAGCCGGTGGCTATCTTGGATTTTGGCCGATTTTTTGAAATTTCTTTAAAACAGTTTGAGGGATCGATTCAGAACTCTTGAAATATCATCTAGGGCAAGCGCTGAACCAAATTTGTTCACTTGTGAACTTGATTGGCCGAATCATTCCACAGCCATCTTGGATGACCTTGTTAGCTCACCTGGCCTGAAAGGCCAAGTGAGTTTATGCCATGGCAACTGTCCATCGTCCGTCCATCCATCGTCCGTCAACTTTTCCTTTAAACAATTTCTCAAGAACCACTGGACCGATTTCAATTACATTTTGCAGGAAGCATCCTTAGGGCATAGGGATCCAAGTTTGTTCAGATGGAGCGGATCGACCAATATGGCCAGCGGCCTTCTTGGATTTCCGCCGATTTTAGGAAACGTCTAAAAATCTGCTTCACCGAAACCGCTTGGGAAGTCAATTCAAAACTCATGAAACATCATCTAGGGCAAGAGGTAAGCCAACTTTGTTCAAGAGGACTTGATTGACCTAATGGTTCGGCGGCCATCTTGGATGACCTAGTTTTCCTGAAAATTACTTCTCCAGAACCGCTACAGGAATCAGGCCCAAATTTGGGAGATATGCTTAGGGACTAAGGGCCATTAAGGTTTGTTCAAGGGAAGTTGATCCGTCAAAAAACATGGCCGCCGTTGGCCAATCAAAATGTGTGTTTGGCGGCCATATTGGATTTTTTTATCTGGTGGTTTTTGAGGCCGTAATTGGTTTTATATATGTTTTTGGCTATTCTGAGCTCAGATTTGCCATTTTCGAAACTGTCGGATAAACGGTTTGGCGGCCATCTTGGATTGTTTTCCTGTCCAAGGCTCCCATACTATAGCAATGGGAAATTTAAAATGTGTTCTCGAGAACTACTAGGCCGATTTCAATTATATTTGGCAGGAAGCATCCTTAGGGCATAGGGATTCAAGTTTGTTCAAATGAACCCTACCGGCCAATTTAGCCGGTGGCCATCTTGGATCTCGTCCGATTTTAGGAAATGTTTTTTAAAATCTTCTTTTCTGAAACCGTGGGGGGAATCGATTCAAAACTCATGAAACATCATCTAGGGCAAGAGGTAAGCCAAGATTGTTTAAGAGGACTTGATTGACTAAATGGTTCTGTGGCCATCTTGGATGACCTAGTTTTCCTGAAAACAACTTCTTGAACCACTGAAGTGATCAGGTCAAAATTGGGGAGATTTGATTAGAGACTATGGGGCCTTTAAAGTTTGTTCAAGGGAAGGTAATCCGTAAAAGAAAATATAGCCGCCGTGATCCAATCAAAATGTAGCCTGTTTGGCGGCCATATTGGATTTTTTATTTGATGGATTTTGAGGCCGAAGTTAGTTTTATATATGTTTGTGGGTATTCTGATTTCATATTTGCCATTTTTGAAATAATCGGATAAACGGTTTGGCAGCCATCTTGGATCTTTTTCCTGCCAAAAACTCCCATACTAAAGCAATAGGAAATTTAAAATGTCTTCGCGAGAACCACTGGATTGATTTCAAGTATATTTAGCAGGAAACATTCTTAGGGCATAGCGGTCCATGCTTGTTCAAACAAAGTCTATCGGCCGATTTGGTTGGTGGCCATCTTGGATTTTGTTTGATTTTTAGAAATGTCTTTAAAAATCTTCGCGGAAACTTGTTTGAGCAATTGATTCAAAACTCATAAAATATCATTTAAGGCAAGAGGTGAACCAAGTTTGTTCAAGGGAACTTGATTTGCCAAATGGTTGGGTGGCCATCTTGAATGGCCTGGTTTTCATGAAAGCAATTTCGTCTCCAGAGCCACTGAATGGATTGGGCCGAAATTTGGGAGATATGATATTAATGACTAAGGGCCATTAAAGTTTGTTCAAGAGAAGTTGATACATAAAGAAAAATGGCCTCTTTTTCTTGTTACAAGTCTGCTCAAATCATTAGAGTTCTACTTATTGACAATGACCATACTAGTTGAAATGCTTATGGTCCAGGTGAGCGATACAGGCCCCTTGGGCTGCTTGTTTTCGAGAAAACGACTTCTCCAGAATTGCTGCTGGTGATCGGGCCAAAATTTGGGAGATGCTATTGATGACGAAGGGCCGTTAAAGTTTGTTCAAGAAATGTTGATACATAAACACACATGGCCTCTGTTTTCTTGTTACGAGTCTGCTCAACTCTAAATTATAGTTCTACTTATTGTTAATGAACATTCTAGTTGAAATGCCTGTGGTCCAGGTGAGCGATACAGGCCCCGTCGGCTTCTTGTTTCACACAGGGGGCTAAGCATTGTACGAATTGTATGTCTTTACTATTTAATAAAGCTCACTGTTGAATATTTTTAACTAAATTGGCTGAGCACTGTTTTTGCCATAGGCAGCAACAGCACCCAGTCAAATTAGTTTAAAAATATTCAACAGTTGTGTAGTTTTCTGGAAATTGATAGTCATGGAGTTCAAGGGTCTATCGATCCGAACATGGCTGAAGTGTGGGTGGAGGTTGGCTAGAAGATGGGCGAGGCATAGCTAAATCTATTCTTGTTGTTTTAAAGGCATATGTACGGCTGACTGCTGCACCTATTTTTGTAACACTACACGGTGGTGCTACACGGACAATAAACATCTTGAATGACGTGAAGTTTACTGCCACAGCTACTAATGATATTGGCATCACACTACCTTGGTCCATAAGATTATCGTGAGTATAGACCTTTACACTCTATCTATCCATCATATGACGTCAAAATTAACTACGTGCCGTTTAGAATGACATCATACTCAATGGCGTTATGAATGACATAGATAAGTACGTCACAAATGCATTATTGAAGCCAGACACTGCACTGTTGTATGAATTGTATGTCTACTATTTAATAAACATTGTGTTGAATATTTTGAAACTAATTTGACTTAGGCAGCAACAGCATGCAATCAAATTTTTCTCAAAATATTTAATGGCTAGCGTGTATAAGTTTACTGGGAATTGAAAAGTCAGAATGTTGGGGATCGATCGATCACAACATGATTGAGGTATGGGTGGAGCTTAGCTAGGGATAGGCGGAGCATAGCTAAAGCTGGAGCAGTCTATTATCCCTTGGATGTGTACAGTATGGGCCATAAATAAGTTCATGCGTTTCCAAAACAAAAGCCGAAACATGTTACCGACAGTCAGGACAATTTTGAACTAATTATTGATGTAGAAATATTCTTTGAATATTTTGGAGTTAATTTGATTGGAAGCTGTTACGTTCAACAGTAAATTTGATATTGTTTTGTAAACACTGGTAAGTTATTTCTGAGTTGTAGTATAATACTAATTTATTTTTATCTCACCCGCGGGCCAAGTGAGCTAACTGTGCCATGGTGTCCAGCCATCCATCAAATCGCATTTCATTTATGCTTTGACCGATTTCAACCAAATTTGGCTGGAGGTCTCCTATAGTGATAGGCTCCAGAACTTGTATTCAGAATTTTGATTGGTAAATTTTTCTGGTGGTCATCTTGGATTTTCTGAAAATTTTACAGAAATTTAAAGTGCTACACCTCCAATCTAAATGGCCCGATTTCGACAAAACTTAGGCGGACTAATTCTATGCTGGTCAGCTTCAACACTTCTACTTAACTCTTTAACACTCATATTGACCAAAAACGTCTTCTGCAGTGGTCTTCAGAAATGTCCATTTGCAGACCAAAAGAAGACTATTTTTGAAAATTTATCATTGGAATGACTGGCTCAATAACCAAGGCGGGCATTGACCGCCCTGATTTCCTGCCGACCATGATATCATGGTAGTTCATGGTCAACCATGATTTTCCGACTCAAGTGACCGTGGTCCCAGTGACCACTTAAACATGGTCAGGTGACCATGTTATCTTCGTCATCCAATGTCATTGCAATGTTATCCCTATTGGCAATGAAATTATGGTCGGATCTGACATTTTATAAATTTTCAGTCCCATCCTTGACCATGTTATATTATGGTCATTTAAAAATTTAGATGTTTTCCCTATTGACATGATTGACAATCAAATCATGGCCAGATTTGACACGATGTGTTGACAAAGTCCCTCCTTGACCATAATATAGCATGGTCACTGCAAAATTCAATGTTATCTCTAATTCACCTTTCCAGAGTATCCATCCATCATCTGACCTCGTATGACGTCATAATCAGCTCAGCTCAGCGTGTGTATGATAACATCACAATTATTACGTCACAAAGGGTTCCATATAGACCTTCATCAAATCTCAAATAGTCCGACACGTATGAATTGTATGTCTTTGTAATTCGTTGCTATTTAATAAATATGCTGTTGAATATTTTGAAACTAATTTGACTGGCCGCTGTTGCTGCCAGTCAAATTAGTTTCAAAATATTCAACAGCTTACCTGTGTGGTTTTTTGGAAATTTATAGTCATGGTGTTCAGAGATCGATCGAACACAACACGAGCGAGGTGTGGGTGGAGCTTAGCTAGAGATTGGCGGGGCATAGCTAAAACAGGAAAGGTCCATTCAAGTTGTGGAGATGATTGGGCTTTCACTGTGAAATGTCGAGTTGAATAATATCTTTGTAATTTCCATGCTTTAGATTACTTGTGTTATCATCATTCATGTCACGGACTTGATGTGCCGTTACATTGTCGGAACATTCCTGCGTTTAAGCGCTAAAAGTCTGGTCGGCCCATAAATGAAGCACAGGCGCGACCATTTAGGTGCAGATACTAGACAAAAGGTTGCAGATACAGGTCATGCTATAATTCAAGCAGTTTGTACACATAACATTCCTTGTTCCATTACAAGTTTGTCTTACTGCGCAGACACACCATTTATATCTTTCGAAATTCATCATAGACACACTTTATGAGATGGGATTTTGTTCTTCATATGGGAAAGTCCTGCGATTTGAGAAGAATTGTGCTGATTCATATTTCTCCCGACAGGGTAGACCGGAGACATTATTGGACATGACGCTGCTTTTTGCTGGCGAATATGTTGACCATAATATTATCAAAATAGATGGTAAAGGAATTTTCCATGCGATCATGATTATCGGGTCATTGACCACAGCACAACGGACAAACCATATGATTCCTAGGCGAAATATTTCAAAACTGAGGTTTGTCGAGAAGACGAAGATCCCTTTTTTGTCTTAAGACAGAAATAAACAAGGAATGATCAATCTTCCCAGTCATGCCAGTGCAGAACATAGGAAAACTCGCTGCTGTGTCATCAATGCACCGGGAGACACAGAATGTTAGCATTGTAAATGCAGCAGTCTATTAGTCGCGGGTGTGCACCACAATTTCGATTGTGGAAGATACAGACCTTCTTATCCTTCTCCTTTACTATGCCGAACCAGAAAGCAAGTACATTTGTTTCCATTCAGACAATAAATACAAACAATGTATAACATTAACCATATGAAACACATTTTCGGGAAGGATTTGTGTTCTCAGTTACTATTCATTCATGCATTTACGGGATGTGATACCACCGCCAGTATTTTAGCATCGGAAAAGTGTGCTTTTCAGAAACAGCTGAAAGGTCACAGATTCAATTGTGTAGTCCTTGGCTGATGCATTCATTCTTCCAAACCAAACAGATGATATGATTACAGTCAAGTGATGCCTCTAATGCTAGGTGAAAGTGTAATGACTCATTTTTAGCTCGACTTTACTAAGTAAAACGAGCTATTGCGATACCATGCACTTTATCTGGTGGTGTCGTTGTCATCATCCAATTTCCGTTTAGCTCAACTTTTCTGTGTATATATCAGCTTTGGTTAGAGCTATTCTGAAGCATTAAGATTAGAAATAATTTATAAAAATTCAGTGAAGATCGTCTTCTTTGAGCCATCATTTTACTTTGATATTTGCAGACACCATTATTTGTGATTCTATTCTTCCTTCTGCCCAATGCTTTGTATAAAACCATTCATGTAACACTAATGCTAGTAATTGCACTGTTGGCCTCCGAGGTGGGGGGATCTACCTGTGTAGCGTATAGTAGTTCGATTCTAATTGTGTATTTTCTCTGGTGGATGTATCTTTATAATAAGTTGACTGATAATTGTTGCTGATGATACATGGTAGCAGCAACAACTATCCTTCAAATTATTTGTGAAATAATCAGCAGAAAATACTAGCCGTTTTTAAAATGATTTGACTGAAAATCATAGCTGGAACAACTTTCAACTATATTGTTCTCAAAATAATCAGCAATATTTTCAATGTAGTAACACATTCTGAAGATATTTCTAGCAATTCGATTGACAGTCGTTACTTAATAATGCAGTAACAACATTATCAAATCTTTCTCAGAATAATTAGTATCGAGCTGCCAATATCGTCAGCTACTACACAATTAGCTAGGCCTGTGTCATAAACGTAATAGAGATCCGCCGTGATAGATTTGCGTAGATGAGTATGTCAGCAAAGCACTTGCACAAGCTGTCTTGCAGTGACATGCTTTATCTACGGACTGAACAATTTTGAACATATTTCACGTCTGATCTTGACAACGTATACGACACAGGTTTAACGAATTGTACATACATCTGTTGGCTAACAATATTGAAAACCTGGCAATGATTATTCTGGGAATAATTTGATAAAGTTGTTGCTGATTTAGTCAGCAACGACTGTCAATCGAATTGCTCTAAATATCGTCAGAATTTGTTATTATATTGATAGTCATACTAATTATTTTGAAAACAATCTGGTTGGAAGTTGTTGCAGCAATGATTTTGTGTCAAACCATTTTCAAAACAGATAGTAGAACTCGTGTTTTCTGGTGATTATTTTGCAAATAATTTGAAGGAAAGTTGTTGCTGCTCTTGGCAGCAACAATTATCTGTCAAATTACTATGAAAGATATCTAGCTTAGCACGTTTCACATTTGCAATAGGAAATACACATTTAGAATCGAACTACTACACGTTTAGTCCAGGCTCGCCTCGAAGGCCAACAGTACAATGACTAGCATTAGTCATTACGGGAATCATTTTATACTGGACTGACTCGACAGCGAGAACAATAGAATTCCAAATAATGGCAGCTGTAAAAAATTTAAAAATGGTGGCTCAGAAGATGATCGTCACTGAAATTTTCAAATATTTTCCTAATGTTATTGCTTCAGGATAGCTTTAATCATACTAGACCCAAGCTTGGGCACATGCTTCCTTATAAGGACACGACATCCCACAATGACGTTGATGTCAAGAGGTAAAGTTCATTGTGACATCATAGAGTTTAGGGTCAATAAGAGAAAATTGTTTTTCAAAAAATTGTCTAATGTAACACACATGACAGGCATAATGAATAGCATAAGAAAATATGCTGTATGTAATCCAAAGGTTACTCTGGAATTCAAGACTCAATACGTCATGTCAACACATGGTACTATAAATATTTCTTATCTTATACTTAAAATATTTTAGTGACACATATGATCAATAATTTCTCTGAAATGTAACACACGTGACATGGAATCATTTATTAATGGATTAAAACCCAATTCAGCAGAGATGTGTTCCTTTAGGCAATATCTATTTGGGCTAGGAATATGAAGTGGCCACACTGACAAATGGCAGAGTTATGTCCCTTGCTATATTTTTAAGTATTGTGCCCTAATGGGGAAAATGCATATTTTCGCTAATTGTTAAAACAAAATTTAGCAGATATGTTCCTTCAGTCAAATATCTAATGATATAAAGAGTCTGCACCTTTAAACAAGGGCCATTACTCTGGTTCATTAAGGCATTTGTATACCCCGCCCAAAAAATTGGCTGGGTATTATGTGATGACGTTTACGGGCAGGCGGGCATCAAAATGGTTTCTGCACGATAACTCTGCTACCATTTATTGGATCGCTTTGAAACGTCATAGGCTGATTGGGCTACGTCTGAAGAAGAAACCTATAGAAATCGACAATGAACCGAAATCCAAGATGGCCACCAGCCAGAGACAGTCATCTTGAAAATTGGTTTCCATGCAATAACTCCCCTTCTGTTTATCGGATCACTTTGAAACTTCATAGGATGATTGGACTAGGTCTGCGGAAGAAACCTATCAAAATCGGTGATGATCCGAAATCCAAGATGGCCGCCAGCCACCAGTGGCCATCTTGAAAATTGGTTTCCGCTCGATAACTCCGCTACCGTTTATCGGATTGCTTTGAAACTTCATAGGATGATTGGACTGGGTCTGATGACGAACCCTCTCGAAATCGACAATGATCCGAAATCCAGGATGGTCGCCAACCACCAGCGGCTGGCTCTTTAGGGCATTTTTGAATATTGAACACTGCGGGGAAAATGCATATTTTCGCTAATTGTTAAAACAAATTTTAGCAGATATGTTCCTTCAGTCAAATATCTATTTGAACTATGGCTATAAAGCGTCTGCACCTTTAAACAAAGGCCATAGCTCTGGTTCCCTGAGTCTTAAACTATTGAACCCTATGGTGAAAATTCATTTGTTTCGTCAACTGTTTAGCAGATATGTTTCTTCAGCTAAATCTCTATTTGCCCTATGAATATACAGAAGCTACAACTTCAAATAAGGGCAATAACTCTAAGGCGTTTTCAAGTATTGAACACTATGGGGAAAGGTATCTGTGTCGTGTTTCGTATATTGTTAATGGATTAAAAAAAGATATGTCAGAAATGTTCCTTTCGTACACTTGAATCATGTGACAATATTGTTAGGGATAGCTACCCCATTGATTAATGGTACTCTTCCTGTTGGTCAATTATGTCAATAGCCTTGCATTTCTCCATCCAAATTTTTTAGTGTGACCTCATGATTGCACCTTTGTTAAATGTCAGTGTTGTGACACATGAACTATTTATCAGTGGTGTCAGTGATGACTGTCCCATTGATGAATGGTACTTTTCACGTGGGTGAATAGGGTCAATGACAGCAATATTCTTGCATTTCTTCATCTAAATTTTTTACTGTGCCCATCCATTCACCCGTTGGTAAATGTCATCTGCTGTATCAATACTTTCAAGGATGGTTACCCCATTGATTAATGGTACTTTTCCCATTTGTCAATAGGGTCAAGGACACCAATATTTTTGTATTACCATATTTGTTTGTGACCATTGCACATTTGTAAATGGCATCTGTTTATACACTGTAACTATTTGATAATAGTGTCATGGCTGGCTGGCCCATTGATCAATGGTACTTTTCCTGTTGGTCAATAATGTCAAGGATTCCAATATTCTTACATTTTCATATCCAGATTCTTTACTTTGACCATTAAATGGCAACTGTTAACACACTTGAGCAATTTGACCGTAGTGTCAGGGGTGGCTGGCCCATTGATCAGTTATTCTTTTCCGTTGGTCAATAATGTCAAGGACTTCTATAAACACGTAGGTGATGATATGGCTTAAAGGTAGGTTGAAGCCTGACTTTGGTAGTTAGTGTCTGAATAGCCTGAGCCATTGGTGGAGGGCTCCTTTTATGCTTTTTATGGGAGCCATCTGGCTCCGTTGATCCTTTGGATTGGTTCAAATGGCGTTGTTAATGGAGATCTCAATGCTGATTGGTTGAGATTTCCTAGACAATGGGCATCCGCTAGTGGTTCTAGGACCGCTAGTATGGGCGACTTTAGAGCCGTCGAGCCAACGGTTTTCTGTCTTAAGTTTTATCATGAAGTTTGATTTAGGTAGGCTATTTCTGGGGTGTTCATAAGGATACTTGTTTGATTCAGACCATTTTGGAGCCCTTCAGAGGGCTTATAGCCCCACCAGAACCGAAAACCGGCCGTTTCTATTTGCTACCAAAAATTCACAAAGCAAAAACAGGTGCCCTGGTACCAGGCAGACCTATTATAAGTGGAAATGGCTGCCCAACAGAGCTAATTGTAGCTTCGTTGACGAACATATAAAAATCCACGTCAAAGAAATAAAATCCTACGTTAAGGACACCACTGATTTCATCAGATTAGCGGAAAACTATGGCAAAATCACCAAAGAAACACTTATTGTCACGTCCTTATACACAAATATTCCTAACCAGGAGGGTTTACAAGCGACAGGAAAATTCCTGCGACGCCACAGCCTCCCAGGTATTCTGTCAATAAGAGGACTACTAAATTTACTAAAGTTAGTTTTATAATTCAACAATTTTGAATTTTATGGTAAACATTACCTCCAGTAGGTGGTACAGCAGTGGGAAGTAAAGCCGCATGCACCTATGCATGCATCTTCATGAATGAGTTAGAAACAAAACTATTAAAAAAACGTGCCACACCAGCCATCACTATTCCTCAGATACATAGATGACATCTTTATGATCTGGGAGCACGGAGAAGATGCACTGAATGAGTTCATCAAATACATGAATCAATCACACACCACCATCAAATTCATAGCTGGATTTTCATACAAAAATGTGAATTTTCTAGATACTACAGTGATAACAATGATATTATCTTCTCCCTGTGCACTAAGCCAACCGATACCCACGGATACCGCCATCACACTTCAGCGCATCCTATCTCATGCAAGAACGCAGGACCATACAGACAATGTCTGCGCGCCTACACGGAATCTGCTCCACAAACAGAGATTATCTCAAGCACAGCACAGATCTCATCACACACTGAATCAAGAGGCTACCCAACAGCACTATTACGACAAGCACAAGAAAAAGCATTCAACCAAGATAAGAGTTCCCTCATCCACCAGACCACGCCCACAACAAAACACTCACAGAGACAGATCCTCATCACAGAATTCAACAAAAGCAGTGAATTCGTACTCAAACACTGGCATATCCTAGAAGGCAGTCAGGGCTGCAGGACGGCCTTCCCAGAAAAGCCAATGTTTGGATTCAGAAGAAACAAAACGATCAAAGATGACATCATCAGAGCCTGTTTAGACGATCCACCAAAACCAAAACACAGGAACATTTTTCTCCCCTGCCCAAAAACGAAAATGTGATTTCTGCATAGTAATGGACCAAAGTAGTTCAAAGGCCACCACACAGGATTGACATACAAAGCGAAAATCATCGGTAACAGTCAAACAAGAAATGTTATATACCTGATCACCTGTAAACGCTGCAAAAAACTGGGAAAGATGAAGAGAGCCTTTAAGATCAGAATCCAAGAACATCTACGCTCTATCACCAACTTATACGAGCATATACGATACGACACACCAGTATCAAGGCACTCTACTCTAGGAGGGACATGCAGTTCAGAATCATACAAGTTCTCTCATCTGACCCAGATGACGAATTCATGTTAACATGCCTCCAGGCAAGCTAAAGAAAGCCATTGGATACATCAACTCCACTCCATGGCACCCTTTGGCATTAACCAGGCGGGGTAAAATTGACCGTAAAAAGTCTCCCACAACTTTTTCTTAATATTTATTAAAAATAATATCAAGGATGTCAATAATCTTGCATTTTCTCTTTTTTTGCTTGTGACCATTGTCCCATTTGTAAATGGCATTGTTATGTGTGCCGCATGAGCCAATGGAGCTTTCTCTGGTGGCCAGTAGTGTCAGGCATTAATTAATGTAAACATATTTACGGTTGCTTACCGGCTAGGTGAGCTCTATGGCCCTTGGGCCATTTATTACTTCTTCAGGCAAAAGATATAGGCGAGCGATGGGGAGAAGTGGCTTCAAAAGGACCCTGAAAGTGTATGTAGGAAGGATAAGAGGAAGGCCTCCATGTCCAAGGACATGGAGGCCTTCCGGTTTGAGATGAGGGGGGAGACAAAGAAGACAATCAAGGACCTGGTGTCAGAGTTGCTTCCCGTCATGCTCCCTGGTCCAGGTTATTCATTGTATTCTTCATCTGCCCATGGGCAGATAGTCCCTGCCTCTGAATCTAGTTTTCATAGGGGGTTACCAGTTTTCCATAAAGATTTGGAGGTGGCTCCGGTAGAACCCAGCTTGAGGCTTACCTCGCAGTTTAATCCAGGAGCGGCCCTAAATGATCCCGGCTGGAGGTTTGCCTCATCGGCTGAACTTAGGGCAGAAGTGATGGGCCCATGTTATGGGTTCCATGGCGCGTCCACACTCCAGTGGTACCATACCTTCTTACGGTACCTTCACTAGCCAATCTGGGTTAGCGCTCTTTGTGTCTAATCTTTCTGACCAGGAGGAATGAGGACTATCTACTAGGGTCACCCGATGATGCCGTGGCCATGGAATTGGATGAATGTGCACCCCTCAAATGGCCAATTTTTCCATGGGTCTTCTCCCGCAGGAGTAGCGTTCACAACGCAGAGGGTTGCCCAGGTTGGAGACGACAGCTGCTCATATCACATTTGACGGCATGCCGATGGTATGGCCCGAGCCATTGCTTGGCATGGCACCATGGCATGGTGCATTATACCCCATGGCTTCGTTTCCTGATGTAGCTACGGCGCAAACCATGCCTGCTCTCTCGGGCCCACATGTTTTCACCGGCTTGCCAGAAATATTCACGGCTCCGGCCACGTTTACACCTGCAAGTTTCCTTGAGGACGACGAAGACCCGCGCCTAGTCGAGCACTCGCAGGTAGCCATGGAGGAGGACTGGTCGGACACTTGCCAATGGCTGGTAAGCATCAGGTCAGAACTCACCGTGGTTGGTGAGGAAACTGCTATGCCATCTCTGCCGCTATCAGAACATATCATGGATATTACGCCTAATGGACGAGAGTCTCGTGAAGGCCCGTCGTGAGGTGGCGAGGCGATGCCGCATCGTAGCTGGTCAATACCAACAGTACGGTGTGGTGCCCAAGCCAAGCGCGGATGCGCTAGGCGAAGACACACGACCAGGCTCCTGATCTGACACTGGAGCGCTGCGCTCGACAAACACTTGCGCGATGCAGAGGAGAGCTCAAGCGCATCCATAGCGGCGCTCTCGCATGTTTCTCAGCTGTTGTAAGGGGTAGTGACGGCCTGTGCATCGCACTAGGCAAGCCCCGTCTTTGTCCAGAGAGCCATCCAAGATGGAATAAACCTGGCTCTGGACTGCATGTCTGCATTAGGTGGCCTGGTGCTAGAAATGTCCGGGTGAGGCGCACGTTTGCGTTAGACAATTTGTGCCTATCTCAGGACTTGTATAATAGGCTGCTGCGGATGCCTATGATAGGTCCTGGTCTCTTTGGGGTGAGGGATGTAGGCACCTCCAAGAGACTGTCACACTAGTAAACAACCAGAGGGTGCTACACGAACAGTTCGAGCTCCCTGTAGGAGGAGTCGTTCGCTGTGCGCCCCCTGCTTTCCGTCCTTAGCAGGCCCGAGGTGGTGGTGGCCAGGTCAGAGGCCAGCCACCGGTGCAGTGTAGACAGCGGCCACGCAGCACAAGCCTGTTATGGGGGGGAATCACAGGCTCCTCCAGCACAGGCAGCCGCCCGCACACTGAGGTGTGCGGGCGGGGGCCTGGCGCGCGATGATCTGGTCGTAGTAACCGTTCCTGAGGAGACCGTTGCCATGAGGACCACTCCAGTGCTACTAGAGCCAGAGACAGTGCCACTCATGCATTGCTCATGTCCACCACTCTCACTAGTTGGGGTGTCATTTGACCTTTCACAAGCTGGAGTTGGAGTGGTTGACTCAGGACTGCTTAGTCTTGCAATATGGCTTTTATGGATAATAGGACTGCCATTGCATCTGTCTCTGGTTCCGTTCTGCACTCAAATTCCAAGAGATCCTGTATCGAGGAAATAATAAATTCCTTCATACAAAAAGGAGCAATTCAACCGGCACAAAATTGTCTGGGCTTCTTCTATTCTACCATGTTTCTAGTAACAAAAAGACCATTCTCAACCTCAAGCCATTGAACAGGTTAATAGACACACCAAGTTTCAAGCGGGAAACAATCAAAACGGTGTTGGCGGGGTTGGAGAAGGGGATGTGGACAGCATCAATAGATCTGAAAGATGCGTATTTCCACATTCCAATTGTTTTTGTCGGTACCCAAGATTCGCGTTTCAGGCCTGACAGTGGGAATTCAAGGTTCTGCCTTTTGGAATCTCCACGGCTCCTCGGGTCTTCACCGGGATGGTCTTTGCTATCAGAGCATACCTCCACAGGAGAAGCATGGCAGTTCACACGTACAAAGTCGACTGACTGTTAAAAGCACACAATCAAGAAAGTCTATCAGCGAATCTGAAGATAGTTTTGAAAACTCACAGACTTAGGCTGGATAATCAACTTTCAGAAATCAGAGCTGACTCCATCCCAGAAGTTTGTTTACCTGGGCATGTTCTTCGATCTAGAGATGGGATCTGTGTATCCTAATCAGGAGAGAGTAGAAATACTCATCTCAGTGATACGATCAGGTTCTGGCACAGGTTTACTTGAGAATGCTGGGGTTGATGGCTTCTCTGGAACCAGTCATTCTACAGGCGGCCTTGCGCAGGTGGCCTATCCAGGTATTTCTCATGAGACAGTGTACCCAGAGTACAGGATCACTGGTTTCAAATGTGTCCGTGTTGGAATCGCTTACTCACCACCTCCAATGGTGGATGAAGAGGGAGAATCTCTTGTTGGGGTGATGCTCACCCCTCCCCACCCTCAAATGACAATAATATAAATGCATCAATGGAGGGATGGGGAACTTGCCTGGAAGAAGCCACAGTATCATGGCTTTGGAATCTGGATCAGTCACAGGAACATATCAACCTACTGGAATTACAGGCAGTAATTCTTGGCCTGGAACATTTCGTGGAGAAAGTTCAGGCCAAGATAGTTTTAGTTCGATCAGATAATTCAACAGTTGTGACTTACATAAACCGCCAGGGCGGAACGAAGTCGCCCAGTCTCTGTATGATGGCATGGAAATTACTTTGCTGGTGCCTAGATCACATGATCACCTTGAAAGCAGTTCATATTCCGGGAAGGCTATATCTGCTAGCAGACTCATTGAGCTGAAGGATGAATGTTTTGCATACGGAATAGCAACTAAGTCCATGTGTGGCAATCAGCTGGGAGGGAATGTATGCATACGCGTACGAATGGCAATCTACCATACTTCATTATAGTTGTTGTGTGTTGAACCCCATGGAAGGGCATCCAAAGATACCATTTCCAGTATTGTGGAATGTATCCATTTTTGCCACAAATCTGCCACTGGTAACAAGTAGACATGGCTCACAGTGTCCATGTCGTAGTGGCATCCACCACCCTGTTTACCAGAGTGCCGGTGGATGTCATTATATCGGTAACCCAGTGGCACTGTGAGTCAAGTTTCACCCACCATTATCTTCGTGACACCACTAATCTTCTCGCCCTATTGATTTTGAAAATATTAATCGCTTTGATACGGTTTTCCTGCTGTTTGTAGACAGCACATTTAATCAAGGAAAACAACCACTTGACCGTGCTACATCAATCTTCACCAAGGGGAAGTTGATGGCATTGGCAAACATTTCAAGGTCAGTCTTGTATTGTGTTGTTTGTTTGTTTTTTGTCATTGTCACGTTACCCTTCATTCTAATATGGTGATGGTTCGTGTTTTATGTGGTTCATTTCTTGAGAGTATACGAAATTGAAGCCTTTTCGTCCTATAGTACTTTAGCGAGTGTATGGGACATTGAGGTCATAATTTCTCCTTCGCCAAGGTGAGGGGAGGCTGCGAGGGGTGGGTGCACATTTGCCCAATGGTCATTACTCTCAGCCATCGGTTGTCTTACCCGATGTTCAAATCATTTCCTGGTTGTGTTATACACGATTTCAGATGTTTGTGCTTCAAAAGCAAAAGCGTGGGGGAAGAGCTGGTCTGTTGACCTCGCCTCTCCCACTGAATTCACTGACAAATTCTGGCCATATCAAAGAGTGTTAGGGAGGTAAGTATACGCTTGAAGGGAAATAAACCTCCCTAATACGGACCCGACCTCTCCACCCCACAGAGGCTCTGTCTTCAGGCTTGTAAGTTGCATTGTGTCGGCCAATATACAAGTCGAGGAAGTGTAAAAAATCTTCTTTGAATCCACATGGGGCATCCATTCAAAACTCATGAAATATGATCTCAGGAATGAGCTGAATCAAGGTTGTTCAAGGGAACTTTGGCCAAATAGTTTGGCGGCCATCTTGGATGACCTAGTTTTCGCGAAAATCACTTCTCCAAAACCACTGAAATTTGCGAGATATGATTAGTGACTAAGAGCCATTAAAGTTTGTTCAAGGGAAGTTGATAAGTACAAAATTATGGTGACCATGGACCAACGAAAATGTAGCGTGTTTGGCTTTAGAGAGGTTTTTCTATATTCTGATTTCAAATTTTCCATTTTTGAAAAGGTCAGATAAACTATTTGTCGGCCATCTTGTATCTTTTCCCCACCAAAAACCCCATGCTGAAGCTTGAATGTTTTCTCGAGAACCGCTTGGCCGATTTCAAGTATATTTGACAGGGAGCATCCTTACGGCATAGGGATTCAACTTTGTTCAAAGGAAGATATTTGGCCAGCGGCCTTCTGGGATTTTGGCTGACTTTTAGAAACTTATATAAAATCCTCTGAAATCGTTTTGGGGATCGTTCAAACCTCATAAAATATGATCTAGAGCAAGAGCTGAACCAAGTTTGTTCGAGGCAACTTGGATGACCTAGTATTCGCGAAAACAACTTTTCCAGACCCGCTGAATGGATCAGGCCAAAATTTGGCAGAGATGATTTAGGGCCAAAGCACCATTAAAATTAGTCCATGGAAAGTTGATATGTCTAAAAAAAACAAGTCCGCCATAAATCAATCAAAATTTTGCATCTTTGGCGAACATCTTGTATTTGTAGACAGGTTGGAAATCTGAGAAATATGCCTCAATAAAATGTTAGAGGCATTTTGGGGGGAAAGTCGGCAGACAACTTTTTTAATATGACTCGATGCTGCTGAATCCATTTTTGCTGTCTGCCAACCTGTTCCGAAGTTCTATAGTGACCATAATGCTAAAAACAAAATGGACGCCTCTGATTGACTTCAATGTAATATGCTGCATTCCTCTTTCACTAAACCCATCTTCGGCATTTATTATTTTGACAAATGTGCTTGACTACATCTGGACGCATCTAATAATGGATATGGTGAACTTTGTATTGTAAACAGTAGAAATGGCATCCATATAAAATTTCAAGATGGCCGCCATGATAAAGACTAGTTCACGCATTTCAGCTTCTAAGTTACATATGTGTTAAATTTAAGATATGAGGGTTTCAAATCCCTCCACACATAGAGAACAATAATTCTCCAAGTTTCTGAAGTGGTGGAAGAAGTATTTCAAGCTGGAGTCATAGAAGGAATTGCAGAACAACCGTTAACTAAAGACATGTTGATTTATTGATGCAATGAACCAATTGTCCATCGAGCTCAAGCAACCGATATGGCATTTTTCATTACACATGAGAATGAGGAAAAGATTTGCACAGAATGGATAGACAGTACAGTATGGACTTATTTAAAGTTCTCATGTTCCATTAAATGTAGACCCTTTTGCAGATGCCTGCTAATCTATGTTCAATTTACCCAGCATGCAACGTTACCCAGCATGCAATTTTCTGACTCCATGATCGTTGTAACTATTGGACGACATATTCGTTTAGTCTATTTTCTGTATAGGTCAGGATTTCTCAAACAAGACCATTTTCCCGCCTGCACGTGCAAATAGTCATTTGTCCTCCAGCTCTGGAAGCGTAAATATGCATGTAGGGTGTATTCATGGCAGTACATTCGACAGCCTGCATTTCAATACTGTTCAGCGCAAGTGTGTCAGTTTCCAGAAAATTAGAGAGAGCTTTTATATATATTTTGACAATAATTTGCGTGAAGGTTATTGCTATCAATGACAGCAACAACATTCAGTAAAATTAGTATCAAAATAATTGTTAGGTAATGCGATTACTACCGGGTACAGATTTGATAATAATTTGAATGAAAAATGTTGCTACAACAGCTTTCAGTCATATTCTAAAATAATCATCAACATTTTAATTGAATCTTGCTACAGATTTGAATATCAATTTGACTGTATGTTGTTGATTTCTCAGGCACCAGGGTCATTCCGTATAAGATGGACCAATGCCCGTCAACTCATAGTCACGGATTTCCTTCAAACTTTCTCAGTGTGAGCATATGGATGTTTTAGTTGAGCATGACAATTTTTTAACTGATATGTGAAATACTTTTTGAAAAATGCCCTCTCAAAGACCCCTATGCTAAAATTGACAAAAGTTTCAAGTACAAATCCAGTGTTTGAGACATCATATCTCATCCAATATACTGTTTACAATACTAAATCTTTTCATTCTAATGCTCTGGTCAGCATACTTGAGGAAAATAACAAGCAATATGTGTTGACTTGTTTTGGGTGTGTTTTAGGGGTCACCAAAAACGTTAAAAACAGCTCATTTTCCTGTTTCAACAAAATTTGGTGATACAGTAAAATGTATATTATAGTTGCTGTAACTAAATGATTTCTACCCAGTTCACTAGAGGTAATATTAGCTTAGTAATATTTACTAACAGCAAGGTTTGCTCATCAAAAAATTTTGGGGGCCCAATGCACCACCCCTGTTCACAAAAGAGGGCCAACTTCATCGCCTATTAAGTCAAAATAACCCCTTTCAATTTTTATTTTATTTTGGTGAATGGTAGATATATGGTCAATAGTTACATGGTTAAAACTTGCACTCTTACAGTTGTTCCCTTTTGGAGCTATGGCATATTAGAAATGTGATATTTTTGTAAAACTTGTACGATATTCCATTTTTGGGGGTTAATAATTTTAAAATTATAGGGCCTACAGGCATGAAACAAGCGATACAACCAGTTCTCCTGCTATATTAGAAGAACCAATCAGCATTCCATGGTTATATAATACATAAATATCGATTTTCTAGACCCAAAGACCTGACTCTGTTAAAATTTGACATTTTTCGCGACAATCTAATTTGTTTTAAAAAGTTTAAAATATCTCCACTTTAGCATTTTAGATACTTTTTCATCATAGGTGGACATTGAATGGTATATTATGGTCATATTAGTACAGCTACATGGACTTCTATGGCCATTTATAGACAATTTTGACACACTGCGACCAGGCCAATATGTGTAATCTCTCATACTAAAGTATGCCTAAATGTCACCCATTTCATGGAATTATTTAATAAACTGAGACAGGCATTGGTTAATACACATGATATAATATAAAAGTGTTAAGAGATAGTACATAATACTACATACCTCAGCAATAATTGATGATATGGTACATGATCCAGCATATACCGCTCCTCCAAATTATTTAAATAGTCCATTTATAAAGTCGATATCAGTTTGTGGAAAAGTGTACTGCCGGCCAGTTGCTGTCAATGGTGTTGACACCTTACTTAGAATGTCACAAAAAGGAACCCAGCACTGGTCTGTGCGCCTTGGCCAACTAAAGGATCGAGCTGGTCCATGCGGCTTCATAAACGAAATGAGACAGTCCTCATTTTCTAGACTAATTTCTAACACTATGCCAAACCACCAATTTTTGTCATACAATGCACCAACATAGTCACTCAAAGACAGTTCCATAGGGATATTTAAATTCTGAATCTCTGATGACATACCAGGTTGTGTGTTAGAAAATGACCGAGTGTATGAAACATCATCAGTTGAAATTCGCTTTACTGTGATAGAGTTAGTGTCATTTGGAACAAACGAATGGTATGACCTGGTTCCTTGCACTGTTTTGGCAAGGAGATACCGCTCTTCCAACATTGTATGATGGCTCTGGATCTCATCTTTACTAACTAAGAAGAACTTGATCTTGCTTATGATCTGTTGGCTGAATTCATACAATTCACTAGCATTTCGTATAAGCGCTGTTTGCAGACTAGCCCTTGCGGCTAAGCGCTTCACTGTGCCACCGATACCGTCGCAAACACCTTTACCATGGCTGGTAGCAAAGAAATGCCATTCTGCCTTAATATCAAAATCTGAATAATGATGGCAGACATTAATAAAGTTTTTGAAGTTCTTGTATTGTCCTGCACACCCATCACTAAAGTATTTAATTATATGAATATTGGGATACTTTTCCTTCAAATATCTTGTAAAAATCTCCTGAAAACAGTACACAGTATTTGTTTCGTGTTTCAGACACTCAGAGATGAAGCATACATTTTCTTCATTCAACTTTCCATAAGCCTTAACATAAAATGCCAAAGGATGTATCGTGACTTGAGAATTGTTCCAATAAAATCCCTGTACACAATCTTGCACAATAATGCTATAATTTTCAGCAAAGTCGAGAACAACAATGGCAGTAGTGTCATCTAAATCATGTTTGCACGCTTTCAAGAATTCACTTTGAGATTTCGCTATGAAGGAATGTGGTGTTAATTCTTGGATCCGTTGACATAATATAGAAATAAAATCTTCAACTGATACTTCTCGGCGCATGATTTCAATTCGGTCTGTGGATACCCATTCATTGAATTTAATGATGTCATCCTCATCCATGTGCTCGTAAAGGTCTTGCTCTAAGTAAGTTTTGAGAAATGTCAGTTCCTGGACACTTCACATCGTTGCAGCATGCAATTTCTAGAACTACTGTCACATACAGATTTGTCAATTAGGTTATGATAGTCTTCAGAGATAACATCCACCATAAACTTTACATTTTGGTGTTTTTCGCATACACAAACATTGTGGTTGGCGCTAGAAGAAACAGTTACACACCATTTGGGTCTTAACTCAACAAATCTAGAGAAACCAATTTTAAGTCGAGTTTCTGTTTTGAAATTAGCATGTACTTCCTTCAAATTTGTCAGGATTAGCCGTTTTTGCTTATGTTCTTTGGTACCACAAATTCTTATAGTAACAATATCATTTTTCCCGGGTAATGGTCTAGATACAGTATCATCTTGGTAGTAGTTAATAACACTATCTAGTGTATGCTGATCAAGCTTATTTCTTTTAAAGGTTTCACGATCAGCGAGTATTCCATCATTCTGCGCAAGTTGTCTGGCTTGTTTCACCATATAACGGGTAACACCACATGCCTGAAAAACCTGAACAGTTTTATCTATCGACCATGATTTAGGTGTAATAGTCAATACTTGTATCTTTTGATTTCGTGATGACACAGACAGTTTTTCATTCATGTTCGATACCAAGTAGTCCACATCTAACTTAGAATCACATGTACATTCAGTTTGTGAAGTGTCAGCAACTAATTTATTAGGTGGAAAACCTAGGTGGGATGCCACGTGACTTGTTGTTGCTTCTGCCATTTGTTTGATTTTTCGTTTACCATATGATACTTTCCTTTCTGAATGGACACTCTTTAGGGGAGAAACTCCAACTGCTGAGAAACTAGAGTTGAGGCATTCAGCATTACTGTATAAAGTATCTGCTATGGCCATTGATTCCGGTTCACTGTCACTACAATCTGTCAGGTTATTAATTTTCTGCAAACAATGATGGCCAATCTTTTGGCCAGGTTGTTTTCTCTCTCTAGTTTTCGACTGTATTAATGCCACAATTTCTTGATCTATATTAACTAGTCCCTTTTTAATAAGCTTTTTGTGAACTTTTAGGGGATCACAACATGAAGTGTTCTGCTTCATCATCGGGAATATATGCAGATAGTGTTTCTTGTGGCAACAGCACACTGTTTCTGAACTATCCTCACTCTGGCCGCTTCTCATTGCAACAAGTGTTTTATCTGTAGCCGTCAATTGTACAACATCATTTACAGAGCATTTATCCGTAAACTTATGACATTTATCATTAGTGAGACGTCCAACTGAACAAAATGTCTCTGGTAATTCAGCCATTGTGCAACGTGTCCTAGTCAAAGTTTACACTTTTCAAATTAAAAGGCCTAATTTATCATTAAAATGTATAGTGAATTATTAAATTTCTAAAGTAAATATCTAAACATTTGTGTATCAGCAACAATGTCAATGTTTCAAAGCAGTAATTATTAAACACTTTCACTGGTCATGCTGCCTAATCTTGATCACTTAAAATGCTTGACTGAACTCTTGTTGATAGCAATACTTGCATGCAGATCTCTGAGAAAAACTGAGACCATGTGACTAATCAATATCACCTCACTACCTATGTCTATTACAGCAATTGACCTAATTATATACAAAGCTCTGAAGGTTGAGTTATTTTCTCTAGATATGAAATCTCTCAGTCTTTATTAACACTGGATAACTCAAGACTGAGTGATGAGCTGTTGCAGCTCGACCAGCTTACAGGACAAACTCTGTACGTGGTGTATATTTTGAAAATGATTTGACTGAAAATTATTGATGGCTAAGTCAGCAACAACTTATAGTCAAATTGTTTTTTAAATATTCTCCAGGCAATATGTTATTCCCATTGAAAATGTTGTTGAATAATGACTTGTAGTTTACCCACAAAAATGTCAAATTTTAACAAAGTACGGTTTTGACATCTCTAAAATCCATGTTTATTTATTTTGTAAAAGGGAAATGCTGGTTGTTTCTTTTAATAAGGCAGGGAAACGCGCTACATCTCTTGTTTCATACTTCTAGAGTGTATACTTTTAAAATTATTAACCCCCCAAAATCGAATATCATACAAGTTTTTGAAAAAATATCAGATTTTGTATTTGCCATAGCTCTAAAAGGAAACAAATCTAAGAGTGAACCTTTTGGCCCTGTAACCATTGACCATATATATAACATTCACCAAAATATTTAAAAAATTGAAAGGGGTTATTTTGAAAAAAGATGTTATGAAGTCACCCCATTTTGGCGAACAGGGGTGGGGGTATGGCTCCCACAAAATTTTTGCGGAGCATATCTTGCCATTAGGTAATAAATATCACTAAAGTAGCAGTAGCTCTAGTTAACAGGATAGAAATCATTTGTGTAAACCAAATACAAATACATTTTACGGCATCACCAAATTTGGATTAAAATATGAAAAATCACATTTTTTGGCATTTTTGACGACCCCTAATACATGCCTAAAACAGGTCAGCACAAAATGCTTGTGATTTTCTCGAACTATGGTGACCAGACTGTTAAAATAAAAAGACCTAGTATTGTGAGCACGCACTGTAGTCGGTGAGATATGAAGCCTCAAACATAGAAATTTTGTTACAAATTTTTGTAAATTTTAGGCAGGCGGTATTGGATAGGCCAGTTTTCAAAAAGTATTTGACCTTTCACTATAATACTTGGAATTTCCTGTTAATACATACATATGCTTACTCTGACAAAGTTTGAAGGAAATCTGAAACTATGACTTGACGGATTTCAAAAATTTTGGTCCTTATATGGAATGACCCACCAACAACAGTGTTGAATTTTTATCCACATACGTGGAATCAATATATTACTATTGAGATAAAGTGAGCATAGACCTATATATGCTTACTCTACTTAGATAGTAATACTGAGCGCCGTATGATTCTATGGACAACAATTTGATATCATTTGTGCCGTAGTCAGCAACAACTTAGTCAAATTGCTATTCAAAACCTTAGTGAGGCTTGACTGAAATTTATGATGCAGGTGCAACAACAATTTTCATTCAAATCTTTATCAAATATGTAAGAGGTAGTAGTTGCATTACCTACTAATTATTTTGACAGTAATTTGATCGAATGTTGGTGCTGCCATTGATAGCAACAACTTACACGCAACTCTGTCAATGTATATAAAATAAAAGCTTTCTCCTATTTTCTCCTGGACATTGACACACTTTCTCTGAACAGTATTGAAATACAGACTGTCGAATGTGCATGCTGACGCTTCCAGAGCCGGAGGACAAATGACTATTTGCATGTGCAAGCAGGTTGGTTTTGTTTGAGAAATCCTGACTTGTGCAGACAATAGACTGCACGAATATGGCCTCCAATTAATTACAACGATTATGGAGTCCGAGCATTGCATGTAGCATAGCACTGCCCTCCAGGTAGCATAGTATGCTGGGTAAATTGAACAGGCATCTCGTATCTCATGCAAATGTGTCTATATTTAATGGGACACGAGAGCTTTGACAACTGTGGGTTATACATGTATATGCATGTACATTGCACACAGTGGTAGAACCATGTAGGCATGTGACACGTAGACTTAGTCAACAGTTTGTAGTGTTAGCAGTAGATAACGTGCTCTATTGTAAACGGTTAGAATTCAAATGGGCAAAGAAAGAATACCAGGACTTCCTAATCATCAGGCTTGCTGGACTTCACTGGCCTTTCTCAAGGTTATAGGAAATTCAGTCATCTTGGATTATTGGATGCATTTGTTGAACGTAACCTGCTCAGGCCTAGAGATGCTGAACGAGTCCTGGCTTGCAGCTCGTGGAGTGTGTTAAAGAAATGATAATACACAAAATAACCATCCAAGCTATGTGGAGAATTATGCCTACTGGGTGGAATTGATCAAGAAATTCCACAACTCAGAAAAGAGATAGAAGTAATTAATAATGGGGATATGGAGACGCTCATCTCTCTTCTCAAAGTGGATAAATTCAGAGATCTACTGGAATCATTTATGTAGAGTCGCTGGACAATATCAGATTCAGATTCTCTTGGAG
Organism: Chaetoderma sp. LZ-2023a; assembly: GCA_034401795.1. Lineage (NCBI taxonomy): Eukaryota > Metazoa > Mollusca > Caudofoveata > Chaetodermatida > Chaetodermatidae > Chaetoderma > Chaetoderma sp. LZ-2023a. Next base: position 30,753,003 of record CM067363.1, on the reverse strand, counting down.
TTACATACATATGGTTCATCGTGTACTTCTCTTCACCAGAGCACTTCGCAATAGAAATTGAGAACTTGAGAAAGAATTGTCATATTCCACTCAGTACTGGCCATTGCAGACTCCGAGCACATCTTTTCAATAACTAAAGATAGGATACTCTGCGATGTGCCCCTGTGGTGAATATCAAGAAAGAGTAGAGCAGCATATAATGCAGCATTGTATCCCGTATCTGCAACAACGCCTGACACAATGGCCAACGAATACTCCAATGGAACAGAAGCTGTATGGAGCTACAACGACCTGGTAACTATAGCATCCTGCATCACAGACCATTTGTAGCCAACACATGTGAACACACGAAGGAGAAAATCGCTAGATGGCGGACCCTCTATGTTAATGAGATGTATCAACTTCCAGTAGACGAGTTACACGAATTTCGGAGTGGGAACTTTGTTGTGAAATTTAAACAAATGAATCCAATGAAAGCCGAGTGGTTGAACGGAACTGACAAGAAGAGGGGAGGCATTGTTGGCATTGCCAAAACATACTCAACCGTGAACTGGTGGGCGCTGTCTTACAACCTATGCTGATATATATCCTGTGACACCAGCGACTGATAATAGAATATGATGCTGGTCGATTGATCAACCGAGATCAAATTCTTTACCATGAGCTCTTGCCAGTCTCAATTGCTCTGGCAGAAATGAATGGAGATCTGCGGACAGGATCTAAAGCAATTCTGTCTGAAGTTTTAAACACATGTTATATTCCCACCAACATGAATGCCACCAGCAGAGCTCAGCGGCAATATAACCATTGCCATTGATGACCAAGCTTTGGCAATGTATATTGGAAAAGTGTAAGGAATTGCTAGATTTGGTGATCCATCCAACGTGTCAAAAGCATTTAGAAATACTGAGCTTCAGGGGTGGGTGGTAAGGGGCAACCAATTTGCCCCGATTGACATTGCATTTGATAGTGTCCATGAAAGTACCAACAAGAAAGAGACGTGCAAAGTGCACAAGACCAATTCAAAGGGATATTGAAAATTGTGATGTACCATTGCCATCGGACTTGAATAATCTTTTGACACTGGCAGGAAATAAAGCAGATTTTATCACAACTCATCTTGGAACAGATGTTAGCACAAAGACATCCTGACAAGATGATAGGTGTAGGGGATATGTTCAAGCATGAAGAGATGGTGAGATTGTCCAATCCATACATTGAAACAGCCAAACTCCAAGCACGCCGAGAAGAGGCTGATACCAGGGTAATTGTGCATTGCGTTGAGAACCAATCCAATAGGCTATGGGTTTATCCCAGAGTCTGAGATACTGATATCATGGTTCGCCTTCTGCATCACTACCACCAAATGTTGTGCACAATATTGTGGCTCAACGCTAGCAATGCCAAAAAGAGGAAGTACATACATATTCACACAATTATCACACATATGCCATATGATTCAATTAATTCCATCCTTTCATGCTTTGACTAAAAGGGATGTAATATCATTCCTGTCACACCACAGCATGAAAACCAGATGGCGAGTCTTCAAGCAGTACCATGAGTAACTAAAGAACCTAGAAATTAGCCCTTTGATAGAGGAAACAGCAAAGAAAGCAGAACTCTTCATCTGTAAAATTTACACTGATGGACAGAATGTGGATAACTGACAAGGCTATTGTTCATCCACACCTGAGTGTCTTTGCCAAATGAATGATGCATTGTCATTCCACGGGAAAAGATCACATTATCAGCGGTAATCTGGAGGCAAGCACATCCCAACTACCCAGATCCACCCTCTCCTAAATCCATTGGTTAGAAAGATGACAATAGTTGGATACTACCAATAATGATGCGGATACAACGAACAAGGCCCGAGCACCATTGTTCTTGAAGTCAAACACACCTGAGGATTCAAAGCTGTACCTTTTAAAACTAACTGTAATGCTTTTTACAAAGGTGTTGCTCATGAATGCGCTTCATCGGATCAGCATAAATACATACCTATATTCATTTCACTTGCTGTTCTCAATAAAGTTAATATTAGGTAATACGTTTGAACCAGGTTATCAGATCATACGAAAACTGCCACCACAAACTATGAGTAGAGAGTTTCTATAATCAATGAATGGAAGATAAAGTAATCATGATTTATGTTATTTGATGGTCTATGTTGAATGGGTTTGTTTATTTTAATGTGGAAATGCCTCGGCTAACCACAGTCTTTGATTGAATCTACCCAGTACTTTGATCATTACTACATTAGTAGTAACCTCGCATAGATTAATGTTCGGATCTCCTTTAAGATTAAATTAATATAAAATTAAACATAGTGTTTTTATTATTACTTTTTGAGGGCTTGAAATAACAAGAATTATGTGGAATTAAATGTCTCTCCTGTCGCCTGTTTGTCACAGTGTCTTTGACCTTCGATCTCGATGTTATCGCACCACTTCCTAACATTATAGGTAACCGTGTATCCAAGCTTAGTTCCAATAGGATTAGAGGTCAAATGTCAGAATGACTGACCTAGTGACCTTACTATCAGCAAGCATATTCCCTATGGCATACGGAAGCATGTGTCAAGGTTTAGTCCTGATAGTATGAAGCAATTCTGAAATATAAATGTAAATGATTTGCTAACCTATACAGCTTAACATTGAAAAAGCAGAGGTCAAATAGCAATGCCAGAATGGCATTGACCTTTGGCCTAATGACGCAACTATCAGCACACATCTTCCTTATGACATAGGGAAGTTTGTGTCCAAATTTTGTTCTGTTAGGCTGAAGTAATTCTGAAATATAAATAATGCAACAACTTAAAGCCGCCGTCGTCGGAAGGATGAAACCTATGTGTCGCTTCCTGCTTCACAGGTGAGACAAAATGTCTACTCCATTGGTTTTCTTTATCTATCAGACAGCATATTACACTGTCATCATTAGAATGCTATGCAATTGAAATTTAATATTTATTAATATTTGGGTATATCTATTAAAACCCATCTTCCATGTAGCCGTAGCGGCCATCTTGAAATTCAATATGGCCGTCATAGTTATGCTAAAGATTTTAGGGAACAATATTGATTATCAGATATGAATGCCAGATGAGTTAAGAAACGTTTTATCATAAATCTAACTGTGACCTAAGGTTTTACATCAAGTGGTACTGAATATGTATATTGAAATACATTCAATGGCGACCATTTTGTTTTTTTGGACATTTTGGCAGAGTTAGAGTCTCGTGATAGTTTGGCAGAGAGCAGAAATGGATTCAGCACCCTCAAATCATTAAGAAGAAATTGGTTGTCAACCTTTCCCCAAAAATGCCTCTAGAAGTTAGATATTTCCAAAGTCTGACCAGTCTATTGCTGCAAATTTCTGAGAAAATCATAAAAAGACGAGGTTAACTACTGGGCCAATTTTAATAAAACTTGGCTAAGCCTTTCTCAGAAATTCGATTGGTAAATTTTTCCTGTGGTTATCTCGTTTTGTTCGGTTGTGCAAGTGGCCAATAATTCCAGGTGAGCATTACAGGCCCCTTCGGCCTCTTGTTTGGGGTGAAAATCTTAGATTTTATGAAAATTTACCGGAAATTGTCAAAATGCTACTCCTTAGGAGCGTGGCATAATTCAACCAAATTTGGCTTGACAGATTCTATGGTGCTAGGCGCTAGAACATCTATTCAGAATTTTGATTTGTCAAACTGCTAATTCTCCTTGGTTGCTTGACAAATATCAAACGAATTTGGCTGGGGTTCCTATCATGGTAGACTCCAGAACTGCTATTCAAAATTTTGATTGATCAATTTTCTGGGTAAAAATCTAGGATTTTATGAAAAATGTACCTGAAATAGTCAAAATGCTACTCTTCATTAGAAGGTTCAGATCAGAATTCAAGAGCACCTATGCTAAATCACTTGTTTCTGCAAGCACATATGCCACAGAAGGCCATTCTAAGAGCGATGTGCTTGCCCTGTAGGTGGGGCTTAGAATACACCTTCCGTATCCTCTGCGTGTCGTAAGAGGCGACTAAAGGAGGTAAGGGTGAGGTAACCCTGACAGAAACCTCGAGTGCTGAAGACGGAGGTTCCAGGCCGCACGGCGCACTCTAATAAACCATGGATCCACGCACTTAACGCTTATGATCATGTCGATAGTCACTTACAGGACTGGCGGTATGATCAGCGAACAAAAAGAAGAAGAAGAAGAGAGCGATGTGCAATTTAGGATTTTTCATCTGTCATCAGACCCCGATGACCAGATCTCCACGTCTTGGAGACAAGTAGAAGAAAGCCACTAGGCACAAAACATCCACTGTGTGGCACCCCTTGACATCAATAAGGTGGGGTGAGAATGCCACGAAAGAGTCTCCCACTCTATGTCTTAATTAATGTACTCTTCATTAACCGCTGGGTGGATTTCAACTTAATTTGGCAGGAATGACCCTATGCGACTAAACTTCAGAAATTAATTACAGACTTTTAATAGCTCGATAACTGTTGCTGGCCATCTTGGATTTTCCAGAAATCCTATAAAACACTTCTCTGTAGTCAATGGCACAATTTCAGTGACACTTGGGTGGAATGCGTCTATCGTGATCAACTTCAAGAGTTCTAATGAGAATTTTGATTGGTCAATTTTTTTCGGCATGGTCCGATCTTGGATTTTCCAGACATTTTCCAGCAGACTTTAAATCGCTACTACACTTTAAATCAACGACTAGATTTCAACCTAACTTGGTTGGAATGATCCTATGACGATATTCTTCAGGAAATCAAATGAGAATTTTGATTGGTCAATTTCTTTGGCAGTCATCTTGAATTTTCCATCATGTCTATTTAAATACAAATGGTACAAATGCTAATGGTCCAGGTGAGCGTCAAGCTTCACAGATCATTGTAAAGTCAAGCTTCATGGTTGCAGCACATTTCGGGGGTGGATTTCATAAAGCTTTCTAAGCTCAGAAATTTGCTAACCTCACATTTGCTTAAGCAAACTTCTCATACATGTATGAGAAATTTTCCAAAAATATAGTTAGCAGATTTCACAAAGCATATTTGCTCAGGCTAGAGATTTGCTCAATTGAGCAAATATTTTTTCATGCTGTAAGTGGCTTTTCGAATGTAGGTCGCATTTTGATTGGTCAAAAATTGACCACAGATTTATGAATCAATGAAGTCTGACTATTTTTCAAGGGAGGTAATTCAGCTAAAATCAATGTTCATTTAAATTTTTAGCTCAAATTTACTAGGTTTCTAATGTTTAGAAACAGACCGTACATATTTAAAGGAACATGGCACTCCCTTTCTTCTCTTCTTATTAGGGCTAAACAAATTACATTCTGTATAGGTATATAGATAAAAAAAACAACTTACAAGCTTGTGTCCCATAACGAATCACGGGCATGGATGGGGTCAATTCCATTTTACCAATTCAAATTCCAATTCCACCTCAATTCATTTTATCAATTCAAATTCCAATTCTGTTTCCACATCAATTCATTTTATCAATTCCAATTCCAATTCCACTCAACTTATTTTTCAGCAATTGCTCATCCGATCTCAATGAAACTTTACAAAAGTGATCTATACTATACAGGGAATTCATCTGCATAACAAAAGAATTCACTTTGGGTCATTTTAACTATTTTTTCCACGGTTTTGAACTTGAGCTTTTTTAATGTATTTTTCAAGTGCAGTTTTGTTTAAGGTTTTTAAATCAACTTATTTCTCAACAATGGCTCATCCAATTTCAATGAAACTAGAAAAGTGATCTATACTATACAGGGATGTGATCTGCGTAACAATAGATTTCACTTTGGGTCTTCAAAAAGCATGGGATTACGTGATGCGACCTGTGTGTGTGTGTGTGTGTAGGTGCGTGCGTGTGTGCGTGCGTGCGTGTGACACACACACACACACACACACACACACACACACACACCACCCCTGGGCTGGGCCCAGGGAGCCAAAGGGTCAAAATTGGCCAGTAATTATCGATTGTAATGCAACACCTCCTAGACTCTTTTAGATAGATCATAACATCTCTTCAGTCAACTACAGAATCATCGAGGTGTTCCATCGCGATCCTGAATCCACGGAAGCAACGTCTATCCGTAAGGAACGCGATAAATTCTGGATCCACCAGCTACATAGCATGGACCCAATTGGAATTAATCACGCTGATTGGTGACAATATCTACCTGAAAGTAGTACAATAAATACAATAATTTTTTAGATAGAAACTTGAAACTTTAGGGATGATTGCACATATGGGCATGGATGTGCATGACACTTGGAATTTTGGCATGCCCGCAGGGGCCTGGGGGTGGCAAATGTGGTGTCAAAAATTAAGTTTTCCCCCAACAGTTGTCATGTCACATATCATTTTCAAGCCAATGATGAGTAGACTACAGTACAAGGAATTATTTTGATCTTGGGTCACAAACTGAGGGTAGGGGCGGGGTCAAAAGTGGGCACCAATCTACTGTAATGCAACTCCTAGACCATTTCAGATAGAAACTTGAAACTTTGGGGATGATTGCACATATGGCCAGGGATGTGCATGACACTTGAAATTTTGGTATGACCGCAGGAGTACAGCCCTGGGGGTGGGAAATGTGGGGTAAAAAATAAAAATTTTCCAAAGGTGGTCATGTCACATATTGAAGCCAATGATGAGTAGACTACAGTACAAGGAATTATTTTGATTTTGGGTCAAACTGAGGGTAGGGGTTAGGGTCAAAGGTGGGCACCAATCGATTCTAACGCGACTCACATTTCACATAGAAACTTGAAACTTTCGGTATGATTACACATATGGCCATGGATGTGCATGACACATTAGAATTTTTATATCACCCCCAGGGGCAGGCGTGGGGGAAATGGTGGGCAGAAAATAAATTTTATCAAATGTGGTCATGTCACATATCATTTTGAAGCTTGTAGTTAGTAGACTATAGTACAATAAATTATTTTGTTCTTGAATCAATCTGAGGGCAGCGGCCAGTAAGGCGGTAACGATTCACCGATATATCGGTGAATCGTGATGCGCATGCTCACGATACACATATCATATCGTGACCTGTCATATCGATAAACATGCGATACAAGAAAATATGCCCATGGTGTCCTTCATATGTTAACATTGTCAGGTAAGCTATAGCTAAAGTTATGCACAAGTGCACCATTTTCACTAAATATGATCTAAATATGTTAATTATTTGTTTATCTGAACTGAGAGATGGAGAGTGGCATAAAATGGACAGATTCAGATGAAACTTAGTGAAAAAATAACATCATATCGTGTATCGTATCGTGACCAGTGTATCATGATACATATCGTATCATGGCAAAACATATCGTTACAGCCCTAGTGGCCAGGGGTCAAATTGGCAATCTAATTCTATATATGTACATGGCTTTCGCAGAATATTTAGTCCTAGGCAGACCGGGTCCTGCGGTAGCTTAAAAATGTGAGATATTGGTATCTTCTGATACCTCTTGTTTCACAGTTTTGGACTTTGAACTTTTTTCATGGTTTTTTTTGGATAGTTTTTTATGGACCACTGATTTTCAACAATGGCTCACCAGATATCAACACAATTTTACAGCAGAGTTATATACTATGCAGGGGTACTGTCTGCATCATTGCTTAAGTTTCAAGTTCAGACTATCAACAGTTTGGGAAAATTGTCCATGTTTGATTCGTTACACTGGTTTGTTGGTGCCTTAGTGAATATGCGTATTCCGAACCAATCCAAGTTTGCTTTGGCAATCCACACTATCCATGCCTTTACAGGCGAGACATTGTACGCTTCAGCGTTCTTGTTTTAATTTAACAATGCAATGACTGGCTCAGTTATGGAATCAGTCATTCGACTGGGAAATTTTCAAAAATAGTCTTAGTATACATGATCCTTCCTCAAGACCAGTGCAGAAAGCATTTTTGGTTAGCTTCGCCATTAATATTTAAGACAATTAGAGTAAAAATTGTTGTTGCCAATAGGTAGTTAAATCTTTCAGTCAAATTATTTGTCCAAAAAGTCAACAATCAGCAGATTTTATTAGTCCCCTACCGGTAAAACCGGGGCGGGGGGACTATAGGTTTTCACTCCGTCTGTCGCAGTTGGTTTTCCACACTTTCGCAGTCCTTCAAGGTATTCAACTGAGAATTGGTATATTGCTTTGTTATAAGAAGTTACAGACAAGTTCGAGTTTCAGGCGTATGCGTCAATTTAGTTATGCCCCCTTTCGACTTAAGAAATACGAAAAATATAAGCTTTCCGCACTTTTTTTTCGCACTCCTTCACGATAATTAAGTAAAAATCGGTGCATCGCTTTAGTATAAGGAGCTACTGAGCAAATTCGAGTTTCCGGCATTTTCGTCAATTTTTCATGGAGCCTTTCGACTTATGAAATACGAAAAATATTAGTTTTCCCGCACTTTTTCCCGCAGTCTTTCAAGATATTATACGGAGAATTGCTACATTGCTTTGTTATGAGAAGTTAGAGACCAAGTTCGAGTTTCATGCATATACATCAATTTTTGATGGAGTTATCCCCCCTTGCGACTTAAGAAATACAAAAAATATTAGCTTTCCACACGTTTTTTCGCATTCTTTCAAGATATTATACTGAGAATTTCTACATTGCTTTGTTATGAGAAGTTACACACCAGTGTCGGGCGTATGGGTCAATTTTTTATGGAATTATGCCCCCTTTTGACTTAAGAAATATGAAAAATATCAGCTTTCCGCACTTTTTCGCACGCCTTCAAGATATTTACGCCAAAATAGGTGCATCGCTTTAGTATAAGGAGGTACTGAGCAAGTTCGAGTTTCAGGCATATACGTCACTTTTTGATAGAGTTATGCCCCCCTTGCGACTTAAGAAATACGAAAAATATTAGCTTTCTGCACTTTTTTTCGCACTCCTTCAAGATATTTAAGCGAAAATCACTACATCGCTTTAGTATAAGGAGTTACAGAGCAAGTTCGAGTTTCAGACATTTTTGTCAATTTTTCATGGAGTTATGCCCCCTTTCGACTTATGAAATACGAAATATATTAGTTCTCCGCACTTTTTTTCATGGTCTTTCAAGATATTATACCAAGAATTACTACATAGCTTTGTTATGTGAAGTTACATACCAAGTTCAAGTTTTAGGCGTATGCGTAAATCTTTGATTGAGTTATGCCCCCTTTCGACTTAAGAAATACGAAAAATATCAGCTTTCCACACTTTTTTTCGCACTCCTTCAAGATATTTAAGCGAAAATCGGTGCATCGCTTTAGTATAAGGAGTTACAGGGCACGTTCGAGTTTTGGACATTTTCATGAATTTTGTATGGAGTTATGCCCCCCTTTCGACTTATGCAATACAAAAAATATTAGTTTTCCACACTTTTTTTCGCAGTCTTTCAAGATATTCAACTGAGAATTGGTACATTACTTTATTATGAGAAATGAGAAAAAGTTGGCGTTTCAGTCGTTTGCATTATTTTTTTATGGAGTTATGTCCCCTTTCGACTTATGAAATACAAACATATCAGCTTTCAAGACTTTTTCCTTCTCCTTCACCATATATAACTGAGACTTAGTTTATTGCTATGTTATGAGAAGTTACAGGTCAAGTTCGAGTTTCAGCTGCTTTTGACAATTTTTAATGAAACTTTTGACTGTCAATCGCTAAAGATTTATATCACCAGGTAGGGGACATGTATTGCAAGGCAATACTTACAGAATGCTTGTTTTTAGTTCATTTGACTTAATTATAGCTTAAATGCTGAATTTTTTCTGATGAATATAACTAAAGGTTTATGCCATATCTAATTATTATAGATACATGTAAACCTAGCTATATAGTAGTTTGCATTAAAAAGCATTAGAATAAATTCCAATTCCAAGTACAGTACTGAGTGAGAGTACTGAGCGCATGTATGTAGAGTTTGAATAACGCCTCTAATACAGGTGTCTGTGTTTTAAAAGCTGAGACATTTCACAGAGGGGATTGTTCAATGATTCCTTTGTTTTGTAACACAACAAAAATACTAAGCCACTCAATTCACTGTTTGCTAAAAGTCACCTGACTTAGATATCTCAGAAAATTTTAACCTATTCATTCCCATGGTGTAGGTTCCCTTGAAACAAGTTTAGCAGAGATACATCCCTCCATTGGGTAGTCTTGATAGTATCTCTTTAACTCTAAAGCAGTCATTGCTCTAGGGAACCGGTTCCTCTATTCCTATAGAGAACATATAAACGAGTCTGTGAGCATGCACACTTATGCTACTATGCATTCGACCGAGTCCAAGCCGGCATTAATTAATTTTCTGTATTCCGGGAAACACCTAACTTTTATCTCAACAAATCCTATTCATTCCATAATCTTGTGGCGCTACATCCACATTTGATTTTTCATGAATACCACAGTACAAGCGGTCTTTGTTGAATAAGTTATAGTACTTATGTAAAATGTTTATAATTTACGTGAATATGAACGGAAAGTTCGTTGTTACTAAGTTGAAAGAAAATGGCGCCAGCTTCACATTACAAGCCAGGTGGAGTCAATAACTCTGATCCTTTTTTTTAGCCACGAGGCTCGTTCCTACGAAAGGTATACTATATACCGGTTTGGAACATCTCCTACGAAAGGTATCCTACATAACATATGTAACATACCGGTTGGGAAGTTAGTGGATCAATTAAGAGTTTTGACTAGGTACGTATTTCCGAGCGTCATTCTTTCCTACATAAGGTATACTACATACCGGTTTGGATCGAATCCTACAGAAGGTATCCTACATAACTATGTCATATACCGGTTGGGAAGTTATTGGATCTATTAAGAATGTGACAGTGGTGCAAACAGGCGTGGTGGACCGGATGAACACCACAAGGATACACCACGATCATCCCCTGAAGAAAAGCGAGTGGTCCTTCTAAGGACCGTTACTAACCAACTAACATGAAACTCGCAATTACTTCATGATGACCAGTCAAGTCAGTCGTATTACAATAAAGACGAGACCATCAGTATTAATTCGCGATTCGGTGTTCGTTTTCAATTGGCGGCGTTTTTGCAGGCTAATTTAACATTACTAGCAATGGGCCGTGAAACCTTTTTACCATTTATTTAATATCTTATAAAAATTACTCGAGATTTTATGTTTTCTAATACCTGGCGGGGTTATTCGACGCAAGTATTTTTTATGGCCTTAGTTTCATGAAAAATTTAAACATTGCGTTGCTATGGGATATCCTCGTTAGTGTGTCGTAAATTGGCAAATGTTGGACGATCTCGGAATGCCCGGATGTTCAAAATTACGATACTGATTCGAATCCTCGTAATCGTATAACCCTCTTTTGTTAGATAGGCTATTAAGCCTGTGCCAGATTATCAGGTTCACTTGATTTGTAAATCTAGCGAGAAACTTGCGTTCACTTGATTTCTAAGTCTAGCGATAAAATTTATCATATATATTACTGCATGGTTATATTGTAATGTGAGTGACCAACATAAAATGATCTAAAACGTAATGCGATGTTCTAGAAAAATTGCATGAACGGCCGATAATTAAACTGGGTAGCCAGCGTCTATTGTTAGCGAGCCGGACAGTGGCAAAGTAAATCTCCGTTTGGAGGCGCTGACGAGAAGCGTAGATCTCATTGCCGAATTTCCGATTCCAGGATATCTATATCCGAGTACTCGCTTAAGCTACTTCATTAAAATTTGCTTTAACCTAATCTGGTCAGATAATATCACGTGATTTATATATCATGTGATTATCACGTGATTCTGATTTATATATTATAAAGACGACATTTATGTCAAGTTAGGATTAATTTTGAGGGAAAAAACAATCTTTATTAAAGGATACGCAATATTTAGGCTGCTCAATTTAATAATTTCACTTCTGCGAATGATGTTTTGAGGTATACATTAAGCATAGCCGCGAGGTGACAATATTTGTGAAGGGTTTTTTCGTGGTATCTTCAGACGTTAAGATGTTTAAAAATTCAGAGGAAAATAAGTTTTATCCTTGTATATAGTGCGTGCAAATTTTTTAGAACATGTAAATTGAGCATAAATGTGCGACCTATTTATGGATTTTTAAGTAAATACGCCACTCCCATATTTGCTGGTACTCATTCAGATTCAACTTATTTCAGTTGCAACTTATGACTAATAACTTCGAGAGTTAAATGGTTGATATTTTGATAGTAAACGCTACAAACTTTGATGACCAAGTTTTACTATATCAGAGATGTGTGTTGATCTCAGTGTTTTAGTAGCAAGCATAGCCTTTGGATCAGGAAAGTTCTTGACTATCAGCCACTTTTATTAGCCCTAAGATGGGGTTTTTCCCTACTTAATGTATAATCTAATCTCTCATCATTTTGTAAATTCTTTCTGCGGGTACTTAACTTGGGTGAAATTGGATATATAGAGCACGTAACCAGGCTATGAGGAATCATTCTATCGGCTCTCAATCGATTAATTGTTATAGTCAAATATAACATTCTGCTTGCAAATGGACTATTACTCGTGGAAATCATCTGAAAGTCTAGAAGAGGGGGAGAACTAACCTAGTTAGAAAAATTTTCTCTCTAAGGGGTGTGTAAACTGTGAAATGTTGGTCTGAACATGTTGTTTCCACACCATCTCTTAAAACATTCGAAAATGGTTTAGGTAGGCTTTGGCATAGTCAAGCCAATGTATGACTACACCGTACACGCAACCCATGACTAGAAGTGACGGCACAGGCATGGAGATAAATGAAGAAGAGATGACCATGAGGCCTAATTGTCCTGTGCTCAGTATTATTACCTAGATTATAACTCAATTTTTATGGCATAGCAAGTGATTATAATTAAACTTCTGGTTTAGGTATGCCAAATCAAATCACTTCTGCTGTTTTGCTGGTATTGTTTGTTTCTAAATCACTTGACAGTTTAAATGCCCTATTTCAGGGGCTCTTATTTTTTATTCTTTAATTCTTTATTAGTTGCTCTTAGTGCAATGGCTGAACCATCCAATTATCCTCATCCTTCGAAACCTTGTGTACACCCAACTCTTCGCATTTATCTTCTAGGAATGATTTAATTTTTTCTTATGATCCTAGCAGTGCTTTTGTCGTTTTGATTTCACTAGATTTCGTTTTGCGCCTGAATCTTCTCATGTATTACACTCTTCCTATCAGCCTCCATCTTTCGACCTGTTCTCTCAAAAAATTGGAATCAATCATCTTTCGATTCTCCTAATATCAATCTGCAAATAAGCGCGTCAGACTTTATTATTTTAATTGTGAATAGTGGTTTGCTATCTTTTAGTATCATATCTGGCCTGATTTATTTTTAACATAGTTTTTCAGTCTCTTTTCTGTCAGTAGGATCCCTCGCCATGATGAAGCATATCTATGGGTGAATGTAAGCTTGTCACAATAACAAAATCTTTTTTGTCTTATCAAGATTTACACCGCTCCTTTCTCGAGTTCAGTAGAAATTTTGATCTTTTTATTTGTCTAGGGATATATCTATTTCTATTATTGAATTATGGAGAGGTCTTCTCAGCCTTATCTATTCAAGCCTATTTTTTATTCTTCTAAATTCTAACTTTCCCAGGCATTATTAAATAAATTCCTCAAGGGGGCCTAACCAAGATGATTGGATTATTGCCTTCGCATGGATTGTGGAATATGGTTTTTTCCTTTCACCCTTCTGTGTAGTTTCAGTCCTTTGTCCTTATCCATCATTGATCTGGTCACAGGTTTGATGGACTTCTTTCCTGTTTAATCATCTGATAAAGATATTAACAATTGGGCTCATATCATACTAGCTTTGTTTTAAAATTAGATTTGTAAAATAAGATTCTGCAGGTTTATTCTGGTCCTAGCTGTCATGCTTAAGCGCTTCTATATAATCTCTACTCTATCAGGGGTGGGATGGGTATAGCTAGCCTCATGCATGTCTTAGGTAGCAGATTTCCTACATATAAGGTACAATCAATGTAGTCATTGAATCCCCCTTTTTTCTATCAAACCATGTTGGTCTCCTTTGACATTAGTCCTGCTTCTGTTCCTGATCAATAATTTTCTGCTCTTTTCAAGTAGGATACAGTGGAGGAATGGCAGAATCCAGACTTTAAGGATTATGATGTGCTGGCAGATCATCTTTTATAGGGTCTCGGCTCTTATCTTCAACTCATATATTTATCCTTTTCTGACAACTTCCAAAAAATTTACACTTCATGATTTAATACTAATTCTGTTGTATATTTTGGAATTATTTTGTCTGGAACCCATGGCTGCTTTGATACTGTTTGAGACAAAAATTACTTAGTCAATCGTTTTATATTCAACTCTTTTCCTACTATGTTGTCTCAGAAATGGAGTTCATCGATGAAAGGAATAATATGGACATGGAGTCATTTTGCCTAGTCATCACTGGTCTAGTCAAGGATAAGGGACAGTGTTTTCTGATATTTCTATATATACAGAATTTGTCCTAACTGGATCTGGGTTCTTTTAATTACATCATAGCCAGTCTGGGATTCCTCTGGCTTGGAAGGTTGCTTAATTGTGTTAAAATTTGGGCCGAATGGAGTCAGTTTTGTGTACGAAGGTCAAGTCTGGTAATTCAGAATTTTGTCCCTCACCACGACTGCATACACTGCATTTTCATTCGTTGGGTGTCATCGGTACCAATTCACCAGTTTATCCATCTGCAGGTCCAGTTTGATGTCTTGTTCTTACGTGTTTGGGGGAGGGGATCTCGTTCTTGTGTCTATGGAATCAGATAAAGTAGTCTTACTACTCTCTTCCTTTTCAGGAACTAGAACAGGAACTAATACTCTAGTATTCCTCTTCAATACTCAGGAATATTGGAGAATGAAGAGATATTGTCTCTTTCACAAGCACCTATCTGCTCATGCAGTCATTTTTATAGTAGTGACCTTCATCAACAAGCAGGGCAGTTGAGGTTATCATATTTTGTCTGGAGTCTTGGTCTTCCTCCTGCGGTGGAGATGTCAGCAAAACTTTCAGCAGCTCACATTCCAGGTAGAATGATTTTCCTTGTAGCTCATTTATTACATCCCATTAAGTTTCTACTCAGTATAGTGTCCAGATTTGATGTTCATATTCTTCCTCCAGGCTAGGCTCTGGCGGTAGATGCTCTGGCCCAGTCATAGACTTCACATTTTTTTTTAAATTATCTTCAATTTAACTTTCTAGTGCCAATTGTATTTAAGAACTTTTGTCAGCGGTTTCTAGTACAATTGTCTTTAAGAACTTTTGTCAGCAGAATGTATTATCCCTTTAATCACTCCTGCTTGGCCCAATGAGAGTTATTCAGTGGATCTCGTAGTCCTCTTTGTGGAAATCCAAAGCGTCTTACCAATTTTGCTGATTTTCTATCTCGTTTAACAGCAGCTTTCAGTTCATCATTCCACAAATCTTCAATATGTATATATGGTATTTTCCAAGAGACATGTTTTTCAGAAATTGATTTTTTGTCTGAACTTTAGTATTCTTAATCAATTCAAACTATCTGTTACAGGAGAATTTACCAGAGTATATTTAAGGTTTTCAAATGGTTGTTAGAACAGCACATTATCTCGCCCGATTCTGCATCCCATCATCAAGTCATAGATTCATGGCATATTTTTTGATGATTTAAATCCCTGTATGCTGGGGTGGTGTTATCGTTTTCACTAGCATCTATCCTTCTTTGTTTTCTAGAAGCCGGTTTGAGAGTTATTAAGTATTTACATCATTTATCCATGGTACCTGTATTTTTAGGGTATAGCACAAAGGCAAATACCTATAATAAATTCCTCTATTAATTCATTCTTGGGTCCATCTGTTTAATTGTATAACTCTGAAATCATTCTTTTTGTACTAGCGGCCGCGTTTGTTAGATGGCATTTTGATATTCATATTCTTTTTGTGAATGATCTTTTCTAGGTGGTAGGAGATCTGGCCTCATTCTTTGCCCTTGAAGAGATCTTATATATATAAAACCTAATTAATTGTTTTCAATCCTTTCCGAAAACTATGCCCAATTTAAAAGATCTTTTTGAAACACCGTTCAGGTTACTTATGCAAATTTGTTTAGTAAGCGCGCATCTCATCAACTGGATTACAGACACCATTAATCGACACTAGAATGTATCTCCAGGAGACACTCAGTAAGTGTTAAGGCACACGATGTTCGTGGTATGGCCTTCTCCTTCACATTCTATGCAGATCTACCGTTCAGATTACTTATGCGAATTTGTTTAGTAAGCGCGCATCTCATCAACTGGATTACAGACACCATTAATTGACACTAGAATGTATCTCCAGGAGACACTCAGTTTGTGTTAAGGCACACGATGTTCGTGGTATGGCCTTCTCCTTCGCATTCTATGCAGATCTATCAGTGGACGACATTATGTAAGTTGCAGTATAAATGTCAGATTCTACATTATTTTTATCTGAAAGATCAGATTCAATTCACAATCTGACATTTCTCGTTTCGCCACTCAAACCTAGGCTCAATTGCCTAGATTCTTTAGTCAGCCGTCTTCTTCACCATCTCACGGCTGTTTTTAAATTCTCTTTGCTGAGATTTTCTAATTATCATTATATTATTGTATTTTATTTCGAACATTTGTTTGTTCGTGCTATTTCAGCACTTCAGCGATTTAGTTGGTTTTAGTATTTTTGGTGATTAACCTTTCATTCCTGATTTGCAATTTACCAACCCACCTAGTATTTGGGCTCTGACCAATTCTATGTTTTAGCAAACAGTGAATTGAGTGGCTTAGTATTTTTGTTGTGTTACAAAACGACCCAGACGTATATATACTGGTCTGGTGTTTTGTTAGCTTACTAAAATACTTACCACTCAATTCACTGGGGCCCACCTCAGCCACCCTGCATCGTTAAATTGCAAATCATTAAAAATTTGTGGAATTAATTAATGACGGCTTGGACTCGGTCGCATGCATAGTAGCATAAGTGTGCATGCTCACAGACTCGTTTATATGTTCTCTATAGGAATAGAGGAACCGGTTCCCTAGAGCAATGACTGCTTTAGAGTTAAAGAGATACTATCAAGACTACCCAATGGAGGGATGTATCTCTGCTAAACTTGTTTCAAGGGAACCTACACCATTGGAATGAATAGGTTAAAATTTTCTGAGATATCTAAGTCAGGTGACTTTTAGCAAACAGTGAATTGAGTGGTAAGTATTTTAGTAAGCTAACAAAACGCCAGACCAGTATATATACGTCTGGGTCGTTATGTAGGAGGGTATAATTACAGGGAAATTGTCTTGTAATTGTACTGCTTTCTTCACCCATTTCAATCCATGCAGATGATAGTTATTACTTTACTGAATACTATTGCTAGCATCTTGTGATGAATAATTTTAGCACAATTTGGTTATCTTGGTTCTAGCTTATATATTTGAAATCATTTTTCCTAATTTGTATGGTTTTATAGATAGCATGATTTCATACAGATGAAATCCTGTTTCCAGGGAATGCAGAATGAAATAAGTTCTCTATCAGAGGCTTTGATTGAATAAAGGAAGCACATGTACAAAGCTCACATAGAATTAAAAGGTTAATTGGTCACTGGTCAGGGAGAACTGAGTTAATTCAATAATGTATTAAAGTTCATAGCATTTTTCAGATCTTTATTTTCTCAATTCAGAGAGTGAGAGATTATTTTTGAAAATTTACCGCTGGGATTACTGGCTCAGTTATCCAGCTAGCCACTCCAGTGGTAAATTTTAAAAAGTAGTCTTCCATTGGCCTGCCAATGGACATTTCTCAAACTCATTGCAGAAGGTGTTTTGGTCGGCTTAGGTGTTAAAGGGTTAAAGGCTAACTTGCTCATCACTGAATTATCAGTGTCTCAAATTCTAGTCTTCAAACCAAACATATAACTAAGTTGTTAAAATTAATTTTAATAGAAACTGTTGCAGCCATTGGAGACAAAAGTATTCAGTCAAATTAATTTTAAAATATTCAATAACGCATCTAATAACAGCTGGCATAATAAATATCATCAACCTGCATATAGAATGAAATGTGGTAAATGGTATCATACAGATCATTTAGGATGAAATGCATTAAGGGCATATAAAGAGCAGTGTATAATTTACAGATATCACATGTACATTTTATAGCCAACAATGTTCAGAAAATCTATGACAAATATGACTGGAATTGAATTGGAATTTATCAATTCCGTTCAATTCAAACTATCAAATCCAATTCCAATTCCGGTGTCTTTAAATTTATCAATTCCAATTCCGGAGTCCTCAGATTTATCAATTCCAATTCCAAAATTGAATCAGAATTGACCTCAACCCTGATCACGGGGTTGGTATATGGCCTTTATAAGGTAAGGCCAATTTTTATTATTTTGTTTCATAGTTTTGACTACCATGGGTGTTTGTTGTTCAAATGGTGAGATGGGTAGAATGGGCAAATAAAAAACATTCATAAAGCTGAAACTTTCTCATATAATTCAGTAAAATTGACGGATATAACCCTTACCACTCTGATGTCAAAATTTTACATTTTCAAATTAATGTAAAAGATGAACTGGTGTTCATTTTTCAACAAATTTGGTGGAAGATGGGGCTGTCGTAGACAGCAACATCTTTCACCAAAATTGTTTTAAAATGTACACCAGTTTCTTTGTTACTGGCACCGTAAAAAGATAGAATGTTGACATCAGAGTGGTAAGGGTTAATATTCGTTTGTCTAATCTAAGTGGCTATTTAGGTCTTTAAATACCATTTTCATGAATAAATCACTTCACTTTACATTTTTATTAATGAAAGTTGTGGGGATAATTCATGGCTAATAATTTCTAGGAATTCTAAGCAATTTTCTTTTGAATAATCCTAAGCAAATGTTTTGTGAAATCTGCTAAGGCTGATTCTGAGCAAATCTCTAAGCTTTATGAAATCCACCCCTGGTCATCCTTGCATTATAGCATCTTCAGTAAAATCATTTGTAACACTTGAATACCTTCCTCCTACTGCATCTGCCACAAGATTCCACTGCCTAAGAGTTTCCTACTAGATGATGGTGTGGCTTGGTACAGAAAAACATGTGGATGTCTTGAATTGAGGTTGGTCACCAGAAAATTGTTGGTGCCAGTTATGTCAGTATGGCAGGAGAGATTTTAATATGCATGGAAAATAAAAACATTTAGGAGGGAATCTGTAAGCCACGCCCATCTAATCCTGGTATCGTAGGCGGCCAAGAAGTATAAATCCTGGATAAAACGACCAGACGTATATATACTGGTCTGGCGTTTTGTTAGCTTACTAAAATACTTACCACTCAATTCACTGTTTGCTAAAAGTCACCTGACTTAGATATCTCAGAAAATTTTAACCTATTCATTCCCATGGTGTAGGTTCCCTTGAAACAAGTTTAGCAGAGATACATCCCTCCATTGGGTAGTCTTGATAGTATCTCTTTAACTCTAAAGCAGTCATTGCTCTAGGGAACCGGTTCCTCTATTCCTATAGAGAACATATAAACGAGTCTGTGAGCATGCGCACTTATGCTACTATGCATGCGACAGAGTCCAAGCCGTCATTAATTAATTCCACAAATTTTTAATGATTTGCAATTTAACGATGCGGGGTGGCTGAGGTGGGCCCCAGTGAATTGAGTGGTAAGTATTTTAGTAAGCTAACAAAACGCCAGACCAGTATATATACGTCTGGTCGTTTTGTAACACAACAAAAATACTAAGCCACTCAATTCACTGTTTGCTAAAACACAGAATTGGTCAGAGCCCAAATACTAGGTGGGTTGGTAAATTGCAAATCAGGAATGAAAGGTTAATCACCAAAAATACTAAAACCAACTAAATCGCTGAAGTGCTGAAATAGCACGAACAAACAAATGTTCGAAATAAAATACAATATAATGATAATTAGAAAATCTCAGCAAAGAGAATTTAAAAACAGCCGTGAGATGGTGAAGAAGACGGCTGACTAAAGAATCTAGGCAATTGAGCCTAGGTTTGAGTGGCGAAACGAGAAATGTCAGATTGTGAATTGAATCTGATCTTTCAGATAAAAATAATGTAGAATCTGACATTTATACTGCAACTTACATAATGTCGTCCACTGATAGATCTGCATAGAATGCGAAGGAGAAGGCCATACCACGAACATCGTGTGCCTTAAAACACTATGTGCCACAATCAAGTTACGCATGAATGATCACAACAGCCGTCTTGTGGTTAGTGGCAGTCAGAAGGTCTTGAAAGGTCTGAGCCAGTTGATGCATGCCGAAATAGTATAACAAAAGACATCTAAATGTTCTGGTTTAAATTGATAATAGGCGTGTACATGTATGTGTACATTGACAGATTGTATGAAAGAAAATTAGGAAAAACTGTTGTCAAATGCCACCTGTCACTTGCATAATCTATATTTAATTATTCTCGTGATCATTGTGGAATCTTGTATAAAAATGAAGGTTTTATATTATATTGATTGGGAGATCGTTGGTGGGTGATGCCCACGAGAATATTGTCTGTATGCTGTTGTTAAATTTACATGAAGAAGAAGGATATATGATATAAAAACTTAGTGTTGTCAACCTGTTATGATGTTAAAAGTTAAAGCATAGCCTAATCTGAGAAGCTGTATGTTAGTCAATGAAGACAATTGTGCAGTCAGTCAGTGGAAGTCGATAATTTAGTCAGTCAGTCGGTCGGTCCGTCAATACCTCGGCCGGTCTGTTAATTAGTGAACCGACCATCCTGGAATATTCAAGTTTGGCAGTCAATCTGTCACTAGACAATGGACAATTGTATTCATCCGTCAGTCAATCATTCCATCGTCAGCTCGATCAGTAGCTTCACCCCCCCCGAAGCCGTAGACACTTATATACATCTGTCCGACGATCATACCACCATCTGTAGGAGTAGATGGAACGCAAATAGTCCTATACGCGAAATCAGCCAGGAATGCAGCCTCTGACAAACTTCTACGTATGATCCACTGCAATTTTATCTGTAGAGGATACAGACTGCCATGTACTGTGGAAATAGAGAATCTTGAACAAGTCAACCTGAATATTGTGAGAATCCTAACAACAACCAGGCTATTAACCCTTTACCCTCAAATTTATCCAAGAAAATTTAAATTTTCCCATAAAAAGTGTCCATTTGCTAGACAGAAGATAAGACTATTTTTTCAAATTTACAACTGGAATTACTGGGGCGGTTATCGAGCCAGTCATTCCAGTGGTAGATTTTCAAAAATAATTTTCTTTCGGTCTGCAATTATGGTCATTTCTCAAGACCACTGCAAAGGCCGTTTTCAGCTGATATGGGTCTTAGGGGGTTAAAAAAAGTTTGCCAGTGATGATTGATGTGACGAAAATTTGTGTTTCAGTTATTGGATTCTTTAGCTCACTCCCAAACCACCGCATAGACAACACTGTAACCTAGAATTGACACCATCTTAAATTTCTCTGTTACCAAATAACCCCATAGCATTCTAAGTAGACTCATCTGGTTGCTAGACCACCAGAAACTCGGGGTAGACACCAAAATCACCAGTCCACTATAAGAAATTAATAACTTGTGTAAATTTCTAAGTTTATGACGGCCATCGTGTATGGCATGTTAATTTCTCAAATATCTTATGAACCCAGATCATTTTACCATGTCTTATTGTGTTGCTAGGATAAAAAAATTGAGGGTAGACACCAAAAACTTCCAGTTTAGAATGAATAGTTAATGGCTTATGGCAATTTTTACGGTTTGGGCGGCTTTCTTGGACGCCATGTTGGATGTCTCTAATACCATGACAGTCTACCTAGTCTTAATGTGTTGCTAAGCTCCACAAACGGGGTTGGGGGTGGGGTGATAGGCATCAAAATCGTCAGTTTAGTATGGATAGTTAATGACCTATAGATACCTTATGATGGCTATCTTGAAGGCCATCTTGAAAATTATAACTTTCTGATCATCAGATTTTAGTAGATAGTGTGTTCTCTAGTACCCCCAAACCTACCATAAATTGTTTAAAAACATTTTGGAGCAATTTTTGCGATGTGAAACCATATAGTGGCCCGACTATTAGACAGTTATAGAGCAATGTCTGTTTGGATTTCAAATGTTTGATGATCATTCGGCTAATATATATATATATATATTTTGATTTTATAAAATATATGCATATGTCGTGTTCTTTTATTTTAGTTGTGAAAGTAAGATTGTTGATGAAGATGGCGGTACAGTTTACAGTTCCAATACAACAGGTAACTCATGGCTCGAAAATTAGAAAAATATTGTGGTTGCCCCACCCCCCACCACCGAAGTGGCAAGTCTGCCATTTAAATTAGGTTGTCCAACTACTTCCAGGTTGCCCCATTTCTGTAAATTCTATTGAAAATATGTATTGGTGAAAGGTATACCGACTACTACAGAATCCTTGTAAATACCAACTCAACCATTATAGGGAATATTAATATCATTAATATGCTATTAATGCAGGAGAGGGAGGGAGTCTCTGGCCCAGCCTGCTTTCACATCCGTCTGTTAATCCCTGAATACACCAAAGCAGGAAATAACCACCCAGTGTTTTGTCGGTATCTTTTGTAAATACATGTCACTGACCCTTGGCCACACCTGTGTGGCTTCCCCTGGACTCTTGCCATCTCATCCGCACTCAATCCCAGTTATAGTGCGCAGTTCCCAGAGCCAATCCCAACCCTTCGTATGGTTAACCACGCCCTACGCACACGTGCACTTCACCCAGGGTTGGAATAGGCGACCAATGGGAATTGAGTATTGTCATTCTTAAATTACTGTCCAGCCATATCTCTTCAGTACATAAATTTAATTCTCCCATCACTCCCTCCCTGTGCATATCCTTACATTGGCGTATCACCCTCTGAAGGGTGTATCATATCGGTTGTGTATTGTATAGTATATATTTAATCTTGTTCATAACATATTAAATTGTTTGTTGTAATATAATATAGTTTGTAATATATCATTTAGTTTAGTATTTACAGGGATGACCATAGATTCCAGTATTGTCATGTCATATATTGCTGTTCTAATCTGTACCTGGGACCATGTCTCCCAGGGGTTGTTAATATGGATAAATCTATGGTTTTTCTCTTGTTTTGCCCAAACAACTCTTGTACGTTTTGCTTTACCTGCCCGTATTGGTTGGGATGGAGGGCTCTGACCCCCCCCCCTCTTCTGCATTAATTTAAGTCTTCATCGCTCTTGTCAGCTAAAAATGGCTTCTGCAGTGGTCTTGCGAAATGTCTATTTGCAGACCAAGAGAAAGACTGTTTTTGAAAATGGACCTTTCGCAAGACAATTGAAGAAGCCTTTTTGGCTGATAAGAGCGATAAAGGCTTAATATAATGGTTGATTTAGTATTTCCACGGATTCTGTAGTCTGTATACCTTTCAGGAATACATATTTTAATAGAATTTAAAGCAATGGGGCAACCTGGACGTACATACAATATTTTTCAAATTTTCTGTGGCATAGCTAGAACGGGATTCGTCCATTAAAATACTATTTTCTTTCCTTTCACTTTTTATACCCCGCCAACAAATTTGGCGGTGTATTAAGTAATGGTGCTGTCCGTCCAGGCGTGCGGGAAGCAGAGTGGGTTCTGGATGATAACTCTGTTACCGTTTGTCGCATCGCATTGAAACTTCATAGGATAGTTGGACTAGGTCTTGGGAAGAAACCTATCGAAATCGACGATGATACGAAATCCAAGATAACCGGCAGCCACCAGTGGCCATCTTGAAAATTGGTTTCCAGATGATAACTCAGTTACCGTTTGTCAGATCACTTTGAAACTTCATAGAGTGGTTGAACTAGGTCTGGGAAAGAAACTTATCAAAATCGACAATGATCCAAAATCCAAAATGGCCGCCAGCCACTGGCGGCCATCTTGAAAATTTGTTTCCAGATGATAACTCTGTTGTTATTACACCACAAAAACATCCATTACCGTTCAATCACTACTTGCTAAATCAATTATCTGCATTTAGCTATTAGAATAAGATTTTTATACCTGCATACACACCTCCATGATAATATTGGTTCTAAGTCTTTAATAATAATGAGTAAGATAAGTATAGGTCTCTTCCTTCATCCTCTGCTCCTTCTCCTGCTAAAGTTTTCTTCTAGTCATGGTCTCCTTCCTCTTTCTCTCTTTCTTCTTTTTTCCCTCCTCTGAGGTTTTCCCGTAGTTCATCGTCTATCTATCCTATCCAGGGATCTTCTGGTCCTGTTCTTTCCTCTTTATCTTCCATTCTTCTTAATTCCTCTCTTCCTCCTTCTTCTTCCTCTTTTGATCATCTTGATCTGATTGTTTCTGTCGTTCTCTCTTTTGAACTTGAGTTTCTAATTGTTGATTAAGGTCTGGCTTTTTCATTGTTTTCTGTTTTTAGGGATTCGTCCCTTGTTCGTTCTTTCATGTCAGCTTTTTTCTCTACTCTTTCCATGTCCTCTGGTCAGGATGTTGTATCTGTTCACATTCCTTCTGATCAATCTTTTTCCTTTTCTGATTCTTTACGTTTTTCTACCCTTCTAGCTTCCATGAGGCTTTGCTCTCCTCTTTCCATTTGAACTGTTGATTCTATGGCCTCTGGTGACTCTTCTCATCTCTTTTCTTCTTCATCTCCTAATCCTTCTTCTTATTCTTCTATTCCCTAGTCAGTCAGGGCTGAGGAGATCTTGTCCAGTCAGGGTCTCTTCGGATGTCTAGTCCCTGTCTCTCTGGTAGATTGCTTAGACTCTCTCTTCTTTTTAAGGACGAGTTTTCTATAGTCCTTCCTTCTTTTGTGTCGGCTCTTTCCTCTTTTAATTCCTTTTGCTTGCCTCCTCTGGTCCTTTCAATTGACAATTTGATCATTATCATGTTAGTTTTCTTTGTGAATTATGTTAATTCTAGGGAATTTATACATATATGAGAGCGTTCAGCCTAGGGTAGGTTTTCCTTCCCTGTCATTAAATCTTAGTAAAATGATCTCTGTTCACTTTGAAACATTCATATCTGCATTAATTTTAATTTAACAAGGGGTATGTCATGATTAAATCTCATGATTCCTACTCCCAAGTCAAGATGGAGACCATCTCCCAGATCTTTTCCAATCTAGATCAGGGTATGTGGTCGTTTCCATTGACCAAAATGACGGCTTCTTTCATGTTTTCATTTACCCTTCCTTCAGTAAATTCCTGAGTTTTGCTTACTAAGATTGAGTTTGGCAGTTTCGCGTCATTCATTTGGCCTGACCACAGCTCCTTTTCTTTTCTCACATAGTCTCAGCCATGGCAGAAATTTTCACCGTCGTACTATCCATCTCCACGTTTATATAGACGATTGGTTAGTAAAGTAAGTTTTCTTCAATTCTTCCAGAGGTTTGCAGTCTGGCATGCAACCTAGGGTGGATTTTAAATCTAAAGAAATCAAGCCTAGTTCCATATCATATCCTTACGCATCTAGGCGTTTCTTTCGACCTGGCCTGTGGTCTAGTCTTCCCCTCAGATCCAAGGATAGAGGCTTTATCAGTGGCAATGGAAATCCTGTCTTCTCCCATGGTAAGAGCAAGATTCTTTTAAGAGTGATAGGACTGATGGTCAGCGTAGCGAAAGTAATTCCTTGGGCGGCGCTGATGAGAAGACCCTTCCAAATGTATTTAATGTCCCTTTGGAAGCAGTCAGTCCACTCTATTTACCATCAGATTCCCATCAGAGAACATTTAATCCCTCATCTAGATTTTTGGAGGGATCGTTCTCTGGTTCTGATGGGTGTTCCACTGGTAAAGTCCCCCTCAGGCGATTATCTTCACAGATGCTTCCCAGGAGGGTTGGGGAGCAGTCTGGGACTCCCTGTCAGTTTCCGGTCTTTGGTCCCTGGAGGAGTTGATAGCCCATATCAACATTCTGGAGTTGTGGGCTGTCAAGAAGGCTCTCCTTTCATGGCCAATCTTGTGATAGGTCTCAAAGTCTCGATTCAGTCGGACAATTCAACATTGGTGTCTTATATCAACAGGCAGGGAGGTACAAGGTCGTCTCTCCTTTGTCAAGAAGTGTGGCATCTTCTCTTGTGGTGCCGCAAGAGGCAGATTTTTCTAGTGTCCTCCCATGTCCCAGGCAGTCTGAATTTTCTGGCGGACCAACTGTCATGTCCCAGTACGTTCGCAGTTAAAGAAGTCGGTTGTCAGAGCATTTTTCAGTCTTATGGATCGTCCTCTGGTAGATCTGTTCGCGACCTTTCTGAATGCCCAGATCTCCTCTTACATGTCTCCTTTTCCAGACAGTCAAGTCCTGGCGGTGAATGCTCTGTCTCAGTCCTGGACAGGAATGTTCGCCTATGCCTTCCCTTCAACAATTTGATTCCGTTAGTCTTGAAGAAGGTCAAGGACCAAAATTGCGAGGTTCTTCTGATAGCTCCCTTTTGGCCCAAGAGGATTTGGTTTATAGACCTTCTGGATCTTCTGGTAGACTTCCCTCATCTTCTTCCAGTATCCCAGGATCTTCTATCTCGAGTAAGAGGTCTTTGTGTGCATCCAAAACCAGAAATTTTCAATCTGTGCGTCTGAGGTCCTCGAGAATAAGGCTTCTTCAAGATCTCAGAAAATTATTGACTCTGCCAGAAGGGAATCGACCTGTCGAGGTGTTTTTTTGGTGAGTGGTTTTCAGACCAAGGTTTCGTGCCCGATTTTGTTTCTATTCCACTAGTATTAGATTTTTTTTTATCCTATCTGTTTGATTCTTTACATTTGTCACCTAACACGGTCAGAGGATATAGATTTTCTCTGGCATCTTCCCTTCCTTGTCTTCGGAATGCTGATGTCAAGGATACTACGTCTCTTAATAGTTTTATTAGAGGTCTAGGTAATATTCGTCCTCCGATTGCTAGCCTTTACCTTCCTGGAATTTGGCTTTGGTTCTTCAAGTTTTAGCAGGTCGCCGTTTTGAACCTATTTCTTCTATCAGTATTAAGCTTTTAACTCTCAAAGCTGTTTTTTCTTGTTGCTGCTGCCTCTGCTAGAAGATGTTCAGAGATTCATGCTCTTTCTGCTGAAATGGATAGATTTATAGTTTCAGAAGACGGTTTACTTTTATATCCCAGAAGGGACTTTTTGTCTAAAACTCAGTCTAACCGCTTTCCTGCTAGTCCGATCATTTTAAAATCTTTATC
This sequence comes from Chaetoderma sp. LZ-2023a, assembly GCA_034401795.1. NCBI lineage: Eukaryota > Metazoa > Mollusca > Caudofoveata > Chaetodermatida > Chaetodermatidae > Chaetoderma > Chaetoderma sp. LZ-2023a. Next base: position 30,725,777 of record CM067363.1, on the reverse strand, counting down.
GTCTTTTTCGCTATCCGATAAATTTTGGTGTCCTGTTAGGGCATTATGAACCTACAAACAGCGAACCGGTTTTAAAAGAGTTGCTCCATCCCATTTATGGGTTTCCTACGCGGAAGAGTTATCTAAGCCGGTCTCAAAATCTACGATTGCCAGATGGAATTGTGAGACAATTAAGCTTTGTTATGAGATGGGTTCACCGGATCAATTTAATCTCTCCCAGGTTAAAGCCCATGCGTTAGAGGTATGGCTACTTCTTTCGCTCTTTTGACGGTTCGTCTTTAGATGAGGTCATGCAGGTGGCAGGATGGAAATCTGAATCCACTTTTACATCCTTTTATCTCAAAGAACAGAGTGCAGCAGCCTCCTTCTTTCGTAACATACTATTTTAACTAAAAAAGGCGAAGAGCATTTACCAAGCACTTTATACCATTTTCGTTAGGACTGTGCGTCTGTGAGAAATGGTGAGAGTCTTCTTTTGGTTTTTATTTATTTCTTTAAGTTCAAGTTTTCCTTATTTGTTAATCACGGTGTGATTGAGTTAAATGCACTATTATGTTATGTTATTAATATTTGGATAAGATTGGTTCGATTTTTATCCTTTTTTGTTGATTCTCAAATCTCCTCCCACCTAATGTTTAAATGGGGCACTGACCAAATCTACGGGTTTAGCAAGTAGTGATTGAACGGTAATGGATGTTTTTGTGGTGTAATAACAACCCCCCACAGACCCCCCTTGTGGGTTGGTCTGTTGTTTTATTAACCACTATAAAAACATACTTACCGTTCAATCAGTACGACCCGGCCTCAGCCACCCCGCGTAGTAAGATTTGAGAATTGGCCTTTAATATTTAGCACTTAAATTTAGAAACGTGAATCTGTTTCCTATTTGGGCTCCAGTGCGCGTGCGCAAGCGCGCTTAGTGACAAGCGTCACTATGGGGTGAGTATAGACTGGTGCCAGTCTATATCTGTCAGTAGGCTGGAGATGAACTTAATCAGTAGCCTGGTTGAGGGTCCATATTAATAGGAATAGGCATGGGGAGGTGTGTATGCACGCATAAAAATCTTAATAGCTAAATGCAGATAATTGATTTAGCAAGTAGTGATTGAATGGTAAGTATGTTTTCATAGTGGTTAATAATAATAATAATAATAATAATAATAAGTACATTTATAAAGCGCTGAATCCATGACAATGCGTGCTCTAAGCGCTAGTGCGTAATAGCTATATCTACTGAGAATATGCTCGTTTGAAAAGGGTGGTTTTCAGTTGTGATTTGAAAATATCTAATGATGCTGAGTTTTTTAGACTAAGTGGTAGATTGTTCCACTCGGTGGGAGCTGCATAAGCGAAAGTTTTGTGGCCATATGTAGTAGAATTTACTTTTGGGACGTTTAGCAGCATCTGTTAATAAAACAACAGACCAACCCACAAGGGGGGTCTGTGGGGGTTATCGTATATCGGTTCGCTATCAAACTTCATAGGGTGGTTCGACTACCTCTGGGGAAGAAACCTATCGAAATTGACAATGATCCGAAATCCAAGATGACCACCAGCCACCGGTGGCCATCTTGAAAATTGGTTTCCAGATGATAACTCTGTTACCGTTTATCGGATCGCTTTGAAACTTCATAGGGTGGTTGGACTAGGTGTGGAGATGAAACCTATCGAAATTGACAATGATCTGATATTCAAGATGGCCGCCAGCCACGATCTTGAAAATTGGTTTCTGGATGATAACTCTATTCCCGTTTATCGGATCACTTTGAAACTTCATAGGGTAGTTGGACTGGGTCTGGAGAAGAAACCTATCGAAATTCATGATGATCTGAACTCCAAGATGACCGCCAGCCACGGGCTCCCATCTTGAAAGTTGGTTTCTGGATAATATCTCCGTTAACATTTATTCGCTCATTTCATAGGGTCTTTTGGAACATGTCTGGTGAAGAAACCTATCGAAATTTACGATAATCCAAAATCCAATATGGCCACCAGTCAGCGGTGGCCATCTTGAAAATTGGTTTCCGGACGATACCTCCTTGACCGTTTAACTGATCACTTTCCGAATGACAACTCCATTCCTTCCATTTCATCTGAGGAGGACACCTATTGAAATAGAAGATGACATGAAATCCAATATGGCTGACAGACCTTGGTGGGCATCTTGAAAATTGGTTTCGGAACAATATCTCCATGACCGTTTAGCAGACCACTTTAAAATTTCATAGGATGACAAGTATAGGTCTGAGGAAGTATTTTCTGAAAGCTCTCATTCATTGATTTGTCATCAGGGTAGGGTATTTTTGCCCATTTTTAGCCAATTGACTCGCCCATTTTTATACCCTGCCAAAAACTTTGGCAGGATATTATGTAATGGCACCGTCCGTCCGGGTGTGCGGGCGGCAGAGTGGTTTCCGGATGATAACTGTTACCGTTTGTCGGATCGCATTGAACCTTCATGGTGTGGTTGGACTAGGTCTGGTGAAGAAACCTATTCAAATCCACGATGATCCGAAATCTAAGATGGCCACCGGTGGCCATCTTGAAAATTGGTTTCCGTATGATAACTCCGTTTCCGTTTATCGGATCGGTTTGAAACATCATGGAATGGTTGGACAATGTCTGGGGAAGCAGTCTCGCGATATTGACAATGATCCAAAATCCAAGATGGCCGCCAGCCACTGGTGGGCATCTTGAAAATTGGTTTCCAGATGATAACTCTGTTACCATTTATTGGATCACTTTGAAACTTCATTGAGTGGTTGGACTAGGTCTGAGGAAGAAACCTATCGAAATCGACAATGATCCAAAATCTCCGTTACCATTTATTGGACACTTCCTAGGGTCGTTGGAATATGTCTGGTGAAGAAACTTATCGAAGAAATTTACGATAATCCGAAACCCAATATGGCCGCCAATCAGTGGCAGCCATCTTGAAAATTGGTTTCCAGACGATACCTCCTTGACCGTTTAACGGATCGCTTTGACACTTCATAAGGATGACTGGCCTGATGTGTCTGAGGAAGAAATAAATATTTTCTGATAGCTCTCATGATTCATTGGTTTGTCATTATGGCGGGGTATTATGCACCGTTTGCGGAGCTCTTGTTATCTAATTGGCTTGCCCATTTTTAGCCAATTGACTCACCCATTTTTAGCCAATTGGCTGATCCATCTGTGTAGATCCTTATCCATGTCTCCTGAGGGTACATTTCTTCCAGCATGGCTAGGGTCAGGGCCTTCTTGCTCACATCACTGTGTTCATTTTTGGTTGTGAGATGAGGTACTGTGGTGCGAATAGCTATGCTCTCTAGTTTGTTTTCCCAGGGTGGAGGATCAAGGGTGTGGTTTGGATCTTCTATTTGTGCTGGCAACATCTCTTGGTGTTTCCTTTGAAGTGCTTTTGTCTCTTTCACAAAACTTGATCTTTTAAGTCTTCCTGATGACAGCTGTGCTTGCCTGATCTTCATCGGGTGGTTATTGAACGATTTGAACTTTGCAGCTTGGATCAGTGCTTTGCATTCCCTTCCTTTGCTAAGTGGGGGAATGCCTGCTGTCTGCTCCATTTTTTCTATTGGTGTTGATCTCATTCCACCAGTGATGATGCGCAGTGCCTGGTTTTGTACTCTGTCGAGGTTCTGTTGATGAGATTTAGCTGTTGTCATCCATGAGCTGGATCCATACTCAAGGTGTGGTCGTACGGCACCTAGGTAGATGGTCTTGAGGATCCTTTCATTGGCACCCCACTTTGTTCCTGCCAGCTTCCTCATGATGTTTAGCTTTCTTCTGGCCTTTGCCTCTGCATTCTGGATGTGCTCCTTCCATGTTAATCTTCTGTCATATGTGACTCCCAGGTATGTCTGCTGGTCCTCGTATTCGAGTGGAGTACCGGCCAGTGTCAGATTGCCAACCTTGGTTTTGGTGGACAGTGTGAGTAGCATTGCTGATGATTTTTCTTTGTTGATGGTAATACACCAGCGATTGGCCCAAGCTGTAATTCTGTCCAAGGCGAGCTGCATTCTGTACGTGGCAGTCGTTGTGTACTCCTCGGTGCACCAGATTACGAGGTCATCTGCATAGAGGGCTGCTTGGATCCCATTGGGCAGCTCTGCTACAATGTCATTGATGAAGAGTATGAACAGAGTAGGTGATAATACTCCGCCTTGTGGCACCCCTTGTCTCAGCAATACATTCTGTCCAGATTGTCCATCCACCAGCACCCTAGCTCTGCGATTGTGTAGGTATGACTTGGTCCATCGGAACATGTTGCCACCGATGCCTGTGCGCCAGAGCTTCACGAGGAGGCCATCCTTCCACACCGTGTCAAATGCTTTCTGCAGATCGATAAAGGCAGCTAGCATCACCTTCTTGGCTTGAAAAGTGTCCTCTATGACCTGTGCAAGATGTGTTGTTTGATCTTCTGTGCTCCTGTATCTTCTGAATCCGGCCTGCTCTGAAACTATAATGTTCTCTGACTCCAGGTACCACTGCAACCGCTGGTTGATGATGCGCTCCATGGTCTTGCATATGCAGCTTGTAAGACTGATAGGACGGTAGCTCAGCACTTTCGTCTTGTTCTTTCCTTTTTTCAGAATAGGAGTCATTCTGGCTTCCTTCCAGCACTGAGGAACCTCTCCATTGGTCCAACTGAGATTAAAGATGTCTAGCAACTTGCGAAGAGATGCATTACCAAGGTGTTGGATCATTTCATTCGTAATGCCATCTGGCCCGGGAGATTTCTTCTTTTTCAGTTGGCGGATAGCCTTCTTCAGTTCTGTTAAACTAATGTCAACTTTCATTGCATCGTGAGTGTTGGTGTCTGTTCTTTCCTTTTGCTCTTTTCTAACCTCCCTTTGACGCATTCGTGGTATAGAAATGTTGCTTTCTTTTGCATATGCCTTCGCAAAGGCATCTGCTGCCATCTTTCCTGTCAGTGTTTGTCCATCTTCTTCAAGAGTAATCTTCTCTCCCCTGACACCCTCATCATTGAGTGCTTTAGTCAGTCTCCATAGTCATGGAATGGTTGGACAATGTCTGGGGAAGCAGTCTCGCGATATTGACAATGATCCAAAATCCAAGATCTTGAAAATTGGTTTCCAGACGATACCTCCTTGACCGTTTAACGGATCGCTTTGACACTTCATAAGGATGACTGGCCTGATGGGTCTGAGGAAGAAATAAATATTTTCTGATAGCTCTCATGATTCATTGGTTTGTCATTATGGCGGGGTATTATGCACCGTTTGCGGAGCTCTTGTTATCTAATTGGCTTGCCCATTTTTAGCCAATTGACTCACCCATTTTTAGCCAATTGGCTCACCCATTTTTAGCTAATTGGCTCACCCATTTTTAGCTAATCGGCTCACCCATTTTTAGCTAATTGGCTCACCCATTTTTAGCTAATTGGCTCACCCATTTTTAGCTAATTGGCTCACCCATTTTTAGCCAATTGACTCACCCATTTTTAGCTAATTGGCTCACCCATTTTTAGCTAATTGGCTCACCCATTTTTAGCTAATTGGCTCACCCATTTTTAGCTAATTGGCTCGCCCATTTTTAGCTAATTGGCTCGCCCATTTTTAGCTAATTGGCTCGCCCATTTTTAGCTAATTGGCTCGCCCATTTTTAGCTAATTGGCTCACCCATTTTTAGCCAATTGGCTCACCCATTTTTAGCTAATTGGCTCACCCATTTTTAGCTAATTGGCTCACCCATTTTTAGCTAATTGGATCACCCATTTTTACCTAATTGGCTCACCCATTTTTAGCTAATTGGCTCACCCATTTTTAGCTAGTTGGCTCACCCATTTTTAGCTAATTGGCTCACCCATTTTTAGCTAACCGTCACACACTTTTTACTCGTGTTGGAAATGATATGAAATTTTGAAACCTGATTTCTCAGAATCTAAACTTCAAGGTGAAAATACAGGTAAGTGTTGAATATTTTGAAACTAATTTGACTGAGTACTGTTGCTGCTCTCAATAAAATTAGTTTCAAAACAGTCAACAAAATCCGGGGGGACTATAGGTTTTCTCTCCATCTGTCCATTCGTCCATCCATCTGTCTGTGTGTTCATCTGTCACAATTTGTTTGGCACACTTTTTCGTACCTCTTCAAGATAATCTGCAAAAAATTGGTACATTGCTTTAACCCTTTAACACTGTCAAATGTTTTTATTTTCAAATTAAATTAAAAGATGGACTGCTGTTCATTTTTCAACAAATTTGGTGGGAGATGGTGCTGTCGTAGAAAAATGTACACCAATTTCTTTGATAATGACACAGTAAAAGATAGAATATTAACATCAGAGGGTTAAGGGTTAATATAAGCTGTTACAGGGCAAGTTCAAGTTTTAGACATTTACGCCAAGTTTTCATAGTTACCCACCCCTCCCACCCCCAACTGAATATTTGTTGGTTGCTTTATTATAAGTAACTACATTAGTGTTGTTCCAATTAATCGGTTAGATCGATGATTGATTGGTCTGCATGTCGATATTAAAACTGCAGATGATTCTTTTTTTTGGCAATACCATTTTAATTTAATTTTTACAACTACGGTATATAACATAGTATTACTCCATACGAGTCCATAGTCTAAGACATTAACCTTCACAACACTGAAATAGTATGCTAATGTCACAACCACCATACCAATAACACGTTGAATATTTTGAAACTTATTTGACTGGAAGCTGTTGCTGCCTGTTGAACAGCTTCCAATAAAATTAGTATCAAAATATTCAACAGATTATTTCTCAAATTATTACGGTTAAATATCCATGAACATGCAATAATTATTTTATGACAATGATTACATTGCGTTATTATAGGGAGTTACAGAGCAAGTTCGAGTTTTAGAGATTTTTGTACATTTTTAGCTCACCTGGCCTGGAAGGCAAAGTGAGCTTATGTCGTGGCGACCGTCCGTCGTCCGTCCGTCAACTTTTCCTTTAAAATGACTTCTTCTCAAGAACCACTGGGCCGATTTCAATTATATTTGGCAGGAAGCATCCCTAAGGCATAGAGATTCAAGTTTGTTCAAATGAAGCGGACTGGTCAAAATCCAAGATGGCCGCCGGCCAAAATAGCCGATTTTTAGAAACACTTAAAAAAATCTCAGAAACCGCTGGAGGAATTGATTCAAAACTCACAACACATCATCTATTGCAACGGTAGACCCAAGTTTGTTCAAGGCAACCTGAATGTTCTATTTGCCTGGTGGCCATCTTGGATGACCTAGTTTTCACGAAAATGACTTCTCCCGAACCGCTGACGGGATAGGTCTGAAATTTGGTAAATATGCTTAGGGATCAAGGCCCATTCAAGTTTGTTCAAGGGAAGTTCGTACGTTTAAAACATGGCCGCCATCAGCCAATCAAAATCTAGCGTCTGTTGGTCATATTGGCTTTTTTGTATTTGATGTATTTTGATGGCAAAAATTGCTTTATATATGCTTATCAGTGTGGCGAGTTCAAATATCCCACTTTCGAGACTATCGGATGAATGGTTTGGCTGCCATCTTGGTTTGTTTTCCCGCCATAGGCTCCCATAGTAAAGCAATGGGCCCATAGTAAAGCAATGGGGAATTCTTTAAACTACCTCTTCTCAAGAACCACTGGGCCAATTCCAATTATATTTTGGAGGAAGCATTCATAGGGCATAGAGATCTAAGTTTGTTCAAACGAAGCGGATCAGTCAAAATCCAAGATGGTCAGCCAAAATGGCTGATTTTTTAGAAACACTAAAAAATCTCCGAAACCGCTGGAGAATTGATTCAAAACTCATAACACATCATCTATTGCAATGGTAGATCCAACTTTGTTCAAGGCAACTTGATTGGCCTATTTGCCTGGTGGCCATCTTGGATGACCTAGTTTTCGTGAAAATTACTTCTCCCGAACCGCTGAAGGTATAGGTCTGAAATTTGGTAAATATGCTTAGGGACCAAGGTCCATTCAAGTTTGTTCAAGGGAAGTTCGTACGTCAAAAAAACATGGCCGCCATCAACCAATCAAAATTTAGCCTCTGTTGGTCATATTGGCTTTTTTGTATTTGATTGCGAAAGTTGCTTTATATATGCTTATCAGTGTGGCGAGTTCAAATATGCCACTTTCGAGACTGTCGGATAAACGCTTTGGCCGCCATCTTGGTTTGTTTTCCCGCCAAAGGCTCCCATAGTAAAGCAATGGGGAATTCTTTAAACGACTTCTCAAGAACCACTGGGCCGATTTCAATTATATTTGGGAGGAAGCATTCAGAGGGCATAGAGATCTAAGTTTGTTCAAATGAACCCGATCAGCCAATTTGTCCGGCGGCCAACTTGGATTTAGGCCGATTTTAGGAAACGTCTAAAAATCTCCGAAACGGCTTGGGGGATTGATGCAAACCTCTTGAAATATGATTTATGGCAAGGGAACTTGATTGGTCAAATGGTTCGGTGGCCATCTTGGTTGACCTAGTTGTAGTGAAAATTACTTATTCTCCAGAAGCGCTGAAGGGATCGGGCCGAAATTTTGCAGATATGATTAGGGCCTAAGGGCCATTAAAGTTTGTTCAAGAGAAGTTGATCTGTCAAAAAACATAGCCGTCGTGGGCCAATCAAAATATAGCATGTTTGGTGGCCGTATTGTATTTTTTTATTTGATGAATTTTGAGGCCGAAATTGTTTTTATATGTGTTTTTGGGTATTCTGATCTCAAATTTGTAATTTTCGAAACTGTCAAATAAATGGTTTGCTGGCCATCTTGTTGATAAAGAGCATTCTAGTGTTACATATGCAATGGTGACCGTCAGTCGTCTGGCGTCCATCGACTATTCCTATAAACAACTTCTTCTCAAGAACCACTGGGCCGATTTTAATTATATTTGGCAGGAAGCATCCTTAGGGTATAGGGATTCAAGTTTGTACAAACGGGACCGGTCGGCCAAAATCCAAGATGGCCGTCTGCCAAATCGGCCGATTTTGAGAAATGTCTGAAAATCTTCTCCGAAACCGCTCAGGGGAGCGATTCAAAATTCATGAAATATCATCTAGGCGTGTAGCTGAACCAAGTTTGTTCAAGGGAACTTGATACTCCATATGGTCCGGCGGCCATCTTGGATGACCTACTTTTCGCAAAAACGTCTCAAGAACCACTGAATGGATCGGGCCCAGATTTGGGAAATATTATTAGCTCACCTGGCCTGAAAGGCCAAGTGAGCTTATGTTGTGACGACCATTCATTGTGTGTCCGTCGTCCGTCCGTCCGTCAACTTTTCCTTCTCAAGAACTGCTGGGCCAATTTCAATTATTTGGCAGGACTCATCCTTAGGGCATAGGGATCCACGTTTGTTCAAATGAAGGCAATTAGGCCAGTAGCCATCTTGGATTTTGACCGATTTTTAGAAACGTCTAAAAATCTCCGAAACCGCTTGAGGGATTGAAGGAAACCTGATGAAATATGATCTAGAGCAAAAGCTGAACCGAGTTTGTTCAAGGGAACTTGATTAGTCAAGTGGGTCAGCGACGATTTTGCTTGACCTAGTTTTAGCGAAAATTTCTCCAGCACCTCTGAAGAGATCGGGCAGAAATTTGGCAGATATGATTAGGGCCTAAGGGCCAATAAAGTTTGTTCAAGAGAAGTTGATCCGTAAAAAAAAATGGCTGCCGTGGACCAATCAAAATATAGTATTTTGGCGGCCATATTGGATTTTTTTATTTGATGGATTTTGAGGGTGAAATTGGGTTTATATGGGTTTTTGGGTATTCTGATCTCAAATTTGCAATTTTCGAACCTGTCAGATAAATGGTTAGGCGGCCATCTTGGATCATTTTCCCGCCAAAAGCTCCCATACTAAAGCAATGGGAAATTTAAAATATCTTCTCGAGAACTGCTTGGCCGATTTCAATTATATTTGGCATGAAGCATCCTTAAGGCATAGCAATTCAAGTTTGTTCAAATGAACCCGATCGGCCAATTTCGCCGGCGACCATCTTGGATTTTGGGCGATTTTTAGTAATGCCTTTAAAAATCTTCTCCCCAAACTATTTGAGGGGTCGATTCAAAACTCTAAATATATGATCTAGGGTAAGTGCTGAATCAAGTTTGTTCAAGGGAACTTGATTGACAAAATGGTTCAGCGGCCATCTTGGATGACCTAATTTTCACAAAAACGACTTCCCCAGAACCGCTGAAGCGATCAGACTGAAATTTGTGATATATAATTAGCAACTAAGGGCGATTAAGATTTGTTCAGGAGAAGCTGATTCGTCGAAAAACATGGCCACAGTGGACCAATCAAAATATAGTGTGTTTGGCAGCCATATTGGATTTTTTTTATTTGATGGATTTTGAGGCCGAAATTCGTTTTATATAGCTTTTTGGGTATTCTGATCTCAAATTTGCAATTTTCGAAACTGCCGGATAAACGGTTTGGCAGCCATCTTGGATCATTTTCCCGCCAAAAGCTCACATACTAAAGCAATGGGAAATTTAAAATGTCTTCTCGAGAACTACTGGGCCGATTTGAATTATATTTGGCAGGAAGCATCGTTATGGCATAGAAATTTAATTTTGTTCAAACGAAGCCGATCGGCCAGTTTGGCCGGTGGCCATCTTTGATTTTGGCTGATTTGTAGAAATGTCTTTAAAAATCATGTTCTCCGAAACGGCTTGGGGAATCGATTCCAAATTTATGAGGTAAGCCAAGTTTGTTCAAGACAACCTGATTGACCGAATGGTTCAGCAGCCATCTTGGATGACCTAGTTTTCCCGAAAACAACTTCTCCAGAACCGCTCAATGGATCAGGACAAAATTTGGGAGATATCATTAGGGACTAAGGGCCATTAAAGTTTGTTCAAGGGAAGTTGCTCTGTCAAAAAACATGTCCGCCGTGGGCCAATCAAAATGTAGCGTGTTTGGCGGACATATTGGATTTTTTTATTTTATGGGTTTTGAGGCCAAAATTGGTTCTATATATGTTTTTGGGTATTCTGAGCTCAAATGTGCAATTTTCGAAACTGTCGGATAAACGGTTTGGCGGGCATCTTGCATAATTTTCTCGTCAAAAGCTCCCATGCTTAAGCAATGGGAAATTTAAAATGTCTTCTCGAGAACTACCAGGCCGATTTCAATTATATTTGGCAGGAAGCATCCTTAGGGCATAAGGATCCAAGTTTGTTCAAATGAACCCGATCAGCCAATTTGCCCAGTGGCCATTTTGGATTTCGGCCAATTTCAGGAAATGTCTATAAATCTTCTCCGAAACCACTTGCAGAATCTTCATCTAGGCCACGAGGTAAGCCAAGTTTGTTCAAGAGGACTTGATTTTTATTAAATGGTTCGACGACCATCTTGGATGACCTGGTTTTCACGAAAATGACTCCTTCAGAACCACTGAAGGGATCACGCCAAAATTTGGGCCATTAAAATTTGTGCACGGGAAGTTGATCCATCAAAAAAACATGTTCGCCGTGGGCCAATCAAAATGTCTGTTTGGCGGCCATATTGCACTTGCAAAAATGTCCACCAACTCATTTAAAAGACTGCTAAACCACCCACAAACAATTTTGACAAAAATTAATGGTGCTCCAGGTGAGCGACACAGGCCCCTTGGGCCTCTTGTTAAGGTGAAAGCCTACATTTTGAGCTAAATTTTGATTGGTCAATTTATTCAGTGGCCATCTTGAATTTTCCAGAAAATAGCTGAAGGCTATATAGGATTTTCTGAACATTTTGAGAAATCAGTTAAAAGGCTATCCATCATTAACTGCTAGACCGATTTCACCCAAACTCAGCTGGAATAACCCTAGGCCGATACGCTTCAGAGCTATGTATGCAGAATTTTGAAGGCTTGATTTTGATGGTGGTCATCTTGGATTTTCCCCAAAAAATGAGATGTGTAAAATGCTACTCCTCATTAATCGCATGGGTAATTTCAACCAAATTTGGCTTAAAGGATCCTATTGTCATAGCCTCAATTAAAAATTTTGATAGGTCAATGTTTTGGCAGATAATCTCTGTAGTTTTCTGAAAGTTTTCCGGAACCATTTAGAAATGGTACTCCTTCAATCAATAGCCCGATTTCAACAAAACTTGGGTGGAACGATGACGGTAGGCTTCAACATATTAAAGGAGAATCTTGATTGGTCAATTTTTTGGTGACTGTCTTGGATTTTCCGAAAATCATCCATCAGGTCTATTTAAATGCAAATGGTTTAAATGCCAATGGTCCAGGTGAGCGCCACAGGCCCTTGGGCCTCTTGTATTAAAAACCTACCGGAAATCGTCAATTGCTACTCCTCCTTAACTGCTTGACACATTTCAAACAAATTTGACTAGATGCATTCTATGGTGGTAGTTAGTAGAATTTCTGTTCAGAATTTTGATTGATAAATTTTTTTTGAGGGAAAAATCTAGCGGAAATGGTCAAAATGCTACTCCTTAACTGCTTGACATATTTCAACCAAATTTTACGATGGATTCTATGGTAGTAGGCTTTAGGACTTCTATTCGGAATTTTGATTGATTAATTTTTTGTGTGAAAATTTTTAATTTTATGAAAATTTAATGGATATCGTTTAAAATGCCACTCATTAACTGCTTGGGTGATTTCAACCAGACTTGGATGGAACGACCCTATGGTGACAGGCTTCAGATCACATATGCAGAATTTTGATAGGTCAATTTTTTGGTGGCCATCTTGGATTTTCCAAAAGTTTTGGTATATCAGTTAAAAGCCTACACCTCATTAAACGCTTGGCAGATTTCAATCAAACTCAGCTGGAAGGACCAGAGTCTTTAGAATGTATATACAACATTTTGATTGGTCAACTCTTTTGGGTGCCTTCTTGGATTTTCCAAAAATTATCCATCATTTCTATTTAAATGCAAATGTTTCATAATGGTCCAGGTGAGCGCCACGGGCCATTGGGCCTCTTGTTTATTATGTAATCCTCATCCCGTTGAATATTTTAAAACTAATTTGACAGGAAATTGTTGCTGCCTATGGCAGCAACAACTGCCAGTAAAATTAGTTTCAAAATATTTAACAGTTTACCTATGTGAATGCTTTTATACCACTGAGCCAAACTGTGGCTGGCACATCTATGACTTAGCGTACATAACGAAGCAGACACGCTCGTTTTTTTCTGAGTGGTTGAAAAGTAAATCATGACCGCCATCATAGGCATGTAGAAATGTATCACCATGTAGCTCCTAAAGCCTGAATATGTTTCATTGTCGGCATGATAAAAAGCTCAAATGTCAGGGATGGATTATGGGTGGCGAATTCTATCACATGAATGGTTAGTATAAGATACGGTGAGATTTCCTGTAATTGTTCCAGCATATGACTTTACTGTGAATCCTGGAACACTAACCGCTGGTTCTGAATATCGACTAATTACAACTGTTATGAGGACTGGATCAAGTATGAGTTGTACAAGCACTCAGAAATTGATGGCTCACGCTGGACCGGTGCATGACCTCGTAATCAGGTTTGCAATATATTAGCCCTTTTATAATTACCCTCGCCCTTAACCATTTAACCCTTGAATTTGTTCAAGAAAATTTCAATTTTCTCATAAAATATCCATTTGCAGAACAAGAGAATTTTTTTTGAAAATTTACCACTGGAATGACTGGCTCAGTTATCGAGCCAGTCATTTGAGTAGTAAAGTTTCAAAAATAGTCTTCTTGGTCTGCAAATGGATATTTCTTAATACCACTGCAGAAGCAGTTTTTGGCGGATATGAGTGTTAGCGGGTGTCATAACTTATTAAAATAGCCAATGTGAGGCCCTCCTAATAACACAATGTTGTTTGGGTGATATAGAGGACCATAGGTTTGCTATTGCTTGAGATACCAAAATAATACATATTGGCTGAGTACCTCTGTTTATTGTACATTTGATTGATTGCTGGTGTTAATTGACATTAAACCGCATTGACGAAATTCTCCCAATATCTGCAAGCAAACTAAAAATTGAGAAACTGTTTATGAATAAATCCAAAATAGAGTTCACCCACATATACCTATCTACAAAGTATGAAACTAAAGAAAATGATGATCCACCTAGTGGTGGCGAACTATGGCGCAAAGGTAAAATCCTGGGCTCGCTGCTTTGTAGTACTGCTGCATGCTGCATCATGGGAAACATAGCTGTCCATGCCCATGACAAAAAGACGGCGCTTATACAATGCAACCTGCGTATCCTTGATGCTGTATACCTGTAGCAGCTGGGCAGCTCCAAAGGCAGCTCTAGACAAATTTGATGCCTGCCTCCACAAACACCTATGCACCATACTGGATACTGATAGTTAGACAGCATAATTTCCAATGATGTACTATGCAAGATGTGCAAGTAAATCGCTGCTGTCTGTAAAAGTAACCCAGCAAAGATGGTCCATGTTTGGCCATTTGCTAGGATGCCAGAAGACACACCAGCAGAGAGCCTTGGAATTCGCCCTACTGGGAGCCAGCAAATACAAAGCCAGGAGAGGACGTCACTGCATAAATCTGTTAAGCGTGCTACGAGGTCACCTCAAGAAAGCAGGACTTGGTTCAATCAAATCAAGAGTGGACTTCAGGAACCTAAAGGTTTTGGCTGAGTATAAGAGATAGTGCATGGACAAAAGCGAAGGACTGATTGCAGCTGTACTACTACTACTACTACTACTACTACTACTACTACTACTACTACTACTACTACTACTACTACTACTACTACAGCCGCAGAATACAATAATCATACATTAAAGCAATGGTTGTCTTGTCACCCTTCCTCTTGATTCCTCTGTCACTTCCTGGCAGTAGTGTGCATTAATGTTGTCAATAAATTTCCGTTTTCGGTAGTTCTATTATGAGTCCACTTATTGATCCTTTAGACAAAGGCCGCCTAACATTAATGCTTCATTATAAAAGGAAGTGCGCAGTACAGAGGTCAGAGTCAGCCTGTAGTCTGTAGGCGTTAGCATGAACACCTGGCGCCTAAACACAACACAAACTATCACCTCTGCTGTTGCATGTCGCTGCGTAATGCATACCGGTCAAGACTTGTCAGCTAAATGATAACTTGCTGAATTGAGAGAATGTTTTTATAGCGGGTTAGAACCCATAATAGAGGGAAATGGAGGAATCCAGTTTTAGGAATGTGTGTGTGTGTGTGTGCGTGCGTGCGTGCGTGCGTGCGTGCGTGCGTGCGTGCATTTGTCTACATCAATACATCTGTCTGTTTCTGTCTAGGGTTGTATCTAAAACACTACTTAGCCATCCTGGCTCAATTTTTAGCACAACAAAGGATCGTCCAGACTGGCTGCGATCCGAATAAAAAACCTAAAAAGTCGCACGCACACACACACACACACACACACACAGCATAATTCCCACTTTTCCTTAAAAACTGTTGGGATGATAAGTAAAAAGTTGCTATATTACACACCTGCATGAAGATATGAACCCTTTTATGGTCAAATTTGGTCACGAAAATTTAAATATCGACTTATTGAATAAATGTCCATTTACAGGCCCAAGTGAATACAATTTTTGAAATCTGACTGGTAAGTCTTCAAAAATTGTATTCTCATGGCCTGTAAATGGCCATTCCACAAGACCATAACAGAGGCCGATTTTGACCGGTGTGACCATTAAAGGGTTAACCCTTACCACCCTGATGTCAATATTCTATTTTTTACTGTGGCAATTACAAAGAAACTTGTGTACATTTTTCAACAATTTTTGTGGACGGTGATGCTGTCTAGGACAGCACCCATCTTCCACCAAATTTGTTGAAAAATGAACAGCAGTTCATCTTTTAATTTAATTTTAAAATTTAAAATTTTCACATCAGAGTGGTAAGGGTTAAAGTTCTGAAGAAAAGCTCTCAATTGAACTGTGGCATAATGTTTACAAAAGTATCTGTGCTGTTTTGTTCACCAGGTGCTTAGTGAATTGTGGTGGTTCTTTGAATCTTGTATCATACAGTGTGAAATTGTCACTTACTGCAGACTGTTTGAGCTGCCCTACTACTGATACTCTTCAATATGAATGGGAACTGGTATCGACACCGGGCAATAAAAAACAATCTTTAGATTGGCAAGCCGAGACGAGAACTGGATCCAAGGAGTTATCACTGGTTATTTTGCCGTATGTTCTTCTACCGGGTGAACGATACACGGTTGGATTACGTGGTAATAATTTATAATAAATTTATTCGCACTATAGTATTCCATTTAAATTTCAGTTTCAAAATAGATTACGTATATATTAATTTAAATATAATCATTAATGCAAACTGTACTAATAGTTTGAAGGAAAACTCTTCTCTCATACAAACCATTCAGTTGATAGAACACTGTCTATCTATAGCATTGTTAGCGTTTTATGATGCTGACAAAGAAAGATATTCATACTTTAACTGTCTCACTGCTAAGTGTTTGCAGACGACAAATTCTAAAGGTTATAACTCTGGACCTGCTGAATATCTTGAAAACAATTTGACTGAAAGTTGTTGGTGGCTAGGATATTCAGCAAGTCTATAGAGTTGTTATTACACCACAAAACATCCATTACCGTTCAATCACTACTTGCTAAATCAATTATCTGCATTTAGCTACCAGAATAAGATTTGGAGCCCAAATAAGAAACAGATTCACTTTTCAATTATTCTGCAAGCAGAATAACTGCTCAAATATTATCCAGAGTTTTATAGCTTTGCGCTGTGTCATCTATACTTTGAGAGTACTTCATATTGATTACTATGAAGTCTATCCTCCCTAAGTTACGTTTAGGAAGTACATTCGTAGTTATATTGAATTTTATAACTGTATATAAATGTTACCGGTTTTCGTGAGGGTACTAACGTTTTCATGGTACCAATCTTACTATGCCTATATCATCATCATCACCTTGAATCTCTAGTGTACTCCAAGAGCCCTTTATCACTTTTCAATTAGTGCATTATAAGGAATTACATTTATTCCCTATGAAAGTTTGTTTCTTGTCGTTAGGGAGTTGTTAACAAATTTGAACTTTCCCGCCTTTCTTAGAAATGTGTTTTTTTATGTTCCTAGACTCTTTAATGAAATACCAAGCTGTATGCTTCATTGTTCCCTTTTTTCGTTTTTAGGAGTCTTAAATCGACCGATAAGACAAAATGCACATCCTCCAAGTGTGATCGTCTTCACACTGCGGAGTATGGAGGTCATGTGTGTTCGAAATGCACCTCGTGCACCCCCACAGCGATGTGCGGGATTTGCAAAGGGTAGTCGGCGTCAGTTGCTAAGGCCTTTTTTAAGGATTTGGCCACTAAACAACCGCTGCCCTCTGGTCGATCTTCCCCTACCTCCGTTGCTGGTAAGACAAAAGCTGTGTCTTTTGCAAAAACTAATGTGTCTAATCCATCAGCAGCGGAGGGGGTTGGGGGGGGGGGAGCGGCTCTTTGGCGAATTCTGAAGCTGTTTTGGCTTTATTTGCTAGGTTTGAATCCTTCGCTGCTGTCTTGAGTCGTTATACGAAAGAATTTCTGCCATCCTGGAGAGCAAGAAACAGGACGTTTCTTCTGATTCGGACTAGCCCGAGGGCTAGCGGGCGTGCCCGCAAATGGGGAAAACCGATTCCTCTTCGGTCCATGCAAAAAATCAGGTCTCCAAAACAAAAATCTAGAGTGAAAAAGCTCTCAAATGTGATCTCGAGCAGGTCACCGGGTCAAACCCACATTAGTCTTGAGGGTGATAGGTCATACCTGTCGTCAAAATTGTTCATAGGTCGCCTATAGGCAAAAGTCTTCAATCAAGCTTTTCTAGTACTTCCGGTTCAGTTATAGTGGATTCGGGTCCTCGGGACTCGGGTTTACTTCCGTTTTCCAGATCTACTTCCATTCCTTCCGTATCTGGTCTGACTTCCGGTTTTACAGGACATCCGGGTCTTCAAGATCCGGTTCCTACTTCTGCTTCCGGTTTTAGCAGCGCTTCCGGTCATACCGGATATCCGGGGTCTGTGCACCCTTATTATTTTTTGTCTTCCGGTAGAAGCGCTTCCGTTTCCGGTTTGGATTCCGGTCTGTACACTTCCGCTTCTGGTTCTAGGGGTGTACTTCCGGGTTCCTCAGATCTAGATAGACTTCCGCTTCCGGTTGGGACGTAACTTCCGGGATAGCGAATGAACATAGTCGGTTAACCTCGACTAAGAACTTATCTGAACATCAATGTACGCTTCCATTTTCAGTTTCTTCTTTTGATTCGGAGAATTTTTCAGTGGATAGGCGTAAGGAGTGTGATGATGGGAGTTTTGTAGGTTCTGTTTCTCATTTTTCTCACTGGATTTTTTCTCATGATTCTTTAGTTTCCAATTATGGTTCTTTCCCCCCGTCTCAGGTAGTTGAGGTTGATTTGTCTTCTTCTTCCTCTGCTCCTTCTTTTCGTGAGGCTGTTTTGAGTTCATCTGCCTCGAGGTCTCCTTCTTTCTCTGCCTCCTCTCATCCTCCACGCTTTAATCCTATTCCTTCTTCCTCATCTGCCTCTTCTCTTTCAGCTAAGGATTTCTCGTCCAGTCATGTGTCCAATTCGTCATCTATTCCTCCTCCTCCAGGTTTCTCCCGTCTTTCTTCATCTATTGGTACTTCTCAGGGATCATTAGCTCATTTCTTCCTTTCCTCCTTCCTCTCCTGCCTCTCCTTCTTTTGATCATCTTGATCCGATTGTTTCCGTTGTTCTTTCCCCTGAGTTAGAATTTAAAATTGTTGATTCAGGTTTAGATTTCTCTTTGTTTCGTGTGCTTAGGGATTCGTCTCTCGATCGTTCTTTTGTTTCGGCTCATTTTTCGATCCTCTCGAGGATTTCTGCCACTGCTCTGGTTCATCCTTTCTTGTCCTCTAGTCAGGATCATGGTAGGGATTCTTTTCCTTCTGATCAAGCTTCTTCCTTTCCTGAGTCTGTTAGAAGACCCTGTTCTCCTATTTCCTCTAGAGCGGGTGAATCTTTAGTTTCAGGTGATTCTTCTCTTCTCATCTCTTCTTCCTCTCCTAATCATTCTTCTCTTCCATCAGTTCCCAAGTCAGTCAGGGCCAGGGATCTGAAGAGGTTTTGTCTGCTCAAAGCCTCTTCAGAAGACTGGTCCATGGCTCACAGGTGGATCACCTCTGTTCTTTCTCTTCCTCTTAAGGAGGAATTTGCTTTTAACCCTCCTTCTTTCGGGTCTGCTCTCTCTACATCTGATTCTTCTTCCTCTCCTCAAGTTCTCCCTATTGATAACTTAGTCATAGATATGCTGGATTTCTTTGTTAATGATGTTAACTGTAAGGAGTTTTCTCTTTCTTCTAAATATGATGCTCCTATTCAAGTTCCCAAAGAGGATTATTTGAAGGTTGCTACTCCTCAGTCTCTTTCTAGTTCCTCTTGGGATGTTCTTTGCTAACATTTAAAGGAGTCTTCCAGGTTGAGCAGTCCACTGATCTTTTTAGATGGGAGTCTGTTTGCAGATCTCAGCTTAAGACGGCCAATTTCCTTGCTCTGTTATCTGAAGCTGTTCTTAAGGCTCAAGAACGTGGTGATCAGGTTCCTTTATCAGTCTCGTTCCTTGGCGGATCTGTCTCGTGGTTCGCTCAGTTCAGTCTGTAGATCTTTGGGATTCATTACCTCTAAGAGAAGGTCCAGGAAGCTCTGAGGTTCAGATATCTAATTCTTTGAAGAATAGTCTTATTTCAGCACCCCCGTTTGGTCAGGATATATTCGGACAGTCGGCTCCAAGTCTCATTCGTTCGGAATCTGAGTGCCTGAAGGCCTCTAGGGAGCTTCAGGCTCAGATTGCCTTTGCTAATCCTTCTTCGAAAAGAGATGTTTCTTCAGTGAAGAGTCCGAATTCATCTCCCAGAAGAAAGAGCCTCAAACCAGACCAATTTGGGGCTTATCCCTATAGGATTATTAATAATTCTAACCGTTCTTCCAATATTCAAGATTGATCCGCGGAGGAGGATCCCTTTGATTCCATATCCTCTCATCATTCTAGGTCCCAAGCGAGGCAGTCTTTCTCTCCTTGGGCGAGAGGGGCGTCAGGCCCTTTCTCGTCGTTCCAGGTCCAGAGGTCATTCTTCCTTTAGAGGGTATCAAGGAAAGAGAGTTTGAAGGTGTGGACTATTCCCGGGTAAGTCCAACCTTCTCTCTTCCTTTAATCATCCCTCCCCCTCTTGTGCCTTTGGATCAGTCTGTCCATTGCATTTTACCCAACGTGCCAGTTTCTCTGTTTTGGGATAATTGGCAGGTCCTCATTCAGGACTCCTAGCTAGTTTCCCAGATATGTTGGGGTTATGCACCGTCGGTGATCCATCATCCTCGTCTTCTTTCTGTTCTTCCAAAATGGACACCAATTCCATCCAATCCACAAAAATTGGTTGCCTTGGAAGAGGAGTTGGAATCCATGATTGTCAAGAGGGCAATAGAAGAAGTTCCCCACTGGGGAGTAGACCCGGGCTACTATTCAATCATCTTTTTAGTTTGCAAGAAAAGAGGAGGTTGGCGTCCTATCATAAATTTGAAGAAGCTAAATCTTATGATTCTTACTCCCCAAGTTCAAGATGGAGACAATCTCCCAGATCATTTCCAGTCTAGATCAGGGGATGTGGACATCTTCCATCGATCTAAAGGACGCCTACTTTCATGTTCTCATTCACCCTTCCTTCAGAAAATTCCTGAGGTTTGCTTACAAGGATCGAGTTTGGCAGTTTCGCGCCATGCCCTTCGGCCTGACCATGGCTCCTTTTCTTTTTACTCGCCTAGTCTCAGCCGTGGCAGGAATTTTACACCGTCGTTCTATCCATCTTCACGTTTATATAGACGATTGGTTGGTAAAAGCAGTCATCCTCAATTCTCTCAGGAATTCTTCCAGAGGTTTGCAGTCTGGCATGCAATCTAGGGTGGATTTTAAATCTAAAGAAATCAAGCCTATTTCCGTCTCAAATCTTCACGCATCTAGGCGTTTCTTTCGACCTGGCCCGTGGTCTAGTCTTCCCCTCAGATCCAAGGATAGAGGCTTTATCAGTCGCAATGGAAATCCTGTCTTCTCCCATGACCAGAGAAAGATTTCTGCTAAGTGATAGGTTTGATGGTCAGTGTAGAGAATTTAATTCCTTGGGCGGCGCTGATGAGAAGACCTTTCCAAATGTATTTAATGTCTCTTTGGAAGCAGTCGGTTGACTATTTACCATTAGATTCCCATCAGAGAACTCTTGATTTCTAATCTAGATTTTTGGAGGGATCGTTCTCTGCTTCTGATGGGTGTTCCACTGGTAAAGTCCTCCCCTCAGGCGATTATCTTCACAGACACTTCTCAGGAGGGATGGGGAGTGGTCTGGGACTCCCTGTCGGTTTCCGGTCTTTGGTCCCTGGATGAGTCGACAGCTCATATCAACATTCTGGAGTTGTGGGCTGTCAAGAAGGCTCTCCTTTCATGGTCAGATCTTGTGATAGGTCTCAAAGTCTCGATTCGGTCGGACAATTCGACAGTGGTGTATTATATCAACAGGCAAGGGGGTACAAGGTCATCCCTCCTTTGTCTAGAAGTGTGGAACCTTCTCTTATGGTGTCGCAAGAATCAGATTTTTCTAGTGTCTTCTCATGTCCCAGGCAGTCTGAATTTTCTTGCGTACCAACTATCAAGTCCCAGCAAATTCGCCCACACAGAGTGGCAGTTAAAGAGGTCGGTTGTCAAAGCAATTTTCAGTCTTATGGATCGTCTTCTAGTAGATCTGTTTGCGACAACTCTGAATACCCAGATCTCCTCTTACATGTCTCCTTTTCCGGACAGTCAAGCCCTGGCGGTGGATGCCCTGTCTCAGTCCTGGAGAGGAATGTTCGCCTATACGTTCCCTCCAACGATTTTGATTCCGTTAGTGTTGAAGAAGGTCAAAGATCAAATCTGCGAGATTCTCTTAATAGCTCCCTTTTGGCCAAAGAGAATTTGGTTTGTAGACCTAGATCTCCTGGTAGACTTCCCTCGTCTTCTTCCAGTCTCCCAGGATCTTCTGTCTCAGGTAAGAGGTCTTTGTCTTCATCCAAGCCCAGAAATCTTCAATCTGTGTTTGGAGAATATCGAACCTAAAGTCTTCGAGAATAAAGTTTCTTCAAGATCTCAGGAAATTATCGATTCTGCCAGAAGAGTCGACCCGCAGAGTTTACAATGGTTGACTTAAAATTTTTGGAGAATGGTGTTCAGACCAAGGTCTCGTTCCCGATTCGGTTTCTATTCCCCAAGTATTAGACTTTATCTTATCTGTTTGATTCTTTACATTTATCAGCTAATACAGTTAGGGGGTATAGATTTTCTTTGGCATCTTCTCTTCCTTGCCTTCTGAATGCCGATGTCAAGGACACTAAAACTCTTAATAGTTTTATTAGAGGTATAGGCAATATTCGTCCTCCGATAGCTAAGCCTTTACCTTCATGGAATTTGGCTTTGGTTCTTCAAGTGCTGGCAGGTCATCATTTTGAACCTATTTCCTCTATTAGTATTAAACTTTTAACTTTTAAAACAGTTTTTCTTGTTGCTGCTGCCTCTGCTAGAAGGCATTCAGAGATTCATGCTCTTTCTGCTGAAAGGGACAGATTTATAGTTTCAGGAGACGGTTTAGTTTGTTATCGAAAACTCAGTCTAACCGCTTTCCTGCTAGTCCGATCATTTTAAAATCATTATCGTCTTTTTCGCCATCCGACAAATTCTGGTGCCCTGTTAGAGCATTAAGAATGTACAAACAGCGAACCGATTTTAAAAGAGTTGATCCATCCCATTTATGGGTTTCCTATGCGGAAGAGTTAGCTAAGCCGGTCTCGAAGTCTACAATTGCCAGATGGATTTGTGAGACAATTAAGCTTTGTTACGAGATAGCTTCTCCGGATCAAATCCATCTTTATTTATTTCTTTAAGTTCAAGTTTTCCTTATTTGATAATCACGCTGTGATTGATTTAAATGCACCATTATGTTATGTTATTAACATTTGGATAAGATTGGTTTGATTTTTATCCTTGTTTGTTGATTCTCAAATCTCCTCCCACCTAATGTTTAAATGGGGCACTAACCAAATCTATGGGTTTAGCAAGTAGTGATTGAACAGTAATGGATGTTTTTGTGGTGTAATAACCACCCCCCCCCCCCCCCAGACCCGCCTTGCGGGTTGGCCTGTTGTTTTATTAACCACTATAAAAAAACATACTTACCGTTCAATCACTACAACCCGGCCTCAGCCACCCCGCGTGGAATGATTTGGGAATTTGCCTATAATATTTGGCACTTAAATTCTGAAAAGTTAATCTGTTTCTTATTTGGGCTCCAATGTGCATGCGCAAGCGCGCTTAGTGACAGGTGTCACTATAGAGTGAGTACAGACTGGTGCCAGTCTATATCAGTCAATAAACTGCAGATGGACTTAACCAGTAGCCTGGTTGAGGGTCCATAGTAATAGGAATAGGCATGGGGAGGTGTGTATGCAAGCATAAAAATCTTATTCTGGTATAAGATGCAGATAATTGATTTATCAAGTAGTGATTGAATGGTAAGTATGTTTTTATAGTAGTTAATAAAACAACAGACCAACCTGCAAGGGGGGTCTGTGGGGTTTTTTTGCTCATTGAAATTTCTGTACATTGGCTTGTAGCGGCGAGCCAGTTAATAGCTAAATGTTGATACATTTCTCCAACCTATCAAGGCTGCCATGATTTGATTTTCAACCAATCAGATAA
This sequence comes from Chaetoderma sp. LZ-2023a, assembly GCA_034401795.1. Classification (NCBI taxonomy): domain Eukaryota; kingdom Metazoa; phylum Mollusca; class Caudofoveata; order Chaetodermatida; family Chaetodermatidae; genus Chaetoderma; species Chaetoderma sp. LZ-2023a. Next base: position 30,702,069 of record CM067363.1, on the reverse strand, counting down.
TACCTAAGCTGTCTGCCTCTAATATATACGATCAGTCTGATAGCCTTAATTATTGTTTGGAAACATAATGTAAAACAAGCATATTACTAAAATGTGTGTCAAAGGAAGCATCCGACCCACCCTGGAGGCATCCGACCCACCCTGGAGGCATCCAACCCACCCTGGAGACATCCGGCCTACCCTGAATGAGTAGCCTAGCAAAGTATACTGACAAACAAGGCTGGTTTTGGTGTGACATGTGAATAAGCCATGGATTTGTTTGATGCATTAATTCTGGGACACAGCTATGGAAATAACAAGAAGAATCGGAGATTGCAGACCCTCGTCTTCGACTCCCTCTTTTTCTCACATTGTAAACCGTTTTGGGATTTTCCAGATTTGGAAGGTTTTCCTAGATGATGGCCAATGTTGTGGAATCAGAATGGAGAGCCACGCCCTTTCATGTGTTAAAATTTGAGCAAAATCAGACCAGCAATTTCCGAGATAATAATGCTGACAGAATTATAACAGCCGCCGCCGTTGTTGAAGTCATAACCAAGAGAAGAACACCATCTCCACGAGCAAGACCATTGAATGCTGCAACTTACAGGAATAATGACATTCAACCTATAGTTATTCAGGGATTGGAAAACCCGCCAAATTTTCCTCAGTGTATCTACATAAGCAGAGTGCTAACAGCAACATTCACAGTACTGCCACTCTACCAATAGTTTTCAACTCTGGGCCCAACAGCCCAGACTGGCATATCAGGACCAACCCTAGAAGAGGAATATCAGCAAGATCTTCTGAATGACTCTGGAAAACCCTTTTGTCCCTCTTTTACTTGACGAAGAGGAGAGTGAGGATGTCAACCTTATGCATATTCTCATATCAACTAGATTAAAATCAAGGTAAGAATAAATCGTGTTCTTAATTAACTTTGACTTCTCATTTCCACATCAGTCGAAACTCGACTATTCTATAAAAAAACAAACTTAGTTTACACATCCTCTAATGAGTATAGCCAAACTTAGCACGAAACGCCTAGAGTCTGGTATCAACTGCCATGAATCTCACACAGACATTCACTGCCAAAACTGGCTACAGAGACCCATTCCCAGCTACAACATTGGGAATCTGGCTACAGAAACTGGTAATTTCTGGTCACAATTTGTCTATCCCGGCTAAGCTCAATTCCGGTCATACCCCCAGATGTAGCCGGCGAGAAAAAGTAGAAAAGGAAGGCCCAAACTGTGTTTTGGCATCCAGACTCAAGCTTACGCCAAGCTAGCGTCAGGACAAGCTAAGCACTACCATGCTGTTTAAAAGAATTTTTTTATCAACAATGGAATCAACTTTGTTCGTGGGAACTTGAATGCCATTGTTTCAACGGCCACCTTGGATGACCTAATTTCACTTCAAGAGTATACTTACCTCCCTAATACTTTTGATATTGCTAAATATTGGCTTTCACTCAATAAACACTCAGATTTAAAACAGTTAGGTGCCCCTACTGGGCAGGGAGTCAGAGCGTAGTCTGGCGGATGCCAGCCCCACCACCGCGCATGCGCAGACTAGCACTTCCTCTTTGCTAGATTATTGGCAGAGAGTTCACACATGTCTTTTTGTGCTGAAGCTTTTCTTTATCTTAAACTAGTTTAAGTGGTGTTGGTTGGTGTGATAGTCACTTTTTTGGATGGCGGGAGGTTTCAATTCGCCAAAGAAGGACTTAGGACCTTTAAATCAGGTGACTTCTAGTAAAATTAGCGAGTTTTCTTCCCGGTGTATTGTGTTTCCGGGACTCGCGTTTACCGTGATAAGCGCCTTAGTTAGTTGGTTTAGGTCAACTCGGTGCTTCCTAGGACTAATTTCTCTTTCTGTTTATGTCCACAGGTCTGTATGACGCTGGGTGGTGACAATCACAGTTGCTGAGAGTTAGTTTTCTCTCCACCATGGTTCCATTTCCTACTAACACTGTTAGGTTATCTAACCAAATGAAAAATATGTCCAGTGAGTTGGAGGCCTAGTATAAAGGTCTTCTCACTTTGCCCTCTTGATCCAATTCCTTCCCCATGAGGTGGAGAGAGTTAAGAGGCGTGCAGATGGTGGAGTTCTCCGGTTCGTCACGTTGGATGGTTTGTCTATACAAAGTGTCAGGTATCTAGTTATTGATAATGTGGTGATGTTAATTATTGTAAACAAACAAAGGGAGATAATTAACATTTTTGCCAGAAAAGAGTTATCTATATGTATCTGATGGTTGTGTAGTCAACTTATCCATTCAGCATACAATTCGTCCTTGCACTTGGATGTTTTGTTGGGATCGAATTTTTCCTGTCACGGGATTAATGACGTCATAATCAGCCTGGCTATGTGTTTATCAGCAATTCAAGCGCTATGCTGGTTTCTGATGTATATTGATCTTTATGATCGTTTTCCTTCTCTTTGAGTTGGATTGAGTTTCTAAGCTTAACTAGTTGCTCATACTCCTTGTCCTTTGCCCTGTTTCAGGGACCGGGTTGCGCGTCCTGTGGTCGTTTTCTGCCGGATAAGTTCTGGCCGCATCTGTGCTGTCAATGTAGCCCTTGTGGTCCATTGGTTAATTGTGACATATGTAAGCACTGGGGGGGGCGAGTTAATGTCCGAATTCTTGTGCTGTTTACAGGCGACGGACAAGGTGGTAGAGGAGGAGAAGAAGAAGAAGCGGAAACGAGAGGTTGTAAGTAGGAAGGGTAAGGGGAAGGTCTCGTCCGCGGTGGATATGGAGGCCTTCCGGACCGAGATGTTGGGAGAGATGAAGAGGACGATAAAGGATTTGGTTCCAGGGTTGCTTCGTGGCATGCTTCCTGGACCAAATCCTTTACTGTCCTCATCATCGGCTTCGGAGCAGGTAATCCCCGCCTCTGGATCGATTTTCCTTAGTCCGCTTCCGTTGTCCGACGATTCAGAGGTGGCCCCATTAGAGGGGGCGTTCCACGGCCCTGGCAGCAGGCTTATTGCCGCGCCGATAGGGGACCGTGGACGGTTGTCGCTGGAACCCGCGGGCTGCTTATCAGTCCAGGGGTATCCGCACGCCGCGGTGGCCAGTACCTCCTATGGCACCATTCCTGGTCAGCCCGGGTTAGCTCTCTTTGCTAACCCGGGGTCTAATCTTTCTGACCAGGGTAATGAGGATTACCTGCTAGGGTCGCCGTCTGACGACGTGGACATGGATGAAGACGTTTGTGCACCCCTCGCGGGGAATACAGGCGCCTTGTTCCACGGTTTTACTCACCCTGGAGTAAAGTTCGCGGCTCAGGTGGTGGCCCAGGGCGCTGCTGATGGCCAGCGGTACCGCATACCTCGGCTTGCCGAGGGTGTTGCTGGTGCTGGCCGGGCCCGTGGTGAGCCTATATATACCCCGCGCTCTGCCACGGTGCCTGCTCCTGGTCAAACCAGTGATATTCTCATGCCGGTGCTGTCAGGCCCGCGTGTTTTCCCTGGCTTGCCAGGTGTATCAGCATACCCGCCGTCAAGCTCTACTGCTTGCGCTCAGGAGGAAGACGAAGGACCCCGTCTTGTAGAGCGCTCGCAGTTAGCCACGGAGGAGGATTGGTATGACGCTTGCCAGTGGTTGGTGAGCGTTAGGCCTGATCTGCCCGTGGAGCAGTCGGCTAGCCAGCGTGTTCACACGCCGTGGTTAGCTGGGAAACCGACTGCTAACGCTATGCCTTCTCTGCCGCTGGCGGAGCATGTCGTTGACATGTTCAAGGCGGCGGAGTCGTCCATTAAGTCGAGTGGACGTCTCGCGAAGGCCCCTCGCGAGGTGGCCAGGCGTTGTCGCATCGTGCCCCTGGATTACCAGCGGTACGGTGTGGTACCCAAGCCCAGCGTGGATGACCGCGCGGCTTTGGGTGAGGATGCGCGGCCAGGCTCCCGTTCTGACACGGGTGTCTTGTGCGCGAACGCGTTGCGTTCGGCGAATGCCGCGTTGCGTGATGCGGAGGAGAGTGGGAGGGCTTCGATTGCCGCTCTGTCCCACGTCTCCCAGCTGTTACAGGGGGTAGTAACGGCATCCGCATCGCGCCAGCCAAGTCCGGTCACTGTCCAGCGAACCATCCAGGATGGTATTAACCTGGCACTGGACTGTGTGACTCGGGCGGTGACCAGGAGTGTCAGGGCAAGACGCACGTTTGCCCTGGACAATCTGTGCCCGTCTCAGGACCTGTACAATAGGCTACTGCGTACGCCTATGACGGGCCCTGGTCTTTTTGGAGGTGAGGGATGTCGCCACCTCCAGGAGACGGTCACCCTGGTGAATAACCAGAGGGCGCTGCGCGAGCAGTTTGATGTACTGCGTCGTGCTAACGTTCGCGCCGCGGCCCCGGCGTATCGTCCCCTGCAGGCTCGAGGTGGTGATGGCCAGGTCAGTGGCCAGCCACCGTCGCAGCGTCGGCCTCGGCCGCGTGCGATTCGGCCAGCAGCGAGGGGGGCGCAGGTTCCTCAGGCGCCGTCAGCCAGGCAGCCGCCCGCGCACCGAGGTGCGCGCGGGGCGGGGCGGGGCGCGCGAGGGTCTGGGCGTGGTTATCGGTCCTGACAGGACGCTTACCGCGGTAAGAACCACTCCGGTGTGTATGGCGACGGAGACAGTGCCGCTCTTGCATGCCTCGTGTCCACCGCGGTCCCTAGGTGGGCCGGTGGGAGGCCGGCTAGCCGGCCACATGCAAGAGTGGGAACGGTTAACTCAGGACCGTTTAGTCTTGCGATGGCTTTCCGTCGGGTATCATCCAGAGTGGGTGACAGGCCCGCCGTCGCGACTGTCTCTGGTGCCAGTCTGGACTCCCATTCCGAGAGATCCAGAGCAAAGGTTGTGTATCGAGGAGGAGATAAATTCCCTCATACAAAAGGGAGCTATTCAGCCGGCACAAAGATGTCCGGGCTTCTATTCAACCCTGTTCTTAGTAACAAAACGCACCGGAGGGTGGAGACCGATTCTCAACCTCAAGCCATTGAACAAGTTCATCGAGACGCCCAGTTTCAAGATGGAAACGGTGCGCTCGGTGTTGGCGGGGTTGGAGAGGGGGATGTGGACGGCGTCGATAGATTTGAAGGACGCTTATTTCCACATCCCCGTCCACGGGAGTTTCTGTCGCTTCCTGAGATTTGCATTCCAGGGCAGACAGTGGGAATTCAGGGTGTTGCCCTTCGGAATTTCCACGGCTCCTCGGGTTTTCACCCGTGTGGTTCTTGCGATCACAGCATACCTCCGCAGGAGAAGCATAGCAGTCCACACGTACATAGACGACTGGCTGTTGAAAGCGCACACCCGGGAAAGTTTGTCCGCCAATCTGGAGATTGTTTTGAAAATTCTCACAGACTTGGGCTGGATGATCAATTTCCCAAAATCAGAGCTGACTCCATCCCAGAAGTTTGTTTACCTGGGGATGTTCTTCGATCTAGAGACAGGATATGTTTATCCTACTCAGGAGAGAGTTCAAAAACTCATCTCGTTGATTCAGTCAGTGTGCGACAGTCGTCATGTCCTGGCACGGGTTTACTTGAGAATGCTGGGGTTGATGGTTTCGTTGGAACCAGTCATTCCTCAGGCCGCCTTACGCAGGGGGCCGATCCAGTTGTTTCTCATGACACAATGGACCCAGAGTACAGGTTCGCTGGACTCGAATGTGTCAGTGTTGGCGCCTCTGATTCACCACCTGCAATGGTGGTTGAATACAGAGAATCTCTTGCCGGGGGTTTTGCTAACCCCTCCCCACCCTCAGGTGACTGTGTATACAGATGCATCGATGGAGGGCTGGGGAGCTTGCCTGGAAGAATCCACGATATCAGGGCTTTGGAATCTGGAACAGTCAAAGGAACATATAAATCTACTGGAGCTAAGAGCAGTAGTCCTGGGCCTGGAACATTTCTTACAGAAAGTTCAGGGCAAGATTGTTCTTATTCGTTCAGACAACTCAACAGTTGTGACTTACATAAACCGCCAGGGCGGAACGAAGTCGCCCAGTCTCTGTATGATGACATGGAAACTGCTTTGTTGGTGTCTGGATCACCAGATTACCTTGAAAGCAGTTCATATTCCGGGAAGGTTAAACCTGCTAGCAGACTCATTGAGCCGAAGGATGAGTGTTTTACCCACGGAATGGCAACTAAATCAATGTGTGGCGGATCGTCTGTTCGACCATTGGGGGAAACCCAACATCGATTTGTTCGCAACGAAGAAGAATGCGAAGATGACGACGTACGTCTCTCCGATTCCGGATCCAAGCGCTTTCGCAACAGATGCGTTAGCTATCAGCTGGGGGAGAATGTATGCATACGCATTCCCTCCAGCAATCCTGATTCCAAAAATTCTTCAGAAAATCAGACAAGAGGAATGCCAAGTGCTTCTGATCGCCCCGGATTGGCCAAGCCGATCATGGTATACGGATCTGCTGGACCTTCTGGTCTGCAATCCGGTTCCTCTGCCTCTGATGGACGATATTATCTTCCAGGGCAAGGCCCTTCACAACAATCCGTCAATGTTCAGATTGACTGCGTGGATGTTGTCAAGGAATCTAGAATTAAGGAGGGCTTTTCTGAGCAAGCAGCCATGTTTATGGCCAAAGCCAGGAGGGGGTCAACCTCCAGAGCATATAATTATAAAATCAACAGATTTGCAGAATGGTGCTCAAAAAGATGTATTGATCCAATGGATTCATCTATTCAAGTAGTAGCTGATTTCCTCTGTCACCTCTATGATGCCTATAGCCTCAAGCCTAACTCTATTGCTGGTTATAAGTCAGCATTAATGTCTGTTATTCCTTGCTTGGCTAAGAGGGGAAGTGATGAAGTAAATACATTGAATGTATTAATTAAAGGCATGGGCAATCTAAGACCAAGGAATCCACCTGTGATTCCGTCTTGGAGTTTATCGCTAGTGCTTCAAGTACTAGGTGATAAGCCTTTTGAACCACTTAGTTCCATTTCTATGAAACTATTAACACTGAAGACTGTGTTTTTAATTGCTGCGGCCTCGGCTAGGCGTAGGAGTGAAATTCATGCCTTATCAGCCGAGGATGACCGTTTTGTGGTTTCAGGGGAAGGCCTTAAGCTGCTACCTAGGATTAATTTCTTGGCTAAAAATCAGTCGTTGAAATATCCAGGTCAACCTATTATTTTGCCTGCTTTAACTAGATATGATCCTAATTCTAAAGCATGGTGTCCCGTCCGGGCGCTGCGCCGGTACAAACAACGTACGGCGGCATGGCGCACCGACCAGTCAGCTTTATGGTTGTCATATATTGAACCCCATGGGAGGGCTTCTAAGGACACCATTTCCAGGTGGATTGTGGAATGCATTCAGTTTTGCCATAAATCCGCCACCGGGAAGCAGGTTGACGTGGCCAAGGCTCACAGTGTCCGCGGCGTAGTGACATCCACGGCCCTGTTTAATGGGGTCCCTGTGGATGATATTATGTCGGTGGCTCAGTGGCACTGTGAGTCAAGTTTTACAGACCATTATCTCCGTGACACCTCTAATCCTCTCGCCTTGTCGGTTTTGAAAAAATAAATCGGTTTATATTTTTTGAGGAGGTTTTTCCTCATTACTTATATATTTCACAATTAATTTATGGAAACACCCACTTTTTTGGGCCTGCATCAGTCTTTACCAATGGGAAGATGATGTCAGCAGCCAATTTCAACAAGGTCAGTCTTGTTCATGTGTTGTCCGTTGTTGATTGTATTGTCACGATTACCCGTTATTAATATGGTGATGGTTTGTGTATTTGTGTGGTTCATTGTTGAGAGTTACGAAAATGGAGCTTTTTCGTCTCTGTCCTGTAGTACATGGCACTTGTACGTAGAGAGCGTATAGGACATTGAGGTCAGTCGACTCTTCCTCCCAGGAAGGAGGGGGGGGAGCGCATATGACATTCGGTCATCTCTCATACATCGGTGGTGTTATCCGATGGTTAGTCAAATCCTGACTGTTTTTTCTTACAGTTTCAGAAGTTTAAGTGCCTTAAACGCAGAAAAGCGTATAGGGATGAGCTGGTCTTTTGACCTCGCCTCCCTCCCGCCAGATTCACTTTCGAATTCTGGCAATATCAAAAGTATTAGGGAGGTAAGTATACTCTTGAAGTGAAATAAACGAAATCTAGGATTTCTTTTTTCACGAGAGAGTTGATACTTACCTCCCTAGATACGGACCCGGCCTCTCCACCCCACAGAGGCTCGGTCTTCAGGCTCTTAATAGTTGCATGTGTGTCAGCCAATAATCTAGTCAGAGGAAGTGCTAGTCTGCGCATGCGCGGTGGTGGGGCTGGCATCCGCCAGACTACGCTCTGACTCCCTGCCCAGTAGGGGCACCTAACTGTTTTAAATCTGAGTGTTTATTGAGTGAAAGCCAATATTTAGCAATATCAAAAGTATTAGGGAGGTAAGTATCAACTCTCGTGAAAAAAGAAATCCTAGATTTCGTTTATTTTCATGAAAACGTTCTCCCGAACCGCTAAAAGGCATCAGGACAAAATTTTTGAGGTATGGTTAGGGATGTAAGAGCCATTCTAGTTTGTTAAAGGGAAGGTAGTACGTTAAAATACATGGCCGCCATCATCCAATCAGATTTAACATGCCCCCATATTGAAATTTTTGTATCTGATGGATTTTTAAGACGAAATGTGATTTTTTAGCTCAGCTTTACGAGTCGTGGTGGCTAGTTGGTGTTCAATTTGCGCTTTTCTCTACTTTTCTGTTTATATCTCATGTTTGGTTAATCAGTGGACCCAAACTTTGAAACAAGGTTCCTTATAATAACACGGCATCACACAATGACCTTGGTATCAAAAGTTCATGATCACTGTGGCCTTGGTTGAGACTTTAGCAGTTCATATCTCATGTTGTGTTAATCTGAACCCAAACTTGGACACGTGCTAATGAGAGGGGATGAGACAATTACTCTGGGGGCAAAAGGTCAAATGTCATGGTCATTGATAAGTGTTGTGATATGCCTTCTATATATGTATTTTATGTTTGAAGTCAAGTTTTGCAGTTCATTGCTAAGTCGTAAAGCTGAGCTTCCTGTCTTGCATTGCAACCACATTTCTGATTACGATTTGTGGTATGATTTCAAATTTTCAACTTTTGAAGATCTGGTTTTTTTCCCCAACAAAACCTCCATAGACAGCCAATGAAAATTTAAAATGTTTAATAGGACGCATGATGCCATCCTTGTTGCGATGGACCTTTCCGTTTTTAGCTCTGCACCGCCCATCTCAAACTAAGCTCCACCCACACCTCTCGTGTTGGGATCGATCAATCTCTCAACTCCCCGACTCAATTTCCAGAAAACTACAGGTAAGCTATTGAATATTTTGGAACTAAATTATCAACAGCGTCCTGTCAAATTAGTTTCAAAATATTCAACATCATGTTTATTAAATAGTAGAGACATACAATTCGAACGTGTCAGACTATTAAGAGTTAAAAGACGAGCCAAATAGAATCATTAATGACGTAATGATTATGACATCATCCTACACGCGACTTAGCTGATTAAGACGTCAGTACACGCCACTTAGCTGATCATGACGTCAGATTGATAGATATTCTCTGGAAAGGTGAAGCCAAAATCTTAACATTCTACTTATAGCCGATGGCCTTTCTAGTTGAAATGCATATGGTGCAGGTGAGTGATACAGGCCCCTTGGCCCTCTTGTTATGTAAGCAAAACAATTATTATCCATAGATGAATCCTGTAGTGGTTTTATTTGTTTGAACAGGTACTGATGAATTTGGCTCTTCGGTTTACACATCTGTGATTTTGCAAGTAACCAGTCCTCCCACTCTTGGTAGTTGTCTTGCCTCACCGAATACTGGCTATGCACTGAAAACAGAAATTGTCATCTCATGCTATGGGTTTACAGACCCAACAGGCCGGCTGAAGTATAGCATGTATCTGGATGATCAACGCAGTAAGTATTGTGTGTGCATGACGCACACACGTGCACACACACACACATGACCCCTAAAGCATAGCATCTGTCTGGATGCAGATCAACACAGTAAGTATTGTTTGCTCTATATGTATTCCTGCGCATGGATGCACCCCTACATGTGCGTGTGTGTGCAGTGCGCAAGCACACACCACCCTTTCCCCTCACAAACAAGAATTAGATTTCAATAAAAAAGCAAAAAGTTGTTATACTTTATGAAATAAAAAGAATTTGATAATTTTTCGCAAACTATCACTATTAACTCTTACCACTGTGATGTCAATATTGTATGTTTTATTGTGTCAATATTGTATGTTTTATTGTGTCAATATTGTATGTTTTATTGTGTCAATATTGTATGTTTTATTGTGTCAATATTGTATGTTTTATTGTGTCAATATTGTATGTTTTATTGTGTCAATATTGTATGTTTTATTGTGTCAATATTGTATGTTTTATTGTGTCAATATTGTATGTTTTATTGTGTCAATATTCTATGTTTTATTGTGTCAATATTCTATGTTTTATTGTGTCAATATTCTATGTTTTATTGTGTCAATATTCTATGTTTTATTGTGTCAATATCAAAGAAACTGATGTACATTTTTCAACAATTTTGGTGGAAGATGTTGCTGTCTACGACAGCACCATCATCTCCCACCAAATGTGTTGAAAAATGAACACCAGTTCATCTTTTAATTTAATTTGAAAATGAACACCAGTTCATCTTTTAATTTAATTTGAAAATTTTAAATTTTTGACACCAGAGTACTAAGGGTTAAAAGTTTGGTTAATGTCATGAATTCTGACACACCATACAATTCCCGGTATGATGTCATCATGTGAATTGTCAACCGCAGGGATTCAGATTATGCCACATTTGTTTTAGAATAGACGAATCTGACCTCTAATGCAGTTACGAAGCTGGACATCATTTCAGGTTCAGGTTCTCGTTTACTGAACACTAATGTTTATCTTTAGCTCATTAACCCTTTAATGGTCAAGCTGACCTAAACCCGCCTCGGTTATGGTTTTGTGGAATGTCCATTTACATGGCAAGAGAATAGTGTTTGAAAATTTACCACTGGAATGGCTGACTCGATAACAAAGCCAGTCATTCTAGTGATAAATTAAAAAATATATTCCCTTGGACTAAATGGATATTCAAGAGTTGTTTTAATTTTCTTGACCAAATTTAACTTAGTGAGTTAATATGACGATATATGAATGATCTGTTATGAGTCATCACTGATCAACAGCAAACAATTACCGGTATTCACCTGTCATCCAGCAACAATCGTTCACGCGATGACATCACCCCGTGATTCTGATCGAAGTGGATGAAAATGATTTGCCATGATCGTGTAATTTACTATTATAATTTACGAATTCGAAGATATATAAATAATATATTTTATTTCATTTAAATTATACAAAAGCATCACTTGGCATGCTTTTAACCCTTTAATGACTAAATTTCTTTCGAAAAATTAAAATATTACTTATTGAATGCCCATTTGCATTTACCACTAATGACTGGCTCGGTCACCGAGCCCGAGCCAGGTTACTGAGCCAGTCATTTCAGTGGTATAATTTCAAAAATAGTCCTCTTGGCCTGTAAATGGACATTACTCAAAACCACTATCGAGGCCGGTTTCGTCACGAAAGCGTTATAACCACTTTGTTTGCATTATCCTTTGCGTTCTACTTGGTGTATGTTGATTATAAGCTTCATTGGTATGTTGGCTATTGCGCCAATGAGACGACTATTAGTAGAACAATCCATACATCTGTCACTGCATACATTTTGCCAAGGGCACAAACACAAAAATCTTTCGAGATGGCTAAAACATGTAAGTGAGTTTGAGAGGGAGAAACCCACTTCACCTTTCCAGCGTATCCATCCATCATCTGACCTAGCATGACATCATAATCAGCGTAGTGCATGCATGATGATGTTGCAATCATTATGTCACAAAGAGTTCCATATAGACCGTCATCAAATCTCAAACAGTCCGACACATTGTATGAATTGTATGACTTTGCTATTTAATAAACGTGCTGTTGAATATTTTGAAACTAATTTGACTGGGCGCTGTTGCTGCCTTAGATTGATCCCAACACGAGCGAGGTGTGGTTGAAGCTTAGCTAGAGATGGGCCAGGCATAGCTAAAACTGGAAAGGTCCATTCCTTTTGATTAGTTCTCCATGGGACTTAAAAGGAGGAGACAATATTTGTTGTGGTCACTCCGTCCCATGTATGTCTTCCTGACCATGTGTACAGATTTCTAAGTTTTGTTTGATATCCCCTGGGTTGATTCCTATCGGCTACATTGCATGGAGTCCGTGGATCCCAGAATGACATTCTTATTGTCCGCTCCAAATGATAGAATTTGGGTCTGTTGATCTGATGAATTATTCTGTACTGCATGTCATTTCTGTGATGCTAGGACCTGTTGAAATGGTGTGACTGTCACGTGATACTGGTGTGTCATATCTCTCGTGCTTATATAAGTTTGTAATGGAGCGTAGGTGCTCCTGGATCCTGATTTTTTCCTCTGTAGGAGAGGCCTGTGTGTTTACTCCTGAAGAATCCTGATTTGACCATGTTCTTGCAGATATTGCAGTTCTTGGGGATTGCAGTGTGTTTTGGTGGTCTGGTCTCCGGTTCAGGAGTTTAGTCTAGTAGACTATTTTGCCTTTTATGGTTTTATTCTTTTTTAATCCGATGAGTGGCTTCTCTTGGAAAGCTAGTCTGCAGTGCGCTGTGCCTTGAATGATGGGCCAATATTTGGAGATAGTGTCCTTCAGCATCAGCCATATGCTGTTGAAATCTCTGACAAAGATTTGTCTAAGGATTTACTGGCAATGTGGGTTTTTGGAGGGGGCTTGATGAGGAACTGGCAGTCCTTTTGTAAGATGCTGAGGGGGTAACGTTTGGCGGTATAGTGGTTTTGCATGGCTAGACTATTTTTTTCATAATCCTCATTGGATGAGCAGATTTTTCTGAGTCTAGAGGAACTGCCCATATGGGCTGGCATCTTTGCAGGAGGCGAGGTGGGCAGACTCATTATGAAGATACCTGTGTGTGTCTGGGTTTGGTGTAGAGGTCAAAGCTGATGAGGTTTGTTGGTGAAATTTGAACCAGGCAGTGTCCAGAAAAGAAACCTAGTGGTTTGAGGAGCCCATTGTGAATTTAATGGTGTGGTGGGAAGCATTCATACGTGTGACAAACTACTGTAGGGAAGCATGCCCGATGTATCTGATACAGAGTGCAGGTGAGAAAAGTGTATCTCGTAGTAAGCGTTCTTCTTGAGGATGCTCATGAAAATGCAAGCATATGTGCATGCCACCTTGCTTCCCATTGCGGTTCCACCTATTTGGAGATAATGTTCTCCATTGATCTCAAAGCTATTACACTCCAGAGCTCGGGTCAGCCAGTTACAGAGGCCTATATTTAAAGGATAACTAATCCCATCTCTTGATAGCTATTCAGGTGATCTGACATGCCGGTCATAAACTATCCAGGTAATTTTAAGCTTTTTATCACGCCGCTAAGGAAAGATATTCAGGATTTAGTAGTTAAATGTTGGTACATTTCTACACTCTATGATGGCTGTCATGATTTACTTTTCAACCAATCAGAAAAACCCTAGTGTGTCTGCCTCGGTATATACCCTCAGTCATAGAGGCGCCAGCTATAGTTTGGCAATGTGGTATAAAAGCAATCCTTCAGGTAAGCTGTTGAATATTTTGAAACCAATTTGACTGGACGTTGGCAGCAACAACTTACAGTCAAATTAGTTTCAAAATATTCAACGGGATGAGAATTACATAATAAAGAATGTGATGCATTGGAGCGTAAATGACATCACACGCAATAGCGTGAGGAGACAAAATGGTGTCAATTACTGTTCAACATTTACTCGATATTACAAAACAGATAATTGCGATACAGATCAGGGAATGTGACAGGATATGAATGATATGAAATCTATAAACCATATTCTATCGGTGCAATACAACATTTGAGATGAGATTAGCATCGCTTTAAGTGGCTTCCTGACATGCCATGTTTTATTTTGCGAAAATGGCTACTGCTTAGATGCTCTCTTTATTATGCTCCCTTAAAACTTTCGGTGGAGCATATACTGGTAGTCTCTGCTTTGTCCATCCATCCGTCCATTCACCCTCTACAAGCTTGTCCGGTCCATAGTTTCAAGACTTATATCTACGATCATGAAACTTGGTATGTAGATGCATCTTATGGCAATGTGAAGTGTGAAAAAAGTAGGTCAGTGTGACCTACTTCTCATGGTTCACTGAACATTACAGTCTACAAGCTTGTCCGGGCCAAAGTTTCAAGACTTATATGTACGATCATGAAACTTGGTATGTAGATGCATCTTATAGCGATGTGAAGTGTGAAAAAAGTAGGTCAGTGTGACCTACTTCTCATGGTTCACAGAACATTACAGTCTACACGCTTGTCCTGGCCCTAGTTTCAAGACATTTATATGTACGATCATGAAACTTGGTATGTAGATGCATCTTATGTAGATGTAAAGTGTGTATTTACATTTCACGGTTCATTGAATATTATACCCAACAAATTTTGTCCGGGCTGTAGTTTCAAAAGTACATACAGGAACTAAACTTGATATGTGGATGCATCTTAGGGAGGTGTGCAGTGTATGAAAAGTAGGTCGGCATGACCTACTTTTGCCCTACTTTTCACAGTTCACTGAACATTACAGTGTAGAAGCTTTTCCGCGCCATAGTTTCAAGACGTATATGTATGATCATGAAACTTAGTATGTGGATGCATCTTAAGGAGCAAAAAAGTGTAATATACTTTTCATGGTTCATTGAATATTGCCAAAAAAAATGTTGTTCGGGCTGTAGTTTTAAAGTTTTTTTTGTATACAGGAACTAAACTTGATATGTGGCTGCATCTTAGGGATGTGTACAGTATGAAAGGTATGTCAGTGTGACAATACTTTTTGACCTTTTCACGGTTCATTGAACATTACAGAAAATTTTTGTGTGTACTGTAGCTTCAAGAGTTTTTGGTATACGGGAACTAAACTCGATATGTGGATGCATCTTAGGGAGGTGTACAGTCTATGAAGAGTAGGTCAGCATGACCCACATTTATCTACTTTTCATGCTTCATTGAATATTATAGAACATCTTAGTCTGAGCTATAATTTCAGGAGTTTTTGGCATACTGGAACTAAACCTGGTGTATGGATGTATTATATGCTGAAGGTCACTGTCGCATGTGAAAAGTTGTGACCTACTTTTCACGGTTCATTGAACATGCTTTTGACTTAATTTTCCTGCTTCACTGAACATTACAAAGAATTTTAGTCTGGACCATAGTTTGTACAGGTGTCCCTACAGAGTATACCTTCGGGGAGCAATACACCAGTTTACTGATATGCCTTGTTAGGGATGTTGTGTATAGGGAAGTAACATCCATGGTAACTAAGGAGCGAATTTAGTTTGAGTTTCCCGAAAGATTCCACTTTTTGATGAAATCTGCTGTATCCTTGACGTAAGACCCTATCTTTGTGACATGGACATTATGTGTTCGTCAGCGGTAGCTGCTGATTAATTGTATCCTTGACGTAGAACCCTATCTTTGTGACATGGACTTTGTGTTCGTCAACGGTAGCTGCTGATTAATTCTGTTGGGCAACTATGCTGGTGATGATTGGTCTGCCCGGTGTGAGACCATCTCTTATCCTTATCTATTGTTAGTAGAAGATGGAAACCGGTAGTGAGTGGTGAGTTTAGAATTAGTCTACTGGTATGAGAGATGTCAATTTCTCCGTCCCTGACTATTTGGTCCAGCCTCCTCTGGACAAGTTCAGTATATTTGGTAGTGGGATCGGATACCAGTTTCCTGTAAAACTGTGTGTCTGTTAACTGCCATTTCCACCCCCCCCCCCCACCACTCTCCCTCACCCCCCCCCCCCCCAAACAACCCCCAAGAAACCCCTGTCCCCATATCAACACATTTCCCACTCACACACCCTCTAGACACAACCTCCCTTCTCTTTAACCTATTTAACTTGTCATCCGAACCGCCACCAGCTGGCACAACCATACCGCCAACACCACTCGTACCGCCAATCGCCTGCACCACCGTACTGCCAACCATCAGTACCACCAGGTGAAGCCAGTACTGCTATGGCAGTTTCACCAACAACCCATACCGCCACTCAACAAGCATCGCTGATCCCTCACCCACACCGCCGATCTTACCCTGCACCTTGTCACATGACCACCGGGGACCAATCATGCCCATATCTGATCAGTGAGGTAACTACATCTGGTCACGTCACCAAAAAGTATAACATGATCAGACAAACTCGGCACAGATCATTCAGACTTGGATCTGACATATACAGACCAAGTGTCATCCATTTTATCCGTTATTTAGCTACGTTATTATTACTGAATAACTTCTACATTGAGAATATTGCTGAAGCTTCATGGCTGTGTGAAAATGCATATTATTAGCTGTGATCTGGCCTAAAAGTCCAAGTGAGCTTATGCCATGGCGGCCGTCCGGCATCCTTCATCCGTCCATCAAATCGCTTCTCCTTAACGGTTTGACCGATACCCTCCAGGCGCTTTTTTCTGAATTTTGATTGCTCAATTTTTATTTGGTGAAAACCGTAGCTTTTATGAAAAATGAACCGGAAATGGTCAAAATGCTGTTCCTCCATAGCCGCTTGACATACTTCAACCAAATTTGGCTAGTTGGATTCTGCGGTGATAGGATCTAGAACTTCTATTCAGAATTTTGATTGATCTTATTTTTTGGGTGAAAATCCTAGATTTTACCAGAAATGGTCGAAATGCTACTCCTTAGCTGCTGGACATATTTCAATCAAATTTTACTAGATGGATTCTATGGTGATAGGCTCTTAGAAGATCTTTTCAGAATTTTGATTGATGAATTTCTTGGGTGAAAATCTTAGATTTTATGACAAATCTACCGCGAATTGGTCAAAACACTACTACTCCTTAGCTGCTTGACATATTTAAACCAAATTTAACTAGATGGATTTTATGGTGGTAGGTTGTAGAACCTCTATTCAGAATTTTGATTGATTACATTTTTGGGTTGAAAATAATCTACCGGAAATTGTTGTTTGATAGTTACATCTATTAAACTTAGCAGACGCACAGATAACTCAGCCAGCCAGCAAGTATACAGAGTTACCTCCCTTATAAGACAATGGGTCATGCACTATAAATGCGCAGATGCAGGGCAATAGATTCAGGTTTTAAGCAACATTCCAATTGACTGATGCTTATGCATAACTCTCTACACAGCATTGCCTTATTAGGCCTTTGAATGCTTGCTCGATCAGCCCACCACTATGCAAGAAGCACATGACCATATAGCATCCAATCAACGCATTACTATACAATTCCAAAGGCAATGTAAATAGCTCAGGCATTGTTTGCGCATATCGCGTGACGATAGTTCGTAACATGACAATACATCTTGCAGCCGAGGACGAGGCCATAATACTACTAGGGGGAACGCGGCGGCTGGCGGTACGGGGCGATTGGCCAACACAGTTGAAAGCGGTATGGAGCAGTACAGCTCCTGAGAACTGTAGTACCGCAGCACTAGCTCCGTAAAAAGCTGAACTTAGAACGCGGTATTAACTGTCCAGGGAGTTTGAAGAAAACTCAATTCATTCAGCTCTAACCTGAATGTGAACGGGTCACGATCTGTCGAAAAAAATTCTGTCAATGTCAGATTCTTCTGCGACCGAGCATCCCTTTTAATTTTTAGGGCCATACTTGTTTTAGGACCAATAGATATGATCTCACTTGTATTGGCATCAGGCATCAAAAGCAGCGCCAGGTAAATGTCCTTACCTGTGATTATTGCCTATCTCAAATTAGGTGAAACAATATCTATGCGTGGCAAATTACCCATAACAAAGGGTTGCTCAGTTGCTGAACCACCCCTTTGTTATGGGTAATTTGTCATGCATAGATAAATTAAAAGGGATGCTCGGTTGCAGAAGAATCTGACTTTGACAGAATTTTTGTCAGCCCTCCTGACATAAACGAATCATGTGTGAGGCTAATCCACAGCGCACTAACGAACTTGACAGATACATGAGGATAATTGTTGAGCTTTATGCTCAATTTTCTAAAGGAGTTTTACTCATACCATAAGGCATTCTCGGCCAAGGCAGCAGCTTGGCTACAACATTATGGTTTCAAAGTTGACTGGGCAATAAAAGGCAGAGACATAATCCAAGCTGTAACAGCGGGATCAACATGTCTCATATGTGAATTGTGCCATCAGTATGATCACTCCTCAAAATTTTTTTCAACATCCATTGAATATAGACAATATCCTCAGCCTAATTTTGGGGGAACCGGAAGTGGTAACACATACTCTAGTCATGATTCCACTAGTAGGAGGAAAGTCTTTCATCTTGGCCAGGAGATATGTAATGATTTCAATTACAGACGTGGCTGTCCGAACAAGTCATGTCGATTCTTACATATCTGTTGGAGCTGCAAGACTGCTCATTCCACGTCTAGTTGTGGAAGGGTGAATAATCAGAATAGCAATCTTGGTAAATTTTCTGATAATCAGTCAAAATCAAACTGACTAGTAGGTCAGACAGAGATGACCAAAGTTTTGGCGAGGATATGGTCAAATCACAAGGCACTTCGACCCCGATTGATGGAGAACAGTTAGAAATAGAACTGCTGAGCCATCCGGATAGGGATTTTGTATAAAATTTGATTCAAGGCCTCGCATATGGTTTTCATACAGGTGTGGTTGATTTACCTACAGTGGCTCTTGAATACAAAAATTTAAATTCCGCAAACAAAGAGCCCGACATAGTTGTTCGTTTGATAAAGGATGAATTGGATAATGGTTCTTCTTCTTCTTCTTTTCATTCGCTGATCATACCGCCAGTCCTGTAAGTGACTATCGACATGATCATATGCATTAAGTGCGTGGATCCATGGTTTATTAGAGTGCGGCCTGGAACCTCCGTCTTCAGCACTCGAGGTTTCTGTCAGGGTTACCTCACCCTTACCTCCTTTAGTCGCCTCTTACAACACGCAGAGGATACGGAAGGTGTATTCTAAGCCCCACCTACAGGGCAAAATTGGATAATGGTTATATCTGTGGCTCTTGTACAGAACCAGCATTTGAGAACCATCGAGTGAGTCCTATCGGGTTAGCTACAGGTAGATATTCTGGTAAATGGCGTCTCATTGTAGATTTATCAGCTCCACATGGTAGAGCAGGCCATAGCAGTGTTAGCGATCTCATAAATAAGGCCGATTACTCATTGTCTTATGTTACAGTCGATGATGCAATCATGTCCATTTTAGAGAGCGGTGAAGGTTCATGGCTATGTAAAACCGATATAGCAGATGCTTTCAAAATAATTCCTATAAAACCTAACTTGTGGCATTTATATTGTATTAAATGGCAAGGCATGTACTATCTTTATACCACGCAGCCTTTTGATAGCCGTTCATCACCTAAACTATTTGATCAGTTAGCGGTTGCTGTTTGCTGGATTGCAAAACACAACTACGGCAGCAAGACCATTTTTCATCTGTTCGATGATTTCTTGACGATAGAGAAGAGTGATTCAGTACCAGAACGGACCATGGCCTTACTAACACTAATTTTTTGCAAACTCCATATACCAATTGCGGCGCATGAGACAATAGGGCCCATCCAATCAATCAAATTCCTTGGTATTATATTGGATTCAATAAACATGGAAGCACGACTCCCTTTGGATAAAATACAAAGAATAATTATGAAAATGAACGAGTTCTTGCATAGGGCAAATGCACCAAATGGGAGCTTTTAAGCTTATTAGGCCATTTTAACATTGTAGCAAGAGTGATAGTTCCGGGTCGATAATTTGTCTCTTATTTAATAACATTAGCTTCGTCAGTGAGAGAATTACACCACCGTGTTACTTTGAATAGTAATCGCAGGCAGGAGTTAGGTCACTATTTTTGCAGGGTTGGAATGGTTCTGCTTTTTTCCTAGATAAGTTCATTACATGTGCTCCGGACTTGGAATTGTATACAGACGCGTCAGGCCTTGGGTTTGCAGAGTATTATCCCGGGACTTTGTTTCAGAGCAGGTGGCCTATCAGAATTGTAGATATCCGAACAGAGAAATGTTCCATGGCCTTTTTAGAGTTGTATCCTGTCGTGGTAGCAGCTGTCCTATGGGGAAAAGAATGGTCTCAAAAGCGCATCCTATTCCACTGCGACAATTTGGGTACAGTTGAAATCATTTCTAAAGGGCACTTAAAAACACCACACTATTGGGGGCAATAAATGTGTCCTATTAAATCAACACCCGGTTCAAATTTGCATCATGGCCATACAAGTTGTCACTGTCCCTCGTTTTGGGTTGTTATCCTCCAAAAGTGGAAATAATATACATATTATATCATTATAGACCAATAGTATTATATAACTGCCTTATTGTTCCCAAACAAAGATACTGCTGCTCAGAAGCATCCACTGTCATGATGTGGGTGACCAACAAAATTGAAACTTATATTATGCGTTCAGTTATGGGTGCGTGTGTTAATGGTCAAAATGCTACTCCTTAGCTGCTGGACATATTTCAACCAAATTTTACTAGATGGATTCTATGGTGATAGGCTCTAGAAAATCTTTTCAGAATTTTGATTGATGACTTTTCTGTGTGAACATGTTAGATTTTATGACAAATCTACTGCGAAATGGTAAAAACACTACTGCTCCTTAGCTGCTGGACATATTTCAACCAAATTTTACTAGATGGATTCTACGGTGGTAGGCTGTAGAACCTCTATTCAGAATTTTGATTGATTAAATTTTTGGGTGAAAATCTTAGATTTTATTAAAATTCTACCAGAAATGGTCAAAATGTTACTCCTGCTTATCTTCCTGACATATTTCGACCAAATTTGACTAGATGGATGTTGAAAGGTTCTAGAACTTCTATTCAGAATTTTGAGTGATCAATTTTTTGGGTGAAAATCTTAGATTTTATGAAAAATGTACCGGAAATGGTCAAAATGCTACTCTAGCTGCTGGACATATTTCAACCAAATTTGATTAGATGGATTTTATGATGGTAGGCTCTAGAACTTCTATCCAGAATTTTGGTTGATCAATATTTAGGGTGAAATCTTAGATTGTGTAAAAAAAATTACTGGAAATTGTCAAAATGCTACTCCTCATTAACCGCTTGGCTGGAAGGTATACAGAATTGTGATTGGCAGATTTTTTGGTGAAAATCTTGAATTTTATGAATATTTACCGGATATCGCTTAAAATGCTACTCCTCATTAACTGGTTTCAACTAGACTTGGATGGAATCATCCTATGGCAGCAGGCTTCAGATGAAGTTTGCAGTATTTTGATTGGTCAATTCTTTTGGTGTCCATCTTGGATATTGCGAAAATTATCCATCACGCAAATGGTTCAAATGCTAATGGCTCAGGTGAGTGCCACAGGCCCATGAGCCTCTTGTTTCTTGTGTCAATCTGTCCATCCAATGGAGAATTCCAGTTTATCCATCAATCATATGATGTCATAATCAACTAGTCATGTGCAGGCTGATGTCATAATCAATTATGCCATGAATGAGTCGAATAACACTATTTAGTGCATCATTAATGCTTAACCCTTACTACTGATGTCAAAATTTTTAATTTTCAAATTAAATTAAAAGATGAACTGGTGTTCATTTTTCAGCAAATTTGGTGGAGGATGGTGCTGTCATATACAGCAACATCGTCCAACAAAATTGTTGAAAAATGTATACCAGTTTCTTTGATATTGACACAGTAAAAGATAGAATATCGACATCAGAGTGGTAGGGGTTAATAGTCCATCAAGTGGGACGAACTGTATGTCTACTATTTAATAAACATTCTATTGAATATTTTGAAACTAATTTGACTGGGTGCTGTTGCTGCCATAATTTTAAAACTAATCACTTGGTCTGCAAATGGAGATTTTTCAAAACCAGTACAGGGTCGGTTATGGGAAGCTTGAGCGTTAAAGCCAGTCATTCAAGTAGTGAGTTTTCAAAAGGAGTTATCTTGACCTTGAAATGGATTTCACGGTAGAGGCTGTTTTTGGCCGGCTTGGCCATAAAACCTTTAGTGGTCAAATTTAGTCAAGAAAATCTAAGTGCTTATTGAATGCCCATTTGCAGGGCAAAAGAAGACGATTATTGAGCCAGTCATTCCAGTGGTAAATTTTTAAAAAGTACTCTTGGCCTGCACTGTTAAACATTAATTTACATTGCGTTATGGACAATACAGTTTTATATTTGGGACTCGGACATTTCCGTGATCATTCGGTAATTCTCAGAACATTGGAATTCTGCGTCTAAGATTACAGAAGGAAGGGATGAGCGTGGCATTCGATGTATGTGAAGCAGACGAGTAGCAAAGAGGAAGCGTACCTCAATGTATTGGAAGTAAGGTACCATATGAACATTAATATGCAGATGGTCATTCCTCAAGACCACTGGAGCGGCAGGTTTTGGCCATCTTGACCATTAAATGTTTAAATATACATAATATATTCTCTTCTTCAGAAAAGCTGTTGTATATGGGATTTGAATCAACAACTATTCCTCTCCTGTTGCCAAAACCTGATTCATCCGCTGTTCATGCTGTAACTATTGATGTTTCAAACATGTACTTGGCCAAGCGAACAGTTTATGTCTACATAACGGTACAAGTACAGAATTATTACGGCCCCCCAACCACTGCATCCGTCTGTCTGTCTGTCCATCTGTCTGTCTGTCTGTCTGTCCGCCTGTCCACAACATCTTGAAAACAGTATATTATATCATACAGGACCGCTTGAGATAATTTAATGAAGCTTGGTAGATGACTTCATTATGATGGGTACATGTTCCTTTTGAAGGATTCACCTTTACAGGTCCAAGCTTTTGGGTGAAAGTCAGCTTTTTAGCGCAAAAACTCACTGTTGATTTCAATTATATTTGGTAGGAAGCATCCTTAGAGGATAGGGATCCAAGTGTGTTCAAATGAAGCCGATTGGCCAATTTGGCAGGCGGCCATCTAGGATTTTGGCCGATTTTTAGAAACGTCTTTAAAAATCTCTGAAACCACTTGGTGGATTGAAGCAAATCCCATGAAATATGATCTAGAGCAAGAGCTGAACCAAGTTTGTTCAAGGGAACTTGATTAGTCAAATGGGTCAGCGACAATTTTGCTTGACCTATTTTTAGCGAAAATTTCTCCAGAACCTCTGAAGAGATCGGGCTGAAATTAGGCAGATATGATTAGGGCCTAAGGGCCATTAAAGTTTGTACAAGGGAAATTGATGCGTCAAAAAACATGGCTGCAGTGGGCCAATCAAAACATAGAGTGTTTGGTGGCCATATTGGATTTTTTTATTTGATAGATTTTGAGGCTGATATTGGTTTTATATATGTTTTTGGGTATTCTGATCTCAAATTTGCAGTTTTCGAAACTGTCAGATAACCAGCCATCTTGGGTCATTTTTCCCTTCAAAAGCTACCATACTAAAGCAATGGGAAATTTAAAATGAGAACTGCTGGGCCGATTTTAATTATATTTGGGAGGAAGCATCCTTAGGGTGTAGAGATTCGAGTTTGTTCAAATGAAGTCGATCGCCAATTTGGCCGGCGGCCATCTTGGATTTTGCCCGATTTATAGAAACGTCTTAAAATCTCTGAAATCGCTTGGTGGATTGAAGCAAACCCCATGAAATATGATCTAGGGCAAGAGCTGAACCCAGCTTGTTCAAAGGAACTTGATTGGTCCCATGGTTTGGCAGGCATCTTGGTTGACCTAGTTTTAGCGAAAACGACTTCTCCAGAACCGCTGAATGGATCGGGCCTAAATTTGACAGATATGATTAGGGACTAAGGGCCATTAAAGGGAAGTTGATCCATCAAAATACATGGCCGCCGTGGGCCAATCAAAATATAGTGTGTTTGGCAGCCATATTGGATTTTTTTATTTGATGGATTGTGAGGCTGAAATTGGTTTTATAAATTTTTTTAGGCATTCTGATCTCAAATTTGCAATTTTCGAGGCTGTCAGATAAACGGTTTGGTGGCCATCTTGGATCATTTTCCCGCCAAAATCTCCCATACAATCAATGGGAAATTTAAACTATCTTCTCGAGAACTACTGGGCCGATTTCAATTATATTTGTCAGGAAGCAGGGTGTAGAGATTCAAGTTTGTTCAAACGAAGCCGATTGGCCAAGTGGGCCGGTGGCCATCTGGGATTTCTGCCGATTTTTAGAAATGTCTAAAAAAATCCTCTTCTCATAAACCGTTTGATGGATTGATTCGGAACTCTGTGAAATAATTCATCTAGGGCAAGGGCTGAACCAAATTTGTTCACTTGTGAACTTGATTGGCCAAATGGTTGGGCAGCCCTCTTGGATGGCCTGGTTTTCATGAAAGCCGTTGAACGGATTGGGCCGAAATTTGGGAGATATATTAATGACTACGGGCCATTAAAGTTTGTTCAAGAGAAGTTGATACATAAGGAAATATGGCCTGTTTTTTTGTTACAAGTCTGCTCAACTCATTAGAGTTCTAGTTATTGTTAATGACCATTCTAGTTGAAATGCCTATGGTCCAGGTGAGCGATACAGGCCCCATGGGCCTCTTGATTTTTCTTGGTTTTTATTTATTTATTTTTATTTTATTTTTTATTTTTAATAATATGAAGTCTTTGAATAAAATTTCTACCTACCACATAGAGTAGCATATTTTCAGTGATTGCTGGGCCCTCTGAGTCAGACAATGTTTTCTAGTTATTTTCCCAGTGTCCTGAAAGGCCAAACAAGCTATGCCGTGGCGACCACCATCCGTCTGTCAACTTTTTCTTTAAACAACTTAAGAATTATTGGGCCGATTTCAATTATGTTTGGCAGCCAGCATCCTTAGGGCATAGAGATTCAAGTTTGTTCAAATGAAGTCGATCGCCAATTTGGCCGATTTTTAGAAATCTTTAAAAATCTCCCAAACCACTTGTGTCATATCGTTTAAAAACTCATGAAATATCTAGAGCAAGAGCTGAATCAACTTTGTTCAAGCGAACTGTATTCGCCCAATTAGGTTGATGGCCATCTTGGATGACCTAGTTTTCACGAAAACGACTTCTCCAGAACCGCTGAAAGGATTGGGCCGAAATTTGGGAAATATGATAATGGACTAAGGTCCATTAAAGGTGCACATTCACACCAGAATTCTCTAAGATAAAATTATTTAATTGTATGCATTTAGAACCTTAAGTTGTGTACATCAGTGTAATGAAACGAAATGAATCCTAATAAATGATGATTTCATTTCGTATACATTAATATAATTTTTTAGTTGCGAAATTGAAATAGGGGCACGTGTCTCTAATTCAATTTCACAACTTAAAACAATTATATTAATTTATGCATAATGAAATCATCATATGTTAAGACTTATTTTGTTTCATAACATCTAACCACACAATCTAATCATTTAAAAATATACAATTTTGACAATTTAATTTTCGAACATTTTGGTGTGAATGTGCACCTTTAAAAGTTTGTTCAAGGGAAGTTGATACGTAAAAAGAACGTGTTTGTCATGTGCCAATCAAAATGTGGTGTGTTTGACAGGCATATAGTTGCCCTGTAGGTGGGGCTTAGAATACACCTTCCGTATCCTCTGCGTGTCGTACGAGGCGACTAAAGGAGGTATGGGTGAGGTAACCCTGACAGAAACCTCGAGTGCTGAAGACGGAGGTTCCAGGCCGCATGGCGCACTCTAATAAACCATGGATCCACGCACTTAACGCTTATGATCATGTTGATAGTCACTTACATGACTGGCGGTATGATCAGCGAACGAGAAGAAGACAGGCATATAGGATTTTTTTAAAGCCAAAATTTGTTTTATATAAGTTTTTGGGTATTCTTATTTCGGATAAACGGTTTGGCGACCATATTGGATATTTTTCCCACCATAAGCTCCCATACTAGAGCATTTGGAAATTTTAAATGTCTTATCGAGAAAGACTGGGCCGATTTAAATTAAATTTGGTAGGAAGCATCCTTTTTAGGCATGGACCTATTTGTTCAAAGGAAGCCGATCGGCCAATTTGACCGGTGGCCATCTTGGATTTTGACCGATTTTTTAGAAACATCTTTAAAAAATCACTGAATCTGCTTGGTGAATTAATGCGAAATTCGGGAATCTTCATCTGTGGCATTTTGTGCTGAACCAAGTTTGTTCAAGAGAACCTAATGGGTCGATTTTCTTGACAGCCACCTTGAATGACCCAGTTCTTGTTGGAATTCTGGCCTAAGCCTTCTTGATTCTACTTAGTTATCCTGAAGCAATAACATTAGGAAAATATTTGAAAATTTCATTGACGATCGTTTTCTGAGCCACCATTTTACTTAGATTTTGGTAGCCACCATTATTTGGGATTCTATTCTTCTCGCTGTTGGGCCAAGTCCAGTATGTAACCCTTCCAGTAACGCTAATGCTAGTCGTTGTATTGTTGGCCTCCGAGGTGCACAGACCTACATGTATACCTATGTAGTAAGCGTATTGTACCGTATTTCGCTTAATTGAAGCCTAGGCTTCTATTAGGACTAGAGGTGTTCAATTTCCAACCCAACATCTCTGAGAAAGGGGGTGGGCTTATATTAGAGTTTTCCCAAAAAAGTTCTAAAACTGATATACGCATATTCTCCTGTAAAAATTCCCACTGCCTACGTTTAATGTATACCAGGGAAGTGAAATTATTTGATTTGAGCACCTAAATATTGCGTATCCTTTAATAAAGGTTGTAATTATTACATCAAAATTAATCCACAATTTGATATAAAATGGCGTCGAGAAAAAATACAATTCACGTGATTCGCCTCCAATTGAAGAGTTTATTTTAGAGCGAGTACGCGGATATAAATATTCTGTAATCGGGGACTCAGAACTCGGAAATTTCTATAAGTTATCATTGCGTGATGGGAACTGAGTATCATACTGATCTGAATAACGGGTACCCGTTTGATAAACTCCCGTTAGCGTATAAGATCTCATGAGAACACGCCACCTTCAATCTCAAAAGAGCCGCTGGCTCACCAACTTAAGCAGCCGGCTATTTTGTTGTTCGTAATAATTCATTTTGGATCATTTAATGTTGATCAGCGTTGAAAAATTGATGCACTATACTGCTTTTTTGGTACATAAATTTGGTCTTAAAATATGTTTATAGGGAAGGTATTTAATCACGCCAAGACTGTTTTTTCACGCATTTTGACTACAAAAGTGTGGAATAAACTTTATAATATCTTGAACATACGTGGCCGACTATTAGTATTAATCTAATAGGTGGTCGAGATTTACAAATCCGAGGCCTGTATTGACTTCTAGAGGGGCCGGAAATGTATCAGGGCAGAGATCTGTGTGAAGTAGACACATCCTGTGACATGATTATTATTATTATTCACGCTATTCTTACAAATTTGCTCTTAAAAAATGTTTCCTATACAATCTGCTGAGTTAGGGGGTGGGTTTTTAATACAGTTTTGCCATTTTGAAACTACTAAGAAATCATTGGAGCTCATATGTAGAGGTATGGGGATGGGCTTCTATTAGGCAAAATACGGTAGTTTGATTCTAAATGTGTATTTCCTATTGTGAAAGTGAAACGTGCTAAGCTAGATATTTTGTATAACAATTTGACTGATAATTGTTGTTGCCGATAGCAGCAATAACTTCAAATTATTTGCAAGATAATGACCAGATTATTTGCAAGATAATCACCAGAAAATGCAAGTTCTAATGTTTTGAAAACGATTTGACTGAAAATCTTTGCTGCAACAACTTCCAACCAGATTGTTTTCAAAATAATCAATAGGACTTTCAACGTATGTAATAACACATTCTGACGATATTTCGAGCAATTTGATGGACAGTTGTTGCTGACTAAATCTGCAACAGCTTTATCAAAGTATTCCCAGAATAATGATTGCCAAGATTTCAATGTGGTTAGCGGACATATATGTGCAATTCAGTAGACCTGTGTCATATATCTTGTCAAGATCAGATGTGAAATATTTGCAAAACTGGTCAGTCAGTAGGTAAGCATGTCACTGCAAATATATTTCACGACGGTATACCGGTTTCACACCGTCTCACGTTTTTTTATGGTGACAGTTTAAAAACCATTACGAAAAAAACCACAAAAAAACGTCCGTAAGATCGCCATTGCGCGAAATTTGGTGACTGTCCTAAACTAGTTTGTTCTTGACTTGCTCATCTAGTGTAACCATTTGCTAATAGGCACATAAAATACAGTCATCTATAACTATTAGCCGTGGGAAAGCAAGGGTGCTGGTGTAATCCCAACAAATCGGCCGAGGATGACACTCAGCAAATATTTGATTTGCCAGCAATGAATTTTACATGACGTAAGCTTTGTGGCTTCAACATAAGATTGAATAATTTGAAAATCTAAATTTCTACTTTGTAAGGAATAATGCTTTTTTCAATTCGAGTTTACTATGTTTAATTAGGATTCCAAACGTGACATGATAAAAAAAAAATCAAGATATGCGCTACGAAAACAACGACGCTATACAATGAACTCCCAATCCAAACATGTCATTATTTCTGTTAGATTTCGACAAACATAAAATGATCCATCACGGAATAAGACATATGAGACAAATTCCTTGAACACCCGAGAATTAAGTCACTTCTTATGTTGGCGGAGTAGTTGCAAGTAAAATAAACCTCTTAGCCTCTCAAATACGTGCAGGCGCAATGTGACTGGTTGTTAACAAATTCTTCCGCCAGGATATTCACTACTATCGATTTTATGAATGAAATTCATAGTATTTTTTATCAACTAACTTTTCTGCTCGGTAGGTGTTAGAATCACATCATATTGTTTTACGGACTGGCCCAGTTTTTTTCGTCTTCGTATATCTTCAAAACTATGGGGTGTTGATTTAAGTAGATTTAAGTTAGATTCACGAATCATTGCTTTTATGTTGTCAAATTATCATAATCTCTTTATTATATGACACATGAACCTCGAAAAATAGTCAAAACAGCTTTCTGTGAGAATTCTTGAGGTGCGATTTCTGGGAAATGACTACCCTTTAGTTACGTGCTGAATGACATTCACCCGCGTGAGCGACAGTTTATTGAAGAGTATTACTAAATACTGTGTACTCGAATACAAACACATGACTTACTACTGTAGGTGGTTATATGAACTCTAACTGTATGAGCGCTACTCTACTAGGCGCCTAAACTCGCTGACATATCCAGATTCCTAGTTACACGTGTTAGATTTTACTACGCTTTTGAAAATAGTTACCTAATAACAGTGTTGAAAACCAACATTTTTGTAGTTAGTGTTATTTCACGACATCATATGAACCAGACTTTATTTATTTAATTTATTTTAATTACTATTTTGAGATAGATAGCGTCGAAGTGAGCAGTCGTAAGTAGTTACTGTTCTAATTTTGAGGCAGTTTACGTCAGTTGTCAAATTGCAAAATACATGTACTGTAGCTAATGAAAACGGCATATTTTCATATTTCAAATTATTTTCGATCATTCTTACCCCATAAACCGGTATTTCCGTAATACCGGTTTAATTAGTGATAGCGTCACCTGTTTTCTTTTAGGCCAAACCTCCCAGCCCTACGTTTATAACACAGGGCTATCTAATTGTACAAACATGTATTAGCTAACAATATTGGCAGGGCGACACTTTATTATGAGTGGCTAGAAAAGACTAGTTTGTTGGTCAAAAGGTAAAAAATTGACATCACGGGGTCACTTAATGCATCTCGAAATACACTTTTAGCCATAAATCTGGAATGCAAGATGGTAGAAACACCAAATTTGGCACAGACGTTGATTTTATGAGTGCCTAGGAAATCTTTTAGTTTGGAGTCAAAAGGTCAGAAATGTAGGTCAGGAAGTCACATAGTGCATAATCTCTTCTTCTTGCGTTCATCTTTCTCATGACAGTAATTTTAGACCGTTTTCTTTATTTGGTGCATGAAAGCTGAAGTGGTCACCAAACTGTCTCTGTCTCCTCTGATCTTCTCTTCGAAAGATACTTCAATAGACCAGAAGCTTCTTCTAGCCTGTTCATATCACTGGCAGTGCTGCAAGATATAGTGCGTAACAGAATACAGATTTTTGTCAATAACTCTGCAACTGCAAGTGGCTAGAATTACCAAAGCGGTAACATACATTCATCTTGCTGGAGGGAAAACTGTTTCAGATCAATAGTTCAAATATCTATGTCACAGGGGCACTAAGTGCCTCATAAAATACACATGTTTAGCCATAAATCGGGAATGCAAGTAAGTAGAATTACCAAATTTGGCCCATTCTTTCATATTATAGTTGGCTAGAAGTTCTATTAGTTTCAGGACAAAGCATAAAATATCTAGGTCACGGGGTCACAAAGTGTACACAGGAATACACATTTTTGGCTATCATAGTCTGGAAACAACCCGATTTAGCACACGCATTCATATCAATTGCGACAGCTTATGATTGTTTTTAGTTTGAGGTCATGGGGTCAGTAAGTGCATTGTCAAGACAGAGCACAAAGGCTTGAGCCAGCGATTCATCATCTCCATTATTATTAGCTCACCTGGGCCAAGTAACCTTATGCCATGGCGGCCGTCGTCTGTCCGTCAAATCGCATCTCATTTATGGAGATTATTTATTAAGACATAAGGACCCTGTGGTTGTAGGCTCCAGAATTTTGATTGGTCCATTTTTCTAGCAGCCAGCCTGCAATTTCCCAAAAAAATTTCTCCGAAATCATTTAAAAGGATACTCCTCCAATATAAATGGCCCGACTTAACGAAACTTGGGTGGACTAATTCTGTCCTGGTACGCTTTAACTCTTAACAAGATGACTGATCAATTTTTTATGGCAGCCATCGTGCATTTTCCAGAAAATTTTGGGAACTCGGTAAACTCTTACTCGACCCTCATTAACCACATGGCCGATTTCAAACAAGGGCCCTAGAATTGTATGCTTCAGAACTTGTATACAGAATATCAATAGGTAAATATTTTTGCCAGCCATCTTGAATTTCCTGGAAAATGGCAGGAAATCATTTAAAATGCTCCTCATTAACTGCTTGGCCAATTTCAACCAGACTCGGAAGGATACTATGGTGGTAGGTTTCAGACCTTGTTTACAGAATTTTGATTGGGCAATCTTTCCGGCGGCCATCTTTGATTTTCCAAAAAATTTGGAAAATCAGTTAAAACGCGACTCCTCGTTAACCATTTGGCCGATTTAATCCAAACTAAGCTGGAAGGATGTGGCTTTCAGGCTTCAGAATTGGTATACAGAATTCTGACTGTTTGATTTTTTTTTTTGGGGTAGCCATCTTGAATTTTCCAAAAAAAATTGAAGGAAATCGTTTAAAACTCTACTCCTCATTAACCGCTTGGGTAATTTTGATTGGTCAATGTTTGGCAGCCATCTTTGATTTTCTGAAGAGTTTCTGGAACCATTTAAAAACAGTACTCATTAATCAATGGCCCAATTTCAACAATGGAGGAATGATCCTACGATGGTAGCCTTCAACATATCAAACAAGAATTTTGATTGGTAATATTTTTGGTGGCCATCTTGAATTTAGAGTTATCCATCATGTATATTTAAGCGTAAATAGTTTAAATGCTAATATGAGCGTCACAGGCCCTTGGGCCTGTTGTTATTATTAGCCAATTTAAGAAAGAATTTCTCTATGGAAACTAGAGAATACAGTCTCAGTATTAGTCAGCTGAGCATCAAGGCCCCCTTACAGAAATTTAAGCATGCGGCGAGCGTGCGGTAAGAATTTTAGATTATGTGAGCTTGCGACAGCTTGCGCAAGTTCGCTGCAACCTTGCGCAAGCTCGCCGCAACCTTGCGCAAGCTCGCAGCGAGTTGGCGCAACCTTGTGGGAGCTAACCATTATCTTTTCACGAGCTGGCCCAAGCAAATGTCATTTTCATGTTAGGTCCCACGAGCTCATGCAAATTGCACAAACTTGCGCGTGCTTGCGCAAACTCGCGCAAACTAACATCATTTTCTCATTCAGTCTGTGCATACATATATAAAGAAAGGCAATAACACTGGTTCTAGGTGATATAACTCTTGAGTTGAGTTGACCTGCTAAAATTGGCGGGAAATTTAAGTCTGAAAAAATCCAGTGTGTTGACTATTAGTATATGCATGGGTTACATGGATGAGTTATGGATACAGAATTTACTATTTTGAAAAGTCTGATATAACTTAAATAGAATGCTTAGCACTAGTAACCTTAAAATGGAAATAGCTGTCTTGGGTGGTATGTATCTTGTTGATTTGCTGCAATTTATTGACAGATAGCAGTTTTGGAACAACTTCTTAAGCTCTATTCTATATAGGGCTGAGCGGTTTGGCATAAAAGAAAACCGGTGACGGTATCACTAATTAAACCGGTATTAACGAAATACCGGTTTAAGGGGTTAGAATGATTGAAAATATTTTGAAATATGAAAATATGGCGTTTTCATTAGCTACAGTACATGTATTTTGCGATTTGGCAACTGACGTAAATTGCCACGAAATTAGAACGGTAACTACACGGCTGGGAAAAGAAATGAGGCAAACATGATTTATCATGTTTTTTATAAACTAGACTAAACTTTTTATCATGTTTGCCTCATTTTTTTTGCCCAGCAGTGTACGTATAACTGCTCACTTCGACGCTATCTATCTCAAAATAGTAGTTAAAATAAATAAAGTCTGGTTCATGTGATGTCGTGAAAGTAACACTCTAACTACTAAAATGTTGATTTTCAACACTGTTATTAGGTAACTATTTTCGAAAGCGTAGTAAAATCTAATGCGTCTATACAGGAACCCGGGTAGGAGAGCGAGTTAAGGCTCCTAGTAGAGTAGCGCTCATACCGTTAGAGTTCGTATAACCACCTACAGTGTGATCTAGTCTAGTAAGTCATGTGTTTGTATTCGAGTACTCAGTATTTAGTAATACACCTCAATAAACTGTCGTTCACGCGGGTGAATGTCATTCAGCACGTAACTAAAGGGTAATCATTTCCCGGAAATCACACCAAGAATTCTCACAAAAAGCTGTTTGACTGTTTTTCGAGGTTCATATGTCATATAATAAAGAGATTATGATAATTTGACAACCTAACGCAATGATTCGTGAATCTAACTTAAATCTACTTAAATCAACACTCCGTAGTCTTGAAGATATACGAAGACGAAAAAGACCGGGCCGGTCTGTGAAACAAAACGATGGGATTCTAACACCTATCGAGCAGAAAAGTCACATGATAAAAAATACTACAAATTTCATTCATAAAATCGATAGTAGTGAATATCCCGGCGGAAGAATTTGCTAACATCCAATCACATTACGCCTGCTCATATTTGAGAGGCTAAGAGGTTTATTTTACTGGTAACTACTCCGCCAACGTAAGAAGCGACTTAATCGTTTTCATTTCTTGGGCATTCAAGCAATTTGTCTCGTATATCTTATTCCGTCATGGATCATTTTATGTTTGTCGAAATCTAAGGGAAATAATGACTTGTTTGGATTGGGAGTTCATTGTATAGCGTCGTTGTTTTCATAGCGCGTTTCTTGATTATTTTTTTTTGTATCATGTCACATTTGTAATCCTAATTAAACATAGTACAAACTCGAATTGAAAAAAGGATTATTTGTTACAAAGAAGAAATTTAGATTTTCAAATTATCCAATCTTACATTGAACCTGCAGAGCTTACGTCATGTAAAATTCATTGCTGGCAAATCAAATCAAGTGTCGTCCTCGGCCGATTTGTTGGGATTTCACCAAAACCCTTGCTTTCCCAAGACTAATAGTTATAGATGACTGTATTTTATGTCCCTATTAGCAAATGGTTACACTAGATGATAATATTAAACTGCAAGTCAAGAACAAACTAGTTTAGGACAGTCACCAGATTTTGCGCAATTGCGATCTTTTTTATTTTCGTAATGGTTTTTAAACCGTCGCCATAAAAATCCCCTGTGAGACGGTGTGAAACTGGTATACCGCCCAGCCCATACTCTATAGTAATGAAGTGACCACTCTGGCCTTCTATTAATACATACATGTAATATGTTAACAATCTCTGGTTAACCATTTATTGGTCATATTTGGTCAAGAAAATGTAAATACCTGTTGATTGAATGTACATTTACAGGCCAAGAACACAATTTTAACAAATTTATCACTAAAGTGAATGACTCTCTAGGTTATCAAGCCAGTAACATTCCAGTGGTAAATTTTCAAAAAATGTATTCCCTTGGCCTGTCAATGGACATTCAACAAGACCATAGCAGGGGCTGGTTTTGGTCGTTATGGCCATTAATAGCAAACATATCAAACAGGGTATCGTACAGCGTTAATGCGAGGTGGCAAGAGTGCGCAAGGGTGCGGGAGCACGCGTTTGCACGCGTTTAAGCGTGCGCGAGGTTGGGGGAGCACATGGTCAAGCATGTGTGAGGTTGCGGGAGCACGCGGTCAAGCATGTGCGAGGTTGCAGGAGTGCACGGTTAAGCGTGCGCGAGGTTGCGGGAGCACGAGCTTAAGGTTGTGGGAGCACACGGGTAGGCAAATATTGTTTGTGCAAGTTCGTGCAACCTCGCCATGTTTCAAATACAAGCTTATCGTGTGCTTGTGCAAGCTAACGCCGTGTGTTGCGCGAACTAACACTGCGAGCTAACGTCGTTCGCTTATTGCACGCTTAAATTTCTGTAAGCGGGACCATGGGCCTCTTGTTTTAAATATCTCTCCCTCCCATCTTGAGTCCATGCATTTCTACAGCTCAACTCTATTCTGTTTCTTTGCTTTTCTTGTTTCTTCATGTATTATGTTTATTTGTTGATGCAATATATTTGTCTTTGTTTGTATTGCTTCTATCATCACATGCGTTAACCCTATAGCACTCATATCAGCAAAAACGGCTTCTGCAGTGCGCTTGCGCAATGTCCATCTGACCATCAAGAGAAGACTATTTTTGAAAATTTACCATGAGCCAGTCATTCCAGATGTAAATTTTCAGAAATAGTCTATCTTGATCTGCAAATTTTTGGCTGATGTGAATGGTAAAGGGTTAATTGGAAAACCCGTTTTTATAGCAGTCTTGAAGAATGTCTATTTGTGTGCCAAGAGAAGACTTGTTTTTGAAAATTTACTGCTGAAATGACTGTTGCTCGATTAGTTTTCAAAAAGGTCTTCTTGGCCTGCAAATGAACATTCAATTAAAGCAAATATGTTGATTTTCTTGACCACATTTAGCCATTAAAGAGTTAATAATAGTATGATAAAATCTGATTCTAATGGTCAATATTTTTAGATGATGACCGTTGACCAGGGGCTTAATGGAGAGGAAACTATGTTGGATGTTATGGAAAAACTTACTTCTAGTGACAATGCTTTGACACAGAAAATGGCAGAAGAGAATATGCCGGGTATGTTATCAAATGAGGCGTTGAATGGTGAAATAAGTTATCTCTTAATCATTTTCATATGCTTATGCTAAGTATTACAGGATGGCACTTGTTGTCCATCTATAATTTGCCTGTCCTTGTATATCCCATACTGGGATCAGATCTGTCACTCAAACATCGAACGTCATAATCTATGGAGGAATCCAGTTTTAGCTAATTGTCCTGCCCATCGCTAGCTAAAGTCCACCCACGCTTTGCCTGTGTTGGGATCAGCCATTCCCTGCACTCTCTGAATCTGAAAATCCAGAAAAGTATACATTCAGGTAAGCTTCAAAATATTCAACAGAATGTTTATTAACCCTTTAACACGCATACCAGCCAAAATCGGCTTCTGTAGTGGTCTTGAGAAATGTCTATCTGCAAACCCAAAGAATACTATTTTTGAAAATTTACCTTTGGAATAACTTGGCTCGATAACCGAGCCAGCCAATCCTGTGGTAAATTTTCAAAAATAGTCTTAGTCTGCAAATGGACATTTTCTATGTGGAAAGTGAAATTTTTGAATAAATTTAAGTGTTAAACGGTTAAATGGTAAATATTTACAATTCATACAACCTTACGGACGATTAAGCGTTTATGACTGATTAAATTGCATCATTCACAAGGTAATTGATTATAACTTCAGCCTACATGTGACGTAGTTGATTTGACATCATATGATTGACTGAGTGATGTCACAACAAAAATTATGTAAGTCTATCACGAAGGTAAGCATATTTCTGTCATGAAGGGGTATGAATTGTATGGTCTTGGTTAATTTACAATTCACCTTTCCAGAGTATCCATCAATCATCTGACCTCGTATGAAGTCATAATCAGCTCAGCGCATGTATGATGATGTCACAATCACTACGTCACAAAGGGTTCCATATAGACTCATCAAATCTCAAATAGTCCGACACGTAGTATGGATTGTATGTCTTTGTGAGTCTGCTATTTAATAAACATGCTTTTGAATATTTTGAAACTAATTTGACTGGGTGCTGTTGCTGGCTAAACCCAGTCAAATTAGCTTCAAAATATTCAACAGCTTGCGTGTGTATTTCTTTTGGAAATTAATTGTCAGGGTGTTCAGAGATGGATCGATCCCAACACGAGCGAGGTTTGGGTGGAGCTTAGCTAGAGATGAGCGGGGCATAGCTAAAACCATAAAGGGCCATTAGATACACATTCTGTTGAATAATTTGAAACTAATTTGACTGGGACCTGGTGCGCTCCCAGCCACATTAGTTTCAAAATATTCTATAAGTAGATTACTCTATTCTTGTCTGACTGGACATATTAGGGGGAGATGCTACCATGAGCATGTTTTAGCGAATCCTGTCCATATATAGAGTTAATATCTGCCCAGATAAATTTCCCTTCAAAATTCATAGAAAGATTCTTTTACTCGTCAGATCTATAAGCATTTTGAACCTACACTTGCAATTCTCTTTCAGTGGATAAATTATGCCAAGAAAAAGTCTTCTGATTTTGTTTCGTCAAAATCTATCAATGTGTGCAATAAGCTATCTCCCCTGATAGACTTTAAATTTATTGACAATATTGTCTCCACTAGATTATTTTAAAATGTCTTACATATTCAGTTCCAAAATCACCGGAGAGGACCTCGGGTCTGGTCAAGTTTCAGCAAATGCTCTTTGTACACACCATAGCTGACAAGCTTAATATTAACTGAACACCATGTATGTTCATCTCTCCACGTGTCAGTCACTCCATCTGTAGGCATTTCTTGTCTGTGCAACACTTCCCAATATTTCAGTTTCCATTTTGAAAGGTGGTAAATATTACCTTTACCAACTGTTACAGTTTTGCTTTGATTGCCATTCGTCTGAACATTGCTAAGTTTTGATTATGATTTTAAGATGTATATGTACTTTCCAGATGTTTTGTCTGTCTGTCTCTGTTTCCTTAGATTTATCTAAAAAAACCTGCTGATTCGATGTGGTAAAAATTTTAACACAACGAAGGAATTTACCATGAAAGGGGATTTCCAGAATTTATCCATGATCTGGATAAAAGAACGCAAATGCGGATCATCTCGGAAATGGCACTAGGATTGCAAAACCTTGGTCCTGATCCGGGAAAAAAGTTGGAAAATCTAAAAACTGAGTGACAAAAATAAGAGGGTGACGGTCTTCTATCTCTGATTGCTCTTGTTTTTATTTTAACCCTTTAATGGTCATACCAGCCTCCATTAAAGTCATGTGGAATGTCCATTTACAGGTTAAGAGAACTGTTTTTGAAAATTTCCAACTGGAATGACTGGCTCGATAACCGAGCCAGTCTCTCCAGTTGTAAATTTCCAAAAATAGTCTTCTCTTGGCCTACAAATGGACATTTAATAAGCAAATATTTTGATTTTCTTGACCAAGTTTGGCCATTAAAGGGTTAATGCGTTTCTGATTTTGTTTCTTATCTTAATGAGTTTATTTCTTTCTTTACCATAGTGGCAGTAAATATATTGAGCTCCATAGCTACAAGTCTGAACACAGATGTGAAAACTACAGCTGATAATAAAGACAGGAAGAGACAAGTAAAGAACAGTAATTTATGGGTCGCATGTGCCTATGTCTTATGAATTACTAATTATGGGAATGGAAAAATACAATTTTGTAAAATTCACAAATGTGATTCGCTTTCTAAAAAAAGCAAACCATACCATTGCAGAGGATCTTTAATCAGAAAATTTTTCAAAACGCCAGTAATATAGTCTGTCATGATTGCTGTTGAACATTTCCGATCTGACTTTTTTATTAATAGCTCTCACTGTTTAATGCTTTATAAATAGACAGTCGTTGCACTTTTGAATGTTTCTGATCTGAGTCGATTTCTAAAAATCCAGTCGTCACACTTGAATGTTTCTGATCTGAGTCGCTTTCTAAAAATGCCGTCATCGCCCTGTGGATTATTTCTAAGTAGGCAGTCAGGCCTGTGCTGTTATGATAACCTGTTGAAATTGTACTCCATGAGGTTGCTGTAATTTATTTTAGGGGACCTGAAACGGGTTACCTTAATCTGTTGATCTTACTATGGACATCAATGAGCTTTATAAAGGTTTAGGTTACCATATGTCTTCTAAAATGTATACGGCAACCTATTACAGGCACAGGCACATTATTATTACAGCACAGGCCTGGCAGTCGTATTAATAGCATGGAATGTATCTGAGCTGACTTACTTTCTAAAAAGTCTATCTGGAACATTTCTGGGTAACCCTTTGACCCTAATATCAGTCAAAAACGGCTTCTACAGTTGTCTTAAGAAATGTCAATTTGCAGACCAAGAGAAGACTTTTTTTAATTTACCACTGGGATAACTGGCTCGATAACCGAGCGTTCTAAAATTGTCTTCTCTTAGTCTGCAAATTGCCTTTTTATATGTGAATTTTCTTAAACAAATTTAAGGCTTAAAAGGTTAAACTTTGAGTAATTCAATTACAAGTGATATGGAAACTAAATTTTGATGAATTTCAAGTTGGAGAGGGGAATAAATATGGTGAATATAAATAACTTTTGACGACTATCATCCAAATCATGTCCTGTATCTGAGATTAGAATTGCTTAAAATAATTAGTTCTACAACAGCGCATTTGTAAATCAATATTCTTTTTATTGCTGAAAATTTGAATTTTCGTCAATATATCGATTGGTTCCGTTTCTCTGTCTGTCTGTCTGTCTGTCTGTCTGTCTGTCTGTCAGCATCCAATCTCAGTTAAGTTTTTGCTTTAGCTCAACATATATTATGTCTTATATCTCAGGATCGGTTCAGCTTATTGGGACTAAATGTAGCGACATGGTTCGTTATAGCAACATAATGACTACAATGATATGTAGCCGAGTTTACACCCTAAGTAGAGTAGCTACTCGAGTTACTAGAATAACGTCCAAACGTCTAGAGTACCTACTCGGGTACGTACTTGATTCTACCCACCTATCAGCAAGGGTAAATCGAGTAGGTCAAGTGTTTGCATTGAATTCAATGTAAATTAGACACGCTATTTACCCGATGGTAACTGATCACATGCTCATTTACCCTAGGGTATGTACGCGAGTTTTCGCCTAAACCCGCTACCCGAGATCATGAGGTCAAAGTTCAAGGTTACTATGATCTTGGTAAAAAATTCTACTTTTTACATTTAAGTTTTTGTTTTAGCTCAGCATGTCTTATATCTCGGCATGGCTTCACCCTATCGGGACTAAGCTTGAACATACGCTTCTTTATATCAAAAAGATTGAGCACAATGACCATGAGGTCAAGGTCATTGTAACATTTGACTTGTATGAAATGCAGAATTTAAGTTAGATTCTTCCGCTTAGTTCCTTTTGCGTTATTTCAAAATTGGCCAAATTATTGGAACTCAGCATGGTCATACAGTTTATACCCCAAGCAGTCGGAGTAACATAAAGACATTCAGGCTTCTGAGGTCAAGGTAATTGTGATCTTGATACAAGTCTAGATTTACATTTATGATTGGTGTTGGATTTAGTACTATAACTACTTTCACCAGTAACACAACAGAAATGAATCAGAATAATTTGTAAAGAATGTCTAAACATCCCTGATCTTGAATATATGTGTGTGTGTGTGTGTGTGTGTGTGTGTGTGTGTGTGTGTGTGTGTGTGTGTGTGTGTGTTCGTTTGTGCATGCACGCTTGTCGGTGTGCATATTTGTATGTGTGCATATTTGTATGTGTGTAGGTGTGGTGTTTTTACGCATACATGCGTGTGTCTGTAGGCATGCTAGCAAGAGCATTAGAGAATTAAATTCTATTAAGATCTAATATTTGTTTCATTATGAACTCAGGTACGTGATACTCTGATGGATGCTGCTCATAAGATGAGAAATAAAGTGACCAGTATGAATGTTATGTATCAGCTTGTGAAAGCATCTACAGATGTGCTCAATGACTGGGAGCAAGTCAGTTTATCATCAACGGTAAAATGATGTAACATATTTTATGATCAGTGATGAAAATTAGCAGGGGTCAAGTAGCTCATGTATGCATGACTACTAGATCTTAGGCTGGACTGCCAAAATTTCAAACTCACTAAACCAGGTGGCGGCCTAAATTTTTCCATTTATATTTTAAGATTGTGAACAGAAAATCATTTTATACATCTGACGACTATTGCAGGTTGAACCAGCTTCATTAACCATTTAAATCCTTAAAAAGTAAATTTTTTGCAATGTATAGCATATTTTGTTGAATATTTTGAAATTAATCTGACTGGAAGCCATTGCTGCCTAAGTAATTAATTATTAATTTCAAAATATTCAACAGATTTGCTGTTTGCTTGCAATGAAAATGAGATGCATGTAATTTATCGGTGAAAGGCAGGTTAAGACTGAAAGCAACGTATTTTAACACATTCTACATAATTAGTAACTCCTAAATTATACATCCTGTATTTTTTAGTCTGGGATCTTGTTCGCCGGTGCATCTTAATTAAAAGATTGGGCCCTTAAAAATTGATGGGGCCTCTTAATAAAGCTTTATCAAATTATCACTGTTTATAATTTATAGTCAAGTTATAGCGAACCAGTTTCAATGAGTAGTGAAGATACAGTCCAGCTGTTCTTAGGATAACCCACGTTTTAGGGAACCATTCCATAATGGAGGTATTTGATCTGTCACTCAAGTATCTGATGTCATAGTTAAATACATCACTTGCTAGATGATGTCATAATCACAATGACAGAGATCCGTCACGAAAATTGAAGTTTCACACGAGTGTACAAATTGTATGTTTCTTGATGAATTTACAATTTAATGAATATTCTGTTGAATATTTTGAAACTAATTTAACTGGAAGCTGTTGCTGTCACAGGCATAGTCAACAGTCTACCTGTGTAGTTAGAGCCCCTAACTGGAAGGTGTGGTGTGGAAGACCTATTAGTAATCGCCGCATCCATCTGTCTGTCTGTCTCCCCATCCACAATATCTCGTAAAATGCATATCATACAGAACCACTTCAGATATTTTAATCAAAGTTGGTATATTCGTCACTTATTATAGGCAGATGTGCCTTTTGAAAGCATCACCTTTATGCGTCTCAAGATTTTGGGTGAAAATGGGCATTTTATGCAAAAACT
Organism: Chaetoderma sp. LZ-2023a; assembly: GCA_034401795.1. Lineage (NCBI taxonomy): Eukaryota > Metazoa > Mollusca > Caudofoveata > Chaetodermatida > Chaetodermatidae > Chaetoderma > Chaetoderma sp. LZ-2023a. The sequence continues at coordinate 30,660,385 of CM067363.1, read as the reverse complement.
GACATTTTTTGTCAATGTTCTCATAAACAGCATACAGAATCGCTTAAATGGAGATGTGCATTTTGAAGGATTTAACCATTATAGGTCCAAGATTTTGGGTGTATGATAATGGTCTTTTTAATGCCATGTTCTCGTAAACAGCATATCATACAGAATCGTTTAAAATGAAATTTGGTAGTGAATAACAACGTAGTCAGTTATATGGGCTACTTGTAGAAGGTTGTTTAGCCTGATGCATGGTCGCGATGTGATACCAAAAGTCTGAATAATCTGGGCTGGAATTTTCGTCCCTTTTATACCCTTCCTGGGCGAGCCTGTGGTTGTTATTACACCACAAAAACATCTTGACCATTCAATCAATACTTGCTAAATCGAGAATCTGCATTTAGCTACCAGAATAAGATTTTTATGCTCGCTTACATACCCCCTTATGCCTATTCCATCATCATGCATACCCTTAACCAGGCTACTGGTAGGGATCACCCCAGCATAAGCCCGGATAGAGTCTGGCACCAGTCAGTACTCACTCCTAGGTGACGCCTGTCACTAAGCATGCCCGCCCATGCGCAATAGATCCCAACTAGGAAACAGATTCACCTTTCAAATGTTCTGCAAGCAGAACAGTTGACCTGCTATCCAGTCTAAGTTTTTATAGCTGTGCGCTGAAGTTCAGCTAGATGTTTGATTGATACTGATACAGGAATCATGCTTACAATGAAATCTATTCTCCCTATGTCATGTTTATTGTATACTTAGTGGTGTTGTTGAGGTCACTTAACTCTGGTTTATGAGTTACCGGTTTTCATGTCAGTACCCCTGTTTTCGAGGTATTCTATAAACCATACCTAACGTAACTACCATCATCAATACAAATGCTTTAAAAACCCTTATTACTCACTTATCTAATCCCAAGCTTAGTGCCTTCATAAATATATTCAAACGAAACCTTGTGAAATCTTTTGGTCTTCAGTGTGATTTCAAATACGTTTTTTCTAGCCTTTTGTATAGAGGCTTTGTATTCTTTATTTGATCGCCTAACTAGAGAATTCCATTAGTTTTTCTTGGAGCTGTTGCTTCATTCTCCTATTTATTTTTATTTTAGGAGTCAGTATTGTCGTCTGAAAGAGTGAAGTGTACTTCCACTAAGTGCGATCGTCAACATGCGAAAGATTTTGAGGGTCATATCTGTTTGAAGTGTACCACTTGTACTCCACAAAAAATGTGTGGGATATGTAAGGGCTGGCCTTTGGTTATTTCAAGTCTTTTTCAAAGAATTTATGACTAAGCCCGTTCTGCCTTCCGATCGCTCCCCCATTGTTGCTGATAAATCTAAGCAACGGAGGGGGGGTGGTGATCTTCCTCTTCGAATTTTGATGCCATTATGGCGCTATTTTCTCGCTTCGAGTCCTTCGCGAATGTGCTTACCGAATCTCTTGATGAGAGAATATCCTCTGTCATTCATGCTTCGAAAGAGGATTCGTCTGGTTCAGAAGACAGTGATAAGTCTTGCGGGCGTTCTCGCAAATGTGGCAAACCAATGTCCCTCACATCTAGGCAGGAATTGTGCTCCCCGATGTCGAAGCCTAAAGAGTCTAAGAAAAAGTCTGTTAAAACGACTTCCGGTAAGTCTCAGACTAAAGACCACAAGCCTTGAGGGGTGGGGGTGGGGGGCATTACCCTCATGCAGCGGCGTCGGTGATGGAAGTTACCAATCATTCTTCCCATGCAAAGGTTCATTTTTTGGTTATCCTGATTGCTAGTAATGTTAAGAGATCTCCAATCTCTATGTCCGCTCCCGTTATTGCTCCTGGCTTGTCCGGGCAAGCAGGTTCTAAATCCGGTATTGCTGCTGGTTTGACCGAGCATCCGGATATCAGCTCTGTGATTGTTTCTGGCTTGGCTGGACATCCGGGGTCTCATGATCATATGATTTTTTCGTCTTCCGTTTCCGGTAATAGCTCATCCGGTTCCGGTTTAAGGGGTGCTTTTCCGGGTCTGCTAGATCCGGTCAAGCATCTGTCTGCCATTTCCGGTTCCGGTTTTTCAGCTTCCGTTTCTGGTAGCAGTGTACCTACTTGCGGCCTGAGAGGTGTTTATCCGGGTCTGTTAGATCCAGCCAAACATCCGACTTCCGGTTCCGTTGTGGCAGTTTCCGCTTCCGGTAGTATTGCTTCCGCTTCCAGTTTAAGAGGTGCTTTTTCGGGTCAGTTAGATCCGGCTAAACATCCTACTTCCGGTTCCGGTTTATCAGTACCTACTGGTACTCCTTCCGGGAGTTATTTTCGTGCATCTGGTTATGAGTTGCCTGATCGTTCAGATTCTTCATCTAATAGGTTGCTTTTTTCGAATGCGCCTTTGGTTTCTCAGGATTTGATTTTGGACAATAATAATAATAATTTTGTTAGTTCTTATTCAAATCATTTTCACGTTTTTCCAGATCAGGTTTTAGCTAGTCAGGATTTTGATCATTCTTCGTCTCTCGCTTAGTCTATTTCTGTGGTCTCTTCTCCTTCTTCCTTTCGTGATGTGTTATCTCAGGCTCCCTTATCTGTTTCTGGTCCTTCTCTTTCTTCTTTGTCAGTTAAGGGAGATAGTTTTCTTTTTCGTTTTCTGCTTTGTCTGCTAGAGATTTTTCCTCTGGTCATGTTTCCAATTCTTTCTCTCTTTTTCAGTCTTCATCTATTCCTCCTCCAGGTTTTTCTTACCTTCCTTCTTCTGTTCATTCTAATCTTGGTTCTTCGAACCCTGTTTTCTCTTCCTCTTCTGCTCCTTCTAATTCTTCTCTTCCTCCTTTCTCGTCCTCTTCTTCTTCCTTTGATCATCTAGATCCTATTGTGTCTGTCCTTCTTTCTCCAGAACTAGAATTTCAAATTGTTTATTCCGTTTTAGACTTCTCTTTGTTTTCGATAGTCTGTGATTCCTCGCTCAGTCGTTCTTTTGTTTCAGCTAGATTTTCTATTCTTTCCAGATTTTCTGCAAGTTGTTTAGATCCATATTCTTTGTCCTCTAGTCAGAGAAATGATGTTGATTTAATTCCTTCGGGTCAGGTTTCCTCAGTTTCAGAACCTTTCTCTGTCTCTGTTCCTCTTTCTTCTAGAGGGTTAGGTTCTCCTTCCTCTTCTAGGAATTATGGTTCTTTAGCCTCCTTGGATTCTGATCTTTGTCGTCCTCCTTCTTCTCTCTTACATTCTTCAGCTAATCCTATTCCTAGATCGGCCAGATATCTGAGGAGGTTTTACCCGATCAGGGCCTCTGCAGATGATTGCTCCTCGACTCATCAATGGATAGCTTCTTGACCCACCTTCTTTTGGGTCTGCTCTTTCTTCATCTAATCCTTCTTCTGATCCTCGTGTTCTTCCTGTTGATAACTTAGTCATTGACATGTTAGATTTCTACGTGAATGAGGTTCATTCGAAGGATTTTACTCTGACTCCTAAGTTAGATTCGCCAGTTCAGATTCCTAAGGATGATTTTCTTAGAGTGGCCTCTGCTCAGTCTCTTAATGGTCCTGCTTGGGAGGTTCTTTCATCAAATTTGAAAGATTCTGAAAAGGTTGAGTCGTCTTTGGACCTGTTTAGATGGGAATCTGTATGTAGGGCACAGATTAAATCAGCAAATTTTCTAGCTCTTCTTTCGGAAGCTGTTCTTAAAGCTCAGGAGAGGGGTGATCAGGTCCCTCCTGAGGTTTTTCGTTCTCTGGCCGACATTTCTAGAGGCCCTTTGAACTCGGTTTGTAGATCGTTAGACTTCATTACATCCAAGAGAAGATCTAGAAATCTATCGGAAGTTAACATTTCGAATAGTCTTAGGAGTAATCTTATTTTGGCTCCTCCCTTTGGCCAGGATGTGTTTGGTCAAGCTTCTAATATTCTTTGGGTTGAATCTGACCGTCTTAGGTCTACTGGGGATCGTCGAGATCAGATTTCTGTCTTGGAGACTTCCTCTGTTAAGAGTCCTAATTCCTCCCCCAAGAGGAAGAGTCTCAGGCCTGGTGAGTTTGGCGCTTATCCATCTAGGATAATTACCAACTCCAATCGTTCTTCTGGTTTTCAAGTTCGCTCCGTGGAGGAGGATCGATTTGACTCCATTTCCTCACATCGCCCTAAATCCCAAGTCCGGCAGGCCCCTCCTCAGGCGAGAAGGGGGCCCAGTCTTATTCCTGTGGACCTATATCTAGTTTGAGAGGTTGTTCCTTTAGAGGTTACCAGAGTAAAAGAGTTTGAAGGGATGGCCTTTTCCCGGGTAGGCCTATCCCTTCCTCTTTTCCCAGTTTTATCCCTTCCTCTTCCCAAGCCTTTGGATCCATCGGTGCAATTCCGGTTTCCCAGCGTACCAGTAGGAGGGCCCCTGTCTCTATTCTGGGAGACTTGGCAGACCTTCGTTCAGGACTCCTGGCTTATAGATCAACTCCGCTGGGGTTATGCACCTTCCTGGATCTCTCATCCTCTGCCTCTTTCCCTCTTTCACAAGTGGTCTCCGGTTCCTTCCAACCCGGAGAAGCTGAGGGCCTTAGAGGACGAGTTGCATGTTCTCATCCACCCTTCATTCAGAAAATTCATGAGATTCGCTTTCAAAGGTTGGGTATGGCAGTTTCGAGCCATGCCCTTCGGCCTGACCACAACCCCTTTCTTCTTCACTCGTCTAGTGTCAGACGTGACGGGAATCTTACACCGTCATTCTATCCACCTTCACGTTTATATAGACGATTGGTTAGTAAAAGCAGTCTTCCTCAATTCTATCAGTAATTCTTCCAGAGGTCTGCAGTCTGGCATATAGCTTAGGTTGGATATTAAATCTCGAAAAATCAAGCTTAGTTCCCTCGCAGCTTTTCACCCACCTTGGCATTTCATTCGTTCTGGCTCTGGGTCTAGTTTTCCCTTCAGACCTAAGAGTAGAAGCCATCTTAGAAGCGATGGAAATTCTGTCTTCCTCTTCCATGGTCAGAGCCACTTTCTTTCTCAAGAGTGATAGGCTTGATGGTCAGCATCGAGAGTATTATTCCTTGGGCGGCGCTGATGAGAAGACCTTTCCAAATGTACCTCATGTCCCTTTGGAAACAGTCGGTTCACTCCATTTACCATCAGATTCCAATCAGAGAACACCTTATTCCCCATCTAGATTTTTGGAAGAATCGTTCTCTGCTTGTGTTGGGTGTTCCTCTGTTCAAGTCCTCTCCTCAGGCGATTATCTTCACAGACACTTCCCAAGAGGGATGGGGAGCGGTCTGGGACTCCCTGTCTGTTTCCGGTCTTTGGTCCCTGGAGGAGTCGTCAGCCCACATCAACTGGAGCTGTGGGCTGTCAAGAAGGCTCTCCTTTCATGGTCGGATCGAGTGAAAGGCCTGTCTCGATTCGATCGGAAAATTCAACAGTGGTCTCATATCAACAGACAGGGGGCCACGAGGTCATCCTTCCTTTGTCTGGAAGTATGGAACCCCCTCTTGTGGTGCTGCAGAAATCAGATTTTTCTAGTGTTCTCTCATGTCCCAGGCAGCCTGAATTTTCTTGCGGACCAACTGTCTCGTCCCTACAAGTTCGCACACACAGAGTGGCAGTTAAAGAGGTCGGTTGCCAGAGCGATCTTCAAACTCATGGATCGTCCCCATGTAGATCTTTTTGCGACCTGTCTGAATGCCCAGATCTCCTCTTTCATGTCTCCTTTTCCGGACAATCAGGCGTTGGCTGTGGACTCTCAGTCCTGGTTTCCTCCAAGAATTCTGATTCCTTTAGTCTTGAGAAAGGTCAGGGACCAGATCTGCGAAGTTCTTCTGATAGCTCCATTTTGGCCAAAGTGGATTTGGTTTGTAGATCTCGATCTCCTGGTAGACTTCCCTCGTTTTCTTCCAGTCGACCCAGACCTTCTGTCTCAAGTGAGGGGCACATGTCTTCATCCAAACCCAGGAATCTTCAGTTTGTGTGTTTGGAGAATATCCAGTGTGCGATCCTTGAGATTAAATTTTCTGCAAGATCTCAGGAAATTATTGATTGTGCCAGGAGGGAGTCGACCCGCAGAGTTTACAGGGGTCGACTTAAAATTTTTGGAGAATGGTGTGCAGACCATGGTTTCCTGCCCGATTCTGTTTCTATTTCCCAAGTGATAGATTTTTTATCTTATCTCTGACTCTTTACAGTTGTCTGCTAACACTGTCAGAGTGTATAGATTTTCTTTGGCATCTTCGTTTCAATGCTTGTTGAATGCTGATGTCAAAGATACAAAGATTCTTAATGGTTTCATTAGAGGTTTAGGCAATGTTCGTCCACCAATATCTAAACCTTTGCCTTCCTGGAATCTAGCTCTGGTTCTTCAGGTTTTGGCAGGACATCATTTTGAACCTATCTTTTCTATTAGCTTGAAACTTTTTACTTTAAAGACTGTTTTTCTGGTGGCATCTGCTTCTGCTAGAAGATGATCCGAAATTCATGCCTTTTCTGCCAAGAAGGACAGGTTTATAGAATCTGGGAACGGTTTAGTATTATATCCTAGAAGGGATTTTTTTAATCAAAAACTCAATCTAACCGTTACCCAGCTAAACCGATTATTTTTAAATCTTTAACTTCCTTTTCGCCATCTGATAGATTTTGGTGTCCTTTCAGAGCTTTAAAAGTTAACAAGCATCGTACTGATTTTAAGAGATCCGATCCGTCCCATTTCTGGGTTCCGTATGCGGAAGAGGTAGCCAGACCTGTCTCTAAGGCCACTATTGCCGGATGGATTTGTGAGACCAGCCGTCTTTGTTATGAGATTGCTTCTCCTGATCAAATTAATCTTTCTCACATTAAAGCTCATGATGTTAGAGGAATGGCTACATCTTTCGCTCTTTTCGCTGGCTCTTCTTTAGATGAAGTAATGCAGGTCGCAGGATGGAAATCCGAGTACTTTTACTTCCTTTTATTTAAAAGATCAGAGTGCAGTGGCTTCCTTTTTTTTATAGAAATATCACGATTTGAACACAAATGGCTGAAGACCATTTACCAAGCACATCCCACCATTTTCTTTAAGACTGCATCTGCGTGAAATGGTGAGTCTTTCTTTGGTTTTTATTTATTTCTTTATGTTTAAAGTTTTCCTTGTTTGATAATCACTGCGTGATTGATTAAGATGCACCATTATGTTATGTTATTAACATTTGGTTATGTTTTGTTTGATTTTTATCCTTGCTTATGGATTGTCAAATCTCCTCCCACCATGTTTTTAAAGTGGGGCACTGACCAAATCTACGGGTTTAGCAAGTAGTGATTGAACGGTCAACATGTTTTTGTGGTGTAATAACAACCCCCAACAGACCCCCCTTTAGTGGGTTGGTCTGTAGTTTTATTAACCACTATAAAAACATACTGTTCAATCACTACGACCGGGTCTCAGCCACCCCGCAGGGGAATGATTTGAGAATCTATTTAGGATATACGGCACTTAAATTTAGAAAAGTGAATCTGTTTCCTAGTTGGGATCTATTGCGCATGCGTGGGCATGCTTAGTGACAGGCGTCACCTAGGAGTGAGTACAGACTGGTGCCAGTCTCTATCAGGGCTTATGCTGGGAGTGATCGCTACCAGTAGCCTGGTTACGGGTATGTGTGATGATGGAGTAGGCATAAGGGGGTATGTAAGCAAGCATAAAAATCTTATTCTGGTAGCTAAATGCAGATTAGTGATTTAGCAAGTAGGTGATTGAACGGTAAGTATGTTTTGATGGTGGTTAATAAAAATACAGACCAACCCACTAAAGGGGTGGGGGTGGGGGGTCTGTTGAGGGATTTAGTCGATCTTGACTATATATGAGCAGTAAAGAACCAGATTGGCAGTTCCCCCATTTGAAATTTTTGGTGGTATGGTCAAACATTTTACCGGTTGACCTGTGTTTTACCGGTTGGGGTCAAGTTTACCTGTTGTTACTTTTTTACCGGTTGTGCCTTTTTTGACGGTTTGTGACCATTTTTTGGCAGTTATGATATTTGTTGCCGGTTCTAAGTTTTTTGCCGGTTCTGCCATTTTTGGCGGTTGGGCAACTTTTTTGGCGGTTGTGGTCATTTTTACTGGTTGTGAATTTTTTACTGGTAGTGTCCATTTTGGCGGTCTAACACAGACCTGAATGCCACCATAAAACCACCACGGCTAACACCACCTGTAACCGAAGGAGTGGCAAGCTATTCAACAGTGGATCCTCCAAGACCACAGGCTGTTAGAGCACAGAAACGAAAATAGGCCAGCTCACATACAGATCCAAGATCATAGGCAACTGTCAGATAAGGAACATCGTCTACCTACTAATTTGCAACAAATTTAAGAAACAGTATGTAGGAGAAATGTACGCCCCTTCAAAATCAGAATCCAAGGACATCTGAGATCGATATCAAACCGCCATACGTACTCTCATCAGACCCGGACGATGAAAACTCCACCCCATGGAGAAAACAGAAAGAATGTCATTGTATACACCAACTCCACTCAATGGAGCCTATAGGCACAAACCCAGCAGGATAAGGGACGCCTCTTCCCTGGACCAACACGCCCACCACGGGCGGACACGCCCAGTATGTTGTTATTAATCTAAAATGAAATTTGGTATATGACTCATTTAAGATATGCAGATCTGTGCCTTTTGAAGGATTCACCTTTATAGATCCAATATTTTATGTGATCATGGGATTTTTAGTGCTTTTTTAGCTCACCTGGCATGAAAGGTCGAATAAACATATGCCATAGCGGCCGTCCATCATCACTTGTCTGTGTGTCCATCATCACTTGTCTGTGTGTCCATCAACGTTTTCTTTAAAAGCTGACTCATTAACCGCTTGACGAATTTTGCTGGAAGACCCCTATGGTGGTAGGCTTCAGAAGAATTTTGATTGGTCAATTTCTTTGGTGAAAATCTTAGATTTTATGAAAAATTTAACCGGAAATGGTCAAAGTGCTACTCCTCATTAACCGTTTGGCGGATTTCAACTTACTTTGACTGGAAGGACCCTATGGGGATAGAATTCCAAACTTTTTGTGAAATCAGTTAAAAGGCTACTCCTTATTAACCATTTGGCCGATTTCAACCAATCTCAGCTGGAAGAACCTATGGGGTGTGGGTGTGGCGGAGAGAGGGGGGAGGAGGGATGGGTGGGTGGTAGGCTTAAGAATGTGTGTATAGAGTTTTGATTGGTCAATTTTTCCGGCGGCCACAGATTTTCCAGAAACCCTTTAAACCGCTACCCTTCTTTAATCAGTGGCCAGATTTCAACGAAACTGCGAAATGATCCTATGGTGATTGGCTTCAAAAGTTCAAATGAGAATTTTGCTTGGTCAATTTCCCATGTATACATACATACATACATACATACATACATACATACATACATACCAGTGTGTCAGTATATCAGACATGTGAAAGCTGGTCTGCTAACCCGAGACTATGTCTTGACGGGGTTGTCCAGTGGAAAGATGTCTGGTTGCTGATGCTATGCGGAGTTGCAGTATGGCGGTTCGATCCCCCGACCGGGAGATGGTGATCAACAAATTAAACTAATGGGTGCATCACTGTCGGCTAAGTTAGCACATGGAAATTGAAGCCGCACGTTGCCAGTGCGTCAATAAAAAAATAATAATAAAAAATAAATAAATAAAATACATATACTGCCAGAGCCGTGCTGGAGTCAGAGTACAATAGGCGTAAAAGCCTAGGATTGAATTGTGGCGGGTGCATCCACAGATAGTCCCATATGAATCGTCAGTGTGTCAGTATATCAGACATGTGAAAACTGGTCGGCCAATCCTTGACTTTTTAGTCTTGCTGCGGTGGTCCAGTGGAAAGATGCGTGGTCAACAAATTAAACTAATGGGTGCATCACTGTTGGCTAAGTTAGCACATGGAAATTGAAGCCGCACGTTGCCAGTGCGTCAATAAAAAAAAAAATACTTACATACATACCAGTGTGTCAGTATATCAGACATGTGAAAGCTGGTCTGCTAACCCGAGACTATGTCTTGACGGGGTGGTCCAGTGGAAAGATGTCTGGTTGCTGATGCTATGCGGAGTTGCAGTATGGCGGTTCGATCCCCTGACCGGGAGATGGTGATCAACAAATTAAACTAAGGGGTGCATGACTGTCGGCTGGTTCGCACATGGAAATTGAAGCCGCACGTTGCCAGTGCGTCAATAAAATAAAAATACATACTTACTTACATACATACATACATACAGTTTAGCTTAACTGGCCACCTTGGATTTTTTCTAAAATTATCCATCATATTTATTTAAATGCAAATAGTTCAGTTGTTAATGGTCCAGGGTGAGTGTCACAGGCCCATGGGCCTCTTGTTGTCAATGTTCTTATAAACAGCATATCATACAGAACCGTGTAAAATAATTCAACGAATCTCGGCAGGTGGCGTCTTTACGATGGGTAGAGCTGCCTTTTCAAGGATTCACTATAGGTCCAAGATTTTTGGTGAAAATTTTCTTTTTAATGCGAAAACTCACAATTTTTATCAATGTGCTCGTAAGCGGCATACCTTATGGAATCACTTAAAATAATTTAATGAAACTTAGCAAGTAGCTTCTTTATGATGGATAGACATGCCTTTCTGAGGATTAACCTTTATAGGTCCAATATTTTGGGTGAAAATGGGCGTTTTAATGCTTTAAAAAAAAGTTATATTATGTAATGAAACTTGGAGAGTAGCTTCTTTATGATGAGTAGATGTGCCTCTTATGGGATGTTCCGTGTATGAAGGTTCAAAATATGTTTCCAATGTTTGCAAGAAAATGCTAAAAAAAATATGCAGCCTGTGTCTTCCTCAGGTGAGGAACTATGTCTTCTCAGGAACCATTGGGCCGACTTCAAGTATATTTGGCAGAAAGCATCCATAGAGCAAAGAGATCCAAGTTTGTTCAAACGAAGCTGATTGATGAATTTGGCCAGCGGCCATCTTGGATTTTGACTGATTTTTTTAATCTTTTAAAATCTCCGAAACCACTTGAGAGAGCGATTCAAAACTCATGAAATATCATCTAGGGCAAGAGCTGAACCAAGTTTGTTCAAAGGAACTTAATTGGCCAAATAGTTCGGTGGCCATCGGTCGCGAAAACGACTACAGAACTGCTGAATGAATCAAGCCAAAATTTGAGACATGTGATTAGGAATTAAGGCCCATTAATGTTTGATCGAGGGAAGTAAATGCGTAAAAAACATGGCTGCCGTGAGCCATTTAAATTATTTATATAAGTTTTTTAGTATTCTGATTTCAAATTTGCAAACTGTCGGATAAACGGTTTGGTGGCCATCTTGAATCTTTTACCGGACAAAAACTCCCATACTAAAGTAATGGGGAATTTTTAATGTCTTCTCGAGAATCTTTTGGAGAAAATCCAAATTCTACATTTGGCAGAAAGCCTTATGGCATAGAAATCCAAGTTTGTTCAAATGAAGCCGCTCGACCAATTTGGCCTCCGGCCATCTTGGATTTTGTCCAATGTTTAGAAGTGTCTTAAAAATCTCTGAAACCACTTGGTGGATCGACTCAAAGCTCATGAAATGTCTAGGGCAGGACGCTGAAGGGATCTGGCAAAAATTTGGAATATATGATTAGAAACTTAACCCAGGCCAAAAAAAGCTTGGATATTCATGAATATCCAAGTTCTGTGTAGCTTGAATAAACCAGCTAATCCAAGCTTTTAATAACTTGGAAAAGCTTGCTGGTATTGGCCACATAAAATTCAAGAAATTCCAAGAAAGGCCTAGTTAAAGTAAAATCCAAGAAAATTCCAGATAGCTTGAACATTCAAGAAAATCCAAACTAACTTGAACATTCAAGATAATCCAAGCTAGCTTTCCGGTATTGGCCACTTAAAATCCAAGAATATTCCAGCTAGCTTGAACATTCAAGAAAATCCAAGCACTGCCCAACACATACGTCAACATGGCGTACCGGGCGCTTAGAACCGAGATCTCTTCTAAATCTCCTTTCCATAGTCCTTAAATGCAATAACTTTGAATTTAATGGCGAACACTACCTCCAAATCTGGGGGACCGCCATGGAGACAAAAGTTGCACCAACATATGCTATTATTTTCATGTCACAGCTAGAAAAGAAACTCATTGCAACAGCACCACACAAACCTGCTCTCTACCTCAGATACATCAATGACATTTGCATGATCTGGACCACAGGAAAACAAAAATTAAATGGCTACAGACGTAATCCCACAATTAAGGACACTAGTAAAAACAGGCATACAAGCAAAAACTTCTAAACCCTATTGATCCATGCACCAGAAAAAATTGCTTTTTTGTCACAAAATGGACAATACGCGCTACTTCACCAGTACGCACACGGGCCTTAAATACAGGTGTACGGTCAAAACCTATTGCGACACACGCAATGTTGTCTACTTACTTACCTGCACATGATGCAAAAACAGTATGTGGGAGAAACAAAACTGGAATTCCACATACGAATCAAGGAACATCTCAGGGATATAAAAAAATGCAAGGATTCCCCTGTAGCGCATCATTTTAATTTGCCCACACACACAGGACATGATATGTCCTTTAAAATTATACATGTTCTTCCTCACGACCCAGAGGATCCAGAGAAAACACATATACTTAAAGAACAAGAGAAGTACTGGATACACCAACTACACACACTAGATCCTGTGGGGATCAATCATGCGGACTGGTGATTCCTTTAATTTGTTTTACTTATTCACAGAAATTAGATTGGTAACTTTTCCCAGTGGTCCTGTCATTTTGTTTGATTGTGCCAGTGGCCAATAATTCCAGGTGAGCGATACAGGCCCCTTGGGCCTCTTGTTTTCTAGTTTCTTTGAAAGTTAAATTCTGGAAATTTCAGGGTTCAAAGTTTCAAATGAATTTCAACATGCATATAAAAGTGGGCGATCTTAGTAAAATAGTTAGAAACAGCTAGAAATTGATGCTTCTGTTATTGATTATTCTTTATATTTTCTAGATGTTGATTGATGAAACATTTACAGATATATCAAAGAACTTCGCAAAAATGCAAGAAGAAAGTGAACCAGATGAACTGGAACTTACTGCAGAGTAAGTAATTAGTGTACAGGTACCTAACATACTGAACCAAGAGTCACTCATTTCACCATCTATGGGTATTGACCTAAAGTTTTTTATTGTTTCTTATTACCGTCCTCTCATATGGCGATGTCGTTCGAAGAGGGTATTGCATTTGTGCTTGTGTGTCTGGAGCAATGTGAATAAATTTCCATTGATGAGTAGGCCCGGCTTAGCCTGCCCAGGACACGCATGATCTGACATGCAGTGACAGGCTTTTGATTGAGCAGTTATATCTTACACTGGATCTTGATAACATGCGCGGAATAGGTCTAGCTAAATGTACTTCTCCATTTCTTAGCTAGCGGTATTGAAAGCCTGGCATTCATTATTCTGAAACGAATTTGATAAAGTTGTTGCGGCTTTGGTAAAATCATTTTCTAAGCATAAGCTAGTGACACATTTTCAGCTGATTATTCCGCAAATAATTTGAAGGAAAGTTGTTGCTGCAGTCAAATTGTTATAAAATATCTAGCCCAGCACGTTTCCATAGGAATACACAATTACAATCAAACTACTATTTTTCTATGCACTATCGAGGTAGCTCTGCTTACCTTGAAACTAACAGTACACTGACTAGCCTTGGCAGTACGAGAATGGTTTTATACTGAGCATCGCACAACCTAACAATACACTGACTAGCCTTGGCATTACGAGAATAGCTTTATACTGAGCATTGCACAACAGCAAGAACAACAAAATCCTGAATAATGGCAGCAACAAATATCAAAGTAAAATGGCGAGTACAAAGATGATCGTCACTGAAATTTTCAAAATATTTCTAAATATAATTGCTTACGGATAAGTTTAATCCCTAAGTTCTTAAACATTTAAACACCAGGTGGCATGAGGGTGCGTGGGCGTATTCACGGAGGGTGCCAAAGTTAACCACCTGCAGAACTGCCCCCAGACAGTGTTAGAAGACACAACTACGTCCCCCAACCCTTTAGAAGACACTTCCCCCCCCCTGCCATTAACACTTATATTAGCCAAAAATGGCTTCTGCAGTGGTATTGAAAAATATCTATTTGCGGACCAAGAAAAAAATAATTTTTGAAAATTTACCACTAATGAGTGGCTCAATAAACGAGCCAGTCATTCCAGCGGTAAATTCTCAAAAATAGCCTTCTTGGTCCGCAAATGAACATTTACTATGAGAAAATTTCTTGAACAAATTCGAGGGTTAAAGTTTACAATTATTATCTAGACTGATTGTTCTACAATTGTAGTTCTCTGGTGCTGGGGGCAGCATTGATGGTCAAAGCTAATTCACTGCAGGTAAATTTGAAATAATCTTTCTTTTCTGTAGTTTAATTTATATCTTGGATTTCTTGAGCAGTGTTTGTGTGATGTGAATGACGTAAGTTTGTCATAAATGCTTAATTGTCAAGCTGTACAAATTGTATGTCTACTATTTAATAAATATGCTGTTGAATATGTTCAAACTAAGATGACTGGGCGCTGTTGCTGCCTAGAAATGGGCGGGCATAGTTAGAAATGGATCCCTCTGTAATGGCTGGTGTTACAGTCAGCACAGGATTGACAGGACATTTAGTATTTAACATACAGTGTCACAGGCTCCCTTTGGCAGCGAAACTGAAAAGTCATTAAAACGCAATATTTCTTTCTCTTCTGCTGCCATATTGCTTATGCCATGTCGTTAACAAAAATTTTACATGTTGTAGATCCGTTATTAGCACATAGCAAGGATTTGGGGTGCATTCGGTGTAAGACGGAAAATGATATAAGAAATTTGCTATTTTCAGAAATTGATTTTTACAGTGTTAGGAGTCATATATATCATAATTATGTCACTTTCGCTGGCCTAAAAATGTGTACATCACGCAGAGTCTGAATCAGAACATCCTAAGGATTCAGAAAATATATAAATATCTGAAGGGTGCAACTGGTGTAGGATAAAAGAATGGAAAAGGGAAATAACAAATAATGTTTATTGGTAATTTAATCCAATATTAAACAAACTACCATCGGTAAACATGAAAATGAATCGGGATTATTTGATTAAAAGCATTTACTAAATCTAGGAGCGCTTAGCTTGGAACCAATTAGCGACGTAGCTGGTGCTTCTCATTCCACCGTGTGTCAACTGTGTGTGCAGGTAATTACCGCTTGCTGGAATATTACAAAAGTAAACTTGAATATAGTTTCATAAGCGGTATGAATACTATATTCTCTATAGGTGCCGATGTAGAGCGATTAACTCGCTATTGATCATTTTGAAAACATATTTGAAAGTGACTGTTTCTATTGTATTTCAAGATACGCTGCTGGTTTCCAAAGTCGCAACATGATGCCGACTGAATATTTTGAAATTTGTGTAGCTGAATTTAGATCCTGTCTCTGGAAACAATTGTTTTGAGTCAAATTGTTTTAAGATTGGACAGTACTTTACCTGCAGGAAGTAGTGGCTAATCAGTTTAGTGCGAATATAGCTGAAATTATTTGACCAGCCGTAGCGGGTATTATTTAGTCGCTCCGCATACACCGGAGCGCAGTGTCATAAATGGTACTTATTTGCTTTTTTCAAATTATTCCGATTTATTTGTTTTTTATTGGTGGCTATAGGTTGATTATTATTTAAATCTATCAATCAAGAGCATTTGTTATTTACCTGGTCCTTTCCTTTAAATTTTGAGATTTGTCTCCTGGACTATATTCAGCAATTGCTGTTTGGACTTTAATAAACGTTAGAAAATTGTTCCATGCCGTGAAAACTCCATTATTAGCTCATGTGGCCTGAAAGGCCAAGTGAGCTTATGCCGTGGCGACCGTCCGACGTGTGTCTGTCATCCGTTCGTCCATCAACTTTTCGTTTAAGTGACTTCTCAAGAACCACTGGGACAATTTCAATTATATTTGGCAGGAAGCAGGGATTCAAGTTTGTACAAATGGAGCCGATCGGCCAATTTGGCCGGCAGCCATCTTGGATTTCGGCCGATTTTAGGAAGCGTCTTAAAATCTCCGAAACCACTTGAGGAATCGATTCAAAACTCATGAAACATCATCCAAGAGAAAGAGCCAAGTTTGTTTACGAAGACTTGATTGACCTAATGGTTCGGTGGCCATCTTGGATGACCTAGTTTTCCCGAAAACGACTTCTCCAGAACCGCCAAAGGGATCGGGCCGATATTTGGCCGACCATCCCTGGTCTCTGTTTTCTCGTTATAAGTCTGCTCAACTCATTAGAGTTCTACTTATTGTTATAAATGACCATTCTAGTTGAAATGCCTATGGTCCAGGTGAGCGATACAGGCCCATTGGGCCTCTTGTTAATTTGATAAACCCTTATTTTGAGCATATAGCTCAAAGTGGCTTCCCGACTACAGCTACCAAGATCCTATCCGCACTGAAAAGAGAAATAAGCCCAAATTTATTGTGTGCACGCCTGTGTCCATGTGTGGAGGAGAGGCTTTTTTGTCATTGGAATTGTACAAAGATTGTTATTGCTTCAATCTTTTGTGAAATATTAATTTCTTTCTTTTCAGCAAAACCATTCTCATAATGCTGTGAGTGTCTTGGATGCTGTTACTGAGGGAATTCACAAGAACATTGCACCGAATGAGAACCCAGTAGAATTTACACATACCAACCTGGCTCTGCAATTAAGGAAATCATTCCTGACTGGGAATATGCTAATCAAGACGAAGATGCCGGTTCAGGTAATAGAGCAATCTGATCTGTCACTCAAGTAACTGACATCATGATGAATTACGTCACTAGTTAGCTGATGTCACAATCATAATGACATAGCTGCATCATGATAATCGAAACGTCTCACTTGTGTGCGATTAAAATTCTTCTGAATATTTTGAAAGTTATTTGACTGGGAGCTGTTGTTTACATGGCAGGAACAGCCCCCAGTCAAATTTCCTTCAAAATATTCAACAGCTTATGTGTATAGTTACATCGACACTTGAATGCTGGAAATTCAGGATTCAAAGTACATTAACCCTTTAACACTCATACCAGCCAAAAACGGCTTCTGTAGTGGTCTTAGAAAAATGTCGATTTGCAGACTAAGAGAAGACTATTTTTTAAAATATACCGCTGCAATGACAGGCTCGGTAACCAAGCCAGTCATTGTAGTGGTAAATTTTCACAAATAGTCTTCTCTTGGTCTGCAAATCGACATTTTCTATGAGAAAATCGAAATGTTTTTGAACAATTTTGAGGGTTAAAGGGTTAAATTGATTCCAACATGCACAAAAAAGTGGGTGGAGCTTATCTAGAAATGGGCGGGGCATAGCTAGAAATGGATCTTATTACATTTTCCAAACAATTGGTTGGTTTTTGCGATCTCAGGCCTAGAAATGCTTACTCTGCAAAAAGTGCATTTTTTGCAAAGAAGTATTATTATGATATAATAAAGGTCCGTTACCATCTACTCTGTAATCTTTGAATAAAATGAAAGTAACCCCTTTTAAATTATGCTTTAGTCATCTCAAATGTTGTATTTTATTGATTGATTACAAAAGCGTTCACAAATGTGAATTAGATTTCAATTTAAAAAAACACCAAACATAAAAAGATTTTATCATGTTTTAGAAATAAAGAAGTTGTCAGACTTTCGTAAACTCTGTCATTGTTAAAATTTGGTTGAACTCATGAAATTTAACACACCATACAATTTGCGGTATGATGTCATCGCATGAATTATCAACCATGTCATTCAGATTATGCCACACATGTTTTCAGATGAGAAAAAAACTAGTGTCTTGACAGTTAAAAAGCAGAACATCTGCACTGATTCAAGTTCTATTTTAACAAAAACTAGTGTCTTGCATCTCATTTTGATATGGTGGTGTCTGAATGAGCTGTTGGCAGCTATCAATCATCAACAGCAAGGTATTATTCATGTGATGATGTCATTCCGACTTCGTGATTCTCATGAGAAATTAAAGAAAGTTACTTTCCGTGAAATCTAGTATTAAACCTTTCATCGATGAATTCCCCACATCTCATTCGCAAGGCAACCATACATGAAAACTTGAATATTTTGAAATTAATTTGACTGTAAGCTGTTTGCCTTCCCCTTTAGGAATTTGATGTTTCAAGTTTGTTCTGGTTCAATCTACTTTTGGATGCCGTTGAATATTTTGTGATCAATTTTACTTACAGGGAAATTGTTCTAACGTATTTGCACACAGTTTCATTTTAAGCTGAGAATGTAGAATGAAATGTTATTAAAAGAAAATAAATATCAAAAGAAAAACTTTCTTTGACAGGATGGTGGCGTAACAGAAACCAAAGTTCAGCTTCCAGATATACAGGTATTGAAAGCTGCATTGAATCAAGCATCACTGGCGAATGAACCGATCTTAACGCAGGTGCATTAGAAAACACTAGTGGTAGGAAAACTTATACAGCCTATATATTCCAGATATGCAACAGTTGTGTAACTGGTGTGATTAAACATATATAATGTATTGAACGTATTTAGAGGGTATTCATCTCTCAGACTGACATGGAATGAATGGAACTGATCTGCCACTGAAGTATCTGACGTCGTGACTAATTATGTCAGTTGTTAGCGGAGGCATATAACTCAGGAAAATTTAAACATATGTTTATTAAATCATAAATTCATCAAGGACATAAAATATGTACATTTGTGATGGCATTTTCTATTTTCGTGACGAAGCTATACGTCATTATGGTTTTAACATTAGATTACTAGTGATGTAATGGAGAATTCCACTTTCTCCATCAAACATATGATGTCATAATCATCTATGTGACGTGTAGGATCACGTCCGTGAATGACATAAATAAGTTTGTCATGAATGCTTAATTGATGATGAACTAAGCATTATTTGTATGTCTACTATTTAATAATCATTCTGTTCATTACTTTGAAACTAATTTGACGGGATGCTGTTCTGGAAATTGATAGTCAGTGAATTCAGGGATTGATCGATCCCAACACGGGCATGTCAAATACTTCCAATGATGCTAATGTACTGATATAGAATAGTAGGCCTGCTTGAGATCAACTGAGGCTAAAAATATATAACCAATTTTAATGGATTCATTTTACAACCATTTATGGTTTTGATCAATATTTTATTAATTTTGGTTACAGTTTTAAAATTTAATATCAATTTCATTATCTCATTATTATCATTATATCATATCACCCGTTTCTATATTTGCAGACGATTTTGAGCCATGACAATCCATACAACGAGAGCGCTTCCTCTGATGCTGTAGGGACACCTGTCTATATAGTGAATATAAAGTCAGCTAGTAAGACTGACAACGGAACAGCTACACTGACCGTTGTGAAGTTTAACCGCATGGCTTCTCCATTGGCTATTTCATTGCCAGTTTTAAGTAAGATTCAATTATTAGCTTACCTGGCCAAGTGAGCTTATGCTGTGTCACGCATCTGGCATCCGTCCGGCGTCTGTCTGTCAACTTTTTCTTTAAACGACTTCTCAAGAACCACTGGCCCGATTTCAATTATATTTGGCAGGAAGTATCCTATGGGCATAGGGATCCAAGTTGGTTCAAACGAAACTGATCGGCCACCAAGTCCAACACCACCGCCACCACCACTACTACCATTTATACTCCTGGATGGACAGGGAATGTGTCAAGGAGATTGCCCAAAAGGGTATAAATATTTGCTGTTGTCTTGTGAAATGCCCATTTGCCGACCATGAAGTCTTATTTTGAAAATTTACAACTTGAATGACTGGCTTGATAGCCAGTCATTCCAGTGATACATTTTCAAAAATAATCTCTTGGTTTGCAAATGAACATTTGACCAGTACAGGATATGATTTCTATAGCCCCCTTTGACACCTGTGATAACACACCCTTCGGAATTTCGCACATCCACGTGTTGTGGTTTGGTTGTAAAACCAAACCGGATATCCTCATCCAGTCGTTTGTCCACTCCTTTGACGTCGCCAGTTGACCGACCCCCGTTAATATTCATGAATCCCAGCATACCTATCCTGTTCCCGCTTGGGTTGAATGTGGCCAGTGTGTGTGCACAGTACTTACATGCACTGTGGGCATGACCGGCCCGAGCGGGGACATGATTGGTAGTGACCAAATGACCAATGGGATACGTCATAATTCCCCCTTTTAATCGCAAATCCGTGTTATTCTGGCATCAGTCCGCTTTGCAGTTTGCCATGCTTCTCGCCTTTCTAGAAATCCCCTCCCACCCTTCCAGAATGCTGGAATTACTGGTGCCATCTGTCATCAATTTTTCTCTGTCCATTTGCCACCAGCATTGCAGCCCTTACACAATTGTATGTACAGGATTAACTATGTGACATGTATAGTTAAATTTAGGTATTAGTTTATATATAGAGGACCATGGATTATTAACTCATTTCATTGCTATGTGCTCATATTATGTCCTGGGACCCAGGAATCCTAATGTTTAATAAATCTATGGTTTTCTCATGTCTCACCAAACCAACTTGTTTGTCTTACTGCGTTATTAGCCTTTGGGTGGGTCGGAGGGCTCCTCCAAACCCCTTGATTAATTAATAGATTTTAGCATTGAAAAGTTAACCTTAATCTCTAAGGTATTTGTAAGATCTACATTGTTATTTACAGAGAGTAACACAAAGCTGGGTGAGATGTTGTTGGTATACGATTCACGAAGTGGTAAAGCATTACCATCTGATGAGGAGAAGGTCACTGTAGTCACATTCTCATTGAATCCCAGTCAGCCGACGATGATCAGTATCATGCCAAACCCTCTCTCAGTCAGTGTCAAGATCTTAATGAAGAAGAAACTTACAGAAAATGATACAGTTGTTGCTGATGAATTTGCATTCACGAATATGACTGAGAATATCGTGGACTTGAGTATACCAAATTCCAAGGAAACAATACAAGTCGCAGGAAATACTGGTTACATATATGCACAAAATACCTTTATGGTTTTACCAGATGTGGCAAATTCCAATCGAACTTATATAATTGGCATTGCACCAGTAGAGGAGCAGGTTATAAACTCCAGTGTAATCCATTCAAAGTATCGTGCCAGATGTCAGAACGTGCAATGTAAATCTGTAATAAACATTACTGTGTTGATTGGCGTTGGTGGTTGTGTGTATTTTGACCATGATGCGAGGCAATGGTCCAGTGCTGGATGTCAGGTGAGTATTTGTTAATTATACACATACAAGGATCTCCTCATGGGCAGAGTTACTCCATAACCATATAACACCCAAACTGCCCAAAAATTTACATTTGCAGTCCAAGAGAAGAGTATCTTTGAAAATTTGTCACTTAAGAATGACTCTTTTGATAATCTGCTGTGCTATTTTGTCTGTTATTTAATCCTTTCACCAACCAATGCCTGAAAAATTAAATTCTTTATGATATAAAACTTATTCTGTTGAATATTTTGAAATTAATTTGACTGGAAAGTCTTCCAGTCAAATTAATTTTAAAATATTCAACAGTTTACCTTTATGGTTGCTTTCCAAAATGAGATTGGTAACTAAATTACCAAGGGCCCAAAAATTGGGATCCTTGGTATGCATGCGGATATGCATTGCCTGGGATGGTACCCAAAGTTTGGTTCCCAAAATATGGGACCCAAAGGAAGACCAATCACTGAGCGTGTGCAAAATGGAACCCAAAGGAAGACCAATCACTGAGCATGTGCAGTGAGTGGGACCCAAAGCTGTACCCAAAGGCCTATAAATAGGAGACACAAACACAGTGTCAGGCATCCGACTTTCATTCTAAACCTTCAGGACAAGCGACGGGTATACAAATCCATGTTATAAATAATATATTTCCAAAATGACATATAGGGGATTCATTTCTGAAAGGATTAAATGGGAACTCAATCAGACGATATTAAATAGTACATTTTGCCATGGAAATTAACTTTCAACTTAAATTTACAACCGATGGCCAGACAGCATAATTTACAACGATGCACTATACAAAATGTGTGAGACGTCGCCGCTGTCTGTAAAGGTCGCCCTGCAAAGATGGGTCATGTTTGCCAGAATAGACACAGCTCAGAGAGGCTTGGAATTCACCCTACTCAGAGCTAGCAAATACAAAGCCAGGAGAGGACATCATTGCATAAATCAAGAAAGTAGGACTCGGTACACTCAAATCAGGAATGGACCTGAGGAAGTTAAGGATTTTGGCTGAGGACAAGACAGCGTGGGAAAAAGCGAAGAAGGATGGGTTGCAGTTGTAGGATGTTTACACATCAAGAGTATACTTACCACCATGATACTTTATGATGTTTCCTAAATATCGACCTAGCTTCAATTATACTCAGAATTAAAAAGAAACCACCCCCCACTGGGCAGGTTACACAACTGACAGTCCAGCGGATGTGCAGCCCAAACTCGCACATGCGCGGGCTGACTCATTCTCTTCTTTAAATATTGACCTGCCATTGCAGCATGCTTTCTAGCCTTGCTTTTGCTTTCATTATTTTTTAAGCTTTATGTTGTTTTGCAACTTGCTTTGACTTATTATTAGTATGTCTGACGCTGCCAAGTCGGCGGGGGATGCTCCCGGTCCAAGCCATCAGGTGTACTTTAGTAAATTTATTGATAAAAAATTTGCGTGTTGACTCGGATGGTATTTTCGGGATTCACGCTATCTCGTGGATATTATTTTAAACAATATTTATACATGGTTTCTGGGTCCTTCTAATTTATTATGAGTTTGATGAGGGAATTATTACCATAAAAAGTAATTGTTCAGCATTCTCCCCCACCACAGGGTTTTGGACTCAGGATCAGGTATTCCTGTGTTGTTTATCAGACTTCACTCGTCCTCAGAAGTCATATTATGAGGTTATTTAGGAGAGAGAAAAATTTCAGTCATTTTATTTCTAGATATTTTAGAAGTTTTTTTACTTGAGTGTTGAGTTATTTATCTCTCTTGATGGTTTGCATAGGTTCATTGTGTTTATAAAGTTCAAGTACTAATGAATCTGTGTTTTGAGCTGTGAAGTCTAAAAAAGTTCGCCTCTCAAGTATTCAAGTTCAAATTCTTATGTTTCCCTTGTTTTCTTAAAGAAGTATAACAAGGTTTTAGGATTTGTTTACTTTTTGTCAGGCCTATAGTTTTTTCTATGGGCCTGGCTTATTTTTCATTTGATGGTCAAAAGTTTTCCTTAGGAATCTTATTAGCCTTCTGCAATTGGTTGTTGGGTTCGTCATAACTAAAAACTAATTGTTTCCGTTTGTGTCTTTTCAGAGGGTAATTGAGAACAAATGCCCTTCCTGCCACCATTTTGTGAAGGCCCGCTTTTTCCCTCATGACTGCACTAGGTGCAGTACGTGCTTGCCTCTTCTAAATTGCCATGTGTGTGAGTCGTGGCCGGTGGAGGTGTTAACTAATTTTTTAAATCAGCAGGTAAAGGACCGGGCGGCAGACGAGAAGAGGCGTCTGGAAAAAGAGTGTGGTAAGAAGAGGAAGGCAGACATGGAGGCATTCCGTCTTGAAATGTTGGGAGAAATGAAGAAGATGATCGCGGATCTTGTCCCGGAGTTGCTTCCCGGGTCAGGTTCGTCATTGTCTTCTTCATTTTCTCCGGGACAGAGTGTTCCCGTCTCTGGGTCTGGTTCTCTTAGCAAACCAGTTTTCACTTCAAGAGTATACTTACCTCCCTAATACTCTTTGATATTGCTAAATATCGGCTTTCCCTTAATAAAACACTCAGATTTAAAAAGAAAGGTGCCCCTTATGGGCAGGTAGTCAGAAGTCAGTCAGGCGGATGCCAGCCCCACCACCGTGCATGCGCCTACTAGTACTTCCTCTTTGCTAATTTATTGGCAGAGGGGTCACACATGTTTCATGCTTAAGGCTTTTCTGAGCTGTTTAGTCATTTAATTAATATATTAGAAGTGTTTTATCAACCTGGAGTGATGGCAGATCGGATTAATTCGCCGGAGGAGCGCCCAGGACCTAGCCATCAGGTGACTTCTAGTATACTTTAGTGAGTTTATCCCATTGTAATGTGTTTCCGGGACTCACGTTTATCATGATAAGCGCCTAAAATAATTAGTTTATTTCAAAATGGCGCTATGAAATGCTAATCTCTCTTTGTGTTTATGTCCACAGGTATCTACCTTCGGTTGTTTAGGACATCACATTATCAGAGTTGGTTTTTCTCTCCACCAAGGATCCATTTCCTACTAACATTGTTAGGTTTTCTAACCAAAAATTATGCCCAGTGAGTTGGAGGCCTCGGATGAAGGTCTTCTCACTTTGCCCTCTTGGTCCACTTCCTTCCCCCTAAGGTGGAGAGAGTTAAGAGGTCATAATGTTGGTGGAGCGTCCGGTTCATCAGATCAGATGGTTTGTCTATGCTAAAGACTCAGGTACTCTAGTTATGATATGAGGCTTTTCAATTATATTTGAAAATATTTATAAAATCTTACTGCCATTTATCACTGTTTATCTGATGTTTGTATAGTCTGTATAAACTATCCTGTCTAGTTAGGATGTTCTGGATATGATTACAATTCGTCCTTACACCTGGAGGTTTTGTTTCGGATCGATTTAACTTCTTATTCTTGAAGTTATGACGTCATAATCAGCCTTGCGCCTTACTGTCAGTTAAAAGTTTTGTCCAACGCTGATTTATTATTATTATTAGCTTGGGTATTTATGGCCCCTTAAGTTTTAATTCAATATCTGTAATACTCATTGTCTTCGTCCTTTGGTGTGTTTCAGAGGCCTGGTTGTCCTTCATGTGGTAGGATGGATAAGTTCTTCCCCCATTGATGCTGTCAGTGCAGCCCATGTGGGCCATTGCTTAAATGTGAGATCTGTAAAAAGTGTGGGGGGGGGGGTGAGCTAATGTCTGAATTTCTATCATTGCAGACCAGGGAGAAGGCTCCAGAGGAGGAGAGGAAACTTAAGAAAGAGGCTTCTGGTAAGAAGGGTAAGAGGAAGGCCTCGTCCGCTATGGATATGGAGGCCTTCCGTATTGAGATGATGGGAGAGATGAAGAGGACAATTAAAGATTTGGTCCGCATGCTTCCTGGTCCAAATCTTTCGTTGTCCTCTTCATCTGCTCCGGAGCAGATAATCCCCGCCTCTGAATCGGTACTATTTAGGGACCTATCAGTTTTCGACCATGATTCAGAGTTGGCCCTAATAGAGGGTGAAATCCACGGTAAGAACACTGGCAGCAGGATTGCCGCGCCGGTTGTTCGTGGTCAGGTGTCGCTGGAACCTGCCTGCTTATCAGGTCAGGATTATCTGCACCCTGCAGGTACCAGTTCCTCCTATGATACATCTCCTGGCCAGTCCGGGTTAGCATTCTTTGCTAACCTGGAGTCTAATCTTTCTGGCCAGGAAGAAGAGGATTATCTGCTGGGTTTTCCTTCTGGCGCCGTGGCCATGGACATTGACGTATGTGCACCCCTCGCGGGGAACATGGGCGACTTTGTCCATGGTACTACTCATGCAGGAGTAGCGTTCACGGCGCAGAAGGTAGCCCGGGCTGGATCTGATGGCCAGTTTTACAGCATACCTCGGCTTGCCGATGGTGTAGCAGGTGCTGGCCAGGGCTGTGGTGTGGCAAAAAAATTTCCCCACGCAATACCACGGCGCATGCTCCTGGTCAAGCCAGTCAGTTTGGCATGCCTGTTCTTTCAGGCCTGCATGCTTTCTCTGGCTTGCCAGGCGTATCAGTTCCACCAGCCACATACACACCTGTGATTGCTCAGGCGGATGACGAAGGCCCTCGTCTTGTAGAGCAGTCACAGGTGGCCACGGAGGAAGACTGGTCTGACGCTTGTCAGTGGCTAATCAACGTCAGGCCAGATCTTGCCGTGGATCAGTCGGCCAGTCAACGGGACCAGCGCCCGTGGCTGGCAGGAAAGCCGACTGTTAGTTACCGCTATGCCATCTTTGCCATTAGCTGATCACATTGTTGATAAGTTCACTGCGGCGGAGATGTCCATTAAGGCAAATGCTATACGGGGTAGTACCGAAGCCAAGCACGGATGACCGTGCTGCGCTGGGTGAAGATACGCGGCCAGGTTCCCGGTCTGACACGGGAGCACTGTGTTCGAACGTTTTGCGTTCGGCTAACACCGCGTTACGTGATGCAGAAGAGAGTTCGAGGGCGTCTATTTCAGCACTTTCGCATGTCTCAGTTGTTACAAGGGGTAGTAACGGCATCCGCATTACGTCAGCCTAGTCCGGTGACTGTCCAGAGAGCCGTCCAAGATGGAATTAACTTGGCTTTGGACTGTTTAACCCGGTCTGTAACCAGGAGTGTCCAGGCGAGGCGCACCTTTTCTCTTGACAACTTGTGCCCGTCCAAGGATTTGTATAATAGGCTGCTGCGTATGCCTATGACAGGTCCTGGTCTTTTTGGAGGTGAGGGATGTAAGCATCTCCAGGGGAGGGTTACCCTGGTCAATAACCAGAGGGCATTACGTGAGCAATTTGAAGTGCTCCGTAGAGAGCGCGTTCGTGCAGCTCCCCCTGCGTATCATCCCCTGCAGGCTCGAGGTGGCGGTGGCCAGGTCACAGGCCAGCCACCAGCGCAGCATCGGCAACAGCCGCGTGCGCTTTGGCCAGCAGCGAGGGGGGTGCAGGCTCCTCCGGCGCAGGCAGCCGCCCGCGCACCGTAGTGCGCGCGATGCGGGCCGTGGTGTGGGAGGATCTGGTCATGGTAATCGTACCTGACAGGGTGATTACCACAGTGCATCTGCACCAGGAGACAGTGCCACTCTTCCGCTTCTTATGTCCACCTCTCTCCCTAGGTGGACCAGTGGGAGGCCGATTGGCCAACCACATGCAAGAGTGGGAACGGTTGACTCGGGACCGTTTAGTCTTGCGATGGTCCCAACTGGATAACAGACCCACCATCACAACTGTCACGACATCACGATGTATACAGATGCATCGATGGAGGGGTGGGGAGCTTGCCTGGAAGAATCCACGAGATCAGGGCTTTGGAATCTGGAACAGTCAAAGGAACATATCTATCTACTGGAATTACGAGCAGTAGTCCTGGGCCTGGAACATTTCTTACAGAAAGTTCGGGGCAAGAGTGTTCTAATTCGATCAGACAACTCAACAGTAGTGACTTACATAAACCGCCAGGGCGGAACGAAGTCGCCCAGTCTCTGTATGATGATTTTGGAAACTGCTTTGTTGGTGCCTGGATCACAGGATTACCTTGAAGGCAGTTCATATTCCGGGAAGGTTAAATCTGTTAGCAGACTCATTGAGCCGAAGGATGAGTGTTTTACCTACGGAATGGCAACTAAATCAATGTGTGGCGGATCGTCTGTTCGACCATTGGGGGAAACCCAACATCGATTTGTTCGCAACGAACAATGCAAAGATGACGATGTACTGTCTCTCCGATTCCAGATCCGAGTGCTATCGCAATAGATGCGTTAGCTATCAGCAGGGAGGGAATGTATGCATACGCATTCCCTCCAGCAATCCTGATTCCAAAAATTCTTCAGAAAATCAGACTTGAGGAGTGCCAAGTCCTTCTGATCGCCCCAAATTGGCCAAGCCGATCATGGTATACAGATCTGCTGGACCTTCTGGTCTGCAATCCGGTTCCTCTGCCTCTGATGGACAATATTATCTTCCAGGGCAAGAACCTTCACAACAATCCATCAATGTTCCAATTGACTGCGTGGATGTTGTCAAGGAATCTAGAATTAAGGAGGGCTTTTCTGAGCAAGCAGCCATGTTCATGGCTAAAGCCAGGAGGGGGTCAACCTCCAGAGCATATAATTATAAAATCAACAGATTTGCAGAATGGTGCTCAAAAAGATGTATTAATCCAATGGATTCATCTATTCAGGTAGTAGCTGATTTCCTCTGTCATCTGTATGATGCCTAACTCTATTGCTGGCTATAAGTCAGCTTTAATGACAGTTATCCCTTGCTTGGCTAATAGGGGAAGTGATGAAGTAAATACTTTAATCAAAGGCATGGGCAATCTAAGACCAAGGAATCCCCCAGTGATTCCGTCTTGGAGTTTATCACTAGTGCTTCAGGTGCTAGCTGATAGGCCGTTTGAACCACTAAGCTCCATTTCTATGAAAAAGTTGACGCTTAAAACTGTATTTTTAATTGCTGCGGCCTCGGCTAGGCGTAGGAGTGAGATTCATGCCTTGTCAGCCGAGGCAGACCGTTTTGTGGTTACAGGGGAAGGCCTTGGGCTTCTACCCAGGATAAATTTCATGGCGAAAAACCAGTCTGAAATATCCGGGTCAACCGATAATTTTACCAGCTTTGACTAGGTTTGATCCTAATTCAAAACTATGGTGTCCAGTCCGAGCATTAATCCGGTTCAAACAACGTACTCAAGATTGGCGGACGGACCCAACAGCGTTATGGTTGTCATATATTGAGCCCCATGGCAGGGCGTCAAAGGACACCATTTCCAGGTGGATTGTAGAGTGTATTCAATTTTGCCATAAATCCGCCACAGGTAAACAAGTTGACATGGCCAAGGCTCACAGTGTCCGGGGTGTAGTGGCTTCCACTGCCCTATTTAATGGGGTACCTGTGGATGGCATTATGTCAGTAGCTCAGTGGCACTGTGAGTCAAGTTTTACCGACCATTATCTCTGTGACACCTCGAATCCTCTCGCCTTATCGATTTTGAAAAGCTAATCTAGGTGTACATATTTTGATGAGGTATCCTCATTTTTTATATATTTCACATTTAATCAATGGAAACGTCTACTTCATGGGCTGCATCAGTCTTCACCAATGGGGAGATGATGACAGCGCCAATCTTCCACAAGGTCAGTCTTGTGTGTGTTGTCGATGGTTTTTTGTAATGTCACGTGACCCTTCGTTATTAATATGGAGATGGTACGTGTTTTATGTGGTTCATTATTGAGAGTATACGAAAATGTAGCCTTTTCGTTTAATGTTCTATAGTACATGGCACTTGTACGTAGAGAGCGTATGGGACATTGAGGTCATTCAGTCTTCCTCCCAAGAGGAGGGGGGTGGGGGAGCGCTTATGACTTTTGGTCATCTCTCAGCCATCGGTTTGTGTTAGCCGATGTTTTCCTATCTATTCCTGATTGTGTTTCCACACAATTTCAGAAGTTTAAGTGCCTTAATCGCAGAAAAGCGCATAGGGAAGAGCTGGTCTTTTGACCTCGCCTCCCTCCCGCCGAATTCACTGACGAATTCTGGCAATATCAAAGAGTCCGGCCTCTCCGCCCCACTGAGGCTCGGTCTTCAGGCTCTTATTATGTTGCATGTGTGTCAGACAATAAATTAGTCAGAGGAAGTACTAGTCGGCGCATGCGCGGTGGTGGGGCTGGCATCCGCCTGACTGACTGACTGACTACCTGCCCATAAGGGGCACCTTTCTTTTTAAATCTGAGTGTTTTATTAAGTGAAAGCCGATATTTAGCAATATCAAAGAGTATTAGGGAGGTAAGTATCAACTCTCGTGAAAAAAGAAATCCGTGATTTCGTTTATTTCGTCATAGACCCAGGGACAGCTTCCGTTGGTCCGGCGCTGAGGCTTGCCTCGCCCGTTGACCCGGGAGCGAAAGCCATGGCCTCGGGCGCTCGCTTATCGAGTGCTCTAGGGCAGCCTAAGGGTATCAGCGTCTCACGCGATATCCCTCCTGCCCAGGCCGAGCTTGATCCCTTTTCAAGCTTGGCGTCTAATCTTTCTGGGCAGGAAGAAGAGGACACTTATGGCCTACCGATGAGTCGATGCCCATGGAAATGGATTCCCATGGGTGACCTTTTCCATGGAACTACTTCTTCGGGAGTGCGTTTCACGGCTAGGCCAGCTAGGAGCCGATGACCGTCTATACCGTATGCCGAGAGTTACCGTGAGGAAGGGCCGGACTGTGATGTCATGTTTTTAGCCCCCATGACGCCGTAGATCCGGCTCCTGGAATAGCTACGGCGCAAGCCATGCCGTCCCTTGCGGGTCTGTATGGCTTCCCTGGCTATCCAGCAGTATCTTCAGCTCCGGCCATTACCCCAGCAGTGAATGTGGTTGAGGATGACGAAGGCCCTAGGCTCGTCGAACATTCACAGGTGGCCACCGAGGAAGACTGGTTGGATGCTTGCCCATGGCTGGTGAACATCAAGCCAGAACTCCAGGTGGATCCACCGGCTTCCCAGCGGGACCCGCGCCCGTGGTTGGGAGGGAAACCGGTGTCGAGCACCATGCCATCTCTGCCGTATGTGGAGCATATCGTTGATATGTTCGCTGCGGCAGAGACGTCCATTCTGCCGAAAGGACGCCTTGCGAAGGCCCCTCGCGAGGTGGCATGGCGCTGCCGTATAAGTTCTGATCTATATCAGAAGTATGGCGTCGTTCCCAAGTCTTGCACGGATGACCGTGTGGCTTTGGGCGAAGACATCGGCCTGGGTCTCTCGCACGTTTCCCAGCTGCTACACGGGATAGTAGCAGCATCTGTGGCCCGCCAAACTTCTCCTCTTGCAGTCCAGAGAGCCATCCAGGACGGTATTAACCTGGCTCTGGACTGCATGACGAGATCCGTAACAAGGAGTTTACGGGCGAGGCACACATTTGCCGTTGACAATTTGTGCCCCTCGCAGGACCTATACAATCGGCTTCTTCGGACACCGATGGCAGGTTCCCTGTTTGGAGGTGAAGGATGCCTGCACCTCCGACAAACCGTAAACCTGGTGAACAACCAGAGGGCGCTACGAGAGTAGGTTGAAGTGCTCCGCAGGGAGCGTGTTCGAGCAGCGCCCCCCTGCCTTCCACCCTCAGCAGGCTAGAGGTGGTGGTGGCGTTCTCAGAGGCCAACCACCTACGCAGCATCGGCCACGGCAACGGTAGCGTAAGCCAGCTAAGGGGGAGCGCAGGCTCCTCCAGCGCAACCCGTCAGACAGCCTGCATACCGAGGTGGGCGTGGCGCTGGTAGAGGAGCGCGGGGTTCTGGTCGTGGGAGCCGAACCTGATGGGTTGCCTCTCAAAAAGACCACACCAGTGCTGCTAGGACAGCCACCAGAGACAGGGCTTCTCTTGCACTTCTCGGGTCCACCTCAATCCTTAGGTGCGCCCGTGGGAGGCCGTCTGACCTTCCACATGCAAGAGTGGGAGCGGGTTACTCAGGACCGCTCAGTCTTGTGATGGCTTTCAGTCGGTTACCATCTCGACTGGATTTCAAATCAGCCATCGCGCCTGTCTGGTTCCGATCTGGACTCAAAATCCAAGAGATCTAGATCAACGGTTGTGTACAGAGGAAGTAATTCAATCCCTCATACTAAAACACGCACAAAAATGTCCGGGTTATTATTCAACCGTATTCCTAGTGACAAAAAGCACTGGAGGTAGGAGACCAGTTCTCGACCTCAAACCTCTCAATAGGTTTATCCTCACACCAAGTTTCAAAATGGAAACTGTGAGAACGGTGTTAGCAGGATTGAGGAAGGGAATGTGGACAGCATCAATAGATATAAAAGATGCCTATTTTCACATTCCCATTGCGAAGAGCTTTCGTCGATTCCTGAGATTTGCATTTCAGGGCCGCCAATGGGAATTCAGCGTTCTCCCATTTGGTATATCGACGGCTCCTCGGGTCTTCACTCGAGTGGTCCAAGCTATGACGTCATACCTCCGCAGGAGACACATAGCAAGTCACACGTACATAGACGACTGGCTGTTAAAAGCACAATGCAGAAAGTCTATCAGCGAATCTGGAGATAGTTTTGAAAACTCTTACAGATCTAGGCTGGATAATCAACTTTAAAAAATCAGAGCTGACTCCATCCCAGAAGTTTGTTTACCTGGGCATGTTCTACGATCTAGAGGTAGGGTATGTTTACCCATCTCAAGAGAGAGTAGAAACACTCATCTCAGTCATACAGTCAGTGTGCAACAGTTATCATGTCCTGGCACCGGTCTACTTGAGAATGCTGGGGTTGATGGTTTCTTTGGAACCAGTCATTCCACCCACAGGCAGCCTTACGCTGGCGGCCGATCCAGTTATTTCTCATGACACAGTGGACCCAGAGTACAGGTTTCCTGGACAGAAAGGTGTCAGTGTTGGAACCTCTTATTCACTACCTTCAATGGTGGAAGTGAGAGAATCTCCTGGTGGTGGTGACATTGTCACCTTCCCACCTTCAGTCAACCATGTACACAGATGCATCAATGGAGGGATGGGGAGCTTGCCTGGAAGAAAACAAAGTATCAGGGCTTTGGAATCTGGATCAGTCAAGAGAACATATCAATCTGCTGGAAATGTGAGCAGTAGTCTTAGCCATGGAACACATCCTAGAGAAGGTCAAGGGCAAGAGTGTTCTGGTTCGATCAGACAATACAACAGTAGTGACTTACATAAACCGCCAGGGCGGAACGAAGTTGCCCAGTCTGTATGATGACATGGAAACTGCTTTGCTGGTGCCTAGATCATGGGATTTCCCTGAAAGCAGTTCATATTCCGGGAAGGCTAAATCTATTAGCAGACTCATTGAGCCGAAGAATGAGCATTCTTCCCACGGAATGGCAACTAAATCAATGTGTGGCGGATCGCCTGTTCAACCACTGGGGCAAGCCCAACATAGATTTATTCGCAACGAACAATGCAAAGATGACGATGTACGTCTCTCCGATTCCAGATCCGAGCGCTATCACAATAGATGCGTTAGCTATCAGCAGGGAGGGAATGTATGTATACGCATTCCCGCCAGCAATCCTGATTCCAAAAGTTCTCCAGGAAATCAGGCAGCAGGAATGCCAAGTGCTTCTGATCGCCCCAAGTTGGCCAAGCCGATCATGGTATACGGATCTGCTGGACCTTCTGGTCTGCAATCCTGTTCCTCTGCCTCTGATGGACAACATAATCTTCCAGGGCAAGGCCTTGCACAACAACCCGTCAATGTTCCAATTGACTGCGTGGATGTTGTCAAGGAATCAGCAGTTAAGGAGGGTTTTCTGAGCAAGCAGCCATGTTTATGGCAAAAGCCAGAATGGGGTCAACCTCCAGAGCATATAATTATAAAATCAACAGATTTGCTGAATGGTGCTCAAAAGGATGTATTAATCCAATGGAAGCATCTATTCAGGTAGTAGCTGATTTCCTCTGTCACCTTTTTGATGCCTATAGCCTCAAGCCTAACTCTATTGCTGGCTACAAGTCAGCTTTAATGTCAGTTATCCCTTGCTTGTCTAATAGGGGAAGTGATGAAGTATGTAATCTAAATACTTTAATCAAAGGCATGGGTAATCTAAGACCAAAGAATCCTCCAGTGATTCCCGTCTTGGAGTTTATCGTTAGTACTTCAAGTATTAGCAGATAAACCCTTTGAACCACTAAGCTCCATTTCCATGAAAATGTTGACGCTTAAAACAGTTTTTCTGATTGCTGCAGCTCCAGCCAGACGAAGAAGTGAAATACATGCTTTGTTAGCAGAGCCAGACCGTTTTGTGGTGACAGGGAAAGGCCTTAGGCTTCTACCTAGAGTTAACTTTAAGGCTAAGAACCAGTCCTTAAAATATCCTGGTCAGCCTATAGTTTTACCCGCTTTGTCTAGGTTTGATCCTAATTCAAAGGCTTGGTGTCCAGTCCGTGCATTAGCATGTTATAAACACCGTACACAGGAATGGCGGACGGACCCTAGTGCTTTATCGCTATCTTACATTGAACCCCATGGGAGAGCTTCTAAAGATACCCTTTCTAGGTGGATTGTGGAATGCATCCAGCATTGCCACAAAGCCGGAACTGGTAAACAAGTTGACATGGCCAAGGCTCACAGGGTCCGTGGCATAGTGACATCCACGGCTCCGTTTAACGGAGTGCCGGTGGATGACCTTATGTCAGTAGCACAATGGCACTGAGTCTAGTTTTACAGATCATTACCTACGTGACACATCAAATCCACTTGCCTTATCGATTTTACATAAACGTTAAATCTGTATATAAATTTGTAAATATTGTACATAAGGGCGTTGACTCACACACAGTGCAATATAGTGGGGGGGAATCCCCGCTTTTCCATAGTGTGCCTATCATCGCCAGCGGTGATCAAAGGGAATATCGTCAAAAATAGGTTAGTCCTATATTTGGTGGTTTATTTTTTTGTCACGCTTTATATTACTTACTAAAATGGTGATGGTGTTGTGTTCTTTGTGGTTCCATCTGAGAGTATACGAAATGAAGCTTTCGTCCGATGTCTTATAGTACTTTAGCACAAGTACATAGAGAGCGTATAGGACATTGAGGTCATCGCTCCCTCTTTAAGAGAGGGGGTGGAGCGGATGTGAAACGGTCATTACTCTCAACATCGGTCGTGTTATCCGATGTCCAAATCATTTCCTGATTGTGTTTACATACGCAAGTTCAGATGTTTGTTGTACTCCAAAAGCAAAAGCTTGCTCTTCCAGGGATGAGCCGGTCTTCTGACCTTCGCCTCCCTCCCGCCGAATTCTCTTACGAATTCTGGCTATATCATAAAGTATCAGGGTGGTAAGTATACTCTTGATGTGAAATAAATGAAATCACAGATTTCATTTTTCACGAGGGAGTTGATACCACCCTGATACGATCCTGGCCTCTGCCCCACAGAGGCTCAGTCTATCGGCGTTTTATGTTGCAATTAGGTCAGCCAATATTTTGGAATAGAATGAGTCATCTCCGCGCATGTGCGAGTTTGGGCTGCACATCCACTGGACTGTCAGTTTGTGTATCCTGCCCAGTGGGGGCGGTTTCTTTTTAATTCTGAGTATTATTGAAGCTAGGTTGATATTTAGGAAATATCATAAAGTATCAGGGTGGTAAGTATCAACTCTCGTGAAAAAAGAAATCTGTGATTTCGTTTATTCTACTGCTACAGCCGCAGAATACAGTAATCATACAAAGTAACTTTTAAGTGTAATTTCACATGTACGCCAGTTTCATGATAACTACGAGGTGACGTCATCTTGTGAATAATATTTTGTTGTTGATGATTGATAGCTCCAAATAGCTCATTCACACATCATATGAGAGATCTGAGAAAGGCTAGTGTTCGTTAACCCTTTAATGGTCATACCGGCCAAAACCTGGCTCTGTTATGGTCTTGTGGAATATCCATTTACAGGCCAAGAGAATACAATTTTAGAAAATTTACTACTGGAATCACTGGCTCGATAACCGAGCCAGTCATTCCAGTGGTACATTTTCAAAAATTATATTCTCTTGGCCTGTAAATGGCCATGCAATAGGCAAATAATTACATTTTCTTGACCAAATTTAACCAATAAAGGGTTAAACCCGACTTTGAGTCAGAGGTTAGTTGTTAAAGCAAGTTTGAGTTCGATGTCTTCTTCTTCTTCTTCTTTTCGTTCGCTGATCATACCGCCAGTCCTGTAAGTGACTATCGACATGATCATAAGCGTTAACTGCATGGATCCATGGTTTATTAGAGTGCGCCGTGCGGCCTGGAACCTCCGTCTTCAGCACTCGAGGTTTCTGTCAGGGTTACCTCACCCGTACCTCCTTTAGTCGCCTCTTACGACACGCAGAGGATACGGAAGGTGTATTCTAAGCCCCACCTACAGGGCAGTTTGATGTCTAAGATTATGTATAATACGTTATATTTTATCACTTCCTATTCATTGATTGCTTAGCTGCTTGTGTATGAGACCACGAGCAGAATGCCAGTACTAAATTGACTATTGGAGCGACTTGAGTCTCTGTATGAATGATCAACCCTTTAATGGTCAACTATTTGCAGGCCAAGAGGACTATTTTTGAAAATTTACCACTTGAATGCCTGGCTCGATAACCGAGCCAGTCATTCTAGTGATAAATTTTCAAAAATAGTCTTCTCTTGGCCTGCCAATGGACATTTAATAAACAAATATTTGGATTTTCTTGACCAAATTTGACCATTAACGGGTTAAGCATTTCATCGCAAACTCCCTGAAAACAAATGTACTCTTTCATGTTCAAATTTTAATTTTCTGAACAAATTTGAGTTTTAAAAACTTAAAAAATGTCCATTTGCAGTCCAAGAGAAGCCTACTTTTTAAAATTTACCACTGGAATGACTGGCTCCCATTCCAGTGGTAAATTTTTAAAAAATGGTCTTGGTCTGCAAATGGACATTTCTCAAGACCACTGCAGAAGCTGTTTTTGGCTGATGTGAGGGTTGAAGCGTTAAGTTGTAATTTCTTTCAGTTAGCACCAACATCACAGCTACCTGACTTGACGTGTCTGTGTGATCATATGTCAGACTTTGCGGGCAGCTTCATCGTCATGCCGAACATGGTCAGCCCGCTAAACATTCATTTGTTTGGCACATTTTTTGACAACCCGGTTGTTGTGATGACTGTGGTAACAATATGGATGCTGTATTTCCTCCTAGTTCTCTGGGCAAGGAAGAAGGATAAGAGGGATGTAGTTGAGGTATGTTATAATGTTCCACGTAGCATGGATATCGTTTTATTCAGATAAAACTAATCGTCAGATATTGCCAAGAATTTTATCCGCTGTCATCAACGAATCACTTATCAGATTTCATTTGTTGATGGATTTTGACAGGAAAAATAGTGATTAACCATTTAACTCTCAAATTTGTTCAAGAACGTGTCAATTTTGTCAATGAAACTGTTGATTTGCATGCGAAGAGATTGTTTTAGAAAATGTACCGCTGGAATGACTGGCTCAGTTATCGAGCCAGTCAGTCTAATTAGAGCTTCAGATAATAATTAGTCTTTTGAGCGTTTTACTCACAGGGGATGATTATAATTGAGTATTCTTTGTTTTAATTGGATATTTCAAAATATCTTTACTCACAAGAAGTGGCAGGAATTGAGTATTTGAGGCCCACTTAGACGTGAAAAGACTGTATTACTACAGACTAATTGACTATACGGAGTCTCTAATAATACATTTTTTAACTTCAAAAGTACATGTAGACAAGTAGACAGTCTAATTGTGGGAGAGCTGCAGTGCTGGAGTGGACTTCATAGTACCACAAGCCAGTAGGCCCTGTGGCCCAGTAATGAGTGACCAGGTGAAAACAATGTATGTTTCAATTGTGAGTTGTGACTGCTCTGAGTCTGATTATGGTATCAGTGTATCAGAATCACTTGACCCACCGTATTTCTCCTATTAGAGACCTATGCCTTAATAGAAGCCTACCCCCAAACTCAGCAATGTCACTAGATTTTCTTAGCACTTTGAAAATGGGAAAAAACCCTAAGTAGTAGGGTCGAAGTCAAAATGATACCACCTCCCTCAACTGGCCGCCGTTCGGCGATCCGCGGCCCCCAACACCCTCTTAATCCTGGGGACTTAGGGTTGTTGAGACATGTGGTTGGTGTTTGCCTTTCATTCCGGTCCTGATCGCCGATACGAGAATGAAGTGATTTAATCCCAGTCAGAGTCAAAATGATACCGCCTCCCTCCTGGGGCGCCGATCGGCGATCCGTGGGCCCCACCGCCCTCTCAATCCATGGGGCGTAGGAATTTGAGACAGGTGATCCATCTATGCCGGAGCGCGCCGCGGTAGACAAATAATAATTGGCAATTATCCATCTAAGAAGTGGCAGACAGACTCGATCTCTTTATGTGGGTGAAAGCGGTCGTAAATGTTTCTCCGCAAGGGGTCGACCCAAGGATTGTACTGGGGGTCATCCCGGAAGCGGGCCCACTTGGCATCCAATATCATGGCAGTCTCGGCGCCCTGTGCCACTGCTGTAGACGCCAGCACGAGCAGTATGATGAGAATCATGGCTATATATGCAGAGTTAAACTGAACAGAGTGAACCCCTCGAGAAATATCTGTGCCAGATCGAGCCCTGTTCCATCCGGGTCGATAGTGATCTTCATCCTCTCAGGGGCAGGGGCTAGCTGCTTCACTGCCGCCGGCTAAGAAACGTAGCTCTAGGACTATATGAGTCATTTGCGGGCTAGTGAGTCCGACTCGCTGAAGCAGTTTAACAGCACCCTTGACTTTGGAGACATGTGACACCCCATCGACCCGTAGGGTGCCCTCCTGGAGGTTAACAGCTTCTTCATCGAATGGATGCCGCAGGAGGAGCTTTCCACCTGTAACCCCGATCCGGTGACCCACCCTCGTCAGGGAGACACCTTCACCTATGTAGGTGAGGAAGGATGATCCCCGATTGTAGAGCTTTCGAACTTTCCCATCCCTTTTCACAACAGTGGAGAGGGTAGTAACCTCTATGTCAATGAGTGCGGGAGGCCTATATAGGGGCAACCATGGTTGCCAGTTACCCCCAGGTCTGGCGCGGTACCACACTTCTTTCTTCTCAAACATGAACTGCAGGTTTTTTGCCAGGGTCAATAGCAGGCCATCCCGGACCAACGGCGGGGCACCGCTCGAATAGGGTTTGACCAGGTGAAAGCTGAGGTCGCTATTTATGGTGTTGAGGTCTACCACATCTGTATCCGAGAGCTCAATCAACGGCTCGAGGACGTACTTCCTCTTCAGGAAATCGTACCGAAACACGATCTTGTGGCCATCTATGTCGCGACCCAGGCGCCCTTTCGACACATCCTTGAGGTCTGTGAGCATCTCCACCCCATTACCCCCAATGGGGCGGAGGGAGAATGCCTTTGAGCTTGCTTCGTACTGTAGGGCGAAGGACTTGCCATCACTCTCTTCTACCTTGGCAGCATCAACTGCGTACACATCTGCGAGGTCAGCAAGACCAGTCAAGTGAGCAAATATGGGTTCCATAGCACGCTATAAAAGGGGTTTAAACGAGACATATAACCATGCCGATTGTCCGACTGCTGCTCTCCGGTGGTGAGAACATAATCTCACCCTCTCTAGAGGGGAGACGGGTGGTACAGTACCGTGTAGAATGGGTCCTCTTCGAGGTGCCCCAGCGGGGCACAACATACATACACGCCGATGTGCTGCATCAACCTCCGGGCAGTGCACACAGCAGCTCACTGGTAGAAGTCGGCCGGGATGTGATAGAGTATCTCCCAGGTGCCAACAGCAACCTATGGAAAGCTATCAGTCCTAGCCTGTTCACACCTGTAAATCATCTGTTTGACAAGCCCTCCATTAACATATACGCCAGCACGGATGGGATATCGGACGCCCATTTAGAGTTTACACTCTTATTACTCATTGACCTGACGACAACATGATATCATACCAGCAATATCTGGCCTTGGCCGAGATGATGAACCCGATAGAGGATTGCCCCTTCTTAACCCCTACACAGATAAAAGCTTTAAACGAACAGATACCTGCACAGCAACAGATCTGTCAACAAGAAGGAGAGCGCCTACAGCGGGAGAACTGGTATCAACAGAACGCGCGCAGGGCAAGGAGGGACAGGGAAAATTTTCGATACTGGCAGGCCCTCCAGGAGGAGAGTAAGCGGGATGCAGGAGTCTTGACAGACGCCGATGAGCCAGATGTCTTCCAATACGCCGATGAGCCAGAGGGCATACAGTGGGAAGAGGAGATGGCGCAGAAGTGTAAGATCAAGAAAGCCATCCAGCGGCGTGCCTACTATCTTGGTGACCCGGTGAAGTTCCAGATGTCACGTCTGAGAATGCTACTGGCACCCGACATAGTGCTGGATAAGCCCGTTCTAAGAGCCATCTGTCTCAAGACCAAAAAGCTGGTACGGTTAGCCAGGCTCTCCAAAATGAACCGTTCTATGTCTCATAAGCAGATTCTGCAGGTGATGTCGGTTTAAGCCCCAGGTATACTATGGCAAAATCAGAGTGGCGGAAGCAACCAGAACTATACCCCTCCCTGACTGCTGACGAGGGCGGTACCATCCACGGCTGGCGACTCTAGCAGATAGATGCCATCAGGCAGATTCTCGTCCATGAGACAGAAAAGTACGGCAGAACGCGCAGGCGATATAAGACAGCCTACAACGTCCTTGCGCGTATAACCACTGCTGCGGGGGTGATTGGAGCCAGTGCTGGTGTGGCAGCTGTGGGCACCCTTGCTACAGGGGTGGGTGCCCTCGTCGCCATCCCTCTGGGTGGCGTGACACTAGCCGCCACGGGCTTGGGAGTGGGGCAGCGGCAGATCACAAGGAGGTTGGAGAAGCATGCTAAGTACGTGACACTAGCACAGAGTATGCTACGGGCTATCGACGAGGCTGTCAGCAACGCTCTCGAGGATGGCCAGGTCACCAATGAGGAGTACCGCCATATATTGAAGGTCCAAGCCCTGTACCGCACTGAGAAACCTAAAGTTTGACAGCAATACCTCAAAGGCTCCAGCAGGCGGGTTGATATGGAGGAGTTAAAAAACGAGATGTTACGGCGAGGTCACCTCGCCGGTCTCTGGGGTCGAGACGACTACAAATAATGTGCTGCGTTAGCTTTAAGAACACCAGTATAGATGGCCTTCCCACGGGACCTCACGACAGTCAACCGGAGCCAACCGCCCCTCCTGGGTACACTCTTGACTGGCCTGAGAGGCCTACTTGATGATATGCCAGAGCTAACACCTTTCTCTATCACAGTGGATGGACAGGCCCGAATCAGCTTCTCCGTCAACCCACGACCACTGACGAACCGCCCCATCACCATCAAGGATGCGAAGCAAGCTCATACTTGGATGGCTGCTCCAAGCCTCTCATACTGGAATCAGCAGCTGAACTTTGCTGTGTGGTGTGCCACGGCAGGCTG
Source organism: Chaetoderma sp. LZ-2023a (assembly GCA_034401795.1). NCBI lineage: Eukaryota > Metazoa > Mollusca > Caudofoveata > Chaetodermatida > Chaetodermatidae > Chaetoderma > Chaetoderma sp. LZ-2023a. The sequence goes on along the minus strand of CM067363.1, from coordinate 30,619,699 downwards.
TGGAGTAAGTTCCACCATGCTTCACTCCTATTCTGGTACTCCTGAAGCTGTGCTCATCGCCAGCTGTCTCAGATTCCACGTGTACTTCACTGTGCGACGAATCCTCCATGAGCTGGGTGCAAGCCTCCCTGATACAAACGACTTCGACCCACAGCTCAACAGTCATAGCGTCTCAGCGGCCAGCAGACTACAGAGAGAGTTCAGAGCTCACCCAGACTATCGGTGGCATGGCGGCGACAACAGCGGTCTAGGGGTTATGTACGGTGACCCGAGACGTGACTGCTCAGGATTCCCCTATCGAACACCCCGACGAGTAGGCCGTCGGAAGACAGCGACATTCTCGTTCGATCCAGACTCCGATCCTGGAGCGATAGTGCAGAATATGCACATCACCGGAATCAGGCAGGACTCCCCAGATGTGTGGAAGTACTTTGTCCCACAGACCAAGCTGCATCATTCCATAGATGGTGTCAGCGGAGCAGAGGTCCAGGCCATGTTCATCAGTCTCGTTGAGGATATGATCATCGTGGCAGATCCCGGCAGTCTTATTGCTAAGTTCCAGCAGGGGCTGCAGAAGGCCCATCGCAAACTTGACTTTGCTCTTTCACCACACCTACGGTTGATTCCGAGCAACATGATCGTGAACATCGAGGACCTCCAAGTCAGGGCCTATAACAACATGATAGTCGAGGGGAGTTCTCCCGGTGTCCACTTCGGTTTCAACGCGGATATCAACACACCTAGACGTAATACGGGCCATACAGTCATTCCGACCCTGACACTGCAGCCAGTCGACACGCCAGTCGAACCAGCCTCTCCGCCACTGCAGCCAGTCGACACGACACCACTTCCCGTGGCAGCTCTACGAGTGGTGTCAGGCCTAACTATCGTGGTGCTCGGGATCAGCCTACTCCGCCGCTAGCAAATCAGCTATAAGACTATCCTGACTCTCGTCAGTAGCAGCCGTCTCGGCTGGGACCACAGTGAGACACTGAGCCAGCTTGGCCTGCCCTACAGCCCCTATACACGCTGCCAACATGCACATCCAAGGGCTGGAGGGTTCCGCAGTGCATCCTTTTTCCAGCTTGTAGTATCGCAGAGCCTTGTTCAGCTCTGAGTTAGGTGAGGCCATGGAGGTCTGCAACTGCTGGAACACATCTGACAGATACTCCCGATCCTTGTAGAAACCTTTAGTTCGCAGGAGCTGCTCGACGATACTCCCACCCATGATAAGGTATTCGAGGAAGCAGCTCTGTCCCTTTCCAAATCCTAGATAGAGCTTCACAGCTGTCAGCTCCTCTGTCAGCTCAGCACCAGAGAGCTGAGCGAGCTCATCTGGCGTCTTCTTCTTGTAGGCCTTCAGCTCCCTCTGGAAGACCTCATAGTACTTCTCGCATAGCGCGGACATGTTTAAGATGACTCAATAGAGAGATGAATATTCCTGAGTACAAACCCGGACACCTGGCAGATGCAGACTGGGAAGATCTTATTAGCTCACTCGACAGGGAACACAGGCATTTAACTGCGTTGTATACTCAGGGTTTAAACAATGCCGTCAACGGTACAGATCGTGAAGCAACTGCCCGAGAGCCAGGTGAGTCTTCAGAAGGTGGAGAACCTGCTGCGAACCAAGACACAGAAGTTACTGACACAGGCTAAACCTCTGGAAGTCCATGTCGCCAGTAACGTGGCGGCGAATGTGGCTGTGGTGAAGATGACAGGGGGAAATGAGGTTCTTCCTGCTGCCACTGCAGCTGTCCTCGCTACCGTAGTGAGTGGGGTGGCCGGCCACTGTCTCAGAATAACTCACCCCATCCCAAAGATCGCCCTCAGTGGTGCCGCCTACACTGCCGCCGCCAAGATCATGGGTGAACGTGTTACACTAATGGAGGCCGCGGTTCTAGGGCTAGCAACGAGTGCAATGGCTGAGATCATCGTCGCCTACGTCTGAATAGTGAGAGATGGATGACGAGACCCCTGCAGCATATGAGGCATGGCGTGCTGGAGGGTGGTGTGTAGCCCATAGTCGAGCATGCAGCCTGAGGATTGCCAATGCCCAGGAATGGTGGACCGCCCACAAGGCATGCCCCTGCAGAGAGGGCCAGTACCCTGAGCACTGCTACCTATTCCCTTGGCCGACTGCGTGGTCCTCCTATGCCCAACTATTTCACTGGGGGTATGACTAGTGGGTTTAAGCCGTGTATATAGCACTATGACTCTGTCACTCACAGACCTAGAAAGCAAAGAGCTAGGCGATCTTGCTCACTTGGGCGAGGCACGCCTCGGTTCAGAGGACACTGTTGCCCCTATCTCCTTCCTAGACTTTGATGAGAAGGGAGATCCGAGGTACCATCCCAGCCCGAGATCTCGTCGGGAACACTGATACGGTAGGACAATCGGCCATTAACAAGGCCAAGACTGTATACAAGGGGATGGGCATCAAAGACAGGGCAACGAAGCGAGGTATGCTCGGAGTCGACGAGGCTGGTGCCATCAAGGTTATGGCTGAGTCCTATGCACAAGACCTGGTTAAGGATCTCCTGAAACCACGGAGCTCTTTCCAACAAGATGGAGAGAATCTCAGGGTAGGCACCATCGGCCTGAGCAATATCACGGTCGATGGCAAAAAAGGTGCTACCGGCAGCCTCCAGCTACCAGAGGTGAAGAAGTCAGGGTTCTTTGGTTTGCCGTTTAAGCTCACATAATAGTCATGACTTCCCGTGCATGTATCGTACAGATACTGGATGTGCTAGACACTGTGGGTGCTGACACAGGCCCTCTACGCTATCTTCTCAGCTGCTGCTGGGATTTCATGCTTGACGCCTCCATCGCATCCTTCGTATCCGGCGGAGGTACAACGCTACCCACACAGCAGGCGCAAAAGCTGGTGCAGGAAGTACTGCTGTTTAGTCTCCCAGATATAGACGAGGCTACCGCCGACCAAGTGCTAACCATCCTTCGCGCACATGTCTGTACCATTCGACAGTAGGCCAGGTGGTGCTGATCATTGCCCGTCAGCCCACGGGAAAAACATCTTGCTGCGGGCTCTCCTGGCCGAACATCTACACTCTCAATACATCCTTCTGGTGTCTGACTCCGCTGCTGAGGCGGTTGACAGTAATGATCAATGGTACAATGGTCCAATCACCAAGACGCAGAACCTGCAAGCCCTGATGGAGAAGCTGCTGGCAGCCCGACTGACAGAACCACTTGTTCTAGTTATCGATGACCCTGCAATGGACCAGAAGACAGTCACCTACCTCAGCAACATCACCAGGCGCATCTGGCACACAAAGATAACTGTCTTCATCCTCTTTCAGAAGTACACCCGCGAGATCTCACCAGACATCCGCCACAATGCCCGGTTGCTATACTTCAGCTCCAAGTGTGGACGTGCCCTGCTCGAGACCATATACGACAGCCTAACCCTCAAGGAGCCCAAAGGGGGCTTTATCGCAGGTGTACAGAGGGCAGCTGAGCTGTACCGCTTCATCTTCAGCAACAAGGAGACAGGTGAGCTGTCACACTTCAAGCCCTCTCTGGAAAAGGCGCAGACCTTCACCTACAAGCTGAATCCAGCCAGGAAACTAGCCTGCTCTACGCGTCATCGCTGACAGACTGTCCGCGGTCTCCGCTGCAACTTTTTTCGTTCAGGCTGCGCGGTCTCCGCTACTTCGCCCGCTACGTCATCAGAAGCTTGAGGAACTTCGTCAGAAGCCTGGAGGAACTTCGTCAGAAGCTTGAGCAACTTCGTCAGAAGCTTGAGGAACTTCGTCAGAAGCTTGAGGAACTTCGTCAGAAGCCTGGAGGAACTTCGTCAGAAGCTTGAGCAACTTCGTCAGAAGCTTGAGGAACTTTGTCAGTTTCGTCAGAAGCCTGTCGCTTTAACTCTATCCACTGAGGGTCAGATGGTAGGACTCTCTTCTTCTGGAACTTCTCATGGAAGACCCACTTTTTCCATGCGCGATGAGCATCTGACTTCCGAGCCGTTTTGATGAGGTAGTCCTGCTAGTTATCTGGGAATTTCAGAAATGCTGACAGATTCTTGTCCAATCTCCTACGCCCTCTTTCATTGAAGATATGCTCAACAGCCTCCTTGCTGCCAACAGTGAACCCCTCTTGAGTACCTTTTGCATGACCAGTGTCATGGCTCTCCGCTACAGCGGCACTGACCTCCTCCCTGAATTAGTTATTTGCTCCAGACTGGAGGCTATCCAGCATCTCTCGCTCTTCCTGGCTATGTAGGCTAAATACGGCAGCCCACTTTCCGACCGTTAGTAGATCTTTGGGGTCGACCCTCGCCTTTTGGAGAGCTAGAATAACAGGACTGTTGGTTTGGCCCACAGGTAGGTCGAGTGTCCTGCCCTGGATGCTGTCAAACTTCCGGTAGAGTATCCGAGTCAGGAGTTCTTTTGTACTACGAGCTGGCGCTCCTTCCTCTATGGCGGCCAGTATCTCCGCATCCATCGGCGGTGTAACCTTGACTCGCTCATGGATAATGTTGATGTCACGAAGCAGGCCTCGGATCCTGTCACTGTGGGACAGTGCACGTCGCGGCTGTCGTGCCGACTTGGCCTGCTGCCGAAAGATAATCTGCTGGAGAACTTTACCAAACATGGCAGCCATTTAACCCCTCTATATACCCAGACCTTAAACATGCTGCAATATGTGCAACATCCAGATGGGGCCGTTGAACCTGCGACATCGCACTGTACTGATCCCCGGAAGGACTGCCTGACGGTCATTCGGCCCAGTATACACAATGATAACCCGTTGTCCGCTGCTGGGAAGTACATTGACTTTGCAATCTCGGCACAAATCCACAAGATCAAGAGCATGACACTCGAGTTCAAGCTTCAGAGCACAACAGAACAGACGGTAGAGCTCCCGCAGGTTCTGAACAGGTGGGAGATCATACAGAGCAACAGCACCATGGACACCACCTATGTGAACGATGAGTACCGAGTCCTAGGTCCGCTGGCTCGTGACCCAACCTTCTATGCGAAGGGAAAGGGGTACTACGCTGTGGGTGAGGGGTTCACGGCATTCGAACTAATGGTAGGTGTCGAGAAGCCTGTGGCAGTTCCACTCTTCACCCTCCTCGAGAACACACACGTGAATCCAGCTGCCATGCAGGATAGGTTGTTCCTCCGGGTGTACACTGAGCATCTCGCAGATGTGTCGATGAATGCTCCAAGACTTCATGTCTGGCATGACGAGAATGACCAGGAACTGAAGCAAACGGGATCCAAACAGCGGATCGTGCATGTGGAGCGAGAACACCAGAAGGTCCAAGCCACAGCTAACCAAGAGGTAGAGCTGACATTGCATCGTGGTGCATCGGACTGTGTCGCTGTTGCAGTGCTGGTTCAGAAGGGAGTCGTCATCCAGGAGGTGGGTAAGCTGGACGACTTCAAACTTGGGGTTGCTGGGACCAATGTTCTTGGTGAGGTACGCGAGCTGGCTGACTGCCAACTCTACAGACAGAAAACTAAGTCATACGCACTTCTGCGACTAACCAGTGGAAGCGACGACCTCGAGTCAGCACTCGAGGGCCGTCACCACGTCGGTGGCAGGAACATCCCGCCTAATCAGGGCAACCGGCTCAGCTTCAACATCGGAAACCTCATAGCTGGGACTCGCCAATTAGGTGTGACGGTACTTTACTTTGGCTATGCTAAGGTATGCATATTGAACACATCAGGTATTCAGCTTGAGCGTGCGTAGAGCACAACCCCCTGTCGTCACCGCTGCAGCTGCCACTACTACTATAAGCTCTGCTGTCTTCTGACCTGTCGATGCTTCATAGTCGAGCGTTGGCTCAGATACGGCCTCGTAGTACTCATCGAGACTCTCATCTGCCTCTTTGAGGCTCTGGTTGGCCTGAGCTCGGAGTTGTCGTCGGCGTGCCCCCCTCTGGCGCATATGCTCGAGGGCTTTGCTGTACTCAAACTTCTCCGTAGACAGCTTCTCCATCGCCTGGTTATGACGCTCACGCTCGACCTCTGCCGCCTTCTTGTCGGCGAAGCTGAGTCCCCAGTTCGCTAAGGCAAACACGCCCGCATTCAAGATTGCGGAGGCCATGCTATAGACTACAGTTTAAAGCTACTATATAGCTGGCGACGGATATGTATGAACCAGAGGCTTATGAAGATCCAGTCGAGGATTTAGATGACGAGGACTATGATGAGGCGGATTATGATGCAGGCGACTACGATGTAGCGGAGACCGTGGGTGAGTATGATGAGCCTGAATCCCTCAAACTAATACACAGAGCAAAAGGAATCTATCGCACTTACGTAAAAGGTTCTATCGGCCCGCTGGCAGCAGGTGGGGCTCTGATCGCTCTGTTCACAACGAAGGCGGGCGAGACGGTCCGCAAGATCGCCAACAATGCTCTCCAGGGTGTGGAGAAGATTTCTGAAGCCATACCAGCCATCGCCTCAGGAGTAGGTACGTTCTTCAGAGTCGCAGGCCCTTGGCTACCGTACCGCCGAACATTTAAGCCGTACTATATAAGGATGGCGTCTCTGTATGACCTAGTCAAGACACTTAACTTCCGAGGGTTAGTCGATAAGCTACCGCTCAGCGAAGATCCAGCAGAGACTAGACGCCGGTGTACGGAGGTGTTTGAGGAGGTCTTCAGTGATAGTCGAATGCATAACGGCCGTCTGTTCGTCTGTGTAGAGTTCGCCCAGGCTGTGCGTGACAGGACGGGAGTGGACGTCAGTGATACCCTCACCCAGACCGTGCGTGACAGGACGGGAGTGGACGTCAGTGATGAAATCTGGGGGCTCCATCTTTCTTGAGGAACTCTACTATCAGCCTGGTGGATATTACCATGAGCCCCACCAACTACTCGAGGCTGTACGTCGCAAGGGCCACAACTTCGCCTTGGAGACAATTAGCCAGTGGCTCAGCCGCCAGGCGATGTGGCAGATATACAAACCTCGTCCACGGCACATCAAGTATGCCCATTTCGATGAAACTGTCCCGAATAGAGTTCACCAGGCAGATGTTCTATTCCTTCCACACGACTCGGTTGGTCGTAAGACCTACAAGGATGCCCTCACCATCGTCGATGTCGCCAGCAGGTACAAGGCTGCAGCACCGCTCACAGACAAGTCAGCTGGCCAGGTGGCCCAGGCATTCCAGGGTGTCTACGAGGATCCGAAAAATCCCCTCCAGTAGCCAGAATTGTTGCAGGTGGATGAGGGTAAGGAGTTCAGAGGCGAGACTGCGGCCCTCATGCGGAAACATGGTGTGGCAATTAGACGAGGTGAAGTTGGTCACCACCGTGCCCAGGCAATCGTCGAGCGGTGGAATCGGACACTGGCAGAGAGACTGTTCCCACACCAATACGCCCAGGAAATGGCACAGGCGGAGAGAGGTCCAGGGTGTGGGTGAACGGTTTGCCCCGGGTGGTAGAGCGATCCAATACTGAGGTAACTCGGTTAACTGGTAAGAAGCCAGTAGAGGCTATCCAACGATCCTCTGTTGCCCAACCTTCTGGAGGAGCGGACAAGGAACAGGTGGGCCTTCCATCTTATGCTCTGGTTCGGTACCTGTATGAACCTGGTGAGTTGGAAGGTGGGCGACGACGTGCAACAGATCCTAACTGGTCGCTAGATGTCCACAGACTTGACAGGTATGTCGAGATGGAGGGGCAGCCTACGCTGTACTATCTGGCATGCTCAGAGAGCTCTCCCAAATGTCCGTTTGTTCGGGAGGAGCTTCAGGTGGTCCCTCCAGACACACAGCTACCACCGTCGTCAGGTGTCTAAGCCTGAGGGATATGGTACTCGATTGGTTCGGTATGGACACCATCTGGCAACACATGCCGATTATCGTAGTAGGCTGAGAGCCCGAGTTTTTCCTGTTCATACGTCACCATGCCCTGGTGGCGCATGCGTAGGCCTCGGTTTGTAGCTCTGTCTATGCTACCGTTTAGGGCACTGAAGAACCTTTGCCAAGAGACAACGTTCTGGCGTTTAGACATACCTTTGGCTGAGCATTTCACCTTCCCATCGGGGCTCTCCATGTAGTAGCACTTGGAACAGAGAGCGATACCACGGTTGCCTTCGAACTCGAGCTTGAACAGTCCCTGAGTCTGTCCAGACCACTTGTCCCAAGCTAGCCACTCCGACTTATGAGCCTCATACTCTGCTCGCATCTCAGGGCGAATGACTTCGTCGAGGCTGGAGGCAGCTATTGCGATGTACGCAGAGTCTGTGTCCATCTGGAGGTACTCGAAGCTGTCACGAGGCACATAGTGATCCAGGAAGTCGTAGTAGAACTCCAGCATCCTCAGCTTCGCGAGCTCGTATACGGCTATCCCCACCTGGAAGGGGCGATGAATGGTGATTTTGGCCTTGCGACTCTGGAGCTCGTAGGACTCGCCGATCTCCTCGAGATCCTCGAACCATGCACTGCGGAGGGCTCTATCTACCACTCGTTCATCCTTGGTGAAGGTCGTGTTGCTGTGACGCTCTAGAGCCTCGATGAGCTTCCCATAGGCACTGTTGCCTAGTAGCTTGAACAGATCTGCCAAGAGCGCTTTGCTCTTATCAACATCTGTACGGCGAGCATCGGTAACATTGTTCACAAACCACTCAAAGGGTCTCTGCGGCTTGTAGTCTATTGTCCGGTAGACAGCTGTAATCTCTAGCCCATGGGCGAGGTACCACTTGAGTGATGGTGCATACAAGAGCTTCCTCTTGGCTGAGAGTGCGCCGACTAGTTTACTGGTTGTGGGGCGTTTCGTACCTGTTTTCTCTAGGTATGTGAGCATCTCAACAGATACTGCCTCAGCCGGAATCTCTCTGTTGTAGAAGAGAGGTGGCATTTCCTCGAACTTCGCCCACAGGGCCTTAGGAACCTCTATGTCCACTTCAGCGAAACCGAACCAGTGGTCAGCCAGCAGATCCTTCCTAAATCGTGCTACATCGCTAGCACCGGACCACTGCCGTACTGTCTCCTTACCACAGGGCATCTCTTTAGCCATCGTAGACAAGTACAGAGCATTTGCGTCATAGCCGAGTAGACGTTGGCAGACACGCTCACTCTGGCGGATGCGGGTCACACCTGCCTGGTGGTATCTGGTGAACACGATGCTGGGCCCTCCAACAACCGCGTCCTTCAGCATCTCGTAGGCCTCCTTGCCGGGAGAGTAGAGGCTAACATCCGGCATGTGCTGAGCGGTTCCACGTAGGAGGTACTGCAGAGACACTCCTGGGAGAGACACAGCATCCTTGAGGATGTCTATTTCTGTGTAGAACTCCCGCATCCGCTCTAGGGCTTAGATGAATGGACTGACATCCAGGTTGTTGTAGTATCGCAACCAGTCGGCGAACGTCCGCATTCCATGGTGTCTGAATGTCTGTTTGCACTGTTTCCACTCCGATAGCCCCAGGAGGTAGCCCCCCTTGAGCTTAGACCACCACGCTGGGTAGTCGGGGAGTCCGGGATAATTAGGCCTCTCGGGTGTGCCGAACCATTCATACGGGAGCCAGCTCTTCTGCTGTGTACACCCATAGGCTTTGATCCATGCCTCGTAGGAGACTCCTGGGCCGAGGTAGTTCAGCACATCGAGAAACCGTAGCTCAGGTGTTATGAGGAACATGGTCTGACTAGCCTTCTTGGCGACTTTCACTGTGCCAGTACTGTTGGTCAGCTCATCCACAAAGTGCTTCTTGATCAGGTTTAGGTCATAGCGGCCAGAGTTGAAGCCTAGCACCGGAACTTGGTCACACCACTCGGTAATCAGTCGCTGCTGTCATTTTGGGAGCTTGTCAAGGTCTAAAGGGATGAACTGTGACCTGACATCTGTACGGATTCTGTGTGCTCGCCTGGTAATCTCATCCATGAAAGCCTTGATCAGAGCTTCTGGGTCAGGATTGCAGAGGTGAGTTGGCTCACTGGTGGAGCCTTCCAAGGAGCAGCCCACTGACACAGAGATCGGTATGTGGGTACTCTCAATCGTGAGAGTCTCCGTAGGATGAGTCTTGGCACCATCTAGGAGTGCCTCTAAGTCATAGACGATGAAGTGTGGGTATGAGATGGTCCGAACTCGTTTAGGGGCACTTGGACAGCGTTTTATACAGCACTCCCACTGTACCACAAGCGTGCATCCAGATGCTCTCAGCTTCTCCTCTCTCAGGACTGTCTTGTGGTATCTTTGTTCGGCATCCTCACCTTGCTGGTGCTGAGGGCATCCATGCCAGAAACAGCCATGGAACTGGTAAACTGTGTTGGTAGTCGGATCATAACCATCTACGGGAGCCCCCTCGATCCAACGCTCGCCACCGTGCCCACACTCTACATGGTGTATGTGTATACCTCTGTTTCTCGACTCATACCTGACCCAACGAGTAGCCGCTGAACTGGATGGTTGGGGTGGATAGAAGGCTTTCTCATACGCAGACTGTGGTGCATCAACCTTCTCCCCAGGGCACTCTATGGTTGTTTTGCCGCCTGTACAACGGTCAGCATGACGCTGAAGATTCGGGGCCTTTGTGAACCTCTGCTGACAGTGACTGCAGACTAGTGTGTGGGCCAGCTTGGAGATGTTCTTGATATAGAAGGCATGGTGGTCGTACACTCCGATGGTCATAGTGTCATGGTAGTGGGCCGCTTGCCTGATCAGGTGCCAGGTGCCCTCTTCGGTTGGTTCATCCACGCGAATCCCGATCTTCGCGAAGAACTCTACCTTATCCAGCTGATCCATAGAGGTTTTTGGAACCTCAGGCATAGGTGCGCGGGCGCTGTAGAACTGTCTAGCGAGCTCTCGTGCAGGAGCGGTACTTCTATCAGGTCTCGCCCCCTGATACACTGCTAGGCTTCTCCAGAGACACATGTTATCATTGTAGGTGTCAAGTGCCACCATACTCTTCTTCTGTCGTAGCCAGTCTGGGAGCGGTCCTGTGCCAAGCAAAGGTTGGTGGTCGATGACAGCCTTGACCTCAATGTTGATTGATCGGACGAAAGCCCACTTGGTGTTGGGTCGATCAATGTTGTCGGGGTCGAGTCGGGCTTGCTCTCTTGCCACCACCCAGTCCTGAGCTGCTCCTATCGTGTTCAGCCCCGGACTCCCTGGAGGGTTCTTGTGGAAGAGCATCACCCTACCGTCCTCGATGTGTCTGATGCGATAGGTGTGGGTATACCGGAGGTAGAAGGCGTTCTGGACAGTCTGCTGGATCTTACCCATGATCTGCCCTGTAATGTCTCTATTGAGGCCTTGGAAGAACGTCCAGCGTACTGTCCGTCTTCCTCTCTCCTCCCCTTCCATCTCACCCAGACGCTCATTGAGAATCTGCTCGCCCTCTCGCCTCATGCTCCGGGCTAAGGGTTCAGACCTCCCCATCACGCGCTTAGTGATCCTGCGTAGGGCAGGTAGGCGCTCCAGTGGATGGTCTGCCATCCGCGCCACTACAGCTTTGGCTCGTAAGCTAGCCGTCACCTCCTCATCCAACTGATGAAGCTCCCGCCGCCGCTGTGCTTTCTTGTGGAAGTTCTCAGGATCATCTCTGGTGGTCGCTGGAAACCGTCCCGTCTTCACTGATCGTCTCAGTCGAGCAATGAATTCCTCGGCACGGGCCTGTCCGATCAGCTGGATCAGAGATAAAATTACTACGCCCCGTGTCAGTATTGTGATATGCTTGTATTGTGCCGAGAAATCATTTCATTCTCACCGATTAGGACCGGAATGAAGCGAGAATTTCTAAACTGTTTACCATTTTAAAATCGGACCAGAAATGCCCGAGTTATCCACAAAGGGTAATAGCGAGATTTGAACCTGTGATTTTAAGTTTGCTAGAGATAAAATTACTAAGCCCCGTGTCAGTATTGTGAGTGTATGCTTATATTGTTCAGAGAAATCATTTCATTCTCGGCGTTCTTGGGACCGATTAGGACCGGAATGAAGCGAGAATTTCAAAACTGTTTACCATTTTAAAATCGGACCAGAAATGCCCGAGTTACCCACAAAGGGTAATAGCGAGATTTGAAACTGCGATTTTTAAGTTTGCTAATAAACACAAAACCCGGATCTTACGCCCTCGGCCATGTACGCATCAGTAATTATAGAACACATTGCTGTATTGCTGCGCTCCCTCTAGATCTATAAACGTATATATTGTAGACTGTAATTTTGTAGTGTTATTGATTTGTTTGCTATTATTGCACAAGTGGTTACCAGTGCGTTATTGATCTGTTTGCTATTATTGCACAAAAATTAGTATCATTTGTAATTTATTTTCGGGTCGCCGTTGGCTCAGTTGATAACAGCGCTGAATTCTAATAAAAAAACCATGGTTCAAATCTCTCAAAAGACCTCAGCTAGATGGTACCAAGTTCGAAACGGTACGCACTAGTGTAGGGGTACAATGAAAAAATAGGAGCAACGGCGAACCACTGTAAAACCCCTGCAGTGATAGCGAGAGAGAGAGAGAGAGGCCGGCCAGAGAGGGCCGGTGATAATAAGCGGGGGGGTTTTCCCAAGCGGGTGGCGCGGGAGTTTTATAGTTTTTTGGGGATTAAGAGGGGGTTGGGGGCCGCGGATCGCCGAACGGCGGCCCCAGTGTCTGCCTTGCGTAGAGATATTATTTGTCTACCGAAAGTTGCTCCGGCGTAGATGGATAATTGCCAATTATTTGTCTACCGAAAGTTGCTCCGGCGTAGATGGATAATTGCCAATTATTTGTCTACCGCGGCGCGCTCCGGCATAGATGGATCACCTGTCTCAAATTCCTACGCCCCATGGATTGAGAGGGCGGTGGGGCCCACGGATTGCCGATTGGCGCCCCAGGAGGGAGGCGGTATCATTACCCGGTTAGAGACTTGCACAATCCACAAATAGGAGGGGAGCTTCGAGTAGCTATGAGAGTGATGGCATTTGGTCAAATGTATATCGGCCAGTATAATCCACTAACAACACACCCACATACCCCAAAAAAGCAACATGCACCCAACGCAAAACAAACAAATGAATATCTTACATTATTGTGTCTTACTTAGTTGAGCAACCTTGCCCAACCCACCTACCACCACCCTGTAACCCTAAAATTTATTCATTTTGTAGACCTAAGATGATTATTTTTGAAAGTTTACAAATGGAATGACAGGCTCATTATGAGTTGAAGCCCTAAGGAAGGCAGTAACAGCTTCCAGTAATATATTTTCAAAATATTCAACAGAATATGCTTTAATTTGTAAAGAATTACACCTGTATCAAAGAACCACCATCTTAATAATGGCTTCCCCCCTCCCCCCCCCCCCCCAAGACAAGTGTCCACTATACTTTGACTGTGTATTGAATAGTGTGCAGATGACACGGTAGGGGTTTTCCCAGTAATGAGGAGGTCTGTAGCAGCAATTTCCTGGAAATAGGAGAGCTATATTTAGACAAGCAGCTGCAATGTATCAGATTTTGGTGAGAAACAACTCCAGTAAAAGGATCGCTGTTAAATATTTTGGAAACTATTTAACATAAGTTTGTTGCTGCCTTAGGCTGCAACAACATTCTGTTAGATTTTTTTTTTAAATATGCAATACTGATAGTTGTCATGACTGTAGTGGCCCTGTTGCATGCTATCTCAGGTTTATAGATCTATGGATTTGTCATTCTTTGCAAATTGGTTGTTTTCTAATGCAAAAGCATATTCTCATTTTCAGTTGAGATTCTTTATAATAACTATAATGATTACCGTTAAAACTCGACTAAAGGACGCAGTTTTTTGGTCAAAACACATGTACTAGAAAGGGGGGTGCGTACTATAATCGAGAACATTCCTTCCGCACATTTTTGGGTCGAAATTTTTCTTAAAAAGTCACAGATTATACCACGGAAATTGAACTAAATGTTACCCTAGCCAATTCACGCCGCCTGACGACTATGTTTAATGTATACTCCAAAAACACCAAGCGGAAGTGAAATTATTAAATTGGTGCGCCTAAATATTGCTTATTCTTTAATACATATCACTTATTACATCAAAATTAATCCAGAATTTGACATAAAATGGCGTCGAGAAAAGATACGTGTATAAATCACGTGATTCGCCTCCAATCGCAAAAGATCTTTATTCTAATTAGAGCGAGTACTCGGATATAAATATTCTGGACTCGGAACTCGGAAATTGCTATATATCATCATTGCGCGATAGGAACTGAATGTTCCCGTACCTGTTTGATAACCAACTCCCGTTAGCGCATAAGATTACACAGCGCCTCCAATCACAAAAGAGCCAGATAACCAACTCCCGTTAGCGCATAAGATCACACAGCGCCTCCAAACGCAAAAGAGCCATTACAATCTGTTTCTATCACGCGATTTCGATGTTTTCAAGGAGACATTTTGTGCCAAAATTAGATTGATTTTGATGTAATAAACAATCTTTATTGAAGATACACAATATTTAGGCGGTCCTATTTAATAATTTTTCTAACATCATGATAATTTTTAGTCATGCATTAAACATGACCGGATTGATGGTTATTTTTTATACCAATTTTCGATTTTTTAAAGGTACGTTTTTTCTAAATCTAACAGCGTCTTATACTTGAATACAAGAGTTTTTTGGGCGGATTTTGGTCAAATTTGGGACAGCGTCCTATATTCGAGGGCGGCCTTTAGTCGAGAAATTACGGTAGCAGTTCACCCCGAAACGAGTGTAGCGTACTCTCATTGCATGGCGCATTGACTATCTTTAATAACACGGAAATAGGACACATTTCCCTGGTTCATATTATTTCCGTCTTACAACTATGCTTATTGTATATATATATGTCCATCTTCGTGGGAGTGAAATTATTAAGTGGCACTGTATCAATATTGTGTATGCTGTAATAATGATTGTTTTTGCACCAAAATTCTTCATAAAATATAACAAAAATTTGGCGTGAAAATCTACAAATCATGTGATGTCAGGAATTTGTGAGTAGAATCAATATTTAGAGCGAGTACTCGGCATTGTCGTCTGCTACTCGCAGATCTGTAATTTTGGACTCGAATTTCGAAATTACTACATAATATTATCATTGTGTAATGGTAACCGATTACTGCAGGTTTGATCTGATCCATATAATGGATACCCGTTTGGATTCATGTATACGCTTGACTTATTCAATATTTTGCGTATTTGGTAATTGGATTGCGTTTTTAATACGCTGGAGTGTGATTTAAATTGGGTTTTCAAAATATGTTTTTGCGTATTTACGCAAATACGCTGCTTATCTGGAGCTAGTCTAGTAATAAATTCTAAAAAATATTGTTCTTTTAACGAAGATGGTAATTTCTCAAAACTTTGCACAACAAATGTTCACATCAGTAGTACTGTCAAAGCATTGGAACTTCTACAAGACGGAAATCGACATATATTTACGTGCATTTGATACGATCAAGAGACCCCAGATCTTTCAGTTTCTCCATCAAGCTGGCTGTGGTGATGACGAGCTACACGTGTTGAAACTTATTGGTAAACAGTGAATAAATTTCTGCATTAAATCAACGCTTTCTGCAGAGTTTGAGACATGAATAGGATCAGCACAAGGTGATGGGTTACCACCTTTTGTTTTTACTGCTACCTCACCACAGCTGTAATACGATCTGTTCGAGAACTCTCCACAAGGCCAAACCCTCCACTCCCATTGATAGGTATGCCACTAGAGATGGAGTGCTATGCAGATGATGTTGACTTTATCGACGAGGAAAAAGGTTCTCTTGATACACTTCTTCCAAAAGTTGCAGAATAGGTCAAGGCTACAAGCTTCTTCGTGAATGAAACCATAACGGAGTTCACTCACATATGGCTATCCGACACCACAGAAATGAATGATAATGCCACCCCACATCTGGGCACTGAAATGTGGAGGAAGAGGAGAATCTTGGGTTCCCTCCACTGCAGCTCTACAGACATTGGAACTCGCTGTGTAACAGGAAATATCGGCTTCTAGTCCGTTTGGAAGTTGTGTATTCGTGACACTAAAATCCCCAAGAAAGTCAAAATGCAACATTTTGATGCTACATGTTTTTCTGTAATGCTGTACACTTGTAACAGCTGGGCAGCTCAAATTCTTCTTGACCAAACTTGATACATGTCACCGCAGGTATCTGCAAGCCATTACAAATCATTGCTGGCCACAGTCTAATATCAAATGTAGCACCATACAAACTGTGTAGCAGCGAAGGACTAACAAACCCAGAACCAGTAATCCACATTCCTGGTATGTGCTACGGTCGACCTGCGGATGGCTATACGCAACTACCATAATTTCTCGACTAAAGACCGCCCTCGAATATAGGACGCTGTCTCAAATTTGACCAAAATCCGCCCAAAAATCTTATAATCAAGTATAAGACGCTGTTAAATTTAGAAAAAACGTACCTTTAAAAAATTGAAAATTGGTATCAAAAATAACCATCACTCAGCGCTTTGTTTAATGCATGATTAAAATTATCATGGTGGAAGAGAAATTATTAAATAGAACCGCCTAAATATTGTGTATCTTCAATAAAGATTGTTAATTACATCAAAATCAATCTAATTTTGGCATAAAATGTCTCCTTGAAAACATACAAATCGTGTGATAGAAACAGATTGTAATGGCTCTTTTGCGTTTGGGGGCGCTGTGTGACCTTATGCGCTAACAGGAGTTGGTTATCTGGCTCTTTTGTGATTGGAGGCACTGTGTAATCTTGAGCGTTAACGGGAGTTGGTTCTAAAACGGGTATGGGAATACACTAGTTGTAATGACTCTTGCGTTTGGATGCGCTGTGTGATCTTATGCGCTAACGGGAGTTGGGTATCTGGCTCTTTTGTGATTGGAGGCGCTGTGTAATCTTATGCGCTAATGGGAGTTGGTTATCAAACGGGTACGGGAACATTCAGTTCCTATTGCGCAATGATGATATATAGCAATTTCCGAGTCCAGAATATTTAGATCCGAGTACTCGCTCTAATTAGAATAAAGATCTTTTGCGATTGGAGGCGAATCACGTGATTTATACACGTATCTTTTCTCGACGCCATTTTATGTCAAATTCTGGATTAATTTTGATGTAATAAGTGATATGTATTAAAGAATAAGCAATATTTAGGCGCCCCAATTTAATAATTTCACTTCCGCTTGGTGTTTTTTTAGTATACATTAAACATAGTCGTCAGGCGGCGCGGATTGTCTAGGGTAACATTTAGTTCAATTTCCGTGGTATAATCTGTGAATTTTTAAGAAAAATTTCGACCCAAAAATGTGCGGAAGGAATGTTCTCGATTATAGGATGCACCCCCCTTTCTAGTAGATGTATTTTGACCAAAAAAAACTGCGTCCTTTAGTCGAATTTTTACAGTGCTCGTAATGGCCATGATGACAAAAGTTTCTGGGAATGTTTGGTACCTATAGAAAGCCGGAAAGTTCCGCTTTCTCGTGGTAATAATACCAGGTCAAGACAAAGAGAAAGTAGTTTCACCTTTCCAGAGTATCCATCCATTATCTGACCTCGTATGACGTCATAATCAGCTCAGCATGTGTATGATGATGTCACAATCATCACGTCACAAAGGGTGCCATATAGACCATCACCAAATCTCAAAGGGTCCGTCCGACACGTCGTATAAATTGTATGTTTTTGTAATTTTTTGCTATTTAATAAACAGACTGTTGAATATTTTGAAATTAGTTTCAAAATATTCAACAGCTTACCTGTGTCATTTATGGAAATTGATAGTCCGGGTGTTCAGAGATCGATCGATCCCAACACGAGCGAGGTGTGGGTGGAGCTTAACTAGAGATGGGCGGGGCATAGTTAAAACCGGAAAGGTCCATTGCATAAAACTTCGGACCCATGAACGTACTTGGAGAACAATAACATAGAATGCAACCTCGCCATTGAACGCGCTCTCTGGTTCAGAAATGATGGAGAAATTGCAATGCGGAACCGTCGGGGCTTTAACCGCGCAGAGCGGGTCGGCACCTACATAGGCAGCGGAACAACCTACTTTTTGAAAAGCTGCTTCATAAAGCAGCCAAATTAACAACCTAAATTCTTCTGCCTTCAGAAGTTTTCGCTGCACCCGCCTCCTCGACGGACCGAGCTCCTCGATGCTCAACTGGCGCTCCTGCTCGACGGCGATGGAAGGACTCACCCAGGCCAAAAAAAGCTTGGATATTCATGAATATCCAAGTTCTGTGGAGCTTGAATATACCAGCTATTCCCAGCTAATCCAAGCTTTTAATAACTTGGAATAGCTTGCTGGTATTGGCCACATAAAATTCTAGATAATTCAAGAAAATCCAAGAAAGGCCTAGTTAATGTAAAATCCAAGAAAATTCCAGAAAGCTTGAACATTCAAGAAAATCCGATCTAACTTGAACATTCAAGAAAATCCCAGCTAACTTGAACATTCAAGAAAATCCCAACTTGCTTGAACATTCAAGAAAATCCCAGCTTGCTTGAACATTCAAGAAAATCCCAGCTATCTAGAACTTCAAGAAAATCCCAGCTAATCCTAGCTTTTGAAATAGGTTAGACATTAACATAAAATGCATGTACGTACACATAAATGCTGCCACGCAGAGATTATATATAAATATATACCGGTATGCTTGAAAACCAAAATCACTCATGGTAGTTGAGTTACATGTAATACTCAATACCAAATACAAGTTCAGCCAGACATTAACACTGTATGAGTTTCTGACTGATTTGTCTGTTATTCTTATAGACAGAGATTGTTAATGTACCATATTATTTAGAAAGTCATGAGTACTGCATTATTTCTATAGAACTGAAAAAGCTATACCAAAACTGGTAACTCTGAATAAATCCCTGGAAATCAATAGAATACATACCTCAAAATACAGTTCTGTTTCCAATTAAGGTTACTGATGCTAAGCATTCTATCTAACAGTACTGTCAGTGTTTCCAAACTATCATATTCTATATATCCATAGCTGGTAATGATCAATGCAATGAATGTACAGTTTGCTTTTTTGCAAAGACTGTTTAAATTTTCCACCAATTTACCAGGTCACGGTCACCTCTAGTCATGACTATACAGAACCTGTTCTTGCCTTAGTGCAAGCTATTTCAAGATAATCCAAGGTAGTGTAAGTGAATCTACAAATTCAAGGATATCCAAGTAGCTTGGATTCTTTTATGTCTGACAAAACAGTCCTATAAAATCCCAGCTAGCTTGAATTCTGAGAGGTGGGATTTTCAAGATGTTCAAGCCACTACATAAAGTCCAAGCTAATTCAAGGAAATTCAAGCTCGTATGGGTTGAATAATTTTCCACTAGCTTGGATATTCAAGAAAATCCAAGCTAATCCAAGTTAACTTGCATTTTATTTCACACGGGCGAGGACGATAGCATGCGTGATCCCCTCGAATGATGGAGGAGGAACTAGGGCTGGACGGCGGGACATACTTGAACATTTCGAGATGAATTGAGGGATCCAATCTGTCACTCCATTGTCTGGTGTCATCGTCTAAATATGCCAGTTATCTGATTTCACAATCAAAATGTTGCAAGTCTGTCACGAAAGTGACAATGGTCCATTATGAAATACTGTCTGGGAGATGTTATATTGTTTTTTTGATTTATTTTCAGACTGGTGTTACCGTGATACCAAATCCTGTCCCCGGAAGTAAATACCTTTATTTAATCGGCATGGTTACTGGAATGCGACATAATTCTGGAACTACAGCCAATGTGTTTATGTATTTAGTGGGGACAAATGGATCCAGCATTCGGTATGCTCTGCATGATCTGTATCGACCACGTTTTCAGACAGGAAGTCAGAACTGGTTTGCTGTTACGACAAAGCAGTCACTCGGTGTTCTTCGTCATGTGTGTGTTTGGCATGATAACAGTGGAGAGAGTCCATCTTGGTGAGTTTAACCCTTCACCGATAAATTCCCTGTATCTCATTTTCAAGGCATCCATGCAGGAAAACTGTTGAATATTTTGAAATTGATTTGACTGGAAGCTTGTTGCTTCCCTAGGCAGCAACAACTTCCAGTCAAATTAATTTCGAAATATTCAGCAGAATAGGGTTTTTTTCAGGGATTGGAAGGATCCATTTCTAGCTA
This sequence comes from Chaetoderma sp. LZ-2023a, assembly GCA_034401795.1. Taxonomy (NCBI): domain Eukaryota; kingdom Metazoa; phylum Mollusca; class Caudofoveata; order Chaetodermatida; family Chaetodermatidae; genus Chaetoderma; species Chaetoderma sp. LZ-2023a. The sequence continues at coordinate 30,599,610 of CM067363.1, read as the reverse complement.
TCCCCGCCCATCTCTAGCTAAGCTCAGCCGATTTCTAGCTAAGCTCCTCCCATTTCTAGTTAAGATCCGCCAATGTTTCATGCATATTAGGATCGATTTATACATTCTCTGAACCATGAATTCCCAGATTCCCAAATTCAAGGTAATTATACAGGTAAGCTGTTGAATATTTTGAAATGGCTCCCAGTCAAATTGGTTCCAGAATGTTTGTTAAATTGTAATTCCATCAAACACATACAGTTGTTAGCCTAGTGATGAACTTTTCCATTTTCATGACAGCGTCTCCTCAAAATGTCAATGTGATTGTGATGTCAGCCAAGCGCTCGTTTTCGCGACTGACATGGTTCGTGGAGCCGGGAACCACGAACCAGAAAATGACAAAACACCATTTATGCAAATTGGTGAGGCTTGCCGATCGTAATTTCATGGCAGTGTTCTGAATCCAGAAGCATTCTAAGTTGTGTTAACATTAGCAATTAATTTGATCGTGTTTCTATTTAGACTCGCAGACGACCACATCCACTAAAAATATTGACAAGATTTCACCTTTCAAATAAGTTGTAAAATTTAACTCAGGCCATGGCCATCTTGAAAGTTACGAACCAGTAACCATTGGTAACAATGAACCGAGATCTTTCCCCTTTTACTATTTGAATAAAATTGTATTTTTTGTTTGTTTTCAGGTTTCTTAAAGAAGTAATTGTTAAAGATTTACAGACTGACCAAACATTGACATTTGTGTACGATGATTGGCTGGGATTGGACCGTCCGCCCGGTGAGATCAGAGCAGAATTACCAGGTGTGTCTTCAGAGGAATTGCAGAAGAATCATCAGTACCAGTTCTGGCAGAAATCATCTTCAGATCTCTGCAACAGTCACTTGTGGCTGAGTATCTTTGTCAAGCCAGCGTTCAGCAGATTTACACGCGTTCAGAGGCTATCATGCGCTCTGACTTTGCTGCTATCAGCTATGCTCACGAATATCATGTTCTTTGGTATACCTACAGATGACCCTGATGATCAGATAGGACAAAGTGGTATCGTGATTTCTCTGTCAGCACTCGCAATTGGTGTAGAGACCGCTCTAATCATGTTCCCAATTAATTTTGCTGTTATTCAGTTGTTTTCAAAAGTTGGCTCCAGATCATCAGGACATCAGGCATCTCAGTATAGTAAGATTACAAATGCAGATACGACAGAAATGAATAATAGTAGTAAGAAAGAGCTTTTTGTTGTGAGTGAAACCAAAAATGATAGTTTTGCAGAAATAGTAATTGCTTATGATAATATAAGCAAACAGGGTAAAAAGAAGCTAATGGCAAAGGCTAATGAAGACAAATCTCATGAACAATTAAATACTGAAAATTACAAAATAGATTCAGCCTTAAGCTTTGGTGCAGAAATAGATGATATGGATGAACCAAATTATGATAAAGAGGATGAGGTGGGTGATGAATTACCAATTCTGCAGTTAAAGGGCCGTTTAATTAAAGATACTGATTCATTTATTACTGACACATATGAGGGAAATGATCCTGATGAAACAAAGAAAGTCAAAATAATAACACAATTTAGGAATCTGTTCAAAAGGAAGATTAAGAAGCCTAAAGATGTGGTTTTGCAGGGCAATGATGATGAGAAAGTGAATATTAAGAAGAAGCCATTTAAGTAAGTATTAAATGATTATTAATTAACCCTTGGTTTAAACGTAATTTATTTTGTTCAGATGGAAGCACGATAAGACTTAGTCTTATGCCCGTGTCTCCCATACACATACAGATTATACAAAACTTTTTTACAACAAAATGGCGGCAAATCATAATAGTTTAATTAATTGTAGTATATAAGTGTGTGGATGTTGAGTGTGAGGTGGGGGAGAGTAGGAAGAAAGACTGAGATAGAGAGAGAGGGGGAAAGGATGAGAGAGAGAGCGAGCGAGGAATAAGATCAAATGGAAGAATAGCAGAGGTGAGCTCTAGGTGCTGCCTTCGCCCCGACCTGTACGTGTTGGGCTGCTGTCCTTTTACCCCTTAAACTATAAGTTCGCGAACGGGAAGCTACTGAAAGCGGTTGGTGTTAATTATGTATTGACATACCGTATTACAGATCAGTTTGTTCATTCCCAAGTTGACAGTGTAAGTCCCGTATAGAAGCTGGTTGACCGTAAGATTCTATGCTATTTAAAATTATTAACGGGATAACCTGTGAGGTTCTGGTCAACCATCTTCCCACACTATCCAAAGCACGAAATCCTTACAATATCCATCATCCAAATTTCTCCACTCCATTCCGCTGCCGTACTGAGCTCTTCTATGGATCCTTTTTCCCCAGTAACCATCCGCGCCTGGAATATGCTTCTTGTGCCAGTGAGATTTCACATCAAGAGTATACTTACCACCCTGATACTTCATGATATTTCCTAAATATCGACCTAGCTTCAATAATACTCAGAATTAAAAAGAAACCTCCCCCACTGGGCAGGTTACACAACTGACAGTCCAGTGGATGTGCAGCCCAAACTCGCACATGCGCGGGTCTGACTCATTCTCTTCTTAAAATATTGACCTGCCATTGCAACACGCTTTTTAGCCTTGCCTTTGCTTTCTGTCTTTTTGAAGCTTTGAGTTGTTTTGCAACTTGTTTGACTGTTATATTAGTATGTCTGACGCTGCCAAGTCGGCGGAGGATGCTCCCGGTCCAAGCCATCAGGTGTACTTTAGTAAATTTATTGATAAAAAATTTGCGTGTTGACTCGGATGGTATTTCCGGGATTCGCGCTATCTCGTGGATACGTCTTTATTAGGCTAACTCTTATGGGGGAGGCCTATATATTAGCTAACGCATGTTGTGCTTTATTTTTCAGACACATGAGCTGCTATTTGAAGGGTATCCTTTTATTTAAACAATATTTATACTTGGTTTCTGGGTCCTTCTATTTTATTATGAGTTTGCTGAGGGAGTTATTACCATAACAAGTAATTTCTTCACATTCTCCCCCCACCACAGGGTTTTTGGACTCAGGATCAGGTATTCCTGTGTTGTTTATCAGACTTCACTCGTCCTCAGAAGTCATCTTATGAGGCTATTTATGAGAGAGAAAATTTCAGTCATTTTATTTCTAAATATTTTAGAAGTTTTTTGACTGAGTGTTGGGTTATTTATCCCTCTTGATGGTTTTCATAGGTTCATTGTGTTTATAAAATTCAAGTACTAATGAATCTGTGTTTAGAGCTGTGAAGTCTAAAAAAGTTTGCCTCTCAAGTATTCAAGTTCAAATTCTTATGTCTCCCTTGTCTTCTTAAAGAAGTATAACAAGGTTTTAGGATTTGTTTACTTTTTGTCAGGCCTATAGTTTTTTCTATGTGCCTGGCTTATCTTTCATTTGATGGTCAAAAGTTTTTCTTAAGGATCTTATTAGCCTTCTGCAATTGGTTTTTTGGTTCGTCATAACTAAAAACTAATTGTTTCCGTTTGTGTCTTTTCAGAGGGTAATTGAGAACAAATGCCCTTCCTGCCACCGTTTTGTGAAGGCTCGCTTTTCCCCTCATGACTGCACTAGGTGCAGTACGTGCGGGCCTCTTCTAAATTGCCATGTGTGTGAGTCGTGGCCGGTAGAGGGTTTAACTGATTTTTTAAATCAGCAGGTAAAGGACCGGGCGGCAGATGAGAAGAGGCGTCTGGAAAAGGAGTGTGGTAAGAAGAGGAAGGTGTCCATGCCAGACATGGAGGCCTTCCGTCTTGAAATGATGGGAGAAATGAAGAAGACGATCACGGATCTTGTCCCGGAGTTGCCTCGCAGCTTGCTTCCCGGGTCAAGTACGTCATTGTCTTCTTCATTTGCTCCGGGACAGAGTGTTCCCGTCTCTGGGTCTGGTTCTCTTAGCAAACCAGTTTTCATTATAGACCCAGAGACGGCTCCCGTTGGTCCGGCTTGCCTCGCCCGTGGACCCGGGAGCGAAAGCCATGGCCTCGGGTGCTCACTTATCGAGTGCTTTAGAGCAGCCTAAGGCTAAGGGTATCAGCGCCTCACACGATATCCCTCCTGCCCAGGCCGACCTTGATCCCTTTTCAAGCTTGGCGTCTGGGCAGGAAGAAGAGGACACTGTTATGGCCTGTCGATGGCCATGGAAATGGATTCCCATGGGTGACCTTTTCCATGGAACTACTTCTTCGGGAGTGGGTTTCACGGCTCAACGGCTAGGAGCCGATGGCCCTCCATACCGTATCCCTCGGCTTGCCGAGAGTTACCGTGAGGAAGGCCCGGACTGTGACGTCATGTTTTTAGCCTTCCATGACACCGTAGATCCGGCTCCTGGAATAGCCACGGCGCAAGCCATGCCGTCCCTTGCGGGTCCATATGGCTTCCCTGGCTTTCCAGGAGTATCTTCAGCTCCGGCCATTACTCCACCAGTGAATGTGGTTGAGGACAACGAAGGCCCTAGGCTCGTCGAACATTCACAGGTGGCCACCGAGGAAGACTGGTTGGATGCTTGCCAATGGCTGGTGAACATCAAGCCAGAACTCCAGATGGATCCACCGGCTTCCCAGCGGGACCAGCGCCCATGGTTGGGAGGGAAACCGGTGACGAGCACCATGCCATCTCTGCCGTATGCGGAGCATATCGTTGATATGTTCGCTGCGGCAGAGACATCCATTCTGCCGAAAGGACGCCTTGCCAAAGGCCCCTCGCGAGGTGGCATGGCGCTGCCATATAAGTTCTGATCTATATCAGAAGTATGGCGTCGTTCCAAAGCCTTGCACAGATGACCATGCGGCTTTGGGCGAAGACATGCGGCCTGGGTCCCAGTCTGACACGGTACCCTTGTGCGCTAGCGCTCTGCGCAATGCTAATTCCACGCTGCGGGACACGGAGGAAAGTACGAGAGGAGCCATCGTGGCTCTCTCGCACATTTCGCAGCTGCTACAGGGGGTAGTAGCAGCATCCGTGGCCCGCCAAACTTCTCCTGCAGTCCAGAGAGCCATCCAGGACGGCATTAACCTGGCTCTGGACTGCATGATGAGATCCGTAACCAGGAGTTTACGGGCGAGGCGCACATTTGCCCTTGACAATTTGTGCCCCTCGCAGGACCTGTACAATCGGCTTCTTCGGACGCCGATGGCAGGTCCAGGGTTATTTGGAGGTGAAGGATGTCTGTACCTCCAACGAACCGTAAACCTGGTGAACAACCAGAGGGCGCTGCGAGAGCAGTTTGAAGTGCTCCGCAGGGAGTGTGTTCGAGTAGCGCCTCCTGCCTTCCACCCTCAGCAGGATAGAGGTGGTGGTGGCCTTGTCAGAGGCCAACCACCTGCGCAGCGTCAGCCACAGCAACGACAGCGTACGCCAGCTAGGGGGGAGCGCAGGCTCCTCCAGCGTAACCCACCAGACAGCCTGTGTACCGAAGTGCGCGTGGCGCTGGTAGAGGAGCGTGGGGTTCTGGTCGTGGGAGCTGAACCTGATGGGTCGCCTCTTAGAAAGACCACACCAGTGCTGCTAGGACAGCCACCAGAGACAGGGATTCTCTTGCACTTCTCGGGTCTACCTTAGTCCTTAGGTGCACCCGTGGGAGGCCGTCTGGCTCAGCACCGCTCAATCTTGCGATGGCTTTCAGTCGGTTACCATCCCGACTGGATTTCAAATCAGCCATCACGCCTGTCTCTGGTTCCGATCTGGACTCAAAATCCAAGAGATCTAGATCAACGGTTGTGTATAGAGGAAGAAATTCAATCCCTCATTAAAACACGCTATTCAACCGGCACAAAAGTGTCCGGGTTGTTATTCAACCGTGTTCCTAGTGACAAAAAGCACTAGAGGGTGGAGACCAATTCTCAACCTCAAACCTCTCGACAGGTTTATCCTCACAAAATGCTTCAAAATGGAAACGGTGTTAGCAGGATTGAGGAAGGGAATGTGGGCAGCATCAATAGATCTAGATGCCTATTTTCACATTCCCATTGCGAAGAGCTTTCGTCGGTTCCTGAGATTTGCATTTCAGGGCCGCCAATGGGAATTCAGGGTTCTCCCATTTGGTATATCGACGGCTCCTCGGGTCTTCACTCGAGTGGTCCAAGCTATGACGTCATACCTCCATAGGAGACACATACCAATCCACACGTACATAGATGACTGGCTGTTAAAAGCACACACTCAAGAAAGTCTATCAGCAAATCTGGTGATAGTTTTGAAAACTCTTACAGATCTAGGCTGGATAATCAACTTTCAAAAGTCAGAGCTGACTCCATCCCAGAAGTTTGTTTACCTTGGCATGTTCTTCGATCTAGAGATAGGATATGTTTATCCATCTCAAGAGAGAGTAGAAACCCTCATCTCAGTCATGCAGTCAGTGTGCAACAGTCGTCATGTCCTGGCACGGGTCTACTTGAGAATGTTGGGGTTGATGGTTTCTTTGGAACCAGTCATTCCTCAGGCAGCCTTACGCCGGCGGCCGATCCAATTATTTCTCATGACACAGTGGACCCAGAGTACGGGTTTCCTGGACTCAAAAGTGTCAGTGTTGGAACCTCTTATTCACCACCTTCAATTGTGGATGAAGAAAGAAAATCTGCTGGCGGGGGTGGCGTTGTCACCTCCCCACCCTCAGTTAACCATGTACACAGATGCATCAATGGACGGACGGGGAGCTTGCCTGGAATAAAACAAAGTATCGGGGCTTTGGAATCTGGATCAGTCAAGAGAACATATCAATCTGCTGGAAATGCGAGCGGTAATCTTAGCCATGGAACACTTCCTAGAGGTCAATGGCAAGAGTGGATGCTGTCAATGAATCAGCAGTTAAGGAGGGTTTTTCTGAGCAAGCAGCCATGTTCATGGCAAAAGCCAGAATGGGGTCAACCTCCAGGGCATATAATTATAAAATCAACAGATTTGCTGAATGGTGCCCAAAAAGATGTATTAATCCAATGGAAGCATCTATTCAGGTAGTAGCCGATTTCCTCTGTCACCTTTTTTATGCCTATAGCCTCAAGCCTAACTCTATTGCTGGCTACAAGTCAGCTTTAATGTCAGTTATCCCTTGCTTGGCTATTAGGGGAAGTAATGAAGTATGTAATCTAAATATTTTAATCAAAGGCATGGGTAATCTAAGACCAAGGAATCCTCCAGTGATTCTGTCTTGGAGTTTATCGTTAGTACTTCAAGTATTAGCAGATAAACCCTTTGAACCACTAAGCTCCATTTCCATGAAAATGTTGACGCTTAAAACAGTTTTTTTGATTGCTGCAGCTTCAGCCAGACGAAGAAGTGAAATACATGCTTTGTCAGCAGTGCCAGACCATTTTGTGGTGACAGGGGAAGGCCTTAGGCTTCTACCTAGAGTTAACTTTATGACGAAGAACCAGTCTTTAAAATGTCCTGGTCAGCCTATAGTTTTACCCGCTTTGTCTAGGTTTGATCCTAATTCAAAGGTTTGGTGTCCAGTCCGTGCATTAATGTGTTATAAACAACGTACACAGGAATGGCGGACAGACCCTAGTGCTTTATGGCTATCTTACATTGAACCCCATGGGAGAGCTTCTAAAAATACCATTTCTAGGTGGATTGTGGAATGCATCCAGCATTGCCACAAAGCCGCCACGGGTAAACAAGTTGACATGGCCAAGGCTCACAGTGTCCGTGGCGTAGTGACATCCACGGCTCTGTTTAATGGAGTGCCGGTGGATGACATTATGTCAGTAGCACAATGGCACTGTGAGTCTAGTTTTATAAATCATTACCTACGTGACACATCAAATCCACTTGCCTTAACGATTTTACATAAACGTTAAATCTGTATATAAATTTGTAAATATTGTACGTACGGCCGTTGACTCACACTCAGTGCAATTTAGTGGGGGGAATCCCCGCTTTTCTGTACTGTACCTATCATCGCCAGCGGTGATCAAAGGGGAATCTCGTCAAAATAGGTTAGTCCTATATTTGGTGATGATTATTTTTTGTCACGTTTTTTATATTACTTACTAAAATGGTGATGGTTTTGTGTTCTTTGTGGTTCCAACTGAGAGTATACGAAATGAAGCTTTCGTCCGATGTCTTATTGTACTTTAGCATGAGTACATAGAGAGCGTATAGGACATTGAGGTCATCGCTCCCTCTTTAAATGAGGGGGGGGGGGGGCAGGGGGGAGCGGATGTGAAACAGTCATTACTCTCAGCATCGGTCATGTTATCCGATGTCCAAATCATTTCCTGATTGTGTTTCATACGCAATTTCAGGTGTTTGTTGTGCTCTAAAAGCAAAAGCTTGCTCTTCCAGGGATGAGCCGGTCTTCTGACCTTCGCCTCCCTCCCGTCGAATTCTCTTACGAATTCTGGCTATATCATGAAGTATCACGGTGGTAAGTATACTCTTGATGTGAAATAAACGAAATCACGGATTTCTTTTTTCACGAGAGTTGATACTTACCACCCTGATACGATCCTGGCCCCTCCGCCCCACAGAGGCTCGGTCTATCGGTGTTTTATGTTGCAATTAGGTGCGCCAATATTTTGGAATAGAATGAGTCAGCCCCGCGCATGTGCGAGTTTGGGCTGCACATCCGCTGGTCTGTCAGTCGTGTAACCTGCCCAGTGGGGGCGGTTTCTTTTTAATTCTGAGTATTATTGAAGCTAGGTCGATATTTAACTCTCTCGTGAAAAAATAAATCCGTGATTTCGTTTAGATTCTGTCACTCTTCTAGAATTTAAAAGCAAACTCAAGGTTATGTCATCCATACGACAACCCCCTGAGTGGTATTACGTAGGGCCGAGGTTTGCCAACATAATGCTATGCAGGCTCCGAAACGGTTGTAGTTCTTTAAACTGACATCTATTTGACAACTTTCTGTCGGAATCTGCCAGTTGTTCTTGTGGGCACAATGGTGAATCTACAAACCACTACGTCTTACATTGTGCCCTTTTTACCGAGCAACGAGTCGTTTTCCAAAATCAGCTTGCCTTGAACAATAATTTCTCTTGCTAATCTTACGGTAATTAACCCTTGAGCGCTTAAGTCAGGCAAAATGGCTTCTGTAGTGGTCTTGAGAAATGCCCATTTGCCGACCAAGAGAAGACTGTTTTTGAAGATTTACCACTGGAATGACTGGCTCGATAACCGAGCCAGTCTATCCAGTGGTAAATTTTCAAAAACTATCTTCTTTGTCTGCAAATCAATATTTTCAGAGAAAATTGAAATTTTTGTGAGCGAATTTAAGGGTTAAATGCAAAAGGGGCTAAAGCGGCATCTTGATCATTACATATGCGCCGATAATGTAATTACATCTTTGCATTTGATGAATAATTCGTCAATATTTCTTTCTATCTCTGTGACTGTAGGCTCCCGTGGTGGTTCATGTACATCGCCTGGACCATCTGTATCAGTACATCACTCATATGCTCCTTCTTTGTGATGCTATATGGTTTGAAGTTTGGCTACAGTAAAAGCGTGGAATGGTTGGTGTCATTTTTCACATCATTTCTCACGAGTGCTCTCATCACACAGCCCCTCAAAGTGTTCGTCATTGCGATGCTCATCACGCTGATCCTAAAGAAGCCAGTAGAAAATGAAGAGTCAGATTTGAGTTTTCGTCTGGGTACAGTATCTTTTTTTAGCTTGACTTTACGGAGTAAAATGAGCTATTACAGTGATAACATGCTCGGCGGCAGGCAATTTGCCTTTAATTCAACTTACTAGACCCAAACTTTGACACATGGTTCCTTACCATAACAGTGTATCAGAAAAATGAGATTGGGGTCAAAAGGTCAACAGATCAGTTCAGTGTGACCTTGGTAAAAACATTGGGATTTTGCAACATTAACATTTTCTGTTTAGCTCAAATTTGCAGTTAATAACTCATGTTTGGTTAATCTTACTGAAGCCAAACCTAGACAAATACTTCGTTATAAGATGGCATGACACAATGGTCTTCGTGTCAAAACGTCAAGGTCATTGTAATCTTTGGAAAATTTTAATTAACATTTTGTGTTTAGCTCAGCTTCACTGTATGTGTCATGTTTGCTTAATCATACTGGAGCCAAAGTTGGGCACAAGCTTCTTCATAATGAGAGGGAATGACACGTTGGAGCCAAAAGCTCAATGGTCAAAATCAACGTGTCCTTGCTAAAACCTAATTTTCATCAAAACTAGCATTTTGCGTTTAACTCCACTTAGCAGTTTCTATCTGATGTTTGTTTTAAGAATGCATGGCTCACATTCGGACACATCCTTCCTTTTAATGACATGACATGACACAAGCACCTTTGCATCAAAAGTTGAAGGTCAGTGTGATAATGACACAACTGAACATTTTATTTATACCTCTTAATTCGCGGTTCATATATCATGTTGTGTTAATCATACTGTACCGAAACTTGCACACATACTAATCAGAGGGGATGACACAATTATTTTGGGGTCAAAAGGTCACGGTTCCTGGTCACTGCTAAGTGTATTCAATTGATAAGCCTTCTATATTTATCTTATGTTTGAAGTCAATCTTCATAGTACATCGCAAAGTCGAGCTTCATGGTTGCATTGCAACCGCATTTCTGGTTAATCTTTTGTTTAGCCTTTTGTGTATGCTCAGAATTTCTCTGATTTCACCCCCAATTTTTCTGCCCATGTAGGTAAGTATTTCCCCCAACCCCTATGAGCTCAGAATGTATATCATGATTACCCCGCAGTAATGTCACAACCAAATGTTATTTGATTGGCTAAAATCAGGGATATATGATCAGGTATTTTCCTCACTGAAAGTGCATATTCAGCCATGACTATCGAAGTCTGTGACTACAAATTCCTCTACATGGAATCCTGTCAGTCTTGATTTCACCTTTCCAGAGTATTCATCTGACGTCATGGGACGTCATAATCAGCTAAGCGGCGTGTGGGATGACGTTATAATCATTACGTCATAAATGATTCTATTTGGCCCCACCTGTCTTTACCTCTTAATAGTCTGACACGTTGTACGAATAGACCTTTCCCACATTAGCGTATTTTGGGGCAATACCTTTCCAAAATGCATTGTGCATATCGCTTCTGGCTTGTAATGGCTATCGCCGACACACAAACAACATTACTTTACTATTGGAATCCGAATCAACAGACTTAAGTAGTTTATATGAAGAACTAATTTCATAATATTATTGAAGTTATACATCATTGGAAAGCTAAGTCAATTTCCTATACATTTCTGTACTAGTTTTTATATTTTTGTAAAATTTAATACAGTTTATTGTGATTTTAAGATAGCCCTATTGACCACTTGATTTAATGAATCTAGGTATAATGGTGTGTTTTATATGCGCAAATAACCCAGTGAAAGATTTTATAAAAATATAAAAAATTATGTATTAATGTTTAGACATTTGAATGCGCTTTCCAATGATGTATGTATGTATGATTACTGTATTCTGCGGCTGTAGTAGTAGAAACATCCAAGAGCTGCAATCAGTCCTTCGTGGCTTTTGCCCACTGTGTCTTGTCCTCACCCAAAATCCTTAGGTTCCTCAGGTCCAGTCTTGACTTGAGTGTACGTAATCCTGCTTTCTTGAGGTCACCTCGTAGCACGCTTAGCAGATTTATGCAATGACGTCCTCTCCTGGCTCTGTATTTGCTGGCTCCGAGTAGGGCGAATTCCAAGGCTCTCTGTGCTGGTGTGTCTTCTGGCATCCTTAGCACATGGCCAAACATGGACCATCTTTGCTGGGCGACTTTTACAGACAGCGGCGGCGTATTACACATCTTGTATAGTGCATCGTTGGAAATTATGCTCTCTGGCCATCGGTGTACAGTGATGGTGCGTAGGTGTTTGCAGTGGCAGGCATCAAGTTTGTCTAGAGCTGCCTTTGGAGGTGTCCAGCTGTTACAGTTATACATCATCAAGGATACGCAGGTTGCATTGTATAAACGTAGTCTTTTTACCAAGGGCATCTTTGATCTACGAATCCATAGCTTCCAGAAGGACTGGAAAGCTATGTTCCCCATGATGCAGCAATGTCAGCAGTACTGCAAAGCAGTGAGCCCAGGATTTTACTTTTCCTCCATGGTTCGCCGCCATGGAGTGGATCATCATTTTCTTTAGTTTCATGCTTTGTAGATAAGTATGTGTTGGTGAATTCTGTTTTGGATTCATTCATAAAGAGATTCTCAATTTTTAGTTTGCTTGCAGCTATTGGGAGAAGTTCATCAAGAGGTATCTTTTCCTCATCTATAAAGGCCACATCGTCGGCATATTCCATCTCTAGCAGCATGCCCAGTATTGACACCGGGGGGGGTTTGGTCTTGTGGAGGTTTCCCACACGGATTTCAATGCAGCAGCCAGGTAACAGGTGAAGGTCACAGGGGATAGACCATCTTCCTGTGGGGAGCCGATTGATGTCTCAAACTACACATTTCACTGACTTGACTCGTACTCTCAACTTGGTGTCTGGAAGCAGTAGTCTCACTAGTCGTAGCTCATCTTCATTGCAACTGGCCTGGCATAGTACGTCTAGGATCTTTGAGCGTTTAATTGTGTCGAAGGCTCGTGACATGTCAAGGCCCATTTTGTTGAAATCCCAGTGTTTGGACATGACTACTGACACAAGCATGCGTTGAGCCCATACAATGTCTGCGCAGCTGCGTCCATGTTTGAAGCCACTTTGACATGATCCGGTGAAGTCATCGATCTTGTCTCGGATGCGGCATAGAGTAACATTGAATAGGATTTTCCATATGGTGTTAAGGAGCACAATGGGTCACAGATTGTCGAGTGGGGGTGGGGGTGCAGGTGGCTTCTTGGGCTTGGGTAGTGTGATAAGGATGCATTGGCCTACAGCATTGATGCGAAGGGGGTGCATAAATGCTGAATTGAATATGTGCGTGATCGGTTTTGAGATAATGTCACTTGCATATTTGTATAGTTCATTGCTCATGCATCAGGTCCAGATGCACGTCCATTTTTCAGGGCTTTAAGTGCCTTCTCAACCTCTGCTGTATTAATTGGTGTTAGTAATGGCCTGGGGTCTCCTGAGAATTGGTGCAAGCGCTCATCATCGTGGTCAGTGAACTGTTCCTTGACCCATTCTCGAATTGCCTCGGCTTTGCCCTGGTCAGTCCCGATAAAGTGTCCTTCAGAGTTGTGTACAGTGAGTGGTGGAGTGTAGTCACCAACTCTCATGGCTCGGGCTGCCCGAAACATTTTGTGGCAGTCATCCGTGGCAGTGATTTCATTTGCTTGGGCATCTGCTTGTTGGATAGCAAGATCTTTTAAGGATTCGCTGAATGTTATTGCCTTCCTGGCGTAGTTTAGTGCGATCTTCACTTTGGCCACTGATAGATGTGCAGACGTAACGCTTTCTGTTCTGGTAACAGTTTTATTACAAGAGGGTCATCATTATACCTAGTTCTGTTGATTTTTAGAACACCTATGGTGCTAGTAGCTGATGATTCCATGGGTATCAGTATTTTGGATAGGGCTTCGTTTGGATCGGAGCTGACGTCGATGTTAGCTATATGCTCCCCGAGGGCCTTTTTGAGTGTCAGTGTCGCTGATGAGCTTGGGTGAGTTGTAGGTGACTCTACCATCTTGCCTGGTATGGCGTTTGTACATTAGGTAGAGCTGGTTCATATGGAGGCGTGTAATGATTGGCTTATGGTCAGAATTGAGGTCTGCCTCCATAGGAACGAGCATCCCGAAGTAGGGGTTTTGCTGCTGTCTTGCATAGTATGAAATCTATTTGGTTGAAGACAGCTTCGTAGCCTTAGAACCTTTAGGGGCTTTGCGATCAGCGATGTGTCCAGTCCATGTTTTCCAGTGACGGCATGGGTGTTTAAAAGCCATATTTGTGGCAAATAGGCGATTGGAACTAAGGAATGCCACCAGTGCATCTCCATTGCTGTTGCATGTGCCCTCTCCATATGATCCCATGCATTTGCCAAGTCATGAACATTTGTCCGCAATGCCGAGTTTACCCAGCTTGGAGTTGAAATCGCCACACACGGGCAGTTGCCATCTAGCTGGGATAGTAATGGCGGAGCTCAGTTCTGCATAGAAGGAATCTAATATAGCTGGATTCTCTTTGGCCCTTTCGGTAGTTGGCCCATATACATTGACTATGCGATATTTAGTGGTGGTGCGCTTTCGCGTTGGTATAGCCAGGTCGATAAATGCAATGCGATCACTGACGTATCCAAAACTAATGACATCATCCAATACCCTTGGTCCGGTTACGAAGCCTAATTCACGGTAAGTGGCCTGTTTTTGCTCCATGAGTGCTAGCTTATGGTCTGCCTGAAGTTGCTGCTCTGAGTGTTTAGCTACTTTAGTTTCTTGAATGCATGTGATATCGATTTTATAGTGTTCACAGTCTGCACCTAAGGTTTGCCTCTGATGTTGCAGTCAGACCACGTACATTCCACGTAGCTATGTTAAGCTCCTGGGAAGATTGCGTTGTCCAATGATGTACGACTTAAATAATATAGTGATTTTAGTTTATCATAGGAACGGTTTAAATTGCGGTGGAATTTAGTGCAATAGTAACTCAAGGCGCGTCAACTGCTTGTTCAGGCGGCGTTACCAGCCAGTAATTATGCTCTGAGCATTGATTTAGGGGATTCCCGTCATAATGATGTCAATGTGGGAAATGTGTATTGTATGTCTACAGTACTATTTAATAAACATGCTGTTGAATATTTTGAAACTAATTTGGCGGGACATTGTTGCTGCCATAGGCAGCAACAGTGCCCAGTCAAATTAGTTACAGAATATTCAATAGCTTAGCTGTATAGTTTTCCGGAAATTGATAGTCAGGGAGTTTTGAGATCAATCGATTGATCCCAACATGAGCGAGGTGTGGGTGGAGCTTAGCTAGAAATGGGTGGGGCATAGATAAAAATGGAAAGGTCAATTATGCTGAGGTTTGCACATTTTTTCGAGTGTTTAATATATTATCTACTTATATTTATAAAAGCCTGCGATGAAGAGTTGCTGCAACAAACTGAGATGGACTCTGTGATGCATTCAGAGGGCTGGGAACGTTATGTTGGTCCTGCGCCGGTACAAGAACCTCTAACCTCACAGATGGTGAATGCGGTCAAGAAGCATGTCAATCTACAATGGCGTATGAATGCACTGCTGACAGACCTCGTCCTGTACTTCACTTTCGTCATGGTCGTGCATGTTATTGCACACGGTCACAGAGATGTGAACACATGCTATCTCTCGACCAAGGCTATAGAGAACATGTTCGTTTATGGAAAATACACAGGAAAACCATACCTATATCAGGTTTGTAGGCCAATGCTATAGAGAACATAGTTGTTTATGGAAAATACACAGGAAAACCATGGTCAAGTTCGACTCGCTAACTATAGTCAGTTTCTAGGTTTACTGAACATGTGCAGTCGCTATGACAAACCGAACGCTGAATAGTTAACTATAGTTCGTTGGTACCCGGTTCCCCATTGAATTACTCTTGCTGAAAATATGAAGCTGGGTACCAGTCGCCATTAACCCTTTCTGTCGTGTGTTTTGATGACCTACGAAAATGGCTTATTTTTGTCCGCTAAGACGTCAAAAAGCGTCCGTATGACATAAAGAGGGAAGGGAAATGGGCTTGGGAACATTGACATACAATGGGAAAGCATAATTTCATCAAACCTAAGTTATTTAGTGAAATATTTACACCTTTATATGCATTTATTCATGGCAAGCAATCGGTGTCCGCCATTTTGAAATTTACGCAAATATTGCACTAACCATCTGAACTGAGCACGGTTGACTATAGTTGACTACCGTATTTCACTTAATTGTAGCCTATGCTCTAATAGAAGCCCACCCCCTAACTTTAACATATGAGCTCCAATGATTTCTTAGCAGTTTCTAGACGGCAAAACTCTGTATTAGAAGCCCACCCCCTAACACAGCAGATTGTATATGAAAATTTGTTTTAGGAGCAAATTTGTAAGAATAGGATGTATAATAATAACAATCGTCCACACCGATCTCTGCCCTGAGACATTTCCGGCCCCTCTAGAAGTCAATACAGGCCTCAGATTTTTAAATCTCGACCACCTATTAGATTAATATTAATAGTAGGCCACGTATGTTCAAGATATAATAAAGTTTATTCCACACATTTCTAGTCAAAATGTGTGTAAAACAGTCTTGGTGTGATTAAATGCCTTCCTTATAAATATATTTTAAGACCAAATTTATGTACCAAACAAGCACCGGAGAAAATGTGCATCAATTTTGTAACGTCGATCAACATTAAATGATCCAAATAGAATTATTACGAACGACTACATAGCTGGCTTCTTAAGTTGGCGAGACAGTGGCTCTTTTGGGATGAGAGGCGCCGTGTTCTCGCGGGATATTATACGCTAACGGGAGTTTATCAAATGGGTACCCATTATTCAGATCAGTATAATACTCAGTTCCTATCGCACAATGATAATATATAGGAATTCCCGAGTTCCGAGTCCCCGAATCCAGAATATTTATATCCGAGTACTCGCTCTAAAATAAACTCTTCAACTGGAGGCGAATCACGTGATTTGTATTTTTTCGCGATGCCATTTTATATGAAATTGTGGATTAATTTTGATGTAATAAACGACCCTTATTAAAGGATACGCAATATTTAGGCGCTCAAATCAAATAATTTCACTTCCCCGGTGATGTTTTGAGGTATACATTAAAGGGATATTCCACTGGGGGATTTTATGCATCTGACGTAAAGTACTAATTTTCCGCATTTATTTGAGACCAAGAGCACAATTTTATGCTAACAAATAAGAAAGATATCCTCAATTTAAATTGCTAAAGTAACCAGTAGATAGAGGAGCCATTTTGGACAAGCAACTGACGTCACCGACACACCTACTCTGTTTGCCCGATCGAGGATAGCCATAACCAGGGGAGGTAAATCTTGCATCTCGTGGATAATTAGCGTACTGCCTAAACAACTGACACTTTGTCACAGTGTTTGGAGGAAATTAAAGTGCAATTAGTGTCCCGATGATCGCGCCAGTCATTGTAGTGCAAAATTGTTTCCTTATGGGCAATTTCTATTTTAAAAAAACATTGAAGGGTTATGCCAGGAGCGTGTTTGCAATCAACCAGCTACAACAAATTCTTGAAAAATATGTTAGTTGAATAAATGTTGAATGTAATTTCTCTGAAAGCTGTTGCTATTGCAACTTCTGCTTCCAGTCAAATTCCAGTTTCAAAATATACAACAGGCAGTAAATATGGGTCAACATTTAAAAATTTGGGATCAATTAGTTAACCCTTTCAAGGACAGAAAAGCAGAAAGCTTAAAATTTACCCTCCATAGGCCTATTGTGTGAAACTAATTAGTTTGGAAGCTACTGCAACATAATTCCAGGAAGATTTAATTCAGAATATTCAGCACTCCGCATAGTTATTTTAAAATTGGGAGTAAACGTTGTAAATGATTAATAACGCTGGGTTTCAATAGTGTGAAAGCACTAAACTACTAATTATGTCTAGCGTACACTTGCCATTATTTACTAGCTGTCACCTACTATCATCTACGAAGTAAGCCGCAAAGTGGTTGCCTATAATTGGCTGACCGGGCAATCAGCGACATCGTTTCATTTTGGTTTGCAAATCCCGTTTTACAATTGATGCAAGCAAATACGACGTTAATTGTCGAGTTTGATTCTGTTATATTAAAATTAAGTACCGCGCCTTTTGTTTTGAAATGCATGACACATTATTTTAAAATTATACAGACTATATGTTCTAAACTTGTGTCATCCAAATTTAAATGTGGAAGATATCCATCCAGTGCCGATGTTATGAAGCCATCTTTCAGTTAGCCCCTTTTCATGCGGATGCATCTCGTATCTGAAAATGTGAATTTCCGTACCCTTTCCATGATCGTTTCTATTACTGCAAGCCCATGCTTGACATGCGGACATGATGCGATTTAACCATTTCACACCAGCACTGGTCTCTGCAATCGTCAAGTTGAGGACGCAGGTCAAAAGAAGGCTATTTTGAGAATTTACAACTAAAACGACTGTTTCAGTAACCGAAATAGCCATTCCAGTGGTAAATTTTTAAAAATAGTCTTCGCTTGGCCTGCAAATAGCCATTCAGTAAGGAAATATTCTGATTTTCCTGACAGAATTTTGTCATTAAAGGGTTAATTAATATTCGGCCTTCATAACGCGAAGTAAACAGGTAAATCTAAAAGCGCTGGCGATATTTTGCTGGTGTGTCGTTGACGTCATAATCTCGCGGTTTCTCGCTCTCGTTGCGAGAAAATGGATGCGCTCAGGAGTCACGTTTTCGAGCGTTTTGGGCATATTCATTTTATTATTTCTCGGTAATGGAACAGTGTATTTTATATTTTTTTGCGGCAGCTATTTCGGATTATAGTATATTTTTAGTTGACTTATTCACGATTTTCACTGGACTTTCCCTTTAAACATAGGCGGTGGGAATTTTTACAGGAGAAAGTGCGGTGAGTTTCCGTGGTATCAGTTTTAGAAAACTTTTTGGGGGAAACTAGTATAAGCCCACCCCCTTTCTCAGAGATGTTGGGTTGGAAATTGAACACCTCTTGTCCTAATAGAAGCCTAGGCTTCAATTAAGCGAAATACGGTAGCTAGTTAACTATTTGAAGTTCGACTGGTAAACTAGTTAGCTATAACTAACTGCGGTTAGGAGTCGAACTCGATCTATATCATGTTTGTAGACCAAGGCTATAGAGAACATGTTTGTGTATGGAAATTAAGGAAAATACACAGGAAAACCATACCTATATCAGGTTTGTAGACCAACGCTATAGAGAACATGTTTGTTTATGGAAGATACACAGGAAAATCATATCTATATCAGGGTTTGTAGGCCAACACTATAGAGAACATTTCTGAAAATGTTCGCACTCCCAGGATGATTCATAATAAATAAATATTAGTTACCTCTCCTGGATGTAGAAATTGTTTGAGTGTCGCTTTCGTGACAATCTCGGTCACTTCTTCAGCACTAACTGATGGTTGCTGGCAACGTCACTCTGGTCAGTTCGTGTAGCGTCACGTGACAGCATGGACTGGGAGACTGCTGGTATACGGTAGCCCTTGTCTCGGTTCATGTTTGTAGATTTCGATGGCCTCTAACTTTCTGTTTAAACATGACATCACAGAGACGAGGGCTACTGTATACCAGCGTTCTACCAGTCCATGCTGTCACGTGACTACAAGAACCGACCAGAGTGACGTTGCCAACGACCATCAGTTGTTGCTGAAGAAGTGACCGAGATGGTCATGAAAGCTACACTCAAACAATTTCTACAAGACGGAGAGGTAACTAATATTTTTTATTATATAGAGAACATGTTTGTTTATGGGGAAAACATGCCTATATTAGGTTTGTAGATCTACAGTACAGCTTAGAAATAACTGAAAATGTTTCCAACACAAAAACAGAAACATGTTAGTTAGCAGGAAATATTCTTGTTGAATATTTTGAACACAATTGCATTCCAATCCAATTGATAAATCCAATCTGTCACTCAAGTATATGACGTCATAATCAATTATGTCACATGTAGGCTGATGTCACAGTCAAAATGTGTAATGAATAACATGCATATGTCTGTTTTGATCCTTGTATAGTCCATCAGTTGTACGAATTGTATGGCTTTACTACTTAATAAGCATTCTGTTGAATATTATGAAACTAATTTGACTGGCCATAGACAGCAACATTTCACATCATGAGAACACACTTACCTCCCTAACACTTATATTATAAAAAGTTAGGTGCCCCTACTGGGCAGGTGGAATGTACACTGTCATGCACATGTCAGACCCCACCTCTACGCATGCGCATACTACCGTTTTGTAATATATTGGCTTATAACGAACATTGAAAACAAGTTTCAAGCTCTATTTTGAGGAATTTTCAATCATTTCTTTCATCCATTTTTCACTATGGCTGAATCTAAAGCGTCAGAGAGTCTGCCTCATCATCCAATAAGGTGATATTGTTCCATATATTATTTAAGACTTGTAACATTAATACGTTGCCGGTTTTCGTTCGCGGCTGATCTGGCATTAGCGCGTTTTTAGGCGTTGGGAATCCTTGTTAAATTATCCCAGCGCCTAAATTCTACTAATCCCTTGTGTCTTTGTGTCCACAGGCTCATCTTATGATGGTAGAGCGCCTGTTCTTCACTCAGAGGTTGATCACGTCTCTTTTTTCTGACTTAATCATATGATTTTGTCTAAGGGTCGGAGATATAAAACGAAAAATATCTCCCTCCTTTTGTCCCATCCCCTTCATCAGACTCTACAGATTTAGCGGATGGTATGGACGTGATTTTCTGCTCAAGAGGATGGTTTACCTGTGTTCAGGATAAGGGAGTTTATTAGTTATGGCACCTAATTATTTGAAATTCTTATCAATTTTTGCTGCCATCTTTATTGCACTGTATTCTCTTTTGTGGTTGGGCATGGGTTCTCAGATATATAATTATAGTATTATATTATTCTTGAATGATGAATGTATGTATTCCTAGGTATTTCTTGCATTCATAATCTGATATCTACTCCCCTTGAAGGGGTTTTTGCATTGAGGTTTGATGTCATAACCAGCCAGATTTTTTCCCTTTTCCTTGACGTCATAATCTTGTTTTAGAAGACCCTTGATGTCATTATCATCTTATGTTATGAATGTGTAGAGATAACTGGGTGTCATGATCAGTCTCTCTCGTCTTTTCTAACAGTCTCATGTTATCCCGGGCTGTGGTTTTTATTCCTTAGTTTTTGTGAAGACATCTGTCCCTTCGGGTTTGTCAGTAATAAAAGTGGTTGTTTTCTCTCAAGTTTGTTTTTATTTCCTTAACAAAATTAACAAACTAAAATACTCATTCTCTTCGTATATCTACCTTTCAGAAGTCATCATGTCCGTCTTGTTTGAAGCATCTTAAGGCTAGATTCTTCCCCACCTCTGCCCATCTTGTACCGGTTGTAGACTGTCTAACAAATGTGCTATTTGTAAAGAGTGGCGGGGTGGGGATGGGGATCTATCCTCTGAATTCTTCTGTTTACAGGCGATGATGGTGGATGACTACAAGAGGCATCTGAGTAGGGTGAGCTTGAGTCCTTCAAGGTAGAGTTAGTGAGTGAGATGCGCAGGACATTGAAGCACCTGATGTCTGACATGCTTCACGGCATGTTGCCGGGCACAGGTGTTTCAACTTTCTGCGCATCGACCTCAATACAGGTAGCCCCCGTCCCTGGATCATGCCCTCCTAGTTCGGACAAAGCTTTCAGTGATCCAGGAGCGGCCGACTTGGACCCGGCCTTGATGTTTGCATCGCCTGGTGATCCAGCGACGCGAGTAGCATCAGGCCGGGCCTGACCACGATGACTCGCGGAGTACCCTCGTCATCTGCCTATGGGCCTTCTCCTGGTCAGTCTGGGTTAGCTTTCTTTGCTAACCCGGAGTCTAACTTTCCTGACCAGGAAGATGACGACGACTACCTGCTCGGCCCACGGGACGAACATGAAGCCATGGATGCAAGCGTTTACACTCCCCTCATGGGGAGAGCGGCTGTTCTCACCTATGGTACCATTCCCTCGGGAGCGGGTTTCATGATTCAACATGTGGGCCGATTTGGAACGGACGGCCGCCCGTATAAGATACCTCGCTTAGCTGTGGAATCTTATATGGATGACCCAGAGTGCGCTAGTGTGGCTTATGCCCCTCACACGAGCGTGGCCCCGGGTGCGCAGCCTGCCCGTATGCATTCCCCGAGCAGTCGGGTACATCTGTAGCCTCCACCATGGCCCCACCTGTGAATGCCATTGAAGATGGTGAGGGCCCACTGCTCGTCGGCAATTCGCAGGTGGTCACGGACGAAGACTAGTCTGACGCGTGCGCGTGCCCCCTCGCTGTCAGACCAGAGCTCTCCGTGGATGAAACAGCCACCAGTAACCCGCAGACGTGCTTACAGGCTAAGCCGTTAGCCACCTCGGCTCAATCGCTAGATATGTTCGCTGCGGCAGAGGAGTCGATTAGACCGAAAGGTCGCAAGGCGACACCCTCCCCCCCACGAGGTTGCTAGATGTTGTCGAGTTACTACCAGTCAGTACACTTGGTATGGTCTAGCGCCCAGACCGAGCGCGGATGGCTGTGCTGCTCTGGTTGAAGACACGCGACCAGGCTCTCATGCTGACACAGGACCGCTGTGCTCGGGCGCTAAGCTCTCAGCAAACGCAGCACTGCATGACACCGAGGAGAGTTCGCGAGCAGCAATCAGTGCGCTGTCTCACGTCTCTCAGCTGCTATCAGGGGTAGTAGCAGCCTCGGTTCACCAGCAGCCTAGTCCAGTGACAGTCCAACGAGCCATCCAGGATGGTATCAACCTGGCGTTGGACTGCTTGACTAGGTCAGTGACCAAATCACTGAGGACGAGGCATATGTTTGCACTGGACAATCTGTGCCTGTCCCATGAGCTCAAGTCGCGCTTATTGCAAGGGCTGATGGCGGGCCCTGGTCTGTTTGGGGGTGAGGGTTGTCGGCACCTCCAAGAGACAGTGAACTTGGTCAACAACCAGAGGGCATTGCGCGCACAATTTTAAAATGTGCGTGTTCAGCCATCGACTGTTCGGCAGCAGTACGCTCGTGATGGTGCTGGCAGTGTCAGAGGCCATCATGCCGGCAGGGTTCAGAAACCTCGCTGGCCGTGCCAGCAGCAGCGTGCTGCTGTACGTCAGCCCGCGCTCCAAGCGCAGCCAGCAGGCAGCAGTCCACGCACTGAGGTGCACGTGGCGCTGGGTGAAGCGCGTGCGTGGTAACCGGGCCTAATGGCCTAAAAGAATTTTCGGATACCACAGGTACCACTCTGGTGTTGTCACACGTACCAGAGACACGCCCACTTCTAAAATTTATGTGCACCCCGCTAACCCTAGGTGTACCAGTGGGAAGTCGATTGACTTTCCACATTCAGGAGTGGGAATGGTTAGTTCAGGACCGCTTAGTCTTGCATTGGCTTTCGCGCAGATACAATCCAGAGTGGATAATAGGTCCGACATTGCATCTGTCTCTGGTACCGATCTGGACTCAAATTCCAAGAGATCCAGACAAGCGGTTGTGCATAGAAGAGGAGATAGAATCTCTAATTCTAACAGAAGCAATTCAACCGGCGCAAGATTACCCAGGCTTCTATTCAACCATATTTTTTGTGACAAAGACTCCGGAGGATGGAGACCAATTCTCAACCTCAAACCTCTAAACAAGTTTATACACACTGAGTTCCAAAATGGAAACAGTAAAATCGGTATTGTTGGGATTAGAGAGGGGGATGTGGACGGCATCAATAGATCTGAAAAACGCTTATTTCCACATCACCATTGCAAGGAGTTTTCGTCGGTTCCTGAGATTTGCTTTCCAGGGATGCCAATGGGAATTCAAAGTTCTCCCATTCGGAATTTCGACGGTACAAGTGGTCCTTGCTATCACAGCTTTCCTCGGCAGGAGAAATATAGCAGTCCACACTTACATAGATGACTTGTTGCTAAAAGCACACAACCCAGAAAGCTTGACAGCAAATCTGGAGATAGATTTAGGCTGGATAATCAACTTTAAAAAATCAGAGCTGACTCCATCCCAGAAGTTTGTTTACCTGGGTATGTTCTTCGATCTGGAGATAGGATATGTTTATCCATCCCAGGAGAGAGTGGGGAATCTCCTCTCGTGCATACAATTGATCATTGTCATTATATTCTAGCACGAGTCTGTCTGAGAATGCTAGGTCTGATGGTTTCAATGGAACCAGTCATTCCTCAGGCAGCTGATTCAGCTGTTTCTCATGACTCAGAGGACGCAGAGTTCAGGATCTCTGGACTCGCGCATTCAAGTGTTGGATCCTCGCATTTATCACCTTCATTGGTGGATGGAGAGAGAAAATCTGGCGGGTGTCATACTGACCCCTCCCCACCCTCAGATAACTATGTTTACGGATGCATCGATGGAGGGATGGGGAGCTTGCCTGGAAGAAGCCACAATATCAGGGCTTTGGAGTCTGGATCAGTCAAAGGAGCATATCAACATGCTAGAATTACAAGCTGTAATTCTAGGCCTGGAACACTTCTTAAAGGAAGTGGAGGGAAAGTTTATGTTGATACGTTCAGATAACTCGACAGTAGTCTTCTTCTTCATTTCGTTCGCTGATCATACCGCCAGTCCTGTAAGTGACTATTGACTTGATCATAAGCGTTAAGTGCGTGGATCCATGGTTTATTAGAGTGCGCCGTGCGGCCTGGAACCTCCGTCTTCAGCACTCGAGGTTTCTGTCAGGGTTACCTCACCCTTACCTCCTTTAGTCGCCTCTTACGACACACAGAGGATACGGAAGGTGTATTCTAAGCCCCACCTACAGGGCATCTCGACAGTAGTGAGTTACATAAACTGCGAGGGCGGAACGAAGTCACCCAGTCTCTGTAGGATGACATGGAAACTGCTTTGCTGGTGCATGGATCATATGATCACCTTGAAAGCAGTTCATATTCCGGGAAGACTGAATCTGTTAGCAGACTCATTGAGCCGAAGGATGAGCATTCTGCCTACGGAATGGCAACTAAATCAATGTGTGGCGGATCATCTGTTCAATCATTGGGGAAAACAACATAGATTTATTCGCAATAAAGAAGAATGCGAAGATGACGACATATGTTTCTCTGATTCCCGATCCAAGCGCTATCGCAATAGATGCGCTAGTTGTCAGTTGGAAGGGAATGTACGCATACGCATACCCTCCAACAAGGCTGATTCCAAGGATTCTCCAGAAAATCAAGCAGGAGGAATGCCAAGTGCTTCTGATCACCCCGAATTGGCCAAGCCGATCATGGTTTATGGATCTGCTGGACTTTCTGGTCTCCAATCCGGTACCTCAGCCTCTGATGGACAATATTATCTTCCAGGGCAAATCCCTTCACAACAATCCGTCAATGTTTCAATTGACTGCATGGATGTTGTCAAAAAATCCGCAATTAAGGAGGGCTTTTCTGAGCAAACAGCCAATTTCATGGCCAGAGCCAGAAGGGGGTCAACCTCCTGAGCATATAATTATAAAGGCAACAGATTTGCAGTATGGTGCTCAAAGAGATGTATCAATCCAATGGATGCATCTATTCAGGTAGTAGCTGATTTTTTTCTGTCATCCATATAATGCCTATAGTCTGAAGCATAATTCTGTTGCTGGATATAAATCGGCATTAATGACTGTCATCCCTTGCTTGGCAAAAAGGGGAAGTGATGAAGTATGTGTTCTAAATACTCTTATCAAAGGTATGGGCAATCTTAGACCAAGAAATCCTCCACAGACACCGTCATGGAGCCTTTCTCTGGTTCTTCATGTTTTGAGTGATAGACCTTTTGAACCACTTAGTGCTATTTCTATATTAAAAAAAATTAGTGACACTTAAAGCTGTATTTTTAACTGCAGCAGCCTCTGAGCCAGACGCAGGAGTGAAATTCATGCCTTGTCTGCTAAGCCTGACCGTTATATAGTTACGGGTGAAGGCCTTAAGCTTCTACCGAGATTGAATTTCTTGGCTAAGAATCAATCTTTAAAATATCCGGGTCAACCTATAGTTTTACCTTCCTTAACCGGATATGATCCTAGTACTAAGGCATGGTGTCCTGTCCATGCTTTAAATAAGTACAAGAAAGGGACTCGGGTTTGGCGGACGGACCCATGCTCCCTATGGTTGTCATATATTGAACTCATGGTAGGGCGTCAAGAGACACTATTTCCAGATGGATAGTAGAATGCATCCAATTCAGTCATAAGACGGCCACTGGAAAACAAATAGATAGAGCCAAGGCTCATAGTGTCTGTGGTGTGGTAACTTCCACGGCATTATTTAATGATGTTTCTGTTGAAGACATTATGTCAGTATCCCAGTGGCACTGTGAATCGAGTTTTACCAACCATAACTCCATGACACTTCCAACCAGCTCGCGTCTCAATCCTAAGAAAATAATGCAGAGGTATTTATTTGTAATTAGTTTTCCTCCTCTACTATTTACAAATATCACATTTGTTAATAGGGGATCCCTACTCTTTCCGGTTTCATTTTCTTCATCGATATGGGTGAAGAAGTGATTTCCGCGCTCAAGACATCAGAGGTCAGTATATTTGACCATTTTGTTTTTTTGTCTTGTTGGTTGTGTCATGTTATTACTTAATATGGTGATTGTTAATGTCTCTTAATTGTGTTTTTTTCAGAGAGTTTTTGAAAATGAAGCAATTCTTCTTTTCCAATGTCTAGTAATACTTATTTACAAGTATTAGAGAATGTGCTAGTCATTTAGAGGAGCGCTTTTTCCTAACCTTCCTCAGAAAGAGGGGGGGGGGGGGGCGGCACATTTGCTTTTCGAACAATCTCTTCATCGTTTGATAATCCGATGCATAATTCTATTCCAGATTGTGTATTCAGACACAATTTCAGATGTTTTAATCTCTTGAAAATTCAAAGAGCTAGGTCTCTTCGAGGGTGAACTGGTTTTAGGACCTTGCCTCCCTCCCGCCAAATTTACTTTCAAATTCTGGCTTTTATCAAGAGTGTTAGGGAGGTACGGGTAGGTATGTTCTCATGATGTGAAATAAGAAAATTTATCAAATTTCTTTTTCACGAGTGAGATGACATACTTACCTCCCTAACAGGATCCCGGCCTCTCCACCCCACGGAGGCCTGGTCCTTTGTTTTTTTTAATTATTGCTTCTATGTCAGCCAATAGTTAGTAACGGAAGTACCAGTATGCGCATGCGCAGAGGTGGGGTCTGACATGTGCATGACTGTACATTCCACCTGCCCAGAAGGGCACGTAACTTTTTATAATTCTGAATATTATTGAATTTAGAGCCAATATACCAGTATATCAAGAGTGTTAGGGAGGTAAGTATGTCATCTCTCGTGAAAAAGAAATTTGATAAATTTTCTTAGCCCCCCCCCCCAGTCAAATTAGTTTCAAAAATATTTAACATGTTACTTGTATGGTTACCATGAAATGGACCTTTCCATTTTTAGCTATGCCCCGCCCATCTCTAGCTAAGCTCTGCCCACACCTTGATCGTGTTGGGATCGATCGATCGATCTCTGAATGTCCTACGTATCATTTTCCAGAAAACTATATGGGTAAGCTGTTGAATATTTTGAAACTAATTTGACTGGGTGCTGTTGCCGCCTACAGCATCTTTATTAAATAGTAGAGCCATACAATTTGTACGTGTTGGACTATTAGTTAAAGACAGGCCATATACACCGCTTAGATGATTATGACGTCAGATCGATAGACAGATACTCTGGAAAGGTGAATTCAGGATTCAAAGTATATAAATCGATCTCAATATGCGCAAAGCATGGGTGGAGCTTTAGCTTGAGACGGATGAGGCATCGCTAAAATTAGATTCATCAATTATGTTCAAAATATTCAACAGTACGTTTTATTTCACTTTGAAAACATTTTACGTTATTTCTTAGCTGTACTGTAGCCGTGATTGTGATATAACTTGCATCTAAAATTTTGAATGTATCTAAAGACTATTATACCCTCAGTGATGTCACATGACCTAAGGATATTATTTGATTGGATTAGAATATAATTCAGTATCTCGCTCATGCGCTATTATTCACTGCGCAAACAACGAATTAGAACATTCCGTTGTGCTCGGGGATAAAATATAAAATCTATTTCCTGAGCACAAATGATATTTGGCCATGTGACATTCCTGAGTTATAATCAAAATGATATTACCCCTCCCTCCTCCCGCGCAAAATGTGCAGTCCCATTATGCTACGGCACAGCTTGGCAATAAATTGGCGGCTAGCATTGTCCGCTTCGGTTTTTAAATTATGTCTAAATTATTAAATAAAGCGTTGCCATGATTCGAGATATAACTATAGTTATCAGCTGAATGTATTTGTTCAATAAGACAAGCAATGTTACAGTCAATGCTATGAGTAATCCATTTCACATCGTTATGTTGATTTCCATAATTGACACACTCGTCACGCCGACAATATATCATTTGTTGTGATGAAGTATACATTATTTTGAGGGCTAGGTAATTGACCTTTCCATCCACCATATGATGTCATAATCATCTACATGACGTGTAGAATGACATCATAATGAATGACGTAGATAAGCACATCACGAACGCATATTTGAAGACGGACTATACGTTGTTGTACAAATTGTATGTCTTTACTATTTAATAAATATTCTCTTGAATATTTTGAAACTAATTCAAATAAGTTACAAAATATTTAATAGCTTACCTGTATAGTTTTCGGGAAATTGATAGTCAGGGAGTTCAGAGATCGATCGATACCATCACGGATGAGATATGAGTGGAGCTTAGTTAGAGATGGACGGGGCATAGATAAAACTGGAACGGCCCATTCTTCGCTCTGTTGGGTAATAAATTTGTTATACAAGTGTTTTGCGGTATGTCTACAGACTTGCGCAAACAATGTATCTCTTCACTTCGCTAAAAAAATACAAATGGTATTTCCCTCGCTTTGCTTGGGAAATGGTACGTTTGCGTAGATCATACGATCATGTACACACCGCAAAACATTTGTATTTAACCTCTTCATTATGAAGACAACCAATACCGCAGTGTTCTTGAGGAATGGCCATTTACAAGCCAAGATAAAACTGTTTTTGAAAATTTACCACTGGGATGACTGGATCAATAACTGAACCAGTCACTCTTATGGTAAATTTTCAAAAATAGTCGACTAAATGTAGGCCATAAATCAGGGTGCACTAATAATTAAAGCTGTATCGGCAAGGGAGGTAACTCTATAAAAGGAGCAATTTGTATATAAATATGATATTCTATTAACTTGCGTGTATCTGTTTAGCTCATGCATCTTTCTCTATAAATTTATAATACGACTATTCGAAGAAAATTAATTTTCAAAAGGATAACTCCGGAATATCGCATTTTATTCATAATAAATGTAAACACTGGTTAGTTTCCCAAAGTAAAAATTATTCTTTTTTATACCTGAATTTGGTGAAGAAATATTTACAATGCGAAACGACCTGTTACCCGAGACTATTTTCACTAATAGTCTCGCTAAATTTGTTGCTGGCTATATGGCCATTATAAAATTAATCTAAGTCCTGTTCACATTAACTCTTTCACTGATGAATGGCTCATATCTCATTTTCAAGCTATTACTACATGAAGACTGTTGAGTATTTCGAAATTAATTTAACTCATCACCATATTTTAGTCAAATTAATTTTAAAATATGTAACTAAGTTTTATATCTTATCCCTTACCTTACCACTGTGATGTCAATATCATATCTTTTACTGTTAATAGAAAAAAAATTGGTGTACATTTTTTAACAATTTTGGTGGGAGATTCACCAAATTTGTTCAAAAATTAACACCAGTTAATCTTTTTATTTAATTTGAAAAATTAAAGTTTTAACATCAGAGTGGTAAGGGTTAAAGAATATTCAGGGATTTGTCGGTAAAAGTGTTAAACTGTCTTGTATCTAGCTGTATACCCTTGTCCTGAGTAACCATTTAACCCTCGCACACTAGAAAAAAATCATGTAGGGAATATTTGTTGATTATTTTGAAAGTAATTTGACTGGGAACTGTTGAAACAATAAAGGCTGTTACTGTGAAAGACAATTTCCAGACTTTTGTCACGATCATCATAAAAAAACACCTGGATTCAGATTGGATCAAATTTCCTGATATATGGATCGTTTGGAAACTGCTGGGCTGATTTTGCTCAAATTTTAACACAAGAAAGGTTATGATCGTACACTGACTGGGATTCCATGACTTTGGTTATGAAGATTCGAGAAAATCCTAATTTTTAGCTCACCTGGCCTGAAAGGCCAAGTGTGCTTATGCCATGGCGACCATCCGTCGCCCGTCCGTCAACTTTCGCTTTAAACGACTTCTCAAGATTCACGGGCCGATTTCAATTATGTTTGGCAGGAAGCATCCTTAGGCGATAGAGATCCAAGTTTGTTCAAACGAAGCCGATCGGCCAATGTGGCCAGTGGCCATCTATGAAATATTTTCTAGGGCAAGAGCTGAACCAACTTTGTTCAAGGGAACTTGATTGGTGAAATGGTTCGGTAGCCATCTTGGTTGACCTATTTTTAGTGAAAACAACTCCAGACCCGCTGAAAGGATCGGGTCGAAATTGGTCAGATATGAT
Source organism: Chaetoderma sp. LZ-2023a (assembly GCA_034401795.1). Taxonomy (NCBI): domain Eukaryota; kingdom Metazoa; phylum Mollusca; class Caudofoveata; order Chaetodermatida; family Chaetodermatidae; genus Chaetoderma; species Chaetoderma sp. LZ-2023a. The sequence goes on along the minus strand of CM067363.1, from coordinate 30,569,383 downwards.
TAGGGACTAAGGGCCATTAAACGCTGTTCAAGGGAAGTTGAACCATCAGAAAACATGGCTGCTGTGGGCCAATCAAAATATAGCGTGTTTTACGGCCACATTGGATTTTTTTATTTGATGGATTTTGAGGCCGAAATTGGTTTTATGTAGGTTTTTGGGTATTCTGATCTCAAATTTGCAATTTTCGAAACTGTCGGATAAATGGTTTGGCGGTCATCTTGGATCATTTTCCTGCCAAAAGCTCCAATACTAAAGCAATGGGAAATTTAAAATGTCTTCTCGAGAACTACCTGGCCGATTTCAAAGTTATATTTGGCAGGAATCATCCTTAGCGTATAGAGATTCAAGTTTGTTCAAAGCTTGGATTTCGGCCAATTTTTTAAAATATCTTTAAAAATCTTCTCCGAAAGCGTTTGATGGATCGATTAAGAACTCATGAGATATGATCTAGGGCAAGGACGGTACCTAGTTTGTTCAAGGGAACTTAACTGACCAAATGGTTGGGCGACCATCTTGGATGACCTCATTTTCGCAAAAACAACTTTCCCAGAACCGCAGAAGCAATCGCGCCGAAATTTGTAATATATGATTAGGGACTAAGGGGCATTAAAGTGTCTTCAAGAGAAGTTGATCCGTCAAAAAACACGACCACCCAATATATAGCGTGTTTGGCGCCTATATTGGATTTTTTATTTGATGGATTTTGAGGCCGAAATTGTTTATATATATATATATGTTTTTGCGCATTGTGATTTCAAATTTGCCATTTTTGAGACTGTTGGATAAACGTTTTAGCGGCCATCTTGGATCATTTACCTGCCAAAATGTTTTGGCAGCCATCTTTAATAACCTGCCAAAATCTCCCATACTAAAGCAATGGGAAATTTAAAATGTATTATTCTTACGGCATCTAGGATTCTTGTCAATTTTTAGAAATGTCTTTAAAAATCTTCAACAAAACTGCTTGGGGGATCAATTCAAAACGCATGAAATATCATCTAGGGTAAGAGCTGCACCACGTTTGTTCAAGGGAACTTGATTGGCTAAATGTTTTGGCGGCCATCTTCAATAACCTATTTTTTGCCAAAACAACTGGAACCGAAATTTGGGAGATGTGAGTAGGCACTGAGTGCCATTAAAGTCTTCAAGGGAAGGATCTACGTCAGAAACATGGGCGCAGTGGACCAATCAAAATGTAGCGTGTTTGGCGGCCATATTGGACTTGCAAAAATGCCCACAAACTCATTTAAAAGACTGCTAAACCACCCACCAACAATTTTGACAAAAATGCATATTGTTCCAGGTGAGCGACACAGGCTCCTTGGGCCTCTTGTTTATTATGACAAAAAGAGGATGGTGAGTGAGTGTCTGCAGTCTCGGATTGCTCTGGTTTCAAAATGGTATCCCTGTGTGTGTGTGGGGGGGGGGGGGGGTTATGCTGTTATTAACCCTTTGACCCTCATATCAGCCAAAAACGGCTTCTGCAGTGGTATTGAGAAATGTCAATTTGCAGACCAAGAGAAGACAATTTTTTTTAATTTACCATCAGAATGACTGGCTCGATAACCGAGCCAGTCATTCCAGTGCTAAAGTTTAAAAAAATTGTCTTCTTGGTCTGCAAATTGACATTTTCTATGAGAAAGTTTTTTTGAACAAATTCAAGGGTTAAAGATGGGCCTGTCAGTAAAGCTTTACAGTTTAAAATATAGGACAGCCCATAAATAAGTTAACATGTTTCCAAAACAGAAACAGGTTAGTTAGTAATAGACCAGGTGCGAAGTGGGGGTGTAATGTGACCTGAAACGGAAATAATTGGCATGGATGCCATAATGTGGCAAACATATTACAGAATCAGGTTCTGGTTGTTGATCAGGCAACTGCTGGGGCAAATTGGTACTTTCCGTCTGTTTCCTAATGAACCGCGAGCCTGTTTCCATATTTTGAGCAAATCACACCTATGCTCATTTTTTCAGTCACAACTGAACCATACAAGCTACAGGTCTGAATCTGGTATTAAATAAAAGCCCAGCATGTGGACATCGAAATGAATCAAAATACATGGTCATCCCATGAATATTGCGGCAGCGAGGCATGGAAAACCTAACCCCTACCCCTTATTTTTTTATGAATTTTTGCCAAAATTATGCAATCAAATACTGTTCCGAGACAAATATAGAGTCTCTGCCAATCAAATTGCTAGTAATGTGATGTATTGTGTATCCAGATATAAAAGTAAAACATTTTGGGAGGTTTGGAAAGAGGTAACACAGCTAGGGAATGAGAGTGGTCTGCAAAAATTCATGTCTAATGGTATCAAAGAGTAAGTGTATGTGTTATGGACCTAATTAATCTATTAGTTATTAATGATAGTAAACATGTATGCTGTTAAGTATTACATGCAATGTATTCTAAGACGTTCTCACTAGAGAGTTAATCCGAAATAACACCATACTGAGTGTTAAAGCGGGTTAAGTCTGTAGTGGAAACAAGGGGTACCCGGTAAGTTTCAAGTTAGATTTCAAGGAAAATAGCACAGATCAAGTTAAATATTCTCCTGATCCAAGTTTGATATGAAGCAAGTTAAGTCTTCGTTTATTTTGAACATATTTGACATGACGCGAATTAGTTATCTTTTCTTAGTTCAGGGAAATGTCTTCATCATCATCAGATAAATTTGTCATCTCAATTAAAAGTTTTCCCTTACAGAAATTTAAGCATGCGGCGGGCGTGCGCCAAGCGTGTGGTAAGAATTTTAGATTGCGCAAGCTCGCCGCAAGCTTACAGCGAGCTGGCGCAACCTTGCAGGAGCTAACCATTATTTTTTCGCGGCCTCGCCCAAGCAAACGTCATTTTCATGTTAGGTCGCGCAAACTCACACGAGCTTGCACAAACTCACGCAAACTAACATCATTTTCTCGTCCAGTCTGTGCATACATAAAGAAAGGCAATAACACTGGTTCTAGGTAATATGACTCTTGAGTTGAGTTGACCTGGCCATGACCTGCTAAAATTGGCGGGAAATCCAGTGTGTTGACTATTGGTATATGCATGGGTTACATGTACGATTTATGGATACACAATTTACTATTTTGAAAAGTCAAAAAATGCTTCAAACAATATGTAGGTGAAACTAAACGGGAATTCCAGGTTCGCATTAAAGAACACATAAGGGACATTAAAAACAACAAAGACACACCTGTAGCACAACATTTTAATCTTCCCACCCATGGACCCACAGATGTCAATCACAGAATCATTGAGGTGTTACGTCACGATTCCGCAAGGACCGTGAAAAATTCTGAATTCATCAACTACATTGCATGGACCCAATAGGCATCAATCACGCAGATTGGTAATCAGTATCTACCTTTGGTAGTAAAACTTTTAATTGATTATTTGGTTACCAAGACTCCCCACTCTTGGTCACGCTTATGACGCCATAGCCTGACGTCACACCTGAAATTATGTCACAGGTATGTATGACGTTGCCCTACACCAATGTCCCCACAAACATACTCAATTTATTCATCAGCAAGTAATGGACAGATTTATCTGTCCACTCTGCATGGCCTCCTTTGCCCATAGGACCTCACGCCGACGGCACATCAGGACAATACATGAGAAAAAGGGCTTCTGGTTTTGTGAAGTATTATACCAGAACTGAAGATTTCAGAAGACATCTTGGGAATACACACAAAATTTTCCCAACAACAGGAGAAATAATCATTTCATCCAACAACGTGGATAGGATTATCAACCAAGCGGCATTAGACACCGCTCTGAGACAAAGCCCGCCCAGCTCACCAAGACCGCTACCATCTCCTGTCGGGTCTGCTTCAGCTATAGTGATATTATTCCAATCAACATTCAAGTATTGGAAACTCCACCGCACCACTCCTCCACGTTCTAGCTGCAGAGAATCACCAAATTTAGGTCTAATCAGCGGTGCCACACCCCCTGAAGTGTTTGACCCAGGTCATAACAGTCCTGACAGCAGGGTTTCAGGCCCATCACTTGAGGACGATCTCCTAGAGGATCAGAACACTGTGTCTTTGGAGGACCCATTCTTCCCACTCTCACAAAACAACGAGGACGCTGACTTCGTCATCCCTGAAGAAGAGGCCAGCCGTGAAGAGGACGCACTGTCCGCAAAAAACTTACTCCTCATTCTCAATCAAATGGACTAAAGGTAAGAATCTAATATTTCTCTCCCTTTGTTGACTAAATTTAACTAACCATCCAAAACATGAATGACAAGATATATTACTTCTCCTCTGATGAGTATAACCAAACTTGGTACGAAATGCTATGAGTCAGGATCTCACTGGAACGAATACATAAACTAGTATTCACACGCCAATCCAACTCCCTATATACTTCTCCACTAGACCACGACCACGGATACTTTGTAAATTAACACTAAATATATAAAGGCAGCCCTAATAGACATAATGGCTACGCACTAGCAGGCCACCTTTAGCGAAAAACCAAAAATTTGGGAATATTTTTTGGTAATAGCTGCACAAATGCGGCTACATTTCAGCATAGAAAGATGCTACTGGCTACACCACACAGTGATCCGGCTACACCTCTCAAGTTTCACACCAATCTGGCTACAGTAGCAACCCCAACCAGCTACACACTAAGCCAATCTGGCTACGGAATGACCCAATCCAGGCTACACAACTTGGAATACCAGCTACACAAGCCAGGAATCCGGCTACAAAATGTCTATCACGGCTACAAAATCAAATCTGGTCACAATTTTGTGTAGCCGCATCTGGAAAGTATAAAAGGAAGGCCCAAACTGTGTATTGGCATCCAGACTCAAACGTTCACACAAGTTCGCGTCAGGACAAACAAGCGCAATCAAGCTTCTCAAAGAAGTAAATTTGTCATCTCATCTTCATATTCATCTGTGCATATTTCCTCATCCGATTCCTCATCATTTGTGCTGCATAGCAGAGAGGCCACATCGTCTGGAAATGTCATTCTTGTCCACAGAATACTGGAGTCCTCTGTCCAACCATGAGAACTACTGGGAAGATTTACAAGGGCAACTGTAGATAGTCTCCATAAATGGCATACATAGTTAGCTCGCTTCATGTGTAAAGTCAAACTTTCTTTACATGTTGAGAGTAGAGCGAGGTCGATTATTGCTGAACTGTTTGGACGCAGGTTTCTATGATATAACTAGCACACAGTAATGTATGACTGTGTAGTAAGATGACTTTATTCAAACTGAGCTATAACGGGGCCAGCAACAGGGCTAATTAGGACGGCGGATACATGTCAATTATAACTCGTACTATACTAAATCAAGGGGATGTAGGTTACAAGCTACTCTACGGCCATATGGCTATAGAATCATTTCATCTCCCTTCTTAAGCTTAATACTAGGCATTGATCGAATAATTAATATCTTCAGGTTCAAACTAATTATTAGTGTCGATACAGTGTGATTCATAAAGTGTTTCTATGTTCTGTCCTAATATATAATAGTCATTTGAAATTTCAAAACTGTTTATGAGTTCTCCTGTGAATGTCAGTTAGGTGAATTTAACGGAAAATCAATGTTCACATGCCAAGACAATAAATGTACTCACATGGTCCTTTTGGAATATACTTTAAACGTACTCACATGCATGGTCCTCAAATGACACATAATCTTGTGTGTTTTGCCTATACATCTATACACCTGTGCAAAAGTTAAGCACCAGCAAAAACAATAGAACGTAGAAACATGATGGTACAACTAGGCTGCCATACTTTTTGTCCCCGCGTTAGCTGACATAATTCCAAGTACGAAATGCACATGCATGCATGACTTCACGCCGCTTGATGTCCGTGCGTGGCGGGAAACAGCACACGTGTTCAGTTATGTAAAAGTCCAGTTTGAGGTGTAGAACATTACATACAGATTTAGGCGACAAGATTAGGAATTTTGTGTTCATGACCGTGGTTTATTTGTACAGAGAGAATTAGCTCTTGATTGTGAACCGCTATGGCAAGACGAAGGTTAAGTGATCGTGTGAAATGGCAAATCATAGGCATGCATACCACTGGTATGTCATGCAGAGAGATTGGCAGACAGCTGAACATTAACCATACTGTAATCAGTCATTTGATTGCAAAACATGGGCAAACTAACGAGGTGAAGGACAGGCCTAGATCTGGAAGACCGAAGAAGACTACTGCCCGTGATGATCGAGCCCTAGTACGCCTTGTTAGGAGATCTCCATTCACCAACAGCAGAGTGCTCAGCCAGCAATGGGAAACGCGCAATAGAGTGTCAATGTCTACCGTCAAAAGGAGACTGTATGCTGCTGGCATGAAAGCTAGGAGACCTGTCAGACGTCCTCTCCTCACTGCACACCACAAAGAGGAGCGTCTGAGGTGGTGCAACGAAAGAAGACACTGGAACATGAGATCCTGGAGACGGGTACACTGGTCCGATGAAAGTCGGTTCCTGCTTCATGCCACAGATGGTCGAACTCGTGTATGGAGGTCCAGACGCACGGCGTACGACCAACGTAACATCATGGAAGAAGTTCCATTTGGTGGAGGTTCCGTTATGATATGGGGGTGCATCTCATTTGATTGTAAGCTGGATCTGTTGACTGTACCTGGAACACTAAATGGACAAAGATATCAAGATTCCATACTGGATAGAGTTGTGGTCCCTCATTTTGTAAATCATGCACCTGGAACCCACCCTATATTCATGGATGACAACGCCCGACCACATCGTGCTAGAGCTGTGCATGAATACCTCCGCCAGAATGCCATCGAAACCCTACCATGGCCAGCAAGGAGCCCTGACATGAACCCTATTGAGCATATCTGGGACATTCTGGGAAACATGGTGAGAAGGAGGGATCCTCCTGTGCAGAACCTACAGGAATTAACAGACGCACTCCATCTTGAATGGCAACGAATACCACAATGGCGTATCAGTCGGTTGGTGACCAGCATGAGACGTCGTGTCCAGGCCGTCATCCAGGCACAAGGTGGATATACCCGGTATTAATAATGACAGTCTCAAACTCGTGCACAGATGTTAAACTTCGTTTTCAGACACCATTAATGACAATCTAGCCACGTGTGTCAACTGTAGGGCAATAGTTGTCAGTTGTGTCAACGTAACCATATTCAGGCCTCGTTTTCAAGTTCAAACAAAAACATACAGTGTTTCCCCACCATCATAATCAGCATTCCTCTAGTTGCATTATTACCTCTTGCACTAAGATGGATGGGTACATAAATGGTTATGCTATTGCTTTCTTCATAGCACATGAATATACCCTCGCATGTGCGTAAAAATAGGGTGGTGCTTAACTTTTGCACAGGTGTATATATATATATATATATATGGTGATAATGGATATATGCGAACTGTTACTCTTTCTGCTATTTCTGTTTACACAATGTTTGGATTCGCGTTACCAAATTTAGAACGTAGTCTTTGAATCTCGCTGGTCGCCTGATGACATGTCCACGTGACGACATAGTTTGTTCTGAATGTTTCTGACCGATTGCTGTAGTTGTTTGTACCTGTTGGTTCTGGTACTGATGGTTGAACTGATGTGTGTGTGGGCATATGAGGAAGGTCTGCTGTTTCCTCAGGTTCGTTGGTTGGTCTATATGTTTCTACTGTCTTTCTTAGGTCTACACAATTTCTCCTGTATTTCGCTCCATTCGATTCCACAATATATGACCGTGGCGTAGTCTGGCTAGTTTTATTCTCGACTATTGCTGGTTTCCATTGTTTGTCTGATAGAATTCTCACACTATCTCCTTGTGAAAGTTCTGGAAGTGCTTTCGCATTTCGATCATAATTTTTTGATGTTTCTGCAGTTCCTGTTTGCGATTTACCGTTACTAGTCTAGGAGTTAGTAATGTTGTTTTTGTTGGCAATAATGTCTTTGTTCTACCCATTAAAAGTTGTGCTGGTGATCCGAGATTCTCGATCTATATGATAATAATGGATATATGCGAACTGTTACTCTGTCTGCTATTTCTGTTTACACGATGTTTGGATACGCGTTACCAAATTTAGAACGTTGTCTTTGAATCTCGCTGGTCACCTGACGACACGTCCACGTGAAGACATAGTTTGTTCTGAATGTTTCTGACCGATTGCTGTAGTTGTACCTGTTGGTTCTGGTACTGATGGTTGAACTGATGTATGTGTGGGCATATGAGGGCTTAATGTGTCTGCTATATGCACGTCCTTGCCACATTTTTATTTAACATTAAGCCTATATTTCTGCAGCTTCAACATCATGCGTTGAATCCTTGGTGGTGCATTTGCTAGTGGCTTAACGAATAAGCTCTCCAATAGCTTGTGATCTGTTTCTATGTCCACATAGTTTCCATAAATATACTAATGGAACTTATTACAACCGAATACTATGGCTAATACTTCTTTCTCTATTTGTGCATGTTGTTTTTTGGATGTTGTCAACGACCTTGAAGCATAGGCGACTGGTTGGTTATTTTGTAGTATACATGCACCAAGTCCGTCTTTTGATGCATCAGCTGATACTATAATTTTTCTGTCCAAAAACTCAGTTGAGTTTTTAGGTAAACCCATCATATTTCATAAGCTTTCTGCTTTATCTCCAGATGAGTCTGTCTGGTTCCCTGTTAGGGCTCTCAATACCAGATGAGTCTGTCTGGTTCCCTGTTAGGGCTCTCAATATTTACAAATTCCGTTCTGCTTGCAAATGATCCGATGATAAACATCTTTTGGGTACGTTTGCAGAATGCGTTGATCGTCCTGCCTCTTTAACCACTATTTCACGTTGGATCGTTGATACTATTAAAATTTGCCATGAATTAGCTTCTCCTGGGGACAATTCACTAGTTGGTGTTAAGGCCCATGATGTTAAGGGCCTTGCCACCTCTTGTGCCCTTTTTAATGGATTTTCTCTTGATGATATCATGCAAGTTGCTAACTGGAAATCGGAGAATACTTTTATTAATTTCTATCTTAAAAATTCTGGTTTTCCTTCTATAAAAAATATTCAGACGGTAGCTTCGGGGACCATGACTCATATTTCTTCATTTTTATACGAATGAAGGTGATGAAGGAAGAGAAGATCTCTTCCTTCATCACCTTCATTCGTATAAGAAATTTTATTTGGGGTGAGCGTGAGTGCATCTATCTCATGTGTGTATTTCACCTCGCATATCATCTCTCATTACACTTTATTTTTATTCATTTCATTCGCGTATGATCATCTCTTCTCTCTTGTATTCTTGGGGTCGTTTAATGTCCGCCTTTCTGCTCCCCTTCTTTCTTCTGTACCCTTTCTATTAGGGTTACTTATGAGAATAATTCTGAGGAATTACTGTCATCTGTAGTATCTTGCTATACTTGTTATTACTAACTTCGTATTCATTCTTTCTATTTTTTACATCAGTTTTGCGCAAAAATTTGCCTCCCTCCGTCCGGCTTTGTGCAATGTTGAAATCTGTATTTGAGAAATAGTGATGCAAGGAGGTAGATTGTAATCTAGTAACAATGACCAGACGACCCGGAGGGTCTGGTCTTATGTTTTACTAATTACATATGATTGCGGCCCATCTCACGCCTCCCCTCTGTCAAATTGGGAGTGGGGTGGGTGGGGGTGTTTGATGGGGTGTGAGGCTTCATCTAAATGGTCATATCTTATTAGTATAGTCATATTCAGGAAAGATATTCATTATAGTCTTCAGCCTTTATGTTATATCCAGATATGGCAGAATTCGACATATTTAGGTATCTCTGAAAGAAATGACCCGTCATATAATGTAGAGAATTTAGGTTAGTTTTTAATTTCAGCTTTCGTCAGATATTCAGAGTCGAGTAGTGATAGGGGATCATCTGCCTCTTCATGGATCTGCATAAAGCTGGATTATATGACTGGATTCGTCAAAGGAATAGTCTTGGTTGGTGATAGCTATTAGCCAATGAGGTTGTCATTGTGCTTAATGACCTACTCAGTGGCACTGGATATTGGATTAACCCTCTTCTTGCCTCATTCTGAGATATAGCATTCAAGCGAATTACTATGGATCTCATCATTAGAGAGAGTATGGAGATACCTGAAGAAGCCTTCAGTCACTTTGTAACCACAATACCCAGCAAACATTGGCTGTAAAAAACTCATCCTACTACGCTTCCCTTCAGAGAAGGAAAGAGCAATAGTAATGCATGGAGGTAGGGCATGTCGCTCTAATGCATCTGCAAAATGTTCATGTACATTCCAAGCTCGATTGTAATGCTTGCCTCTCAACACCCCTTGAAGGTTTCCAGATGCGCAGATGCCAGCTTGAAAGATGATGTCTTCAAAGCCACTACCCCTAACTAATTGTAACATGATACCATAGTTTTCTTGAAGTAAGTGAAAATCGCCTAAGTGAATAATGATCTCCGAATCGCCTCAGGGAAGTTCCGCACAACATGGAAGACCTTTGTTGCTGCTCCAACATCCAAGGTGAGGTGGACATATGGCATATGTGCTTGCTTGGCCAATCTTTGTGTCTATGTAAGGTATTCAATTACAGTTGAATACTCGGTTATTGGCTTGTGAATGGGCAGAAGGTACGTGATCAATGTCTTCTTTATTGTACTTGCATCACAGTTAGAAACCAAAGACAACCGCCCAGTAAACCTTAGAATTAGTTGATCACCTTTGTTCACCTGTCAACCTAGTTAACAAACCATTAACTGTGTATTGCCCAAATTTACTAATAGGTGTCGTACCACAAGCCTTTCTGTATCCTGTAGTATGTCTCTCTCCTTTGGGTTTGCCTGTCGATGTTACAATTCTAGTCTAGTAGAGGTAATTGTCATGGATTTAGACATAGGAATTTCTTTAGAAAGTTCCCGGAAAACTGAACCCTGTGACACTTCCTGGTATGCAATGCCATGTGTATTGTTCCATGTCCTGTCAGTTTCAATATTTTGGTCAACGGTGTCCTTCCAGAAGATTATTGGATTAACAGACGAATCCGAACTTGACTGTAGTGGCAGCAACTGACTCATTTTGAAAATGTGGAGTATGTTATGCTAAGACTGTTTCTATATTACATACCTGATCATAGCTTGAACTATTTTCTAAATGAAACAAATATGTTGATAGGTATTTTTTGTCCAGTCATGCTGTGCAAAACTACCCCAACAAGTGCGTGATTGGCAGTCAGAAATTTACCACGTGTCACCCCATGAACTAGATCCTCTGAGAAAGATTTAGACAACTGTGTAGCATATTCACTCAGTATGCTTTGGGGATTTTAGGACATGAAAAGAAAGAGATGACCTGTTCTTGGGGCTCCCTTTCTTTGCTCTTCAGAGCATCTACTGTAGGTGGCCAAGATAGCTGGGGTGCTTTATCTACAAAATCTAGAATATGTTTACGTATTATTAGTGCAGCGTCTTTGATAGTTTTATCATCTATCTTTAACAGTTCAGTAATTGAGGGACAACCACTTAATGATGCAGCGCTGATTACAACTTGTGGTTTATGATAATCTACTGTAACAAAGAAGAGTCGCCATATATGTTCTTAAATTCATAGAAAATTAAGGGGTAGGGTGTAAGTCGTCCATGTCTCTCTGACATAATATTCACAGGATGGCCACATCTTTTGATTGATCTTGATCCCCAAATGCTGGGCTTTAATTTAATACCAGATTTAAAACAGTAGCGAGTATGGTTCAGGTGATACGACTGAAAAAACCCCAATCATAAGTACGAGTTGCTCAAAATTGCAAAATGGGAATACATGATTACGTTTCACATTCCTAACTGTGTTATGTCTGTCCAAACCTTCCAAAATATTTTACTTTTCTATGTGGATACACAATACATCACATTACTATCAATTTGATTGCATAATTTTGGCGAAAATTCATAAAAAATATGTGGTCGGGGTTAGGTTTTCCATGCCTCGCAGTCGCAATATTCATGGGATGACCATGTATTTTGATTCATTTCGATGTCCACACTCTGGGATTTAATACCAGATTCAGACCTGTAGCTTGTACGGTTCAGGTGAACTGACTAAAAAAACAAGCAGAGGTGTGAGTTGCTCAAAATAGGGAAATGGGTTCGCGGTTCATTAGAAAACAGACGAAAAGTACCAATTTGCCCCAGCAGTTGCCTGATCAACAACCAGAACCTGATTCTGTAATGTTTGCCACATTATGGTACCCATGGCAATTATTTCCCTTTCAGGTGACATTACACCTCCACCCGCACCTGGTCTATAAAACTTTCAACTCAAGGTAAGACATTCTGTTGAATATTTTGAACTTAATTTGATTGGAAACCATTGCTGCCCTAGGCACCAATGACTTCCAATCGAATTAAGTTCAAAATATTCAACAGTATGTTTTATTATCCCCTCGAAAACGAAGCTCGAAGAGATATATAGAAATGTGCCAGTTCGTACGTATTTTCGCTCGTACTGCTTGTTTTCCGGACAATAACGTGTGTTGTCTGCACCGATTTGAACAAACTGGCATACCGATTATTATTGCCATGTTCGAATCCCATCCATTTACGTCAAATTTACCCAGAGTTATTTTCCCTTGAAAGTATGAAATTCGAGAAATTATCCTTTTCCGTAAAATAACTTGTGTTTGTCTGCACCGATTTGAACCAGCTTTTGGCATCCGCTTCGTAATACGAATGCGGAGACCAGGCTCGAATTCCGTCAATTTACCGGTACATCAAATTTACCCACCGCTGTCCAGCATTGATAAAATATAAACGTTAATTTGGCAGTTTCCAGGCAATAATTTGTGTTATGCTAAACTGGTTTGAACCGAATTCAGAATATAGCTTAATACTACGGAGGCGGGTGTCAAGTTTTGTTCCATTACTTTACGGCAATATTTGGTAAAGTGATAAATTTTCAAAAATAGTCTTGGTCTGCAAATGTACATTTCTCAGTACTACTGCAGAGGCCATTTTTGGCTGATCTGAGGGTTGAAGGGTTAAAAATCAATTCCCGCACTCATAATCGAATTACTGAAAGTATATATTTTTATTGATAGCGCTGTGTTACTGATAGGTGGTCAAACACTGCTTCTTTTATCATGGCAGAACAGCTTTAAATCTTTAATGGTAAAATTTTATCAAGGAAATCAAAATGTTTGCTTATTTAATGTCCATTTGCTGGCAATGAGATGACTACCAGTAATTTTGGAAATTGACCACTGGAATGACTGGCTCGGCTATCGAGCCAGTCATTCCAGAAGAATACCGGTAGTCTTCTCTTGGCCTGCAAATGGGCATTCCTGACGATGACTTTAAAGGCCGATTTTGGCCAGCTTGACCATTAAGGTATTAAACTTGTTCAACTTGTTCTTTGACCTTTCCTACAGTATAATATGAAGCAAAATATCTTCATAAAGGAAATCTTTCTGCTATTCTAGATTCAATTAAATTTAAACGGTTTTATTTACATCATTTCAGACTTGGAGTGAAATAAATTAAATTTGTTGACTTTCTTCTTCTAGGTTTTAACTCCTAATCTGATGTTTGATTACGTGAACAGAACATTTTTCACAAATGTTTATGCTTATAGCCAGGGCGAAAGATACCAGCTAATGACTGCTGATAAAACCAGTATCTTAGTTGGATCTGCTCGTCTGCGCCAAGTTAGAGTGAAGAATGGTAAGTGCCTATAGCAATAAATAAAATTTAACCATATCTATCGTATATATTGGCTAGATGGCTCATGTGCATACCCTCACTATGGGACTGTTTGTCGCGACTGCCGGTGATGTGAGTTCAGTAAATTGCAACTGTGCATGACCAGGTATTCGCTGACTGACTGATGCAGACGATCAGCTGCATATATAGCCTTCAAAAATGACGAAATTATCTTTTGGTAATTTGAAGAGAAATTGAACAGATGGAAGTTTACATATTTTTATCAGAAATAAAACTATTGGCTATATTAATTTGACACTATTCGACTACATAATAGGATTAGTAACAAAAACATATTATTTTGCAGACTATACATCTGGGGATAAAATACTGAACTCGGAAATGCCGCTTTTGAGGTCATGAGCGATCTAGCCAGTATATACGATGTCTATGAGTTTAACCCCATCACCGATAAATTCCCCATGCCTCGGTCTCAGCGAAAATCAACAGGAAAGCTGTTGAATATTTTGAAATTAATATAGCTGGAAGTCATTGCTGTCTTAGGCAGCAACGTCTTCCAGTCATATTAATTTCAAAATATTCAACAGAATATGCTGTACTTCGTAAAGAATTTACATTTTCAGGGGTTTGTCATTGAAAGGGATATCCAGTGTCAATTGTGGGAGCTGAATCTCACACTTAAAATCCGGCCTTTAAAGGTCAAATTTGGTCAAGAACATTTCAATTTTGTCATTGAATGAAAATGTCCAGTTGCAAGCCAAGAGAAGAGTATTTTTGAAAATTAACCACTAATGAACAACAGTGCCCAGTCAAATTAGTTCCAAAATATTCCACTGAATGTTTATTAAATAGTAAAGACATACAATTCGTACATCTTGATGGACTATTAAGCATTTAAAACGGATTTGATTACGCCAATCATGACTTATTTGATTATAAGATCATTCTACATGTAATGTTGTTTATGATGTCATATGATTGATCGATAGATTGGATTCATCTATTGATTGTGACATCAGATATTTGAGTGATGTATCTGATCATGACATTGCATGAGTTTCCTCGTACTATGAGATTAGCAGTGAATGTGCTTCAGAGCTGTACTTGTTTTTCGACGCTGCAATTAAATGACGTTTAGACGCGAAAGAGGCAAAGGACTAACAGCAATCCTCTCAATTGTATGTCTACCCATACGTGTTATTATTACCTTCACCGCGTAAGGGGAAGAGGGTATTGTGATCCTGTCTGTCTAGAGCTGTATCTTAAAAACTACTGATCTGATTATGGCTCAAATTGAACACAACGAAGGAACTTGCAAAATGATTTTCAGACATTGTCCGTGATCTGGATAAAAGAATATGGATCCGGATTGGGTCAAATTCTGGAGCTGTTGATATGTTGGAGACTACTAGAGTCCAAATTGGCTCAAATTTTAATAGAGGAATGGGTATGACCATACACTTAACCCTTTAACACTCATAGCAGCCAAAAATGGCTTCTGCAGTGGCCTTGAGAAATGTCCATTTGCAGACCAAGAGAATACTATTTTTGAAAATTTACCACTCGAATAACTGGCTCAATAACCGATCCAGTCATTCCAGTGGTAAATTTTCAAAAATAGTCTTCTATTGGTCAGCAAATGGACATTTTCTATGAAAAAATGAAATTTTTCAAAACAATTCAAGGATTAAGGATACCATAACTTTGGGCGTAATCGAAAAAGGTCCAGAAAATCCGGTGAAAAAATCCAGAAAATCTGAGAACTTACTACATACAATGTCACAAAAATAGTAATCGAGGCAGTCATTTCAGTGGTAAAATTCCAAAAAAATTTCATCTTGCCCTGACTGCAAAATGCAGCATTTTCTTGACCTTTAAACTATGACCTCTGCCTTTTTGTATATTCCAGTATTAAATATCCAACAATTGTCTTCTCTGAGTCTGTAAATGGACATTCGCTGAGCAAAAATTTTAATTTTCCCTGAAAATACTGACCATTGAATGGTCAATGGAGGAATCCAGTTTTAGCTATGCCCGACACATCTTTATCTAAGATCCACACACACTGCCTATGTTGGGATCGATTAATCCCCGAAATCCCTGGCTATCAATTTCCTTACAGGTAAGCTGTTGGATATTTTGAAACTAATGGGAGCAACGGCGCCCAGTCAAATTAGTTTTAAAATATTCAACAGCACGTCTTAAGAAAACGTTAACTGACAACAGACTCGCAAGATGTGACAACAGACTGACAATAAAAGATGAACACTGACAATAGACTGACTATAAGCCAGCATTAATTAAATAAGAATTGACAATAAACTGGCAATAATCCTAGTTTATTGTCAGACATGATCATAATAGTCTGACAATAATCTGGCAGTCTTGTTGGAGATCTGGCAAGAAAAAAAATTGGGTTAAGAAACATCTTAACTGGCAATAGACTGGCAAGAAGTGACTTGGGAAACTATAAATCATGTCTGACAACAGACTGTCAAGAACGGACATAGTAAAATAAATCGGACAATAGACTGGCAAGAAAGGACTTAACAATTTTTCTATCAGAGAACATGTCTCACAATAGAATGATAAGATGTGAAATAAAAATAATATTTGAGTTGGTATTTTTAACTATGCCTAGAAATATAGCTTACAACTTCATAACAATAATTTTAAAGCTGGATCGGTGTCCTTCTTTTGATAATACCAAAATGTTAGATTTGTGCTGCTGTATTTATTCTCACACGCATACCGTAATTGTGTAATTAACTTTTTGGCAGTATTTGTATTATTCAGTACTCTGACAAAGAGGTGTTACTCCCTGTGGGGAAATCTACATGCTAAAATAAGAAGTTATCTCCCTTCTTCCTTTTTAGGAGATTCAACAGAAGCACTCCTAGCTCTGCATTAAAATGTAGAAAATATATTTATAATGATGTTGATTTAATTATAACAATGTCATGTAACCCATGAAAGGCACAATCATTATCAGTTTGGTATGTAGACATAGAAATTGTAATGATAATACTGATAATTCGTGGTGCTGGTCTTGTGTCATGCCTGTTTTCATAAGTTATTAACCTATAATTGAAGTGACCCAGCTATTTGAATATTTATGGCCTCCCCCCTCCCAGTATAAATATATTGGGTGGGTGCGTGCGTGTGTGGCGTTAGCTTTGTCTATCCGTCTGGTCAGGCTTTCATTTCCGGATGATAACTTGAGTTCTATCGTTACAAATCTGGCGTGGGGAATTTGTCCTTGGTGGTCCGAAGAACCCTATCGATTCTGTCATCAACAGTCAAGGTCACCATGACCTAATTAATTATGTAGTATTGCGTTTTCCGAATGATAGCTCAAGTTCTATTGAAGAGACCCTTACCAATCTGGCATGGGAGCTTGTCCTTGTTGGTCTGTAGAACCCTATCGATTTTAGTGTCAACGGTCAAGGTCACTGTGACCTAATTAATTGTGTAATATTGCGTTTCTGGATGATCACTCTAGTTCTATGGAAGGGATCTTTATCAATCCGGCGTGGGAGCTTATCCTTGGTTTTCCGACGAACCCAAGTGATTTTGGGGATTCAAGCAGCCAAAGGTCAAGGTCACAGTAACCTAATTAATGGTGTAATATTGCATTTCAGGATGATAACTCGAGTTCTGTTGAAGGGATCAGTACCAATCTGACTTGGAAGCTTTTTACTTGGTGGTCTGCACTCTATCGATTTTTGGTTTAACGGTCAAAGTCACGGTGACCTAATTAATGACGTAATATTACATTTCTGGATGATAACTCGAGTTCTATTGAAGGGATCATTACCAATGTGGCGTGGGTTTTTTTTCCTTGGTGGTCCGAAGAACCTTGTCGATTTTGAAGTCAAAGGGCAAGGTCACTGCGACCTAATTAATGATGTAACATGTTTCTGGATGGTATTTCGAGTTTCATTGAAGCGATTGTTACTAATCTTGGGTGGGAGGTTGGCCTTGGTGTTTCGAAGAACCCAATCGATTTTGGTGTTACAAGTCAAGGTCACCATGACCAATCTTGGATGTGATGTTCTGCTTGGCGAAATGGAATTGTCGTTCTTGTTAGTTTAACCCTTTAACACTCGTATCATCCCAAAACGGCTTCAGCAGTGATCTTTGAGAAATGATAACCGGGCCAGTCATTCCAGTGACACATTTTCAAAAATAGTGTTCATGGTCATTTCTATGAGAAAATCTAAATGTTCTTGAACAAATTCGAGGGTTAAAGGGTTAATGATTGTTTCTACTGTAGTGCCCAATAAATAATGTACCGAATATTAAAATGATACTTTTCTTGTAGTTTTAAAGCATATCGGGTGCCATCTCCATGTCATGATACCTTCTTTGTCCTAAAGTAATATTCATGAGCAGTTCCCTCTATTTTGATGACAGTCTGTTGTCAGTTTATTGCCAGTGTGTTGTTAGTCTATTACCAGTTTAAAGTGGCAAGAAACAATAATACAGCTGATAACAGACTGATAATAAGCAACTGACAACATACTGGTAATAAACTAATCTGTAGCTAGCAATAAGTTGACAACAGACTGGCATGCAAATGACAATACACTGGTAGGAAACTGGTATCACACTGACAACAATCTGACATTAGACTGGTAATAATATGTGAAACAGATGGTAGATTATTGTCAGTGTATTGTCATATATATCATCAGTTTATTGTCAGCTATTCTCTGATGAGAAATAGTTTGGGACAATTTTCTGACAACACAGTGATACAATAGCTGACAGTACACTGAAACATTCCAAATCCCTCCTATTGTCAGATGTTCAGACTATTGTCAGTCTGTAACCAGTCTGTTGTTAGATGTTAAAATGTTACCAGTGTATTGTCAGATCTATTTCTCCTATAAAATATATGTAAGACTGGAAATTTTTGTCTGTAAACATTTACTGTCGCACTTCATAAACATTATTATCAGCCTGTTGCCAGCTTATTGTTAGTGTGTCAGTGCACAGGAAGACATTTGACAATAAACTGATGATAGATTGACATGGATCTGGCAATACACTGAGAATCATCTGACAATTTATTGCCAGTTTAATAACAATAACAGATCTGACAATAGTATAACAACATACTGGTTTCACACTCGATTCATATTGACAATAAGTTGGTAATAGACTGTTAATAATAGAATTTTTATAAGGGGTTTATTAAATAGTAAAGCCATACAATTCGCACAACAACGCTTAGTCTGTCATCACTTATGCATTTGTGACGAAGTAAGCTATGGCATTCATGACATAATTGATTAGGACGTCATCCTACACATCATATAGTTGATTATGACGTCATATGATTGATGGATAAACTGGAATCCTCCATTGATATAAGTAGCATTATGAACGCTCTGAAGCTCTGTTGACACAAGTGTTATAAAATTTATATACCGGTATTTGTATTTTAAATATTTTTCAGACACCTGTGTAGGAATTCAAAACCACTTTATGAGGTTAGTCACTTGCACTGAGCCATTTTCCTATGCTAATGAGGACTCGTATAATTACCGTGAATCCTGGACAAACAGATTAGCAGATTCTGCCTTGGTTGCGAAGGGCAGCATGTGGTCTTATCATTCTGCCTGGGAGCTGAAGACGATCCCACTGATAGGTCAAGTGGGACTGTATTCGGGAGGTGGTTACTATGTAGAACTTCCACTCGCCTCTATTGAACAGGAGCAGCTGGTTAACACCATCAACACTAGCTCATGGATAGATAAGCAAACAAGAGCCGTGTTTCTGGAGTTTAACGTCTATAACCCGAGTAGTGATTTATTCAGTATTGTTGTGCTAATGTTTGAGTTTTCACCTCTTGGTGCGGTGTTACCTTCGCATTTTGTGTTCACTTGTAAGCTGTCTCAGTACACTGGCGGCTATGAGCATTTTGTTGGTGTGTGTGAAGTTTTGTTTGTTTTCTATTCATTATTGTTCACTTATTATGAGATAAAGCGCTTTAGACAGACAGGACGAGCGGCATACCTTACTGATCCGTGGAATTACGTCGAGTTTGTCATAATCACGCTCTGTTTTACGAGTATCGGCCTGTATTTTGAACGGATGGTTGTCGTCAGTTCCGTATTGAAAGCCTTTCATGATGGAGGCGGTAAAACATACAATAGCTTCTACCCAGCAACTGTCATCGATTATGCTCTGAACTATGTGTTAGGAGGACTTGTGTTATTGTCAATTTTAAAAGTGATAAAGCTATTTAAATTCAACAAAAAGATGTCTGTATTAGGCGGGACATTAGTGGCAGCAAACAGACCTCTGAGGAATTTCTTCTTCATATCGCTTCTATTCTTATTTGCATTTTGTCATTTTGCCGTCTTAGTGTTTGGAGCAATGGTACAGAATTATAGCAATATTCTTGATAGTATTTTGACGTTGTTCAACTTTGCATTGGGAGTGTCAGATTTTGGTGCGCTAACACATTCATCCAGAGTTTTAGGGCCAGTATTTTTCTTCCTATTTGTTTTCTTTGTTCAGATGTGCTTACTAAGCATGCTGGTCACAATTATTCTTGAAGCCTTTTCTACCACAATGAGAAATATTGAGAATCTGAATAATGAGTATGAACTTCTAGAATATATATACAAACAATTTCTTAACTTTCTGGGAAAATCAGAAAAATTACCAACTCGAGACAAGGAATCCATGAATGAAAAGATGGCAACATTATAACTATTTGAATTTTGAATTCTCAGAAAGCCTGGTTTATGTGGACTAAAGATGAAATCTGTTAAATGTTTGAAAAACAATTTGAGCCATTTCTGCCTAATTAAAGCTGTGATGACATCACAAAAATTGAAAAGCAGTTACTAAGTTTATTAAAAATATAGATGGATAGATACACTTCAATCCCATCAGGTAAAGTTGACACCATGTTGTTTGCATTACGTAATTACGGCCTTTACCAGCACACCCGGCGCCAGCTAGTATAAGAAATCGCCCCAAAACCTAAAATGGCAACAGTCAATGCCTGAGCGTACGCAGGCAAACATCGACAACTGAAATATCTATCTGTTATTTGTTTTACGAAATCGACATGGATTCGACTATTGAAGATATAATAATGATAAACATATGGTTATACAAAACCTCCAAACTATCGTTGACAAATACTTATTAACCCTTTAATGCCGAAGTTGACCAAAACTGCCCTTTGCAGTGGCCTTGAGGAATGTCTATTTGCAGGCCAAGGGAAGAGTATTTTTGAAAATTTAACTCAGGAATGACTGGCTCGATAATCGATCCAGTCATAAATTTTCAAAAATAGTCTTCTCATCCTGCAAATGGACATTCAGTAATTTCTTGATCAGATTTAGTCATTAAAGGTGCATATTGACAGCAAAATGACTGAAAATAAAATTGTTTAAATTGTATACTTTTAGAGACTTAAATTGTGGGCTAGATGTAATGAAATGAAATAAAGCTTAACATATGATGATTTCATTACGTATTTAAATTAATGTGCCTCTATTTCAATTTCATAACTTGAAAAAAATTATATTAATTTATATGGAACAAAATCATAAAATGCTAAGATTTATTTCGTTTTGTTACATCTTGTCACACAATTTACGCCTCTAAAAGTATCAATTGTAACAATTGCAGTGACAGGAGAAATTCCCGTCCTAGTCGTCGGTAGTCCTATCTGAGCTACCGTCGCTTCTGAGGCAGGCGGGCCTGTGAGGCGATGGGGAAACAGCTGTCTCTCAGGGGAAGGGGTCGTAGGCGGGAGAAGAGACAGTGGACTTTTCCTATCTGTCCCACACAGTCGCTAGTGGTCACTATTCGTCTTGTCAGTCTAAGTGTATTTTTAAGGTTGGGTGAAATAGTCGTTTGGCGCTAAGAGCTATAATTACGTGTCTCCAGAAGGATAGTTCTACTTTAATGTTCAAAGAAACACCTGGGAAGACGAAGTTTTTAGTCGTTCCTGCATGGTCCGAAGTGCTCAGCGGGCGTCCAGAGGCGGGCCTTCTGTGTGTGCCTACATTTGCCGTAAGCAGCTGGCCAAGCGGCCATAAAGAAAAAGTACGCTGGGTGGGGGGAAAGTTACGCCATCGGGTTCTTCACTCAGTATGGGAGACGCGCTCAAGGCACCCTAGTGGTCGGTGCAAGTTTTTACGGTGGCAAACTCTTCCCTACAAAATGTAATTACGGGTCAAGAGACCCGTCTGAGCGGGCGAAAGAAAAAGGTGGGTTTCGAAGCCAGAGGCGAGGGTGTCGGTAGGGTGTGTGTGTGTTTAAGACAAGCTGAGAGGCATGGTGGCTCGAAGAACTCGGCTTTCTTAATCCTAGTAATATATCCTACTGTTAGGGCCCGAGGTAGCGCAGATCGAAGCCATGCATCGATTGCGGGAGTTTCAGCGGAGGTGTGGGGGCCTAACCGTGAGAGGTGGCTAGGCCGCTGGCAACAATTATCACTAGTTGGAAGTAGTCCAAGTGAAATGTGGGGGACATATCAAATAAGTAAAGGAGGTGGGGTGGAATATTTCAGCGTTAAGCACGCTGGACGTCACGAGCTGCGAAAATGTGTGGATGTCTTTACTGGTAAGAATACACAGTGGAGCTGATGCCTGAGTGCGGTGGAAAGAATCGATATAAATGGAGTTTAAAGCGGTATCTCTGAAGATTCTGTTAGTTAGTAAAAATAAGAACTGGATTAGTGCATATATTTAAGATCTTAATCATGTACAGTTCAATTCCTAAGCGCCGTGGAAACTGTCACAGTCATGGTAGAAAACAAGATGTGGGTTCTAGGTTTTGCTGTTGCGGGAATTGTTGGCTTCTAACTAGCCTCTGTAGGTATATTCCCAAGGCACAACCTCATCTGGTGTTTTAATCCTCGACGGCCAAAGATCACAATAAGCCGGGTCTAATGAAACTTGCTGGAATGGGTGAAAGTTCAACGGTTTCCTCACGTGATAAGCAGTCGCGAAGAAGTGGTGCGAGAAGAGTAAGTTCATCCCGCGATGCGGTGGGATCTAGCGAATGGGACAGCTGGAGTTGAATAAGCTGAGGCGGTTGTTCTAGGAGGTGGCAGAAAATCTCTACTAGAGCGAAAACAATAAACAGCAGACTATTCTGTTAAACGAAGTTCGAAGACGGCAGAAGTTTGACTCGCTCGGAGGCTGTTGCCGAGCGGTGTTTGCTGAGTTCTTCGTGGCAGGCGGAGTGTAGCCGAGATGTTTCAGGCTGGGTCTCTGCGAGAAGGAATCAGCGGTGTGGCGGATATGTAGGCAGGCCTACTTTCTTCTGGAGTTAGAAGGCGGAATGGAGGTCTCAGATCAGCGAGGTTTTCAGAAAAAGGCGGAGGCGGTGGTTTGCTGGAGATGGAGAAATTTAAGTTATTTTGGGCTGTTCTTGCGAAGCGGTCCTTTCAAAATTTATGGTTGCCCTGCTGCCTGTGTAGATGACGACCCATGGCAAGCAGTTGAACCGCCGGCAGTGCCGCAGTACAGTTTTCTTGTCATTTAACTGAAGCGGGATGTATACTGTCGACTGGGGTCTTTGGCGAGGCGATTACAGAACAACCTTTCAGCAGCTCGGTACTCACATCACAGAGCGAGCATCTTTTATACTCTGCTCTGAATCTCATTATCTTTCAGCGAATGGCTGGATTTCTTTAAGAATCTTTCAACCAATCAGTATTCATATTGTCGGGTATAGAGGTCTCAGCAGTAGGTAAAATGTCTACACTGCATTTTGAGTTGTTTTCTTCCAAGGTGTTTTAGGAATTTATGTTTTTATAAACGACTTCGTCTTCATCTTGACCTGATATTATTGTGGCGAGGAAGTTGAGCCTTCAGGATTCCAAAGGTACCAAACATTCCCGGAAACATTTGTGATCATGGCCGTTACGAGCAAGAACCTGTGCATGTATATGAAAAAGCTAAAATGTCCACCTAGTCATCAGTCTCATGTCCCGTTATATGAATCTCCCAGTGGCTCGGCGCATGGAGAGAGGGCAAATCATGTCTTAGGCATTTTTGCCATCATACATGCTTAGGGTATAGCCATCCATAGGGCAGCCATAGTGTATCCCAGAGGGTGGGTTACCGGTTCAAGGTTGGCAAATACCACCCATAACCCGACCACAATATTGTTCTTTGCAAGTAATGTTATGTCAGCAACTCGTGATCTATGTTTATCTAAAGTGTTTGGTGGGTGATATGCCATCTTCTGATGGCTCTTGTTTACCCCGGACATTATCTGGAAATGGACACGCCTATTTTTCGTATTTTCAGCTAATAAGTGATGATAACATCAATTGGTCTATATCTGTGCATGTCCGGTTTAGTACACCATCATTAAGGAAACCAAGTACCCATCATATACATCTGGAACTTGTCAGGATATGGTTTGTCTGGGATGCATTGGGATTAATCACATACTCTGACATCTACTTCATCGTACGTCAATCAAACTTGCATTAGTGAACCAATTCTTGTTTACAGAAGTCGGGTTTCGTAATCCTAATGTATTCGTCACATAATGCTATTCATCAAATAGGGCACAAAATCTGGGTTAACCTATCCCGATTTTTGCTTTTGCCCATATTTTTCGTACTTGGGACTTAAAACGGAATGCCAAAATGGATGGATTCATGACGTCCATACATTCAGGCCATCACAATTTGGTGGAGTAATATCCTTATATACACTTATTTAAATCCTACATAGCGTTTTTAAAAGAAACCTGATAGTTTCTCCTTAGTTAATAATCTATGCCATTTTAAAATACAAAGCATGTCATATGATGTTTTGTGCGAAAACATCAAAAGAATATATCCCATGCCAAATTGCATGGCTCTAGCACCACACCTTCCATGTCAGGGAAAGGACTTTGACCCACAACCATATAAGCTTAATGTCTACCTGCTGAATTTTTGCATACTACATTTTCCATGTAGTTTAACTCTGGATATGCTGAATATTTTGAAATCAATTTGACAGAAAGTTGTTTTTGGATAAGCCACCAACTTTCAGTTACTCTTCACAATATTAGCTGGTGCCATGCATCAATCGGATAGTTAATGTTTGTATGGCGCTTCGGATCCTCAAGAAGAACAATGGAGGGATCTGTCACTCAATTATCTGGCGTCATAATCAAATGTCACGTTGAAGAAATTGGAACTTCTTTAACTTACTTGATAGACCGGTCTGTGGCTGAGATCGACTGGTCAAGACTGGGTCTGATGACTCGAAGATTGCAAAGCGGAAGAAAGGTTGCCTTTCTCTGCACAGATTAATATCTTTCCTATTCAAAGATTCACACGACTACTGATAACAAATATAGATTTATTAATCTTATAAATAACTTGTAAACTTGAAGTAATAACTTGACAAAATTGTATGCTTATTCACAGAATAACTTGATAAACTGATACTATAAATCTAAACAACTATAACAAATTTGTATTAAGATAGCTCTTATTATAGTAGCGACTGGTCTTAGGAACAGTAAAATCCCTGAAATGGCGAGGTCTATGGTGGTAAAATGTTAATGAGTGTAAACATCAGCTACTTTTATACACACAGATGTGCTTTGCCCTTGTTGGACTTACGCTAACTCTTCTGAGCAATGGGGGTTGATTAGTTATTTCCATACATTACATGAATAGGGTCAATCAATCTCCACTTATTCTCTTCAGGAAACTTCCATCTCCACAAGTATTATCCGTATTGATGATAGCTAGCATTAGTAATAACAAATATTGCTTTGACTTGCCAATCAACTGGAAATACCACATATATTTCGATTCCAATTTAACTTTGACAGCTCTACAACTTTCTATGAGTTTTTGCTATTCATTTATAATGGGCATACCTTGGGGTTCACTGAGATCTTATCAATCAAAGTGCGAGTCCAAAGTGTGCTGTGCTAAATATTACATGAATCTAAAGTATTGCTTGATAAACATACATGCTTCTAGGTATAAACAAGTTATTTAAAATCAAGTATGATTCTAACATTACATTGCAATACCGGCTAGATGGCAACTGTTTGTGTGTGGAGATTTCAACTCCAAGATGGGTGAACTCGGAATTGCGGACAAAAGTTCAGGACTTTGCTTATGCATGGGATCGTATGGAGAGGGCATACACAGCAGCAATGGAGATGCACTGGTGGCATTCCTTAGTTCCAATGGCCTATTTGCCACAAATATGGCTTTCAAACACCCATGCCATCATCAGACAACATGGACCTGATACATTGCTGATCGCAAAGCCCCAAAAGGTTTAAGGCTACAACAGCTGTATTCAACCAAATAGACTTCATACTATGTAAGACAGAAGCAAAATCTCTTTTTTCGGGATGCTCATTTCTATGGAGGCACAGACCTCAATTCTGACTATAAGCCAGTCATTACACACCTTCAGATGAACAACCTCTATCTAATGTTTAAATAACATCAGGCTAGAGGGTAGAGTCACCTACAACCGACCCATGCTCATCAAATAGCTAACATCGATGGCAGCTCCGATCCGAATGAAGCCCTAAGCAAAATACTGAAATGTGTGAAATCACCAGCTACCAGCACCATAGGTGTTCTTAAAAAACGAACTTTGTATACTGGCAACCCTTTAGTAGTACAACTGTCAGCAGAGCAGAAAACGTTGTGGCTGCGAATATATCAAAGTGGCCAAAGTGAAGACCGAACTAAACTACGCTGGAAGCGCAATGGCATTCTGCGCCACAGTAGCAAACGCTTAAGATCTTGCTATTCAACAAGGATACTCCCTAGCAGGTGAAATCACTGCCACGGATGACTGTCAAAATGTTTCAGCCAGCCTGAGCCATGAGAGTTACTGACTACACACCCCACTCATTGTACAGAACTCTGAAGGACACTTTATTGGGACTGACCAGGGCAAAGCCGAGGTGATTCGAGAATGGTTCAAGGAACAGTTCACTGACCAGGATGATGAGCCCTTGCACCCGTTCTCATGAGACCCCAGGCCATTACTAACACCAATTAAAACGGCTGAAGTTGAGAAGGCACTTAAAGCCCTGAAAAATGGGTGTTCATCGGGACATGATGGCATGAGGAATGAACTATTCAAATATGCAAGTGACATTATCTCAACAACCGATCACGCACCTAATCAATTCAGCTTTTATGCACAACCTTCCCATTGATTCTGTATGCCAAGGCGCCCTTATCACGCTACCCAAGCCCAAGAAACGACCTGCCCGCTCCTCCCCCAGCCAATGTATGGACCATTGCACTCCTCAGCAGCATACAGAAAATCCTGTCCAATGCTACTCTATGCAGTATCCGAGACAAGATGACTTCACACGATCATGTCAAAGTGGCTTCAAACGTGGATGCAGCTGCGCAGACATTGTATGGGCTCAACGCATACTTGTGTCGGTAGTCATGTCCAAACACTGGGATTTCCACAAAATGGGCATCGACATGTCACACTCCTTTGACACAATTAAATGCTCACAGATACTTGATCTACTACGCCAGGCCAGTTGCAATGGTGAGCTACGACCAGTGAGACTACTGCTTGCAGACACCAAGCTGAGAGTACGAGTCAGTCAGTGAAGTCTGTAGAGTTTGAGAGATCAGTCGGCTCCCCACAGGAAGATGGTTTATCTCCTGTGCTTTTCACACGTTGCCTTGTTGCTGCATTGAAATCCATGTGGGAAATTTCCACAAGACCAAACCCCCCAGTGTCAATACTGGGTATGCCGCTAGTGACGGAATATGCGGACAATGTGGACGAGGAAAAGAAACCTATTGACGAACTTTCCTCAATAGCTGCAGGCAAACTAGCTTTATGAATGGATCCAAAACAGTTCACCCACATTATACCTACCTACAAAGCACGAAACTAAAGAAAATAACGATACACTTCATGGGGGAAAAGTAAAATCCTGGGCTCACTGCTTTGCCGACATTGCTGCATGCTACGTCATGGGGAACATCACTTTCCAGTCCTGGAAGCTATGGATTCGTAGATCAAAGATGCACTTGATAAAAAGACTACGTTTATACAATGCAACCTGCGTATCCTTGATGCTGTGTAACTGTAACAGCTGGGCAGCTCCAAAGGCAGCTATAGACAAACCTGCAAAAACATATGCACCATCACTGGACACCGATGGCCAGACAGCATAATTTCCAATGATTCACTATACAAGATGTGCAATACATCGCCGCCTTGGAAATCACCCTACTTGGAGCCAGCAAATACAAAGCCAGGAGAGGACGTCATTGCATAAATCCTCTATGCATTCTATGGGGCGACCTCAAGAAAGCAGGACTCTGTACACTCACGTCAAAAATGGATCTGAGGAAGCTAAGGATTTTGGCTGAGGACAAGACACGGTGGGCAAAAGCGAAGGAGGACTGATTGCAACTGTAGCATGTCTCGACTATTACAACTGCAGAATACAGTAATCTTACATGATTCTAACATGGCATTAATGTGTGCATTCGGTACTGGTTGCTATTTAGCAACAGAACCATGAGACAAGTACCTGGCCAGGCAGCAGCAACTTATGCTTGAGATAAGTCAAATCTTAATAATATTATTTTCAACACCAACTGGTTCAAACTATAACAAAGTATATATCTAAATGGAATATGGATATTTACCTATCTATCCATCCATTCATCCATTTTCTTTGTTCATTCCAAGAAAGAGCGATTATAAAATAATATTTACTTAGTAAAATCACAGCATTAAATGGCACACTATCACACCATCATTTCAAATTGACTCAGTCAGTGACATTTAACATTCCCTGTACAAAGTGGACATAATACTTGGCTCCGGGGAATACCATTATATTAGGTCAGTTCTATTTAACATTAGAACAACTTACAATGATGACGATGATATTAATGAATATTCATAACCGAAATGACATTACAAAGTTTATGGTCAGGCTCGCCAGGATGAGGAGTTAATGTCAATGTCACAATGATTGTCAAGGGTAGGTGATCCTCGAGTCCCATCATGTCCCATATTTATAACGTGTTACCTGGCGTCAAAATCAAAATGACGTAGATCGATCAGAAAAGTCAAAGGTGTACGAATTGTATGTCTGATGAACTGCACAATTTAATAAACATTTTATTGAATATTTTGAAACTATATCCATAGGTAACAAGGTTGTCCCGTCGAATTTGTTTCAAAATATTCAACCAGTTAATGTATAACTACATTAAAATTTAGATTCTGAATTCACGTTTCAAAACAATTCCCTAGATTCTTAAAAAGTCGACGGAGTTTAGCCATAAACGGCCGGGGCATAACTTGAAATGGGTGAGGCATAGCTATAAATTAGTTGTACATAGCTATAAATGATGTCGGGCATAGCTAGACGTGGGCTGGTCATATTTAGAAATGTATCCTTTCATATTTAGTCTGTGCTGAAATGTACAGATGCGGTACATACATTGGCTGCAAAAATGTTGCAAGTGAATCCCTCCCATATCTTGAACAGTTTGATGATGGCATTGCAAATAACAAAGGAATCCAATCTGTCTTACTTATGGTGATTCTATGGGCTCAGGCTGTGTAGCATTTATGTGCGCCTCTTCGTTTATCACTGCTTGGTACCACTCACGCCCATGACCTCATGGCAATGTGACTCCCAAATTATGTTTAACCCTATCTCAAACAGTAAACCTGTTTTAGAGTCTACTACAGCTTCCCGTAGGCTATTTCATATAGTTTCCCCACCGCACATTTTCCAGCACGAAGATAGCTTTTCTTGTATGTGAACTCCATACACTTAGTGCATATTCGAGATGTGGTCTTGAGTGCTTTGAACAGACAACTGAACATCTCTTCATCAAGTTTACGTAAATGATTTTCTAATCAGACCCATGGTGCCATTTGCCTTGTTCACTTGTGCTTGCATATGGGCTTTAAAGGTTATGTTTTTCTCAACAACCACTCCTATGTCTTTTTCTTTGTCCACATTATCAAGAATAACATTTTCTCCCTTCATATTGTATGTCGGTTCTGTCTATCTCAACTGTCGACCTACCACTCTGTACATTCTTTATCTTACACTTGTCCGGGTCGGAATCTTAGTAGCCAAGTGTTTATCCATTTTTGTAGTGAGTTCAGATCATTTTGTAGTGTAATCCCATCTTCTGGTCCTCTAATCTCACTGTACAGTTTTGTGTTGTCTGCAAATAGATATGCCATTGCGTTCACAGTGTCCAGCAGGTCTTTTACTTATATTACAAACAATATGGGTCCTAGGACACTACATTGTGGAATTCTACTTGACACTTGTCACATGTTTGGTTCCAGAATTCACTCCATTTATTACCACTTTTTGTGTTCTTTGGAACAGGTTGTTTTCAGTCCATTTGATTACTTGGCTGCACAGACCATAGCTATTTAACGTGCTTAGTAGTCGTGGGTGTGGCACTGTATCGAAGGCTTTCATAATGTCCATGTATATGGTGTTGATTTTTCATCCATTGTCCATGAGCTGAGTCCACCCATCCATTAATTTGAGCAGTTGCACGGTAGTTGATCTTCCGGATAAAAATTCAAACTGTTTGCTAAAAAAAAGCTCATTCCTAATATCTACAATTTTGGCTCTAACCAACTTCTCCATCAGCTTACACAGGACGCTTGTCAAGCTCACCAGTCTATAGTTTCCTGGGTCTCACGTGTTGCCCTTTTTAAACTTAAAATTCACCAAATTTCTCTTGTCCCGGCATAATAGTTGAACGGAATTGAACCTGCACTTACAAATCTATCTTTCTTTAAGGCGAGATGCAGTGTCAGGATTTAATCTTTCATTGATAAGTTTTTCTAAAATATTGCCCTTTACAATTAACATTATACATGTATGGCCACTATTGATGTATGTTTATCTGAAATGTTTATTCAGATATAATTTGTTAGGGGGGGGGGGGGTGTATGCCGTCTTCTGATGGCTCTTGTTGAAGCGTGCTGTCACATTTGCGGTTTTCCAGGTACTTCGTACTTGTCTCTCTAATATAGATTTGTTAAATATCACTTGCACGGGCTTGCCCTGTAGGTGGGGCTTAGAATACACCTTCCGTATCCTCTGCGTGTCGTAAGAGGCGACTAAAGGAGGTAAGGGTGAGGTAACCCTGACAGAAACCTCGAGTGCTGAAGACGGAGGTTCCAGGACGCACGGCGCACTCTAATAAACCATGGATCCACGCACTTAACGCTTATGATCATGTCGATAGCCACTTACAGGACTGGCGGTATGATCAGCGAACGAAAAGAAGAAGACTTGCAGGGGCTTGTAGAGCACATCCTGCAGTGCTTTAAGAAAATTAGGATGGATTCCATCTAGGCCAGGAGCTTTATTTTTCTGAAATCCAGTCGGTAAATTACGTACTCTTTCTTCTGTAGTTAGTGTGCCTTGAAATTCCTGCTTAGTTCAATTTCTGGTAGAGTCCCCAATGGCTCATTCGTGAACACACTAGTAAAGAACTTTGACAACACACCTGCCTTGTCTTTATTGCTACTAGCTATCTTCAACTCCCTGTTCTCAATGGTCTTCTCCTGTTTTCACTTTCCATTTTGAGTTTACATACTTCCAGAATTTCTTTGGATTCCTCTTCATCCAAATCCGTTTCCTTCTTATTTTCTCTTTGTCTTCCTCACTAAGTTCTTTACCTGGTTTCTTATTTTGGTGTACCCTATGCTTTTGACTGCTACGTGTTTTCATAAGCCTCTGCCAGCACCTATACCGTTTCCGTAACTTTTTAGGAGCTTATCATCCAGACGGTTGGTGAATTGGCTCCGTTAATATCCCGGCTCGCTTGTTTTTGGGATATGCTTTTCCTGGGCACTATTCTATGCTTTCATACTGTCGATCAAGTATATGATGTCATAATCAAATACGTCACAAGCAACTCCTTAATGAATGTCCTAGCTAAGTCCGTCAGGAACTTTTAAAGGCCCGCCAGTTGTACTAATTGTTTGTCATTACTATTTAATAAACTTTGGCAGCAACAGCACCCCATCAAATTAGTTTCAAAATATTAAACAGCCCACATATATAGTTTTCTGGATATTGGAATTTGGAGTTCGATCGATCCTAACACGGACAAAGTATGGGCGAGGAATAGCTAAAATTGGATTCATCAATTGAATAATATATGGCATGGTTAATACTCAAGCTGGCCAAAACGGCTTCTGCAGTGGCCTTGAGAAATGCCCATGTGTAGACCAAGAGATTTTTTTTTTTTAAATTTATCACTGGAATGACTGGCTCGATAACCGAGCCGATCACTCCGGTGGTAAATATTCAAAAATAATTTCTTGCTCTGTAAATGCAAGCCGAAATTTTCTATGAAAAACTTGAAATTTTCTTTAGCGAATTCGCTCGCCAAGATAAGACTATTTCAATAAAAATTGCACTTTATTGAGCCAGACATTACAAATTGTAAATTTTCTGAAATTGCATCCTCAGTCTGCAACTGGATATTTCATAAGAGAAATGTTTGAAATCTGTGTGAACAAATTAGAGAACTAAAGGGTTAGATTATATTTTGCTGAGTGTCTGTCGAATATAAAAATAATTAAATTGTATTTATTCACTGGGTTTTATGGCTGTGTCGAATATTTACCCAAAATTTTTTTTTTTAAAACCTGTACTATGCCAAGCACAATGGTGCCATGTCTCGAACATCGGCACCCGCACCCGCACTCGCAGTATTATCCTAAATCTTTTTTACGAATAATGTAATACATAAGTAAGTTATTATTTTGATTTTTGTTTCATTGTTGACATATTCGATAAAGGTGTATACTTTTGTAAGTCATAGGATATTGTTTCGCCCTTTACTGACAAAAGGTGGCCAAAATGGCATTTTAGACGAGATGATGACTCACTGGTTGTACTGGCGTTCTTAGCGAGCGATCTTGATTCGTGACTCTGTACATAACTATCTTGCAATCTGGTGGAAATAGTCAATCTCATTCACTTCTCGTTGCTTCTATAAACGCAGGACCAAAAGCCGCAACTAGTGCAAAAACTGTGATTAGCTTCTCAGCTGTTTTTGCAAACTGTTTGCCACCATAATTAATAATAACATATTAACGAAATATACCTACTAGAATGGCGGTAGTAACTGCTGCTGTTACTACTACTACTACTACTACTACTACTACTACTACTACTACTACTACTACTACTACTACTACTACTACTACTACTACTACTACTACTACTACTACTACTACTACTACTACTACTACTACTACTACTACTACTACTACTACTACTACATCTACATCTATCGTTATTGCTAAGGCTGCTACTACTGCTATTACCACTATCTCTATCGCTATACCTGCCGTTGCTGTTGCTACTGCGATTAACACTGTTACAGTTACGACTACCACTATTACCACTGCCGATACTACTACAACTATTCTCGCTGCTGCTGATGATGGTGTTTATGAAGGCGATAATGACGATAGTGAGGGTGGTCGAAATGGTGAGGATGATGATGCTCGTGCTATCGGCGAGGGTGCTCAAATGGAAATGGAAATGCAGGTGTTGACTGTGGTGCGGCTACACGTTTGTTGGAATGCCTTTCAATAAATGTTTGCTGCCTACGGTCAAAATTTGATATGGCCGGACTTTACTGAATATAATCTGTATAACGAAAGCAAAATTAAGTCAATACGACACGATTATTATAAGCTGGTAAACTTGCTATATTGTTAACAGAACGAAGGGTAAAAGCAGATCCGGGGGTATAGCTCTGCTAATCAAACATGAAATAGACGAATATATTAGCGTCCTTGATCGTGACTCAGAAAACAGTTTATGGTTTTAAATTACCTAAAATCTGATTGAACATGACGCGCTTTGTGGAAGCATATATATATATATATATATATATATATATATATATATATATATATATATATATATATATATATATATATATACCATCATAGACCTCAGTATTCAAACATTTCAATCTTTGACAAAATAAAACAAGAGGTTGGCTCTATGCACGATGGAAACGATACACCAATAATTATTATGGGCGACTTTAATACCAGAACGGGCAACATAAATGACTGGAACAAGAAAGTGTAGGGACAATTTTGTATTTTTAACAAGTTTGTATTATTTAACCCGGATTTTAAAAGAGAACTAAACAGGCAGTATAACCTATATTTCAAATCTTTCGCGATCAAAATGTGCAGTATAAAACAACGCGAACCTAAGTCATTTTGGAATATATTAAACGTGCCATCAACGCAATACCACACAAAACAAGCGCAGATTCCAATAGAGAAATTAGTCGATCACTTCAAAAAGCTCAATGAGATGACGGAAGAAGTGATGTCCAAATTGATTATCCCCTATTAGCAGCTAAGTTACAATGGCCTTAAAAATAACCCGTTTATGGAATAGGAGGCAATCAAAGCTATCAAACAACTTAAAAGCAACAAAGCCTGTGGAACAGACCAACTAATCAATGAATTTCTAAAACCTTTACAGGAATCTATTGCTACACGTTTATACCAAAGTTTTTAATGTAATTCTAGTATCTGGTCATATTCCAGAAGAATGGACCAAAGGTATTATTTTACCGCTATATAAAAATAACGACCCCCACATCGGATCCCGAAACCTGTAGGGCCATCATTCTTCTCAACTATTTTTTGCAAGCTGTTTATGTCCATAACTAATAACATATTGCCAAAGTGTGCCGAGTCCATTCAACTAATTTGTGAGGAACTGGCTGGGGTCAGAGCGGGTTATTCCACAACTGATCATATTTTTTGCACAAAGCAGAAATGATTGTACTTGTCTTTTGTAGATTACAAGAAAACATTTGATTGTGTAAATAGGTAATATTTATGGATGAAACTCAAATAATAATAATAATATCTGAAAGCTGTTTGTATTAATATTTAACATGTATAATGGAACTAAATCGTGTATTAGGGATTCTGCAAAAAGCTTAATCTCTGCATTTTTGACGTTAAACAGGTATGAGGCAGGGAGAAAATTTATCACCACTACTATTTGCACAGACACAGAGTTGTTGAAGTTGTGTTCTTCTTGGGCATAAATTGTGTACCTCATTGTAATGGGAACATATGGGTCTTGGCATATGAGGGTTTCAAACCGCATGAATTTGTACGTTTTGTTTTGGCCGTTGAGTTGAATTCGAGACTCTTGTCTCTGACTCAGATTCACGGTTGCAGGAATTGTATTGGTTTGTGTGTGGTGACATTGTCATGTGTTGGGATTCGTTTCGTTCCGTTGCACATGGACGCTCAATGTGGGTCTCGGGAATAGTACTGTTCCGGCATTTTTGCCTCCGGGCATTCTGGTGTAAATATGTACCTGTAATGCATTGTCTAAGAGGCCTTTAATAACCAATGTAAGATATTACTGGCATGGTTCAGGCATCTGATGTTGGTCATGGTGAAGATGATGAATGACACGGGTTACTGTACTGTTACATATTTATTGTGCAAAATGAAAAAGCGGAATTGCTGTATGAGTAGCTCACTGTGTTGAGTAATGAGAATCTACTGATACGACTTGTATAAATATAATTTTGTTAGTAATTGAGGGATCCGATCTGTCACTCAAGTATCTGATACCAAAATCCATTAAGCCACACGGAGGCTGATGTCACAGTCAATAGGACGTCACTTAGCTCTGTCTTGAACACCGATAAGTCAGTAAAGTGAATAAATTGTTTGTCCTTGGAAATATACAATTAGAAAAAACATTTTGCTTGGCGTTTTGGTGCGAATTTGAGCTATTGCGGGAACGGCCCCAGTCATGTTAGTTTCAAAATATTGAACAGCTTGCATCTAGTTACCCCGAAACTTAAGGTTCTAGGAATTCAAGGTTTTAAACAGATTCCACACGAATAAAGGATGGGTGGAGCTTGGCTGGAAAAAGGCGGGGTCTGACTAGAAACCGATCCCTCTATTGATTTTTCAACATATTTGTAGCATACTGTATATATCTAAAACTCATATATGATCTGAATCATATTATTACTGTTTATTTAATGAAATATTATATTGTATATAAACAGTATATTGTATTTCATATACTTCAAAAGAAGTTAATCTAAAATAAACTAAACCATAAACTGTCAGTCATGCAGAAAGCTCTTTTTGTTGGTATGCGCGTGCATGGATTCGCGCGCGTGAGTGTGCGTGTAGAATAACGTACTTATATCCTTACAGACAAGCAGCTTGTCTCCCCCCCCCCCCCCCCCATATCCGCGCTGCACGCCCACATCATCCAGCACCTAACAGATGCTGGTTACTTCATTATGTGTGATGTAATCTTATTTCCCAAACGCCATGTCTTGTTTTTATATAGGTTATTTTTTTGTAAGAATGATCCTTTAAAGCGAGATACTCCTCCGTGTATCGCCGTTAAAATAAATAAGTGACACACTTGCTGAAATGGTAAAATGACGTGGGAATTCATGAATCCATTTCCTCACTCAATTATATGACGTCATAACAAACTACGCGACGTGTATGCTGACGTCGTAATCATGACGTCATGAACGATTGGATTACGTCTGTCTTTATCGCTTTAAAATAGTCCGACATGTTGTACGAATTGTATGTTTTTTCTATTTAAGAAACATGCTGTTGAATATTTTGAAACTAATTTGACCGGCGATAGGCAGCGACAGCACGCAGTAAATTTAGTTACAACATATTCAACAACTTAACTGCATAGTTTTCAGGAAATTGATAGTCAGGGTATTAGGGGATCGATCAATCCCAACACGGCGACGTGTGGCTAGAGATGGACAATTTTTAATTGCTTCCTCATCACTTTCCTCAAGATGCTCTTCTCTAGGTAGGCCTGTATTTGTCCACGAAAATCTGCTGATAGATTTCATCGACTGACGATAACTTCTTTTCGCCATACATCTCACAGACACATTTCTATATGAACAATCGTGTTTCGCCGACTTCTGTTTCACAGCCCAGCATGCTAAAAAGCTTCCTGCGCTTCACGGTTTTTCTCTTGTAGCTTCAGTGGCTTTACCTTGCAGTTACCGTTAACCCTTATCACTCTGATATCAATATTCTATCTTTTACTTTGTCAACATCACAGAAACTGGTGTACATTTTTCAACAATTTTGGTGGAAGATGTTGCTGTCTACGACAGCACCATCTCCCACCAAATTTGTTGAAAAATGAACACTAGTTTATCTTTTAATTTAATTTGCTGAGAGAGAGTTGCAAAATGATGCGTCAACTGCTGTATGCATTTGTTTTACACCGGTGTATCTATATGCGTTGATGGTTTGCAATCCAGTTTCCATCTATATCTTATGTGACTGTTCTCGAGAATGCTTACAGAAGATCAAACGTACTCATCTCATTGCTAGGCGGTGGCTATCTTCAACAAGATGCAGCCAATCAGCAATAACGCCACTTGAATGTGGATGGAATGAGCACAGTGGACCTTTCCATTCTTAGTTATGCCCACCCCCACCCCATCTCTGGCTAAGCTCCGCCCACGCCTCGATCATGTTGGGATCGATCAATTTCTGAACTTGACTATCAATTTCCAGAAAACTCTACAGGTAAGCTGTTGAATATTTTGAAACTAATTTAACTGGGTGCTGTTGCTGCCTATTGCAGCGACAGTACCAAGTCAAATTAGTTTCAAAATATTCAACAGCATGTTTATTAAATAGTAGATACATACAATTTGTACAACGTGTCGGACTATTAAGAGTTAAAGACCGTATATAATCATTTATGACGTGATGATTATGACGTCATCCTACATTCAGCTTAGCTGATTATGACGTCATTACTCTAGCAATGTCAATTGTTGTTGGCGAGTGCTATGGTTTGACGGTGTTGCTTCTCAAAAATCGGTAGATGTTTGCAGAGAGTGGTGACTTGAGGAGTGAGTGATACAGACGGTAAGCAATGAAGGACTTTGAGTAAATTTGGTGTGAATTCCTACGTTATTTGACCATTTTAGCAAATGTTTCACTTATTTACTTCAACGGTGGTGCACAGAAGGGTATCTCCCCTTAAAAGACCATTTTACGTAAAAGAACCAACAATATAAAAACAAGCTATGGCGTTTGGGAATAAGGTTACATCAGAAATAACCTGAATCCTGTAGGTACGGGTGGGGTGTAACCGTAGGGGATGGGGTGAATCAAACAGCACGCGCGCACACGCATGCATGTGTAGCTCACGGGGGCACGTACTGATCCTCTAGTAGATTTCCGCCCATCACACCGCACGTGCACGATGACCAGGATGGCTGGTTAGCTGTGGATCTCGGGGTTGCGGAACCCATATGACGTCTCTCCGAGAAATACAATGACCGACTTCTAGAGCCGGTGGAACACTGATGTTCCAGTGGGGCCGTGCGACCATTGCCGCCAAGATTGAACCACACGGTCTCGTCCCAACTATTAGTGTCACCGGTATGTCTATCCATACTAATTTAGAGTTATGGAATAATTTGTAATTAAAACAGTAGAAATGTTAATATATACTATACAAACAAGGTGAATCATTTGACAGGAAATGAGCACACAATAATACACAATATAGAGCTAGCGGGTGTTCTTTCTACGCGGGGTCGCCGGAGGTACCACGCAGGGTCGTGAATCCGCAGAGGTATCCCCGCAAGAGAAGCATCCGCAACGAAGTCACTAAGTAGCTTAATATAAGCTAATATACCACACACGCACGCACGCACGCACGCACGCACGCACGCACGCACGCACGCACGCACGCACTTGTTGTTGCAAGAGGAAAGTGTCTCGCGCAGGCCTCTATCACTGGAAAATTCCTTCAATGCCGAAGTGGAGGAAAAGAGCTGGCAAAAAGGGCCACTCTTTTGTTCAACAGAAAATGTTAAGTGCTGAAAATCCTAGTGAAGCTACTGTTAAGGTGCTGCACACAGGTTTACGTGAAGACGGGACGAACGATTTCCGAAGAATTCCCAGGTCACCGTCTTATGTAGTTTCCAAAGATACTGTATTGGTAGATGCGCTTTATTTATGCGGGCCTTCTGCTACAGTCTAACCTACCGATTAGTTGTTAGAAACGGAAACTAGCTTTGGCCGCAAGTGGCAGGGATTCCTACCTATCTTTAGATACAGTTGTCCAATGGGCGCATACGCTCAGCTTCTCGTGGGCCACTTTGGAATAGCATCTACCTTCAAGGACAGTATGCGTACATGTTACGACACAAGGCATCCGAATTCGATGAAAATCTGGCTATCCTGCTCCGCAACCACGTAAAACATCACCTGGACAATGGCTACGTTTCACACAAGCAAGTTTGATTACTAACATGTCTTTATGGTGGGGGTGGAGAGAATGATTTCCATCGCGAGCATCCTTCCTGTGAGGGCGTGACGAGCTCCAACACTTTATCCAGACACGCCAATGAATTGGATGGCGATCCGCATCTCGTCCATCACTGCGTGCTACGGGTCTAACAGTTGACCTGTCGTTATGGTTAAATTCCAATATGCCCGAATATGCACTGCGGGCCGGTAAATTGACTAACTCATATTTATAACTATATGTTTTCGCAGTGCTTCCTTCGTTGGCAGAGTTATTTAACTAACAAGTATCTGAAGATACGAGGTGGGGGGATGTATGTAAATCAGCACTTTAACCATCACTGCTCGGAAACCTCCGCTAGTTTCCCAAGGTCTAGTTTCCCAAGGTCAGATCCGATCAACATGCTGGTCGGGAGTCCAAACAATTATAAAGCCATACGGTTGGTGGATCGTGGAAAGAGACAATAACTTGATATATATGAGGTCCTATAGGTAATTGGCAAATTTTACACAACCTTGCCAGAGTGCGGGGCTACATTACCGCAACAACCGGAAAAGACATACACTGTATGTCTCCAACGAAGAAATTGTCCCTAACCACTTTAACCTATCCTATCAAGCTGAATAGTAAGGTTAGTCGGTAACATGCCGGGCTCAAACAATTAGAGCACGGTCAGCGACCTCAGTGTAAAATTGGTGATGAATGGAATAAGTGATGCGGATATAAATGTCGCTGTATAGTATTTCCTAGCGTACTACGGTCCAAAGTTTTCTACAATTAAACAAAACATATTAACTGGATGGCCATCTGCCATATACAACTAACCAATGCAATAAGTAGATTATAATTAAATTAAGTAATAAAGTATCGTAGACTGATAAACTTAGATGGTGGGGCTAGTTGAAAGCACCACA
This sequence comes from Chaetoderma sp. LZ-2023a, assembly GCA_034401795.1. Taxonomy (NCBI): domain Eukaryota; kingdom Metazoa; phylum Mollusca; class Caudofoveata; order Chaetodermatida; family Chaetodermatidae; genus Chaetoderma; species Chaetoderma sp. LZ-2023a. Next base: position 30,529,423 of record CM067363.1, on the reverse strand, counting down.
GTAAACAAGGATAATATTCACAGTAATAAAGAAATTATAAATTGCGGTCCTACGCCCGGAAAGGTACCTATTAGTCATCAGTACCAAATACGGAAATAATAATTAAATGTACAATAGTATAGTTACTTGAGTACCTCATAGTCATCGGTACGGAACAGGCTACTATATTACTGAAATTGAGGCGCTAACATATTCATAGTGCGAGTCGACACGTTCTCTGAAGCTGGAGAGATTTCCGCAGCTTGTTCCGCAGGCTGTTCTCCGCAAGCTGACTCCTCTAGACAGGGTAGACACGGTACACACGCAGGACAGTGAAACAAAGCAGTGAAGAAATGTCTATTAGATAATCTTGGCAACTAGTATACGATTTATACGGAAGTGAGAAAGTTATCCGTGCGGCGACGGAAGTAATAGAGTTGAGGTGTGCCCATTAACAGAGAGGGCTGTATATAATATTAGGCAGTTACATAAATTCGCACACAGTGCGGGATGCGTCACATAGCTCTTGCGGCGCATCCAGCAAAGTTCCACCAGACTGTGGTCAAAAAGTTAATTAAAACACACATGGCATGCAGTGCGGGGGTTGAAGTCTACTTTTCAGTGTGGTTGACAGATCCGGCGGGTCATCCACCAAGAATCACCGCAGCTCTACATTCCATAGAATTACATCCCGGGGCCGCACGGCCCTTTCCGCAGAGGTTCCCTTAGGAAAGTCTGGATGTGGAAGGTCTAACTTTAAATTTATGTTTATTACCCCCCGGATGGCCGTCCGGGAGTATCCAAAAACTGCCGGAAGCCGAGGACGTCCTACCACCGCGGATGTGCTTGGATCCGTGAGACACTGGTAGATGTGAGAATCACTTGTAGGTCAGCAGTTACTCATCGGATCCTCCTGATGGTCCAGAGGTCCTGTGCGGGCCGGCTTCCACCCCGGTGATGCTCCGGATTCTCGATTTTTCACCCATTTATACTACTCGTGGCGTCAGAGGCAGATGGCTCAGCCAATCAGCGGCCGAGCAATAGCCAATCAGCGTGCAGCTAGAGCAGTGACTTATTTACCACATAACCCGTTTCGCAGATGACCGATTTTAACCACGTGACTCGTGCGAACTTTCGAAGCGCATTGCATTGAGGGAGCGTTTGGGGGCAGTGTGTATTAAAAGGACGTCGACCCCTAACGTCGGTTGTAGTAATGGCTATATCGTCTTTCTCTCCCCCTATGAATGAATAGGGGAGAGATTCCACGACACGTATTTTAAAGCGAATACAATTATATTGAGATACTTAACTAAAATATACACGTACCCTACTCATATATTAGATACAAATAAACTGAAAATGAACGCTAAATACGCATTCCGGGGGAGAGACTGACGAACAGTATTTGCCGCCGGCGATCTTTCAGCGCTGACATTATTGCCAGATTTTTAAATATAATTGTTGAGTTTGCTTCACAAAACATGCATTATTTATTTAAAATTAAATTATTAAAAACTATATTTTAATTATGCAGCTTTTTTCATCATGGCGCGTAAAGCGGATTTCCTAAATAGATTGACGAACAGTATATAGGACAGGAGTAGCCTACAATCTTAAAAGCATAAGCGCCGTGAAAAGGTTTTCTTTTGGGGCCCTAAGCAGAAAAAAGGGGCTTGGAATATTTTTGGGGGAAAATTGGACATTTAAGCAAATTTAGGGGGGAGATTGACGAACAGTATACGCACAAAGGCGCTCCCAAACGTGTGTATTATTTCCTGATTTTTCAATGAATTGCATTGATTATATGGGGGTGGGGTGCGTTCTCCAGCCAATTTCAAATAAATTATTTAAAAAACGATCTTAAATCACCTGAAATGATTGATTTTTAAACATCAAATAGCTAGAGGATGTCTTAGGAAGACTTGAGCCAAGAATGACGAAATTTCGACATTTATTTATTCATATATTGCCATAGATAGTTAATAAATAATAATGTGTGTTTGGGTAGGGTGTTGTTGCTAGTGGGTAGGGGGTGGGGTAGAATAATCAAGATTTCAGGAATGACTGTTCTGATGAGTCATACTATAATCCTGCGATGTGTAGGTGTCTGTTTTGTAAATAATATATATGTAGTGTCCATGAATGGGTGGGCAGGTGGGGTGGGGGTGTTACATATTCACGAAGCATACCTAACGTATACCTTGTGTAAAGTAGACAATCAGCTATGGCCCAATCACAATGCTGCATTTGTAAGTTACACTTAATCATTATGCATGTTCCTCTGCTTAAGTATGTCTCATGAATCCAGCCCGGGGGGTCATAAGCTGCATGGGTGGGGCAAGGGAGACTTTCGGAGAAGGTCAATTCTGTTTAACCCTTTAACCCTCAAATTCTCAAGGAAAATGTCCATTTGCAGACCAAGACAAGACCATTTTTGAAAATTTACCACTGAAATGACTGGCTCGGTTATCGAGCCAGTCATTCCAATGGTAAATTTTCCAAAATATTCTTCCCTTGGTCTGTAAATAGACATTTCTCAAGACCACTGCATGCAGAAGTAATTTTTGGATGATATGAGCATAAAACCATACATTCACGTGCGTTTGTTTATGCCTGCACGATCGACTGCCCCCAAACAGTCCCATAGTGCAACGCGCGCGATACGCGGTAAACAAAGATGGCGGTATCTGCGTCACGGGTTATTCTAGAACATTCTAGATCTATTTATGCATACACGCGATTAGGACGTCAAAAGCAATATTTTGAAGATAATTTAACGGTTTTTTGGCGGATAACTCAGCCATTTCTGGGCCGATTTTGAAACGGTTAACAGTTTTAGAAAGCTCGTTTTATTCTGGTCCTGCTCGGTACCAAGAACAACGAGAATCGAACAAGACTTTTAAGAGTACCTACTCGGTACACTATAGGCATGCACTTGCTTCCAATTCTGTGACGTGTTGTCAGGGAGGCTCTGACGCGCGCGCATGCGCACCACGCGCTTAATCGGACTTGATTTTAACGAAAACCTCTCATGGGCTTATATACGCATACTATCCTACCCAGAGGTGTGGGGTGGGGGCGTGCTTTGAGCGAATCCGGAGTGGCCGTTCCGTATCCAGCTTTGTGTTATCTGCTATCATACTTCCTTGTCTTAATATGTATAATATGTATTAGTGCAGCTTAATAGGTAAATGATCCCGTTCCGGCTCTTTGATCTGACCACACCTTTACACTCAGAAATATCGTAATTTTGATCATTTTGCAATCTACCACCGCACTACTTTGCTTTGACAAAATGTGCTCCATGTAGCTCATGGGGGTAAATTAACCCCATTTTGGGACTGCGTAGGGAGTCTGACCGCACCCCCCCCCCCCCCCCCCCACCCTGAAATTAGGTAAACCTTTCCATTTTTCCCATGATACTGTGATTTGACAATGTTTTGTCCATGTATTAGATAGGCTAAATACAACCCCCAGGAGGGGCTTTTTCATTGGCTCGCGGGGTCGCACCCACCAACAGGGTAGCAGCTGACAAACATTTTTGTGGATGACTTAGGTAGCTAAGTAACTTCAAGAGGTCAAACCGTCTGGGTGAAATGGGGTGAAATCTTCCGCAACTAGCTCATGGACTATATGTTTCCCATGACGAAGCCTTCAGGAATGTCAGCAGTATTGCAGAGTAGCGATCCCAGGATTTGACTTTTCCTCCATGGTTCACCGCCACGAAGTACGGAAGTGGATCGTCATTTTTTTAGCGTCACGCTTTGAGGAGAGGTATTTGTGGGTGAACTCTGTTTTTGATTAATTCATAAAGAGATTCTCATTTTTATTATGTAGGCCTAATGGCGCCGTCCGTCCGGGCGGGCGGTTGGGCGTGCGGGTGGCAGAGTGGTTTCCGGATGATAACTCCATTACCGTTTGTCGGATCACATTGAAACTCCATTGGGTGATTGGGCTAGCTCTGAGGAAGAAACCTCTAGAAATCGACGATGATCCGAAATCCAAGAAAGCCGCCAGCCACCGGCGGCCATCTTGAAAATTGATTTCCGGATGATAACTCTGTTATCATGTATCGGATCACTTTGAAATTTCTTAGGGTAGTTGGGCTAGCTCTGAGGAAGAAACCTCTAGAAATCGACGATGATCCGACATCCAAGAGGGCCACCGGCGGCCATCTTGAAAATTGGTTTCCTGATGATAACTCTGGTGAAGAAGCCTGTCGAGATTGACGATGATCCAAACTGCCATCTTGAAAGTTGGTTTCTGGATAATATGTCCGTTACCATTTATCGGATCACTTCATAGGGTGGTTGCAATATGTCTGGTGAACAAAATTTACGATGATAAGAAATCCAATATGACCGCCAGTCCGGTGATCATCTTGAAAATTGGTTTCCGGACGATACCTCCTTGACCATTTAACAGATCGCTTTGACGCTTCATAAGGATGACTGGTCTGGGTGTGAGGAAGAAATAAATATTTTCTGATAGCTCTCATTCATTGGGTTGTCATCGTGGCGGAGTATTATGCGCCGTTTGGTGAGCTCTTATTTTAGTTTGCTTACAGCATTTGGGAGTAGTTTGTCAAGGAGACACGATGTCCATGCAACCAAAAATTAAGCTCAGATACAATCTATTCTGGGGTTAGGTTCCCTCAGTCTTAGTCGGGTCTAATTTGGATGCAGCGGTCTTGACGAATGTCCATTTGAACGCGAAGAGAAGAGAAGACAATTTTTTATTGAAGATTTATCGCTGGAATGACTGACTCGATATCAGAGCCAGGCGTTCCAGTCGTAAAATTTCAAAGATAGGCTTCTCTTGGCGTGCAAACGAAACTTCAATCAGCAAGAAATTAGATTTTCTTGAGCAATCATGCTATATAGGGGCAGGACGTAACCCGTTAACTCCTGAAATTTTCACATATAGGACAATCGGCAGCAACATCACCCACTTAAATTAGTTTGAAAATATTCAACAGCTTACCTATATAGTTTTCAGGAAATTGACATTCAGTGAGTGCAGGGATCGATTGATCCCAACTCGGCCAAGGCGAGTAGGTGGAGCTTATCTGTATACCTGTAACTATACAGGTAAGCGCTGGATATTTTGAAATTAATTTGACTGGGAGCTGTTGCCGCCTATGGCAGCAACAACTCCCAGTCAGATTAGTTTCAAAATATTCAGCAAAACATTCCTTACATTGTAACGCATGTGTCGGTTGTGGTCTGTGCTGTTTTCAGGGTGAATAATAACGTAATGGCGAATGCCGTGGCCTATTCATGTTATGGATGTAGTTAACATGTTGCGTTATCAGTAAGGAGGGCAGAGATGAGGTGTTTAAAACGATCGATGTACTCTAGGTACCTTTCTCTTGGCGATAACGTCTTCAGATAACGCGAGAGGACCTGATCACAAGGTTGACACAATAGGACTTTGGAAAGGTGGAGTGGCCTGCCATCTAATCAGTCAGTCAGTCATTCTCTTGTGAAGGGTTGGTAATAACGTCAAACAACAGCGCCGCCCTCATCAGCTCCGGAGAACGCTCGCTGCAGGACCATACTGAACTCACACGAAACTAACGACTAACGTGAGTATGTAGGGTAAACTGTTGAATTTAATCATTAAAATGTATATATATTTTAGTTTAGGCGATATATGTTAAATTATAGTATTTTAATTTAAAGAACAATCTGATTAAAATCAGATTATGAAATTATATTTTAAAACGGGAAGCTGATTCGATCAATGGAGGATTCCATTTCATCTATCAATCATATGATGTCATCATCAACTACGTGACGTGTAGGATGACATCATAATCAATTACGTCATGAATGACGTAGATAAGTTCGTCACGAGCGCTTAATCGATGACGGACTAAGCGTTGTTGTACGGATTGTATGTCGCTACGATTTAATACACATTCTGTTGAATATTTTGAAATTAATTTGATGCTGCCAGAGGCAGCAACAGCACCCAGTTAAATTAGTTTCAAAATATTCAACAGCTTACCTGTATAGTTCTCAGAAAATTGACATTCAGTGAGTGCAGCGATCGATTGATCCCAACTCGGCCATAGCGTAGGTAGAGCTTATCTGTAGATGGACAGGGCATAGCTAAAACCAGTTTTCTCCATTGAGAGTACGGTAGATGTTTTTTCAATTCTTCCTGTCGTATATCCATCAATCACTCAAGTATTTGAGATCATAATATAGGAATACCGTCTCTCAGTCAAATCATATGATGTCATAATCAATGCATGGTTGAAAAGGCTAAATATAGTTAAACCTGTATATTGCGGACACTTACTCTTGGCTCCACAATATGGATGATTATAACAGGCCTCTTGTCTATCCTAGGGGAGCTTAACACCTCTTGTGCCAACAGTGCCTCAATGAGCTCACAACGCTAATCATATCAATGGAGGAGGTTAGTCTCTAACTAAGCTCCACCCACACTTCACCTGTTTTGCGATCGATCGATCGCTGAACTCCATGACCATCAATTTCCAGAAAACTATACAGGCAAGTTGTTGAATATTTTGAAATTAATTTAGCTGGGCGCTATTGCAGCAACAGTGCTCAGTCAAATTAGTTTCAAAATATTCAACAGCATGTTTATTAAATAGTAGGCATACAATTCGTACAACAACGTCTAGTCCGTCATCAATGTTCGTGACGAACTTATCTACGTCATTCATTACGAAACTAAATTGAATAATGAATTGGGCATACTCGTCACGTGGTTGATTATGACGTCATATGATTGACTGAGAAATTGGAATCTTCCATAGAGATTTTCAAAGGCAAAGAAAATAAAAAATTTATAAAATTACTACAGGGATTTACAAAAATAGCTATTTGTTGTCCTGTGGGCTTAACTATTAACCATTTCTTGACGAAATCGGCCAAAACCGGCCTCTGCAGTGGTCTTGAAGAATGTCCATTTCCAGGCCAAATGAAGAGTATTTTCGAAAATTTACCGCTGTCATTCCAGTGTTAAATTTTCAAAAGAAGTCCACGTAGTCTGCAAATGGGCATTGAATTAGCAAATAGTTTGATTTTTTGGGCAAAATTTAGTCATTAACGGGTTAAGGGTAAAGAAAGTTTTTACTTGTCCAGAGTCAATTCCATTCGCATAAATGGAGAAGATTAATTTGAAAGTTTACCACTGGAATAACTGGCGCGATTATCCAGTGATAAATTTGACGTCAGATATTTGAGTGTCAGATCTGACCCGTCCATCGCAAAACAGGCGTTCCATGTGACATTAGGTCAACGTGTATCCTTCACTTAAGTGTCTAACGTCATAATCAAAATGCGTTACGAGTTTTTTTACGTTAAAATCAAAATGAAGTAAATCCGTCACGAATTTGAAAAGTAACTCAGGAAAATGTATGAATGGACCTGTCCAGTTTTAGCTATGCTCCGCCCATTTCTATTTAATCTCCACTCATACCTCGCTCGTGTTGGGATCGATCGATCCCTGAACTCCCTGACTATCAATTTCCAGAAAACTATACAGGTATATTATATTTTGAAACTAATTTGACACGGTGCAGCAACAGCGCCCAGTCAAAATATTCAACAGAATGTTTATTAATTGTTAAAGACACACAATTCCTATAGTGGGGCAGATACTGGTAGCAAATTGTATCAAAGTTGTGTACTTTTTGAAGAAAGCATGACAGTTTAAAAAAAAAAGGGTAACATTTGCTTTTGACGACTGTTTCCCACTTAAAATGCAAAATTCAAGATGAAAATATGTAAATGTTGTGTTTTTGCTTCTAATTATCATAGCAGTGTAATTTGTATACGTATTAAAGGTCATATAATTAATTTATTACCAAAGATGGGTGGATTTTAATTAAACTCACAGGATTGGTAAAGTTTTCCAGTAGCCATCTCTTATTCCGTCGTGCCATTGACCAATAATTCCACGTGAGCAATACAGGCCCCTTGGTCCTCTTGTTAAAATTGTATCACTGCCTTGGCTATGTTAAAAGAAATGGCAGCAATACGTATGGAAACTGTATTCACATCCACGGTGGCCGCCACACGATAAAACTGGACAATCCAAATCTAGAGCATAATTGTTATTAGCGTTAAAGAAGGGCTCCTGGAAAATAAAAGCACTATATACCGATTTATCAACTCAATCGCATATTTCTGACTAAGAAATAACTAGCAAAAAGACTGGAGCACAATAGCTTTAACCCTTTAACGAGCAAAATGAACAAAAGTATGTTCTACAGTCGTCTTGTGAAATATCCATATGACCAAGAGAACATTTTAGAAAATCTACAACTGAAATAACTGGCTCGGTAATCAGGCCAGTCATTGCAGTAGTAGATTAAAAATATTCTCTTGGTCAGCAAATTGACACTATCCATGCAAACACTTTATATGACTAATTTTGACCATTAAAGGGTCAATGATTGACATGATAATTGGGAAAGTTGCGTCTAAATATAAACAGCGACTTGGTTTTAGGACCTGAAGATGACGGTTCATTAAAACAAGTGGTGTCAAGACCACCAGTCTCAATGCACCTTTCTAGAGTACCCACCCATCATATGACGTCATAATAAACTATGTGATGTGTAGAATGACATCATAATGAATGACATCATAACGAATGACGTCGATAAGTACGTCACGAACGCATATTTGAAGACGGTCTATTCGTTGTTGTACAAAGTGTTTGCTTTTACTATTTAATAAATATTATGTTGAATATTTTGAAACTAATTTGATTGGGCGCTGTTGCTGCCATAGGCAGCAACAGCACCCAGTCAAATTAGTTAGAAAATATTCAACAGCTTCCCTGTATAGTTTTCAGGAAATTGATAGCTAGGGCATTCGGTGATCGATCAATCCAAACACAGCAAGGTGTCGGTGGAGCTTAGCTAGTGATGGGCGGGGCGTAGCAAGAAAGATCCATTAAAGAACCGGCATTTTGTGCCGCCAAGAACTATTACCATGGTAATAGCTATGCATTAAGAAACACCAGTCTTTAGTGACTACTCATTGATAAAGTATCCGCTATGCCCAAGTTTGCCTGTACGAATTGACTATGTCGCTTAGTCTGTAATGCATTGACCAGCACAAAAACATGTAACTGAGTAAAACGGAGCCGTGCTTTCTTACAGTTACACCGTGCTGCACACTTTCGTTTGCACCGGCATTATTCAGTTCGCCACATACTTATGCTGCTTCAGAAAGTGTTGTCCATGCTAGAGACTAACAATCATCATCTCCTGTCCAGACACAGTCTTCAGATAATGGTAGAGTATGATCTGCAATGAGTGCATAACCCCCAAATGTATCCAGCCTGATTTGCAGCACGCTTACTGCGCTGCTGTATGCTGCACTGGTTTGTGGGATGTTCTCAATCTTACGGTTCACATGAGTAAACAGTAAAACATGAGCAAACAGTTCTTTACGAGCGTCATTCACTCAGCTCAGTGACGATGTCTAATTATATAGAAGCACATCACATCTTTCTAGTTCTTCTAGGTTATTTTGTGGTGTATGGCAAGCTACATGAAATGGAATCCGAAAAAAATTGCCAGAGATGCTTTGAAGAGTACCATACATCCCATGCTGTCCAGACACAGCATGGAGAAAGGGTAAACACGAAGAACATTCCGCTTCTAACCGGGATGCAATAGTATGAGCTGCAATGTAACAAAGTTTTACACCATGACCAAATGCTAACCATAACACAGATTCAGTCAAACACTAGCTGGTACAATTCACCTTTCCAGAGTACTCACCCATCATATGACGTCATGATGAACTGCGTGATGTGTAGAATGACATCATAATGAATGACCTCATGAATGACGTAGATAAGTACGTCAAACTACGCCAGGAACGCAATAACATTCTGCGCCACATTAGCACTACATTAGTTAGCCAAACAACAGCATGGTGACCAGTCAGTCCAGCAGCAGCATGTGATCAATCAGTCAAATATGGTGACCTGTCAGTCAAGTATGGTGATCAGTCAGTCGAGTATTGTGACGAGTCAGTCAAGTATGGTGACAAGTCAGTACAATGTGGTGACCGGTTAGTCCAGTGTGGTGACCAGTTAGTCCAGTATGGTGACCAGTCAGTCCAGTATAGTTACCAGTCAGTAAGTCAGATAGTCCAAGAGCAGCATGGTGATCAGTGAGTCCAAAAGCAGCATGGTAACTTGTCAGTTCAACGGCGCCATGGTGAGCAGTCAGTCCAGCAACAGTATGGTGACTAGTCAGTCCAACAATATTATGGTGACCTGTCAGTAAAATATGGTGACCAATCATCCATGTATGGTGACCAGTCAGTCCAGCAGCAGTATGGTAACCATTCAATCCGGCAGCTGTATGATGTTCAATCAATCAAATACGCTGACCAGTCAGTCCAGTATGGTGACCAGTCAGTCCAGTGAGACGACCAGTCAGTCCAGCAACAGCATGGTGACCAGTCAGTCCAACAGCATCAAGGTGATCTGCCAGTCCAGTATGGCGATCAGTCAGTCCAGTATGGTGACCAATCAGTCCAGTGTGGTAACAAGTCAGTCCAGTATGTTAACCGGTCACTCCAGTATGATGACAAGCCAGCCAGTCAGACAGTCCTATAGTGGCCAGTCAGTTCAACAACAGCATGGTGACCAGTCAGTCCAGCAGCAGCATTGTAACCATTCAGTCCAGCAGCAGTATGATGTTCAATCAATCAAATATGGTGACCAGTCAGTCCAGTATGGGGACCAGTCAGTCCAGTGGCACGACCAATCAGTCCAGCAACAGCATGGTGAGCAGTCAGTCCGGCAACCACATGGTGACCAGTCAGTCCAACAATATCAAGGTGACCAATCAGTCCAGTATGGTGACCAGTCAATCCAGTGTGGTAGCAAGTCAGTCCAGTATGTTGACCGGTCAGTCCAGTATGATGACCAGCCAGCCAGTCAGACAGTCCCACAGCAGCATGGTGACCAGTCAGTAAAACAACAGCATGGTGACCACCAGTCAGTCCATCAGCAGCATGGTAACCATTCAGTCCAGCATGGTGACCAATCAATAAAGTATGGTGACCAGTCAGTCCAGTATGGAGACCAGTCAGTCGAGCATGATGACCAGTCAGTCCAGCAACAACATGACGTTCAGTCAGTCCAGCAGCCGCACGGGGACCAGTCTGTCCAGTATGGTGACCAGTCAGTCCAGCAGCAACGTGGTGACCTGTCAATCAAGTATGGTGACCAGTCAGTCCAGCAACAACAGGTTGACCAGACAGTGAAGCAACAGCATGGCGACCAGTCATTCCATCTGCAAGACAAGTGTATATATTCAGACTAGCAGTCAAATAATCATTCAGACCAGCAGTCAAATAATCATTCAAACCAGAAGTATGGCGACCAAACAAACCAGAAGTGTTGTTATCAGTCAAACCAGCAGGAGCATGGTATCTACTCAATCCGACAGCAACATGATAACCAGTCAGTCCAGCAGCCTTGTGATAATGACCAGTCTTTTTTAGGGCCAGGCCGAGTTACAAAAATCTCAAGATAGCATCTTTCAATATCAATAACTTAAACGGTAATTTTATGTATACCCAGAAACTGTGTGAGAGAGATCAAATAGACATTATAGCCCGGCAAGAACATTGGCTATATGGCTGTGAAAAATACTGGATGAAAAGCCTACTTCCTGGTTTCCCGCATCATTCCAGATATGTGGATGAAGGCAATCCATTACCCCCCCCCCCCCCCATACAGTTACCACGGGGATACGGCGGATCAAATATAAGCTGGAGAGACGAGCTAAATAGTATAATTGAAAGTCTACCTGATGGTTCAAATAGAATAGTCTGCATAAAAATAAACTCATCACCTACAGTCATCATTATAGCAACATATGCCCCATGTAAAGGGTGTAGCAAATATAATGAGGAATATATGGAAATCTTAGCAGAATGGCAGGAACTACTGAACAAATATAAAGACTCCAATGATGTCCTGATATGCGGCGATTTAAATGCATCATTGCATTCAGAATATCCAGATGCAAGAGACAAACTATTAAAAGATTTCTGCACCAAGAACCAGTTAGAATTAGTTCCAAATTATCCAGTTGGAAAAACCTTTGAATGTGCAAATGGCTCTTCACAGATTGACTATATCATTGCATCAAACATAGGTCTCATAAAACAAGTTCAGCAGGTATCAAAGGAATACGACAACTGCTCAGATCATTTACCAATTAGAGCTGTCATTACAGTTAAGGAAAGCAGCATGAGTAACAATGTGCTGAAGCCAGTACAAGAAAGAAAGCTTCAGTGGGGAAAAGGTGATCTGGTTCAATATAAAGAAAATCTAGAAAGAATGTTGCATCAAAAGGATCTCTGCTCATCAAATAAATCAGTAGACGAACTTATCACTACTGTCACCATATGTATGAAGGCCAGTACTAATGGGGCAATCCCAGAGAGGAAACCAAAGATTTCAAAGAAGGGTTGACTCTGGAATTATAAACTTGCATAAACATCAAACATATCAAAAACATTACATCATCAATTGCTTCGTGCTGGTAGGCCTTCAAGGCCAAAACATCCATCAAAGATCAAATTAAGAGAAGCTAAAAAGGTGTATCGGAGAGAGCAACAGCAGGCTGTAACAAGAGCAGAGCAAGATACTACAAACAAGATCATGAAGGCCCTACCCTCAGACCAGTCACTGTTTGCACAGCTAATACGAACTCAGAGAAAAACATCACAGAAAATTCTGTCAACAGAAGTATTGCATGTGAATGATAAGGAGTATCATGGAAATGATATAATAGAAGGATGGGAAACTTACTTTGAAGAGCTAGAAACACCAAAGGAAACCCCCACATTTAATATGGCATATAAAGACCAGGTTGAGGATGATATAACCAACATTAAATCTATCTGTGGTGATGATCCGTCCAGTCCAGATCCCTTCACGTGGGATGATGTAAACAGTGCTGTGAATGAGCTACACCTGAAAATGGCCTCAGATTCTGATGGACTCTCATGAGAGCACCTAAAACATGGTGGTGTCTTATTAATCCACACTCTTCTGATCCTGTATAATAAGATCATAGCTGAAGGTATATATCCAGATGCATTTAAAACTGGTCTGATTACATCAATCAATAAGAAGGCTGGAAAGCCAGTGACAATCTCAGATAATTACCAGAAAATCACAATGACATCCATAGTTGGAAAAGTCTTTGAGAAGCTTTACCTTAAGCACATTAGACCATTGATTTAAGAAAGCCAAAGTAATCTACAATTTGGTTTCACATCTGGAAAATCACCATCAGTTGCAGCAGTACTAATGACTGAAGTTATAGCGGAATGCAGAGAAAATACAGTGTCCTGCTATGTTGGCTTTATGGATACAGAGCAAGCCTTTGGTGTTATCTGGCATTCTTCATTATGTGTCGTCTTTACCTCCTCGATATAACAGGGAAGCTATGGTTGATTGGGAATGAAATGTACAGAAACCTGTTGGCACAAGTCAAGTGGGAGGGACATAGAAGTAGAAAGTTTGCTGTCAAACAAGGCCTTCTACAAGGTGGGGGTCACATCTCCTGATTTTCATAAACCATATGAGGATCCGCTACTAAAATTACTTGAGCAAACAGCAACTGGTCTACACATTGGTTCAATATATCTGGGCTCAATAACACTATGTGATGATAAGACAGTCCTAGATACATCCCCAGATGGGTTACAGGTGGGACTGAATGCTGCAACAATGCATACAAATAAAGAACGGTATGTTAATGGCATTGCCAAAAACCAAGTGATGGTTTTCAATCAAGGCAAAGAAACAGAATATGAGTGGACACTAAACGAAGAAAAGATTAACGTGGTAAAGGAATATAAACATCTGGGACTAATAAGAACAGACGACAAAAGTGGCCTAGGCAAAGAAATTATAAGAAAAGCTCGTGCAACAGCTTATTCCTTGATGCGTGCTGGCTTTCATGGAATTAATGGACTAAGCCCAATTGTCAGTATAAAACTATGGTCAGCATATGGAATACCACGATGTACGTATGGACTGGAGGCATTAATTATATCAAAGAAGGAAATGAATCAGATCACTACACATGAAAGGAAAACCTTAAAGCAATTGCAATCACTGCCAAATAGTTGTGCAAATTCACTGGCATATTTACTTCTCGGTGCACTGCCGATAGAGGCGCAAATTGAAAAGAAGAAGATGACATTACTTGGTGCAATACTAAGGAGTGAAGGCTCTGTTGAACAACAGTTAGCAATTCGGCAGCTCGTTATGAAAAGAGAAGGTAGACACAGTTGGTTTCAAGATGTCGAATTGATTTTACAAAAATATCAATTACCATCAGCCCACCTGCTGCTACAAGACCCACCACCTAAATGTGTATGGAAGCGTCATGTCCAAAGGGCTGTAAACACGGTAGTCCTAGAGATGCTAAAGGAAGACATTAAGCAGAAATCATCAGCCCGTTTTGTGAATGTTGACATCCTTGATATCGGAAGGCCACATCCGATCTGACAGCAAATACATATGATGTAAAACATGCCATCATTAAGGCACGATTACTAACCGGTACATACTATCTGCAAGCACACAGATCCAAATTTAATCAATATGAGAATGATGCCTGTCCTTTTTGTAAGAACGTTATAGAAGACCATATGCATTTCCTAGTTCAGTGTCCAGAATTTGCAGATATCAGAAGCATCTATATAGCGAAAATCGAGCATCTAGTGGCGGCAGATAGCTGGGAATTAATAAGCAAGGATGAGAATCTTATTCTCCAGATGTTACTCGACACAACTCTCTTGTTTGGCCTGATTGGAAGCGATTCAATGTCGAAAATTGAATCCATCTCCAGGAAACTCTGCTATAAACTTCATATCAGGCGTAATCATCTCTTAAATGAAATGGATTACCTAACAAAACTTGCATTATAAAATATCAAGTTAGTATAATTAAAGTCAATTGCACATAGAAAAATACGGTGCGCCTTATGCTTTCTGGATGCTCCAACATGTATTTCAATAACAATGAACTCATTTACGCGTCTGGTGAACATAAATTTACTCGTCTATGAACTGTGAACATTTACCTATATACAGATAGGAAAATGACTTGCGTGTGTACATGCGTGTACATAAAAGTCAGATTTAATGATCGTTTGCGTGTGTGTATATAATATAATATATAATTAATACACATAAAGGTGGTGCGCCAGACATTGGCGGAAACTCCAAGAACGGAACAAAACAGAACAGAACGCTTAAAAGATCTTGCTATCCAACAGGCAGACGCAGATGAAATCACTGCCACGGATGACTGCCACAAAATGTTTCGGGCAGCCCGAGCCCTGAGAGTTGCTGACTACACTCCACCACTAACTGTACACAACTCTGAAGGACACTTTATCAGGACTGACCAGGGCAAAGCCGAGGCAATTCAAGAATGGTTCAAGGAACAGTTCACTGACCACGATGATGAGCCCTTGCACCCATTCTCAGGAGACCCCAGGCCATTACTAACACCAATTAATACAGGAGAGGTTGAGAAGGCACTTAAAGCCCTGAAAAATGGACGTGCATCTGGACCTGATGGAATGAGCAATGAACTATTCAAATATGCAAGTGACATTATCTCAAAACCGAACACGCACATAATCAATTCAGCTTTTATGCACCACCTTCCATCGACGCTGTAGGCCAAGGCATCCTTATCGCGCTACCCAAGCCCAAGAAGCCACCTGTCCCCTCACCCTCCCTCCCAACCAACCTGTGGCCCATTGTCCTCCTTAACAGCATACGGAAAATCCTATCCAATGTTACTCTATGCCACATCCGAGACAAGATCGATGACTTCACCGGATCATGTCAAAGTGGCTTCAAACGTGGACGCAGCTGCGCAGACATTGTATGGGCTCAATGCATGCTTGTGTCGGTAGTCATGTCCAAACACTGGGATTTCCACAAAATGGGCATTGAAATGTCACGAGCCGTCGACACAATTAAACGCTCAAAGATCCTAGATGTACTACGCCAGGCCAGTTGCAATGACGATGCGCTACGACTAGTGAGACTACTGCTTGCAGACACCAAGCTGAGAGTACGAGTCAAGTCAGTGAAATCTGTAGAGTTTAAGACATCAATAGGCTCCCCACAGGGAGATGGTCTATCCCCAGTGCTCTTCACCTGTTACCTGGCTGCCGCATTGAAATCCGTGCAGGAAAACTCAACAAGACCAAACCCCAGTGTCAATACTGGGCATGCCGCTAGAGATGGAATATGCCAACGATGTAGACTTTATTGATGAGGAAAAGAAACCCCTTGACGAACTTCTCCGAATAGCTGCAAGCAAACTAAAAATTGAGAATCTCTTTATGAATGAATCCAAAACAGAGTTTACCCACATATACCTATCTACAAAGCATGAAACTAAAGAAAATAACGATTCACTCCATGGCGGCGAACCATAGAGGAAAAGTAAAATCCTTGGCTCACTGCTTTGCAGCACTGCTGACGTTGCTGCACGCTGCATCATGGGAACATAGCTTTCCAGTCCTTCTGGAAGCTATGGATTCGTAGATCAAAGATGCCGTTGGTAAAAAGACTACGTTTATACAATGCAACCTGCGTATCCTTGATGATGTATATCTGTAACAGCTGGGCAGCTCCAAAGGCAGCTCTAGACAAACTTGATGCCTGCCACCGAAAACACCTGCGCGCCATCACTGGACACCGATGGCCAGAGAGCATAATTTCCAACGATGCACTATACAAGATGTGTAATACGCCGCCGCTGTCTGTAAAAGTCGCCCAGCAAAGATGGTCCATGTTTGGCCATGTGCTAAGGGTGCCAGAAGACACACCAGCACAGAGAGCCTTGGAATTCGCCCTACTTGGAGCCAGCAAATACAGAGCCAGGAGAGGACGTCATTGCATAAATCTGCTAAGCGTGCTACGAGATGACCTCAAGAAAGCAGTATTAGGTACACTCAAGTCAAGAATGGACCTGAGGAAGCTAAGGATTTTGGCTGAGGACAAGACACAGTGGGCAAAAGCGAAGAAGAACTGATTGCAGCTGTAGAATGTTTCTACTACTACAGCCGCAGAAAACAGTAATCATACACACATAAGTACGTCACGAACGCGTATTTGAAGACGGTCTATGTGTTGTTGGACTTTGCCGTAATATAGCAATCAGCTCAGTTGGGATTTAGTGTGTGAACATATTATTCCATCTTACGGTGTTTCAACAGGACGCATTGCATAGCTCTCGAGGATTCCGATTAGATCTGATATAACACCTTGATTCATCACATTGGTTTCGGCTAGGAATGATGGCCATGCATGACTCTCGTGTTGGAAAAATGTATCCAGATCACCATCTCTTGTTTGACACGAGATGAACATCCTAAAGAAGCGCTAAAGGCAATTTTCCTGCTTGTCATTTTCGCTTGTGACACGCTCTAGTTGCTAAACTTTGTTGGAAATATCAAAAGTTTGACTGGCACACTGGCAGATCGATGAACTGACAGACACACAGACAGATCGGCAGATTGACTTATACTAGTTAATGAGTCGCAGCCAAAATAATTTGCCAGGTTGTGAAAAGGATGTGCACTATTTGAAAAGAGCAAGAAATCTTAATGTATTTGTTTAACTGTGTGGCGGCCATCTTGGATTTTAAAACAGTTGCTATACATATTACTGTCATTTCTTTTAATCCAGCAGTATTCTGTTAGTAATAAATGAAATCTACTACCTTTAAAACGTATGCCTAGATAGAAAAAATTTCACTGCCTTGATAATTAGAAGCAAAAATTCTATCTTTGCATATTTCCATGGCGGCCATCTTGAATTTTACAGTTTAAGCGGGAAATAGTTGTCAAATCAAATGTTACCCTATTTGTTTTAATCTGCATACCAATAAACGCTTATGCGCAAACTTTCCTGCTTTCTTCAAAAAGTGTACAACTTTTTCACCTATCTGCCCTACTACTACACCGTGTCGGGCTATTAAGCGTTTAAGACGGACTAAATAGAGTCATTCGTGACGTAATGATTATGACGTCATCCTACACGTCACGTAGTTGATTATGACGTCAGATGATGGATGGAGAAACTGGAAAGATCAATTGTACGTTGTTAGTAATCTTTATTTTAATACACATTTTTGCTGAATATTTCTAACCGCTTACCTATGTAGCTAGCTACCTTGAAATTGGGATTCTGGGTATTCAGGTTTCAAAGTGTATAGACTACAGCGATTTATGTACGCATACAACGTGACCAGTACTTATCTAGAAATGGGAGGGGCATAGTTAGAATGTAGCTTTCCAAGGTTATCCATCCATCATATGACGCCATATGATGTCATAATCAACTACGTGACGTGTATGATGACGGCATGAGAGGCTCGATATAGTCCGTCTTTAACGCTTAATAGTCCGATACGTTGTACGAATTGTACGTCTTCACCATTTAATAAACATTCTGTTGAATATTTTGAAACTAATTTGATTGGACAGCAACAGCCCCCAGTGAAATTAGTCTCAAAAAATTTAAAAGCTTACTTGTATAGTTTAATGGAATTTGATAGTCAGGGAGTTCAGAGATCGATCGATCCCAACACGAGCAAGGTGTGGGTAGAGCTTAGATAAAGAGGGGCGGGGAAAAGCTAAAACTGGAAAAACCCATTAGATCTCTTGTCTTGAAAATGGTACACTGAAATTTCAAGAGTTAAATGTTTAGTATTATGAAAAGGATAAAGTACATCTCAGAAATAAATTGAAATGTTCCGAAAGAAAAATAAAACGTTCTGTTGAATATTTTGGATCTAGTTTGATAGCTTCCAATCAAATTAAGTCCAAAATATTCAAGAGAACATTTCTTACATCGTGTTCAAAATTGTGTCAACTAATTTGTTTCTGGGTTTTTTTGTTTTGGAAACATTCTAATTTACGAGCTGTACTATAAAATGTACGGTCGCTGGAATACTAACACTATACATTGTTTCTCCTCCAGCCATCAACAGCACCATGATGCAGTATATGTGGTTGCTACTGTGTCTTTGTCCATCATTACTGGTCGTGTATGTGACAGGCATTGGGGATACGTCAGTGTGTACCGTTGGCACAAATGTAAACAATACTGCAGGCTCCAGGACTAGTAAGTAACTCACCATGCTATAAGTCACCTTTCCAGAGTACCCACCCATCATATGACGTCACAATGAACTGCGTGATGTGTACAATGACATCATAATGAATGACGTCATGAATTATGTCGATAAGTACGTCACGAACGCATATTTGAAGACGGCCTATGCGTTGTTGTACAAATTGTTTGCTTTTACTATTTAATAAATATTCTGTTGAATATTTTGCAACTAATTTGACTGGGTGCTGTTGCTGCCATAGGCAGCAACAGCACCCAGTCAAATGAGTTACAAAATATTCAACAGCTTCCCTGTATAGTTTTCAGGAAATTGATAACTAGGGCATTTGGGTATCGATCAATCCCAACACGGCAAGGTGTGGATGGTGCTTAGCCAGTGATGGGAGGGGCATAGCTAAAATGGAAAGGTGAATTATGACTGGGCACCAAGTTATTATGACTTGGCACTAGCTTTTCTGACTGGGCACTAGGTTCTCTAAATGGGCGCCAGACTATATAGCTGTGCACCAGTCTATATGATTGGGCACCAGGCTACATATTAGGTTTTCTGCCTGTGCATCACTCAATATAATGGTCACTAGTTTGTATGACAGGACACTAGGCTATATAACAGGCTACGAGGTTCCCTGCCTGGTCACCGGGCTTTATTATTGGTAATTATCGCTCTAGGCTCTATGACCTGACACAGGGCTCGGAGAGGGTACCAGGCCTTATGTCAGGGCACTGGGTTGTATGGCTTGGCAGCAGATTCTATGCTGCGTATCGGCTCTATATGGTTGGACACTCGACTCTCATTAGTGCTAAGTAACATGCGAGGCTATATGACTGGGTGCCAGGCCCTGTGAGTGGGCATCAGGCTCTGTGACTGATAGCTAACACGCCAGGCTATATGACTCAGCATCAGGCCATATGGCAGGCAAGTAACACACGAGGCTCTATGACTGGGTACAACATAGATAACGCAACTTACTGGGCGGGTACTGCGTCAGTAGCGGACTCTATTGTCCCAGTATTGGTCCAATAACCTGCGCTATCAGGGAACGTTCTATGATCAGTATCAGGTTCTTTGACTGGGCACCAGGCTTTATGACAGGGTCTACGACTGGGCACCAACGAATACCGAGGACTAATTATATTCCATAGGCGTACGAAGAGGGGTGTGGTGGTAAGGGGGGGGGGGGTGGTAGTTAAACACCCCCACACCAAACACACGATTTTGGATTTGATCGGGGTGGGGGTGGCGGATATGACCGCCTCCCCCCCCCCATCCCACCCCACACACGCACGCGCGCGCGCACGCACGCACTCACGCGCAAGCACGCACGCACGAACGCACGCACGCACGCACGCACGCACGCACGCACACACACACACCTTTTGAGTGTCTAAACA
Organism: Chaetoderma sp. LZ-2023a; assembly: GCA_034401795.1. NCBI lineage: Eukaryota > Metazoa > Mollusca > Caudofoveata > Chaetodermatida > Chaetodermatidae > Chaetoderma > Chaetoderma sp. LZ-2023a. Next base: position 30,508,844 of record CM067363.1, on the reverse strand, counting down.
TGAAATTCCATATACAGACCCACCCCACCAAAAATATAAAACACAGGAGATATCATCTCAGAACGTCCAAATTTCAAAATTCTTCATGACCTTCCATTTTTAGTTGGGTTTTCCCAGACATATTCCTCCGCAAATAATTACGTCATGAATGACGTGGCTAAGTTCGTCACGAACGCTTAATTGACGACGGACTATAAGCTATGGTGTACCAATTATATATCTTTACTATTTAATAAACATGATGTTAACTATTTTGAAACTCATTTAACTCGGCGCTATGCAGCAAAAACACCCAGTCAATTTTATTTCAAAATGTTTAACAGCTTACTTGCATAATTTTCTGGAAATTGATAGTCAGAGAGTTCAGGGATCGATTGATCCCAACACGGGCGAAGTGTGGCTGGAGCTTAGTTAAAGATGGGCGGGGAATAGGTAAAACTGGATTGATATATTTCTCATGGAATGTCCATTTACAGGCCAAGTGAAAACTGTATTTGAAATATTACCACTGGACTTCGCATTTCCAGCGTATCCATCTATCATCTGACATCATATGACGTCATAATCATTGCGTCATAAATGATTCTATTTGACCCGTCTTTAACTCTTAACAGTCCGACACGTTGTGTGTCTCTACTATTTAATAAACATGCTGTTGAATATTTTGAAACTAATTTTACTGGAGGTTGTTGCTGCCATAGGCAGCAACAGTGTCCAGTCAAATTAGTTCCAAAATATTCAATAGCTTATCAATACATTTTTCTAGAAAAGAGCGAGAGATGGGCGGGACATGGCTAAAAATAGAAAGGTTCTTTGACAAAAATAGCCTTCTTCTGTCTTGCAAATGAATATTTGTCAAGACACCTACGCCTACTAAGGCCGTTTTTTAACGACTTGAACATTGAAAGGTCTAGAAAATCAAAGTCTTTGCATAATCATCGCCCATTTACAGCCCAAGAGAAGCCTATTTTTTAGAATTTACCAGCTGAAATGACTAAATGACAGTAATTCTAACGATAGAGTGTCAAAGATTGCCTTTTATTATTATTATTATTGTTATTATTATTATTATTATTATTATTATTATTATTATTATTATTATTATTATTATTATTATTATTATACAGGAAAAATTCCCCCGAAGTTACCTGACGTCTTCCACGTTGTCATTGAATTGAAAGACAAAGTTATGAAAAAAACGGTTTTAATTGAGGAATACAGAGATAGTTCAAATGCTAACGACCAGAAAGGTCGTATTACAGAGGTGGACGGTGGCGTGGCAGATATTCTTTACTATTTCTATAAGACAAATGAGATCATCGTGGTATTTGCCGACCAAGGTAAATATTATTTTGAACATGCTGATTACGGACGCTTTCTCTGCATTCAAATGAGAAGTTGTCAATGTATATTCCTTTGATAAAACACGTTACGGGGCCAATACCGGGCCGCATTGACCCGGGAGTAGCCCAGTGCCGGCCCAGTAACCTGCTTTATCACGATCGTTGCACCGGCGTAAAAAATACACAATGCCTTTATGTCCAAAGGAGTGATCCGAACTGTTACTCAAGTATCTTACGTTTAATCCAATACCTGACTTGTTAGCTAACACGTTAGACCAGCCCGCTTATGTCAGACGAAGATGATATGGTTGAAAATGTACCAGTCGCAGACTGCACCAACCTGAAAACAGTCATCACGGAACTAGATCATTTACTTTCAATAAACCTTTCCACTCTATCCATCCATCATATGACGTCCTTAAAGGATGACGTCAAAATTAATGACGTAATTATGACGTAGATAAGTACGCCACGAACGCATATTTGAAGACGGACTATGCGCTGTTGTACGAATTGTATGTCTTTACTATTTAAAGGTGCATATTCACAGCAAAATTACTGGAAATAAAATTGTTTAAATTACATACTTTTAGAGGCGTAAACTGTGATCCTATATGTAATGAAACTAAATAAATCTTAACATATGATGATTTCATTCCATATATATTAATAAAAAATTTTAAGTTGCGAAATCGAAATGGAGGGACGAGACGCTATTTCAATTTCGCAAGTTAAAAAATTATATTAATTTATATGGAATGAAATCATCATATGTTAAGATTTATTTCGTTTCATTACATGTAGACACATAATTTAAGCCTATAAAAGAATACAATTTTAACAATATTATTGTCAAGCATTCTGGTGTGAATATGCACCTTTAATAAATTGTCTGTTGAATACTTTGAAACTTATTTGACTGCTCACCCTTCTCTAGATAAGCTCCACCCACACATCGCCTGTGTTGGGATCAAGCGATCCCTTAGCTACATGACTACCAATTTCAAGTAAACTATATAGGTAAGCTGTTTAATATTTTGAAACTAATTTGACTGTGCGCTGTTGTTGCCATAGGCAGCAACAGCACCCAGTCAAATTAGTTTCAAAATATACAACAGCTTATCGTTATAGTTTCCTGGAAATTGTGATTCAGAGTTCAGGGTTCGATCGATCCCAACACGACGTTATTGTGACGTATTTGTTTGTCACGTGTGTCCACTGTTTAGATGACAACTGCACTGACCGTGTTTACAGTACAGCTCAGAAATATCTTAAAGGATAACTAATCCCATCTCTTGATAGCTATTCAGGCGATCTAACACGCCGGTCATAAACTATCCAGATAATTTTAAGCCTTTTATCACGCCGCTAAGGAAAGATATTCAGGATTTAGAAGTTACATATTGGTACATTTCTACACCCTATGATGGCTGTCATGATTTACTTTTCAACCAATCAGAAAAACCCCAGTGTGTCTGCCTCGGTATATACGCTCAGTCATAGAGGCTCCAGCTATAGTTTGGCAAAGTGGTATAAAAGCAATCCTACAGGTAAGCTGTTGAATATTCAATGGGATGAGCATTACATAATAAAGAATGTGATTCATTGGAGCTTACATGACATCACATACAATAGCTTGAGGAGACAAAATGGTGTCGATCACTGTTCAACATTTACTCGATATTACAAAACAGATAATTGCGATACAGATCAGGGAATGTGACAGGATATGAATGATATGGAATCTATAAACCATATTCTATCGGTGCAATACAACATTTGAGATGAGATTAGCATCCCTTTAAGCGTACTGTTTAATATTTGCTACGGCAGCAATGGCTTCCAATTCAATGAACCTTTCCAGTTTTAGCTGTGGCCCGCCCATCTATATCTAAGCTCCACCCACACCTCGCTCGTGTTGGGATTGATCGATCTCTGAATTCCCTGACTATCAATTTCCAGACAACTATACGTGTAAGCTGTTGAATGTTTTGAAACTAATTTGACTGGGTGTCGAATGTTTATTAAATAGTAAAGACATACAATTCGTAAAACGTTTCGGACTATTAAGATGTAAAGCCGGACTATATCGAATCATTCATGACGTAATGATTATGACGTCATTATATACGTCACTTAGTTAATTATGACGTCATATGACGTCAGCTGATCGATGGTTGAACTGGAAAATATTCAACATGACATTTCTGTGTTCAAAACTGTACCTGTTGTTGTTTTGTAAACGTATTAACTTATTGTTGAATTGTAATGTACGTTCCTCGCACTCACTTACGTTCACAGAATGTCTCGTCACTTCGCTGGACGATAATTCGGAAAACTGGGTGTTTGGCTACGAAAAGGGCAGCATGTATTCAGCTCGGCGGGCATTCGACATATATGGGGCTGGTATTCTCGCATTCTATCAGGGTACGACAACCATACGAGGAATTAACGTCGACCACTGGTATTCCTGTCAGTTCTGGCCCACGACGAACTCCACATTGAAGGTCGACTGGTACTTTTCGGGTAAGTAGTTGATGTCCCCTGGTCCGGTCACCTATTTGTCCAGCCACCAGCAGAATCACCCACCTGTACACCCGCCCATACATATGTCACCCACCTGCCCGTCTATACCCGTTCTTTAATTCATGCACTTAACTGCCGGGCATCCACCCAAATATACCGGATTTTACTTTCACCCACTCGTCTCCACACGCCAGTTCATCTGTTCGCCCATGTGGCCAGTCAACCGACTGCAAGAGTTCCACCATATGCATATGACCGCCCATCTGTCTGTTCGACCTTTTGCCTTTCGTGCATGTATATGTTAGTCCGAATCGGCGCTGACTCTCAATCGGCCATATTCTATGATAGATATTTGGACAGATGAACGGGCCAGATATATATCTGGCCCGTCCGTCTGTCCGAATATCTGTCATAGGGCCCGGTTTAGAGTCAGAACAGACTCGGACTAGTATATGTATCGTAATGTTATTTTCTATATTCTCTCATAGTTCCAGAAACTTGGGCAAATGCATACAACGACAATGACTATCCTACTCCAGTACGCATGACTATCTCAGGAAATGCGAGGAACGCTACTAATACAATTCGTCCTGTCGAGCATACGTATGACTTCTTTGGATTTCAGATCGGAATCGTGGAGACAATTAGGACATGGGAGGTAGGCTGATTTTTGTGCAATATGCTTAAGACCCTCGCCTCGTAAGGGGAAAAGTGTATTGCGATCGGGTCTGCTCATCCGTCCGTTCCTCCATCCCTCCGGCGCTGTTTCTAAAAAGCCACTGGTCCGGTTGAGCTCAAAGACAATGGAAGACTTTGGAGTACAAACAGATTTCCAGGCTGTGGCCCTAATTGGGGTGACAGAACATGGATTATGATCTGATCAAATTCTGGATCTGTAGATATATAAAAAAAATCCAGAAAATCCGTAGTAAACTTTCTACAATGTGACTAAAGCCGGTGGGGTAGGAGTGTGAGGCGAGGGTATGCAATCTCTGATTGCTCTTGCTAAATGATGATGTTCTTCCGCGTCCGTATAACTGTCCCGTAAAATTTCAGTTTCTCAGTTTTAAGATACAATTGCAGGAAACCTGTTAAATACTTTGAAACAAACTAATTTGACTGAAACCTGCTGTACTGCTACTGGTGCTACTACTACTACTACTACTACTACTACTACTACTACTACTACTACTACTACTACTACTACTACTACTACTACTACTACTACTACTACTACTATGTGATTACTGGATTCTGCGGCTGTAGTAGTAGAAACATCCTACAGCTGCAATCAGTCCTTCTTCGCTTTTGCCCACTGTGTCTTGTCCTCAGCCCAAATCCTTAGCTTCCTCAGGTCCATTCTTGACTTGAGTGTACCTAATCCTGCTTTCTTGAGGTCACCTCGTAGCACGCTTAGCAGATTTATGCAATGACGTCCTCTCCTGGCTCTGTATTTGCTGGCTCCGAGTAGGGGGAATTCCAAGGCTGTCTGTGCTGGTGTGTCTTCTGGCATCCTTAGCACATGGCCAAACATGGACCATCTTTGCTGGGCGACTTTTACAGACAGCGGCGGCGTATTACACATCTTGTATAGTGCATTGTTGGAAATTGTGCTCTCTGGCCATCGGTGTCCAGTGATGGTGCGTAGGTGTTTGCGGTGGCAGGCGTCAAGTTTGTCTAGAGCTGCCTTTGGATCTGCCCAGCTGTTACAGTTATACATCATCAAGGATACGCAGGTTGCATTGTATAGACGTAGTCTTTTTACTAAGGGCATCTTTGATCTACAAATCCATAGCTTCCAGAAGGACTGGAAAGCTATGGTACCCATGATGCAGCGTGCAGCAATTTTAGCAGTACTGCAAAGCAGTGAGCCCAAGATTTTACTTTTCCTACATGGTTCGCCGCCACGGAGTGGATCGTCATTTTCTTTGGTTTCATGCTTTGTAGATAGGTATATGTGGGTGAACTCTGTTTTGGATTCATTCATAAAGAGATTCTCAATTTTTAGTTTGCTTGCAGCTATTGGGAGAAGTTCGTCAAGGGGTGTCTTTTCCTCATCTATAAAGTCCACATCGTCGGCATATTCCATCTCTAGCGGCATGCCCAGTATTGGCACCGGGAGTGGGGTCGGTGGGGTGGTGTGTGTGTGTGTTTGGTCTTGTGGAATCTTTCCGCACGGATTTCAATGCAGCAGCCAGGTAACAGGTGAAGAGAACAGGGGATAGACCATCTCCCTGCGGGGAGCTGATTGATGTCTCAAACTCTACGGACTTCACCGCCTCGACTCGTACTCTCAGCTTGGTGTCTGCAAGCAGTAGTCTCACTAGTCGTAGCTCATCTTCATTGCAACTGGCCTGGCGTAGTACATCTAGGATCTTTGGGCGCTTAATTGTGTCGAAGGCTCGTGACATGTCAATGCCCATTTTGTGGAAATCCCAGTGTTTGGACACGACTACCGACACAATCATGCGTTGAGCCCATACAATGTCTGCGCAGCTACGTCCACGTTTGAAGCCACTTTGACATTCTCCGGTGAAGTCGTCGATCTTGTCTCGGATACGGCATAGAGTAACATTGGATAGGATTTTCCGTATGCTGTTAAGGAGCACAATGGGCCGCAGATTGGCTGTGGGGCCAGCTGGCTTCTTGGGCTTGGGTAGCGCGATAAGGATGTCTTTGGCCTACAACGTCGATGGGAGGGTGGTGCATAAAAGCTGGATTGATTATGTGCGTGATCGGTTTTGAGATAATGTCACTTGCATATTTGAATAGTTCATTGCTCATGCCATCAGGTCCAGATGCACGCCCATTTTTCTGGGCTTTAAGTGCCTTCTCAACCTCTGCTGTATTAATTGGTGTTAGTAATGTCCTGGGGTCTCCTGAGAATGGGTGCAAGGGCTCATCATCGTGGTCAGTGAATTGTTTCTTGAACCATTCTCGAATTGCCTCGGCTTTACCCTGGTCAGTCCCGATAAAGTGTCCTTCAGAGTTGTGTACAGTTAATGGTGGTGTGTAGTCAGCAACTCTCAGGGCTCGGGCTGTCCGAAACATTTTGTGGCAGTCATCCGTGGCAGTGATTTCATCTGCTAGGGCCTCTGCTTGTTGGATAGCAAGATCTTTTAAGCGTTCGCTAATGTGGCGCAGAATGTTATTGCGTTCCTGGCGTAGTTTGGTGCGATCTTCACTTTGGCGACTTTGATAGATGCGCAGACGTAACGCTTTCTATAGTAGTAGTAGTAGTAGTAGTAGTAGTAGTAGTAGTAGTAGTAGTAGTAGTAGTAGTAGTAGTAGTAGTAGTAGTAGTAGTAGTAGTAGTAGTAGGACTACTACTACTACTACTACTACTACTACTACTACTACTACTACTACTACTACTACTGCTGCTGCTGCTGCTGCTGCTGCTGCTGCTGCTGCTACTACTACTAATACTACCGCCGCCGCCGCCGCTTCTGCTGCTGCTGCTACTACTGCTACTACTGCTACTACTACTACTACTACTACTACTACTACTACTACTACTACTACTACTACTACTACTACTGTCAATCGGAGGATAGCTGAAGATAGCCTTGAAGGTAGCTGAACACAATCGAATGTAAATTGACACTTTCTCAAATGTTTTCTCTTTCCTATATGTGCACCCAAGCACAAAAATAAGGAACTGAACGAACTGTTCATTACACAGTCAGTGCTGACCAAAACACAGATGGCAGACTCAATTCCTCATTCCTGCCTTTTACGAAGTTCGTATAAATGAAACAACTGGCAGTGTCTCACACAATACAAGAAATAACTTGACATGTTTCCAAAACAAAATAAAACACACATTTGTATATTTTGAACATAAAGGACTTTTCCAGTTTGTCAATCCATCCATCCATCATATGACGTCATAATCAACTACGTGACGTGTAGGATACCGTCATGATCAATCACGTCATGAATGACGACGTAAATAAGTACGTCACGAACGCTTAATTGAACCTTTGACTAAGTGTGGTTGTACGAATTGTATGGTTCTACTATTTAATAAACATGCTGTTGAATATGTTGAAACTAATTTGACTATGGCAGCAATGGCATCCAGCCAAATTAGTTTCAAAATATTTAACAACTTTCCTGTATAATTTTCTGGAAATTTATGCTCAGGGAGTTCAGGGAACGATCGATCCCAACACTGGCGATGTGTGGGTGGAGCTTAGCTAGAGATGGGCGGGGAATACCTCAAACTGGAAAGGTCCATTGTATTGGAGGTCATTGCCTTCCAATCTAATTCTGTTCAAAATATTCAATAAATCATTTCTCACATCGTGTTCAAAATTGTTCTAACCAACATGTTTCTGTTTTTTGTTTTGCAACGATTTAAACTTATTAATAAACATTCGCAGGGAAGCGAACCAACAACCGGCGATATCGCCTAGCGTCATAGCCCACAAACGCTTCCATCACGCCAACGCCGCAAGACGGAGTCTTACTTTGCCGGTGAGGCTTTATCGTACTAACGTACGCCTACTCACATAGCTACGCCGTTCGATACGGGAGCGGAGAGGGAGGGGAGGGCCGTGCAATAGAACGATGGCGAGGCTTACATGATGTGGGTTTTTGATACACAGCGGAATTCTGTGGTAGCTGATTTTGACCGTAATTACGCTAACTAGTTAGTGATTTATGTGCACAGAGGGTCACACAGTACCTCGCATGTACACACATCACAGAGACCACGCATTTTACAGCCTTTATACTTAGGTATACAAGCAGTCGCGGCATTACGGTATTTTTGGCATTTACAGGGAATCGAACACACAACCGGCTAGAGCGCCTGGAATCATAGCCCACAAACGCATCCACCACACCAACGCCGCATGATGTCTAAAGTTGTCTTGATATTCGATAAGCTCTTGATGAATTAAATGTCCATTGAAATTTGGAAAACATTAACATTTACTAATTCTTGTTGCAAAACTCGTCAAAATTCCATGAAAATGCATATTTGCCTCGGGATATACGCTTAGTCATAGAGGTGCCAGCTATGGTCTGGCTATGTGATATGTGTAATATAAATGCAATCGCATAGGTAAGCTGTTGAATATTTTGAAACCAGTTGACTGGAAGTTGTTGCTGCCATATGCAGTAGCGACTTCCAGTCAGATTAGTTTCAACATATTCAACGAGATGAGTAGGCCTATTGATTAATAAAGAATGTAATGCATTGACGCTTACATTATATCACACGCTCTCGCTTGAGGAGACAAAATGGTGGCGGTCACTGTTTGACATTTACGCGATCATACAGATAACTGAGATAAGCAGATAATTGCGATACAGAAACGGGAATGTGACATACCTCTTCTATAAACCATAATCTATCAGTTCAATATAACATTTGAGATGATATTAACATCCCTTTAACATTTATCTGCGACGTCACACGCCATTTGTAGAAAAAATGGTTACATGGCAATGTTCGCAAATAGTCAGCGAACACCCTCTATCGGATGCTCAGTACGGCCAGAGAAGAATTATGTGGATAACTGGCAGCTATGGAGAAGATAGCAGTTTTTACCTTTTGCACGAGCTTCTGGTCTTCCAGTCTAAATGTAGTGACCGATGAAGAAGAAGACGAAGAAGAAGAAAAGAGTGAGGATGATAATGATGATGATGATGAGGAGGAGGAGGGGGTGGAGAGGAGGATGAGGATGAGGAGGCTACAAGGGGATTGCCTAACCATCAAGGAATACAATGGGGGTGTTTTCCCCTATGTTCAGCCAACATGCCAGTTCAATGACGATTCACTCACATATATGACGTCATAATTAATTATGTTACATGTTAGCTGATGTCACAATCATAATGACGTTGACTAAAAAATCGAAAAGTTGTGCGTCTACGAATTGGATGTCTTTGATGAATTAAAAATTAGTAAACATTATGTTGAATATTTTAAAACTAATTGACTTGCAGCCATAGGCAACAACAGCCCCCTCCCACCCCAGTCAAATTAGTTTCAAAATATTGAACAGCTTATTGTCAGCACCATTATTATTATTATTATTATTATTATTATTATTATTATTATTATTATTATTATTATTATTATTATTATTAACTCACCTAGCCTGAAAGGCTAAGTGAGCTTATGCCATGGCGGCCGTCCGTCAGCCGTCCGTCGTCTGCCTGTCCCTGTCCGTCTGTCCGTGAAATCGCTTCTTCTCCTTAACGGTGTGACCGATTGCAACGAAATTTGGCTGCAATGATCCTAAGCTGGTACCCTCCACTTGATTTTTTTCAGAATTTTGATTGATACATTTTTTGGGTGAAAATCTGAGATTTTATGAAAAATCTACCTGAAATGATAAGAGTGCTACTCCTCCTTAGCTGCTTTATATATTGCAAGCAAAATTTTCTAGATGCATTCTATGGTGGCAGGCTCTAGAAGTTCTTTTCAGAATTTTGATTGATCGATTTTTTGGGTGAAAATCTGAGATCTGAAAAATCTACCGGAAATGGTCAAAATGCTACTCTTCCTTAGCTTCTTGACATATTTCTAGCAAATTTGACTTGATGCATTCTATGGTGGTAGGCTCTAGAATATGTATTCAGAATTTTGACTGATTAATTTTTTGGATGAAAATCTTAGATTTTGTAAAAAAATTGCCGGCGGATTTCAACCTAGTTAAATAGCTCGAAGGACCCTGTGGGTGTAGGTTTCAGAACTTGTATACAGAATTTTGATTGGTAAATTTTTTTGTGTGAAAATCTTGAATTTTATTCAAATTTACCCGATATCGCTTAATTAATATCACTCCTCATTAACTGTTTTGGGTGGCCATCTTGGATTTTCCAAACGTTTTGGTAAATCAGTTAAAAGCCTACAGATTTCAATCAATCTCAGCTGGAAGGACCCTATGTGGGTAGGCTTCAAAACATATATACAGAATTTTGATTGGTCAATTCTTTTGGTGGCCATCTTGGATTTTCGAAAATTATCCGTCTTTAAATGCAAATGGTTCAAATGCTAATGGTCCAGATGAGCACCACAGTATTATTATTATTATTATTATTATTATTATTATTATTATTATTATTATTATTATTATTATTATTATTATTATTATTATTATTATTTTTATTTGCAATGTGAGCATTTCGGCGGCCATATCGAATTTTTTCATTTGATGGAATTTGACAGTGAAAAAAAAAATTGGTAGGCCGATATAAACTATGGTTCCGATTTCAAATTTGTTTGTTTCAAGCATGTGAGATTAAGCGATCGCCGGTCATCTTGGATTTCCCGTGGCCGAAAAATCCCCATAGGGAATGTATGGGGAAATTTGTGAAATTTGAATTACGTTTTCTCCTAGGATTTCGCTCCAACCAACCTGAAACCTAGTAGGTTTTTAGTATTATATAACCGACATCATGACCTCTAAAATATTTTTGGCCCATTTAGCGGTTTCTCGAAAATGCTGAATAAGCCATTCTTAGACACATTGCTGTAACTTATACTTACAACATATTAATGTGTCTGATATTGCAAATATGCGTACTGTCGTCTAATTCCTTGATTTGCCGATAAATGACACAATTCTATGCCGATTGTCTCGCAGTTTGATTTACCAAATTCTGAGCAAGATTCCCTATCGGGGACTCCTACGAGGGACTGTTTACAGAACTCGAGTATCACTAGTGGTTCACGGGATATTACGATTTTCGTATCACAATGCAATTATGCAATTGGAAATGCATCGGAAGTTAGTCCCATAAGGAATGGACCTGAACATATTTTGATATTTGAATCACGTTTTCTTCTACAGTTTTGCGTCGAACATCTTGAAATTTTCAGTCGTCTGGCAACACGTAGCCCACGTATTGACGTCAAACATATTTTTGCTATTTGGTATTGCAAACAGACTTTTCATAACGTTGGAAATTATTAATTTCATCATGGTGCGCCTATCACAGAAGGAATTTACAAAACAAGAAGAAAGAGCAGTCGCTAAGTGGAATGGCAACTTTTCTAAAACAATCAACGAGAGCCAAGGCATTATACAAGGTGGTGAATCTTGTGCTGATCGTTTCAACAGCCGCAGCAAACCACTACTAAGAACATATGAAGACAGCCCGGTTGGATTCAGAGTTGGAACCATCTCTGCATGTGCTGCCATGTGCACAGATGATCTGACCCTCACAGCTCCCTCTCCAACTTCAATACAGCTGTTGATAAATGAAGCACAAATAGATGCAGCCAATGAGTGGTATCTTTTTAATTAGTAGTAGTGTAGCAGTGCTGAGTTGTTGCTGTGATGTATTATTCTATGTCACAGTGACTTCTAAACACTGCTGGCCCAGAGTAAGATTTATGTCTTTTTTATATCTTTGGGGATTGAGGTAAGATGTCCCAGGCAGCAGATAGTTTAACTGTGCTCCTTGGTCTACTAAACTTGGATAATGCAATGCAGTGACCAGCTACTAATTTTGACATTTTAATTGAAGTGCACTAGATGGCTTGCTCACCAGAACTCAGAGAGAATGGACTGTTTTTGCTTGAATATAGCCAGGCTGGGAGATGATGTTTAGAGTTTGAGAGAGCGAGATTACGAAATGAAGATGTGAGAGTAATTGTACAAGTTTGTAGTTTTAATTCAAGAGAATAAGAAAACAATTAAAATCAGTTGTAATGTTTTTCGTTTATTAAATGGTAACAGTGAATTGCAGACCTGAGATGGCATCCAACCTGTTCATTATTTAGTCCAATTATCCATCTGTTCATCACAGTCCATCTTACAGATTATGGGCTAAACCACTCCCTCTGAAGAAATGGCACCGACGCCCGCTGCTATAGTAGTACAACAACACATATGCCAATGCGAAGCACATAACCAACATCTCTGTTACTCAACAGCGAACCACTTGGTAATGCAACTGAAGAAAGTGAGGATGTCAGATGCCGCAACAAAGGCACAATAGAGGCTAAAATTAGTTCATCATGAAAGACGGCATACTCCCTCATGGGAGCAGGTATACACGGCTTAAATGGATTGACTCCATTAAGCCGAACTCATCTTTGGGATATCTATGTAACTCCTGTTCTAATACATGGTCCAGACTGAATTAGAAAAGCTGAAGAATTTCGACAGGTCACAACTGAAAGCTATCCAGCGTCTACCAGTTTTTACTGCGAATGCAGTTGCATACATACTCTTGGGAGCCCTACCATCTATATTTCCGCATAGATTTTTGCCATGAAAATTACTTTATATAGGTTTTTCGTATGCTAACCCCCGATCTCACACTTTCGAAAGTGTCTGTTTATTTCCTTAGCAAACAGGCTAGTCCCTTAGCAACCGAGATGCTCTGCATAGAAACCAGGTATCCACTTAGAATTTCTCGCTAAAATGACTATGTACAGTTGTTCACATATGCTGAGTTTGAAATTCACACTCTTAAAAGTGTCCTGGTAATGGTCTCATCTTAGCGACCAAGATGCTAACAGCTTACACCCCCCCCCCCCCCCCCCCCCGGTAAAGGAGATGCGATTTGGGACCCTTTTGAAAAGTATTTGCTGTGTCAGAGCAACCAACTAATTTGCATCATTATCACCTTTTTTCCTTTGATCTTACCGCCTTTTGAAAAGGTGTGAAAAAAGAGGCCCAGATCTCCTCCAGTTGTGATTGGATGTTAGATGTAGAGGGTGACCATAAGCCCCTCCCCCTCGTTAAGTCACGTGCCTCCTGTCATCCAATGAGGTGAGCTTAAGTGTAATTAGCGTAATTATTGACAAGGGTTAATGGCAGGGTAATTAAGGATGATTGACAGGCTACATGTCTGGACTCGTCTTTTCCTGTGAACTCCAGGCATCCAGCTCTGCGAGCTTAAGGATAATTAGCATAATGCTGATTGACGAGGGTTAATGGGTGTAATTAAGGATGATCTCTTGAAGTCAAACCAAACGCTCAACTGGCCTATAGAGCAGGTGGAACACACATGTTCCAGTGGGGCCATGCAACCATTGCCGCCGAGATTGAACCACACGGTGTCGTCCCTGCTGTTTGTGTCATCGGTGTGTCGGTCCATTCTAATTTAGAGTAACGGACAAGATGTTAATAATTAAACAGTCACAAATTTAATAAGTACTATACAAACAATTCTATTCGTTTGACAGTAATGAGCACAATAATACACAACATAGAGCCATCCGATGTCCTTGCCACGTGGTTTCGCCAGAGGTACCACACAGATCCTTGAATCCGCAGAGGTATCCCTGTAAGAGAGCATCGCAACGAAGTCAATAATATAAATTAGTATACCCCTAACACACATACAAAGAAAATACTGTTGGTGCGAGAGGAAAGTGCCTCACGCGGGCCTCCGTCACAGGAAAATGCCTTCAACGCCGAAGTGGAGGAAAAGAGCTGGCAAAAGGGGCCACTCTTTTGTTCAAACAGAAAATGCCAAGTGCTGAAAATCCTAGTGAAGCTACAGTTAAGGTGATGCACACTGGTTTATGTGAAGACGGGACAAACGATTTCAGAAGTATTCCCAGGTCAAGGTCTTATGTAGTTCCAAAGTTGCTGCATTGGTAGTTGCCGTTTTATTTATGCGGGCCTTCTGCTACATCCTAACCTAGCAATTAGTTGTTAGTAACGAAATCAAGCTTTGACTGCAAGTGGACCTAACTTTAGATACGTTTATCCATCGGGCGAAGATGCTCGGCTTCCCGTAAGTCACCATGCATAGCATCCACCACCGAAAGATAGCGTGCATACATGTTACGGAGCAAGGCTCCCGAATCAAATAACAACATATTAATTAATATTATTATTTCGCAGTGCTTCCCACTTTGGCGGGGATATCTACCTAACTAGTATCTGAAGATACAGGGAACGTGTATGTAGATCGGCACTTTATCTATCACCACTCGGAAACCTCTGATAGTTTCCCAGAGTCGGATCCTGATAATGTGTCGATGGAAATCCAAACAATTAATAAGCCTTGCGGCTGGAGGATCGTAGAAAGAGACAATAACTCGATATATTAAGTGGCCCTAAAGGTAACTGGCCAATTTTACACAGCCTTGCCGGTGCATGGGGCTACATTACCACAACAACTGGAAAAGAGGCATACACTATGCATCTCCTGCGGAGAAATTGTCTCTAACGACTTTAAACCTATCCTATCGGGCTAGAATAGTCAGGTTTAGTCGGTAACATGTCAGGCTCAAACAATTAGAACATGATCAGCGACCTCAGTGTAAAATTGATGCTGGCGGGAATATAGTGATGCGGTTATATATATGTTGCTGCGTAGTATTTCCTAGCGTACTGTGGTCTAGAGTTTGTACAAATAAACAAAACATATTAACTAGATGGCTACTTGCCATATAAACAACTAACCAATACACAATTTATCGAATACGATGACAATAAAGCATCACATGGCATTGGACCTTACGGTGCGGCTAGTTGAAAGCACCCACAGTAAACAAGGATAATATTCACAGTAAGAAACAGAAAATATAAGGTTCGGTCTTAAGACCGTTAAGGTACCTATTAGTCATCAGTACCAATATATGGAAATAATTAAATGTTCAATAGTATAGCTACTTGACTACCTATTGGCCATCGGTACGGATAAAGTTCAAGAGTCACTGAAATTGAGGTGCCACTAAGTAGATAGCATGAGATGGCACAATCTCTGATGCTGGAAAGATTTCCGCAAGCAGGCCTCCGCAAGCAGGCTTCTGCAGGCAGATATCCGCAGGCAGGTTTCCACAGGCAGGTTGGATACAGCACATTCTCAGGACAGTGTAACAGAGCGATTCAAGAGATGTCCATTAGGTAGTCATTTAACTGACACAGAATCTAAACACTTTGTGGTAAAGTTTCCGTCTGACGACGGTAATATGAAAGTTGAGAGCAACCCATTAACAGAGAGGGCTACTAATAAGAATTGCCAATCAACGGCTGAGCAGTAGCCAATCAGCTACAGCTAGAGGCGGTGACGTGGCTATCACGCGCACAGCACATTCTCTATTCATTTAATGCATACACACGATAACGACGTCAAAAGCAATATTTTGAAAATAATTTAGCGGGATTTTCGACGATAACTCAGCCATTTCTAGACCGATTTTAAAATAGTAAAAGGTTCTATAAGCCTCGTATCATTCCGGTCTTGGTAGGTACCAGGAACGACGAGAATGGTGTGATTCGAATAAATCACGGGTAGCGACACTATAGGCATACACTCTCTCCCAATCTCGACACGTGTTGTCAGGGCAGCTCTGATGCGCACTATGCGTTTTAACAGACAGCCATTTTTTTAACGAAAACCTCTCCTATAGGGCTTATATACGCGTACTATCCTACTCCAGGGGTGGTGCGCTTGGAGCGAATCCGGAATGGCCGTTCCGTACCCAGCTTAGCTGGGATGGTCAGTACCCGTCCGGTCGATCCATGCTACATCTGGACACGTCTTTTCCTGGGAACTCGTTCGATAATGAAGCCCCGCCCCCTCGTTAAATCACGGGTCTCCAGGTATCCAATGAAGTGCGTTTAAGGGTAATTAGCGTAATGATGCGTGACGAGCATTAATCAATAGTCGTTAGAGTATAAAAGCAGCGTTTTAAAATCTGATCCGTTAAGAGTTAACGGTTTTGATTTTTGTTTAAACGGTTTGTTCAACTTTTATTATAGGAATAGATACAGACTATTTTATGGGTTGTGACGTACCCGTATCGCTCGGTAACAATGTACACATATGCGTTATGAAATGTAATGACGATTTTGTAGTAGACATATGTGAGTTTAGTGTTGGTAGTGTTTACCCCTCCAAGCAAGTGTTTATGTATGATAATACGTTTCGAAAGTTTTTTGCTATGATGCCTGCATTCGAAGAGACTGTTCTTAGAGCTAGGTGTTCCGACAGAGTAGAGCAGATTAATTACATATACGAATTAGAACCTCAATTAAAGGTCACTATCAGCACTAAATATCCATATGTCAGGCCAACTTGGTACTTTACTTCGCCAGGTCAAACCGAGCTGAAACCATCGTTCAGGAGCGGAACATTCCCTAGCGATTCGTGGTGAATTCTGAAGGAGAGCTTGTACAAAATTCTTGGCGCTATACACTAGTGCAAGCGTTTTATACCCCCAAAAAACCACTGAAGATTGCTATTACATTTCTAAGCAAGCTTAGCATGGCCTTGCAATATTGATCAAGAATCTACACCCGATCGTCGATATATAGATAAAAACTCTTGGTGGTTGACGCGATGCTCTCCAAAGATTACAGAGATCAGCTATTAAGCATTAGATTAATGGCTGATTCGTGTCGCTCGGATACTGGTCAGAGACAAATAGGCCTATGCAGTAACGTGCCTTCGCTCTCCAGCTCTAGAGTCAGCTTACAGTTAATGGTTGACAAAGACGTTTGGTTTGAAATAGTCAGAACTCTGAGCAGCGATGTAAACATTAACTCAAAGTTAGTATCGGCCGGATTACTACTATGGCTGAAGAACTTAACCCAGCTATAGTTTTAGAGGGGGTGGGGGTGGTGACACAGTAAGGACTAAGGATTACATATTCTCGAGAGTCTGCATGACTCGATTACTGGGATTAATGTCTAAGAAAACGTGTAACGTTGTCGATGTAAATGATGCCGATGCTAAAAGAGACAGAGCCATTCAGACACTTATCGAGCATGTATCCCCAGAGACTGTCGGAGAGTTAGATTACACTATTCAACAAGCATCTACGAATGTAGAGGAAGAAATACCATCGGGATTCGAACCCTTACCAGATACGTTGGCTTCTAATGATTTACAGGATTACGAAGAAGACAAGTGTTTTACATTGCCCGACTCGGCCAACGCTGTGGAAACATGCACTCAACCGACCGCTATGCAGTACACCCCCTATACGTGTCATCGAGATATAAATGAATGTGAATATCTGAGTTTTGACTGTGAAAACATTCCACAATCTACCAGAGCCAATGGTACTGCTATTTTTGCTAATTTGTTGAATTTAGCAATCCGTAGACTAGCGATTTGGGACTGTTAAGTGTTAAGGTACCAGCATGACAGACCATCTCAACGCAAACACCACTGTATGGGTATCGATTATTTCTTAAGACCTATTGACAATGTAGAATTACATTACTTAAACGCATTAGAATGCGTACCTAAAAGCTCTTTCTTTCGGGCATTGTCTACAAATCCGGATTTATATTGGAATGTATGTGAGTTATATAGTCTCAAGCTAAAGCAGCGTTTCTTTATTCGTTAATGGTCCAACACTCCCCAACCCACCCAACCCGACGCAGAAACCCGGGTTTGGAGATTGTGTATGCCCCACCTCCAGCGTATACAACAGCAACCCTCCCCTCTCTGAATTACACTTTTAACGTAGTTCTCCTAGAATTGCGTAGATGTCTGACATGGCAGTAACAGTAGTAGTAGGTTAGCGAGTAACTGATCCAGACACACTACTCCACCCCAGAACCCTCACCACCCCCAGACATCCAGGGATTATGAATAGCTATCAGCAGAAAATATCTCTGATGAGCTGTTCATTCAAGACTTTAATCCTGTATATGTGGCACTAGCCTGAAGCATCAGATATCTACGTAATTTTAGGAGAACTACATTAAAATTCTAATTCTAGAAAATGAAAAAGAAAGTGAGAAACAGACTTTGAAATGTATTTTAACACGAATATGGTAAAAGCAAGCTTAAACCATGTCATTTAAAAACATCTGCAGCCCGTCTAACAGGTTAAAAACCCCAACAAAAACAGATAAAGCAAAAATTTAGATTCACAGCGTTTTTATTGCAACGTTCCTCGTTGAAGCGCTACAAGTCTATAGTCTAATAATTTTTGTGCTAAGCTTTCGACGATTCGATCATTTTTTGTTAAATCTAGTAATGTTGTTATAATTGAAATCATCGACAGGCCATGAATCCTATGATACAGAACATGTATGCAGAACTCTCTGCAACGAGTCGATAATAGCGGTTGCACAGTAACGCCATTATATATATACGGATTACATAATGGTCCCATTTTGACTTAGTTCAGGCCATGAGGCCTGCCCGAATGAGTAAAAATATTCAGATTTTCCATGTTTCAGGAAATATAACATGATCCAATGAGTACCTGGAAGGTTCTCAGGATCTGTATTAACGATGAGACATCGGAGGAAACGTTACCGGAGTTAGCAAGCCGCATATGTTGCTTCGTTACCCGCGTGTACCCTAGCATGAATCTCGAGGTCATAACCTATTTACATCTGGACACTTTCATTGACGCATTAAAGGGAAAACTATTTCTCACGGAGCACGGCAGCCTACAACAACTTACGGCCACCGTGGTTTGGATTGAGAATTTCCTAGAACAGGATAAAAATAATCGCCGCCAACTACACCCAATTAACGAGGTAAACGATGTACATGTTGCCACTAACACAGAATCAACCACCACCACCACCACCACCGCATCAGCCAACGAACAACACGTGCAGCAAGAACAAACCGGTCAAAATCACGCATCTAGAGGAAGAGGGCGTGGTCAATTTCATCGCGGAGGCCACAAAAATGCCCAAGGATGCGGGAACCAGCACAACAACAGCAATAGGCAAAACATGCATGACAGATTAGAAGCGATTACTAAACAGATCTCCGCACTTACCAATCTCGTGACAACACTCAGCACCACAGTAGCAACACTCCACAACTAGACCGCAACCCACTATCGCTTCAGCACCACCATCAAACATGTGCTTTGGATGTGGTCAGCCAGGCCACTGGAAGGAGCGATGACCAAACAGACCTCCATCCACCACTCCAACCGCTGACCGAGGGTAGAAGCTCCACTGAAACAACGTTTTTGCCAGCACCACATCAGCCCAGCTAAGGCACTTAACACCCAGTGTCCTTTGGTGGTATGCAACTCACATCCGCTTACAGCTTCACCCACCACCTCCAACATCAGTAGTGATATCGAAGGAAGCGTTTATTCGGCACCATGGATCCGCAAAAAGAAACGTCGTACGAAGAAAGTGAAAGCAATACAGTGGTGGTGTTTCTTCTGCGCATCAGCTAAACACCCCATGATGCATTGTAAAAAGTGGCTCGCACAGGTAGCCCTCATCCGCGAACGTGAGAATCCTATCCGCACTGCAGTATACACCAGCACAGCCTACACATGTTCCATAACAATGCCACCACCATTGCTACCCCCGACTCTGTCGGCACCTAAGCAATCACAGCAGCAGCAATGACGAGTCGGCCCTTTCCACACTCGGCCACCAATAGCACTCACAGAAACTATTCGGAAACAAGCCAACTATATACAGAATGATACCGCACCACCATTACTTCCATAAATGGTATCATTGGAGACTCTTCTGCAGGCTCACCGCAAGGTGATATATAAGTGTGCCTGTCTGTTTAGCGGAATTTCTACCAGTGCCACTGTGGACACTGGAGATTCCATCACCGTTTTTAACAAGCGCTTGTATGAGCACATCCCTCCTCATAAGAAACCACCCCTTAAGCCTACAAACATATTTTTGCAAACAGCTATGGGAGCCGATGTTCCAGTGGCTGGAGTAGTAAACCTCGTAATACAGATAGAGGAAATGCAATTCATTCAGTGAGTTGTGATCGCCTCTATTCAAAATGATGCCCTGCTTGGTTCTGATTTCCTCAGTGCCAGCGAAGCCGTCATACACTGCAGACAACTGGAACTAGACATAGACGGCCGACGGATACCCCTTGGACCGGAATCATCACTATATGACACATGTGTGGAAAATTAGCAACAACCACCACAGTTGAGCCGGGACAAGAAAGGATCTTGTGGCCCACAGCACCACAATTAGGAAGCAACACTCACACCGCCATGCTGAAACCCGACCCTGAATACATGATCACCTCACAATGCGCCAGTCCCCGCCAACAAGGAACATATCCCATTCCGTGTATTCAATGGCACTGCAAACCCTATTACACGTCAATCATGAGTCCGTTGTGGTCATCTGGTGGATGTGATATCACTGGAGACAGCCCCACCCACAATCACACCAACCACAACTTCTGATGATTTGCCAGAACACTTACATGACCTATATTTGCGTGCCACAGTAGGATTGATGCAATCCAAAAAACAACAAGTATGGAAATTACTTCACAAATATCGTGATAGTTTCTTGGTAGGAGACATGGACCTCGGAGAAACTCATTTAGTACGACACTCCATCGACACCGGCAACAACAGACCTGTCCGTCAGCCCATCTGATGTCTCCCTATTCATAAGGAAGTGGCGGCACAACTACAGGTATAGGGCATGTTGCGGACCGGAATAATTGAGCCATCAGCATCCCCCTGGGCCAGTCCCATAGTAATAGCAGGCAAAAAGGACGGATCTTTGCGGTTTTGTGTAGACTACCGCCGCCTTAATGATCTTAGCATCAAGGACGCCTATCCGCTCCCAAGGATAGATCAAGCATTAAATTCTTTGTCTGGAGTCAAGTGGTTTTGCACCCTTGATTTAGCTAGTGGGTACTGGCAGGTAGACATGAATGAGGCTGACATGGAGAAGACCGCATTTGTTTGTAGAGACGGTCTTTCCCAGTTCTGCAAGATGTCGTATGGCTTGTGCAATGCTCCTGGAACTTTCGAACATCTCATGGAACAGGTATTAACTACCCTGCAATGGGAAATCTGGTCTGTCTTACATTGACGACGCAATCGTCTTTGGTCCCTCATTTGAGCAAATGCTATCTAATTTAGACACCATGCTTTCAAGATTCCGCACGGCTAACTTAAAGCTCAAACCAAAAAAATGTCATCTCTTCAGGCAGAGCGTCGAGCTCCTGGTACACGTCATATCTGGTGATGGAGTGACCACCTAACCGTCAAAAACCAAAGCCGTGGCGGAGTAACAGACCCCTGAGTCTATCATGGAGACTCGGAGCTTCCTTGGTCTCTGTCAGTACTATCGCCGATACATCCATCATTTCAGTGAGATTGCATCACCCCTCTTCAAGATCACCGAAAAAGATCGACCATTCAAGTGGACGAGTGAGTGTGAAGGTTCCTTCCAGGCATTGAAGGAACTCTTGATGACCGCACCAATTCTCGCTCATCCTAACCCTAACCTCGATGTCATCCTGGACACTGATGCGTCAGCTTACACTATTGGCGCAGTTCTATCTCAGGTCACAGAGGATGGGACAGAGCCGGTATTGTGTTATGGTTCACATACCCTGAATAAAACAGAGAAACGTTATGCGACCACTAAGCAAGAACTATTAGCCACGGTCTACTTTGTCAAGTATTATAAACACTTTCTGTACGGCCACCCATTTACACTCCATATGGATCATGCCTCACTACGCTGGCACAGAAACCTAAAAAATCCGGAGGGCCAGGTAGCGAGGTGGTAGGGCAGGCTTTTAACTTCATTGTGGTTCATAGACCCGGCAAATTGCATGGGAATGCCGATACCTTGAGCAGAATCGGGCTTGAGGATGCCCCGAAGTAGCCACTATTGTGACACATACAACACAGCCATCTCAGGTGTTCCCCGAATTGCGGTGCGCAGATTGGAAGATGGAGAAAGTCGCTCTCGAACAAGCAACAGATGCGCAGACACGAAATATATATGCATGGATCCAGGAGGGGGTATGTCCTCCCCGGGAATCTGCTACACCATTATCCGCAACAGCAAAATACTACGACCAGCGGTTCGAAGAATGCCATATGCATGATGGTGTTCTTTACATCAATAACCGCATAGTGATCCCCGAGCATTATCGGAAAGACATCCTATTCCAACTACATGATAACGCCGACCATCTGGCTATTGGACGGACATTAACTAGAATAAAACAGAGATTACACTGGATTGGAATTCGCGATAGTGTAAAGGCATGGGTCGCCAAATGTGTCCCATGTCAAAGAAGTGCTGTTGGCCAGCACCATTCCCCACCACTACAAGTAAAAATTGTTGGTGCACCATGGGAGCGAGTGGCTATTGATGGCTCTGGACCTTGAATACAACGGATGAAGGAAACAAATACATCCTCGTATTACAAGATTATTTTATGAAGTGACTGGAAGCATTTGCTTTGCCGGACCAAGAGGCATCCACAATCGTGGAGGTCTTGGCAAGCAATGTGTTCTCCCGGGTTGAAATGCCCTATGAGCTGCACTCTGATCAAGGAAGTAATTTTGGGAGCTGGCTGATCTCAGAGCTCTGCAAATTGTTTCATATTGTTAAGACCCGTACAGCCCCATATCATCCGCGGAGTGACGGGATGGTGGAGAGATTTAATCATACTCTCGCTGAAATGTTGATGAGGGAAACACACCTTGATTGTCGAGATTGGGATCTACTACTCCCATATGTGCTCATGGCATACTGCACTTCAGTACATTCCAGTACGGGTTATACCCCTCCACGGTTAATGTTAGGCAGTGAATTAGCCTTACCACTGGATCTGGCCATGTCCAGGATTTCGGGGGAGAAGAATTCACCATCTCTTTATGTAGAGCTGATGTGGCAGCGGATGGAACAGACCCTTGAGCTAATGAGAGCAACTTTATCCACTGCACACTGGCATCAGAAAACATGGCATGACCGGCGGGTACATGGAGACCCGTATGAAACTGAAGAATGGTTTGGGTACACAATTCGCGACATTCTGCAAACGTGCTGATTTACCAGTGGAAAGGCCCCTATGTGGTAGTAGGTAAGATGTCGGACGTGACCTACCGTATTTGTGCTTCGGATGGCCTGACATCAGTCAGCCACTTCGATCGACTTAAACCTTGTGTCAGTGATGGCACAGTGCCAAAGCTCTGGCTGGACATTTCACGTGACACCGGTTCCCAGACAAATGTCTCTGCTGAAACAAGTATTCCCGACGTTAGTTCAGGGCACCGCAGTGCCAGTTCGACCCATCTTCTACCAGGCCAGAAGTCCGGTGAACAAATAACTAACGCTGAGGATGACGACGAGATACGTACTCGCCCTCTCCCTCCTCACAGTGGGTCTACAAGATCTGGGAAGTCATATCTGAAGACGTTTTCTTTTGTTTTGTCCAAGGGGAAGGACGGAAAAGTTGTTCTGCCGACGTCTTCCCACTCCCACCCACGTCATGCTATATCCCCCATTATAGAGGCTGTCCTGGGCCATGCTTCTTGTGGGGTGGAACATGTAATGAATAGCATGGACGTGAATAGGCCAGATGAGGCCTTGGCTTGTCTAGAACAGCAGAACCTCACAACTCGGTGTACTTGTCCAAGCCATCAAATCGCGAGACCAATTCCCCCCAAGCAGCAATCCTGTCTGCAGCTGCACCACCACCCCAGACCCAACTCACGTCCATTGTCTATGCACTAAGTTCGGACATCATACGTCCTTTCCATTTCACACTCCACTCGTCGTCTGTAGACCGTCACTCTTCAGATATGAGAGAGTCAGCTGTTACAAAGGAGGTGGCATCCCACACCACAGCAACTAATCGCCCACCCCACCCCTGCAGGCGGTGATCAGGGAAGCAGCCTGTTCAGCACAGACTCTCGG
Source organism: Chaetoderma sp. LZ-2023a (assembly GCA_034401795.1). NCBI lineage: Eukaryota > Metazoa > Mollusca > Caudofoveata > Chaetodermatida > Chaetodermatidae > Chaetoderma > Chaetoderma sp. LZ-2023a. The sequence continues at coordinate 30,484,378 of CM067363.1, read as the reverse complement.
CTCGAATTTTCCCAGTACTTAAAAACTACGACGAAGTACCAACCATCGTGTAATGGGAGATGACCAATTCTCCCTTCCAACGGGCAACCCTGACCCCTCATGCCAGACCAAGCCCCCACCCCCATGAGCAATCAGAACATCACACCGGACACAGAAACCCAGAAGCACACAGAACACACTTGCTTGCCCGCAAGGCTGGATACGTCAATTCACCATTGTGCTGATATTACATACACATCCGGTTATAAGGAGGATATAACGGAGATATTCAACATCAGCAACAACAAAATATAGCAACCACCTAACGTTTTAAATAAAAAAAGTTAGAGAGTGTGGAAACCTGGATATGCCCAACCCGCAATACACCAGCGTCACACAGCAGGCCGGACTTCCCTACAACAGTACACTACCGCCATCAACACCAGTCAGCATTTTCCGCAATCACCTTCTTATCCGGTTTACGGGAAACTGATCATACGGAAAGGAGCACACCACAGCCATCTACAGTACGCGCTATGGGAGACCCCCCCTCCCCCTCCCCCCCCCCCCCCGGAACCGTCGGAAACAGCTAAAGTATTACACATCATTCACACGTAATAACAGTCAATATTATTAAGAGCAAGATGCCCGCAGTCTGTCATCGGTCATGAGTAGGATTTTTCTGCCGAAAAGTTGAATTCGATAATGGATTGATTCAAGTCACGACAGCACCCTTCTTCATCATCCGTGCTCTAAAGTAACTCTGTCCTGCCTATGGGCTCGGCCATAACAGATTGAAATACATCATGTCCGATAAAGTTGACAACATACTTAACCTACCCCCCCCCCCCTCTCCCCCCCCCCCCCCCCCGCCCAACGGTAATAAAAATGTCATGCTTCACAACAGCAGAAGAGTCATCCGCAGATAAGCAGCCATGCATATCAACGAAAATCATCAACACGACAGAAACATAGACACTCAGGTTGACTGTATTCACAATCTCCATACGACGGTATTGTACTGAGGCACGCATTTTCCGAGCTGTATTATAATAAATTAAGTTTGGTCTAGGTAGGGATGGGACTAGTCCTACCACTAGAGGAGGATGCTTGGCAGTCCACGCACCCGGAAAACACAGTCCAGCTTGGCGGAATTAGTATACTTAATTTCTGCAAGACATGGAGCTGTTTAAACCAGACAATAATTGTAGGCAGCTATATTGTCCTAATTTTGATTAAGAACGCCATCGTTGTACCATGTATACAGATCATTAACCCATGGGCCAATGAAGCGCCATCAAAACTTCGACAGTATCATATTAAGGAGAATTTCAAATATTCTCTTACCAACATATTCCCACACAAGATCAACATATTACAGACAAACCGAAGACGCATGTACAAGATCACGCGCATGCAGGGACGCTGTTTCAAGGAACAGATTTTAAAACGTATATTTTCGTCTTCCACATCAACAACAAATAATAAGCAGTAACAATACTCGGCCATTACGTAAATATTGCCTAAGTTTCCGATCAACCACGTGCTTTCACAACAAGAGACCGCGTGACTTTCACTTCTGTTTCAAGTAAATTGGATCAGAGGCTTTAAACACAAGAGCCGCCCAAAACGCGCATCTACCACAGCGTGATGGAAGAGGCGAGAGGGGTGGGTCGGGGCAATTGCCACCGACGTCATCACGCTTTCCCACACCCTATCAGGCACTCCACCCTGAAATTAAAACAGGCAAGTTTATAAGCATCCAATCTGAAAAACCGCTTCACACTAATTAAAAGGTGAGTTTCCACAGGAATAAGTAGTTCCGAGTTTTCACGTTGATCAGAGACTTGATTTTCCTTTGAATGGACACATCATCCTTCTTATATTTATAATTACTCCATTTACACGGGAGGAAAATTGTGTCTGACTCCAGGTTTATGTAAGTTCAAACTTTACCTATGGGGCATGGCCGAATCACCCTAGAACTTTCGGGTGTGGTCATCCGCCCCCCCCCCCCCTGTGATGTCACCAAAAAGTATAAAAGGAAGAGAGCATGCGCTGAAACTTCGTCTTCCCATCACACTCGACACAAGGGAAGAACAAGCATTAGGCTACTTTCGTGTCGCAAACCAAATTCTGCTGTTTTCTTATTATTTTTTTATTACTACTATATATCATTTGGCCAGGAAAAGTATCAAGAGTTAGGAGAAATAGCTTAGGCTGGGCACCATTATCAATATGCGGAAATAAGATGTCACTTGCCGAGGACCTTGCCTTGTCCGACAGCTCGGAGGAGTCGGCGCCAGCTCATTCCGGAAAGAAGTATCCGTGTACAGCATTACAGCTCAACGGACAGCAGTGTAAGCGCGCTTTTTCCCGCAATTCGGACTTGACGCTACATGTCAATCATGGTCATCTTTTTCAATGCGCATTCTGTACGGACTGCAAATACCTTTATACAGCTACACGTTGAGGTGTGACGCACATGTTGACGGATAAACATCGTGTGCTAGTAGTAACATTACAGCCTGGTAAACAAAGTGAGAAGGTTGAAGTGCTAGCCGCTCGTTTTGAAACTAGACTTCCTCTTAATGTGCTTCCTACGGGAAGGATGGCCAAGACCAAGCATACGAAATGGCGACAACCAGACTTTCCACGTTACAGACCAGCAACAGCAACCACCGCATCCACCTCACGACATGCATTAAGTCACTATATCATGCCAGCCATCAACACGATGGAGTCATCAGCACGACCAGCACCGGCAGAACCTGCAGTAATGGTACCAGCATCACCTGCAGTTTCCACTCCAGCAGCACCCGCAGCAACTCCACCGTCCACATCACACACAACATCAGCGTCCGCATCCGCCTCCATAGTCGGCCGACCAATTTCTGTGGTTATTTCAACACCCGTGACCATATTCAAACAGGGGTTACAGGATGTTTCAGACAGATCTACATCTCCTTGTAGTCTTATTATCGACGAGGAGATCCGCCTTACGGAAGCAACACTAACCACCACTGCATCACGAAGCAGCATCACGTTACACCCACGCAGCATCACTCCTACGGATCCAGCAGTTCGGAAAGTAACTACACCGGATCATCCCTATGCCGGAAAGAAACGCATCGCATATTCATTGGAAATCCGTGCAGTACCAAGGACGACTGCCAATAAACTTCTGAAGTCCACCAAAATCCGGAAATTATCTGCCAGCACCGCATCAGCAACTGCATCAGCAACCGTATCAGCATCCGCAAAAGCATCATCATTTCAGCGACCGCTAACCAAGAGGGATAGACTCCTTGAAGGGTTGGCGGTAACAGGCGGCAGCAGGCCCGCGAGGGTCCGGGGGCATGCAAAAACTGCTGTATAGTGGAGAGGAGATACTGAAGGCCTCCGTGTCTAACGAAGGATGAATTGACATCCTACTGTGGTACCGTCTATTTGGCATATTGTTCGGGCTACTGGGATTTTGGTTCATCCTATCTCAGCCAGTGGACATGTGGGTGCGTGGATGATAGTCCACACCCAGGACATCTCTGGCAGACTAGAAGTTCGCTGTGTTTGCTAGAGATGACCTGCAGGCAAGGTCGGGGAAAATGGTCAAAGTTCGTATTCTGCTGGCAGATAGGTATGGATCAGACCATCGGTTGCCCCTGATCGTGAGCTCAGATGGTGATCGCTATTGACTGGGTCAACCGGCGGGCCATCTTCATCATGTTAGTTCATCAACCCATTTCTGGTTATGAGTGGTCAAGATGGCTCAATGTACAGTCAGGCCATGGCAAGCGGTCGTATTGCGAGTCATGCCTCCTGTGATCAGAGAACATGAAACGTGATTCTTTGGGAAGCAGGAGGGTATGTGTGTGAGACGGTGTAACCTGTTACTTGCCAAATGGGTGGAACGGTCTGAGATCCCAAGTACCCATGGGGTGGATGACCTGGCCAATATGATCTATGCGGGGCCTCTTAGTTAAAATGACATTAAGAATGATCTACACAGAGCCCTTAGCTAAATTGGCGTCTAGCAGGCATCGCCTCCATGGTATGGTCTATGCGGGCTACGGCCCCTTGCCAAGATGACCCTTAGTTGGCATCCAGTACTGTGTCTGCTCGGGTCGAGAGTCGGCAGGGTGCACCTTGACTGTCCTGGATTATGGCCCCATAACTTGGACAAGTCTTTATCTCAGGCATATATGGAGAGGTACCCAGCCTAGGCTGCATCCTGTGTGGAGAACTGGGCATCCGTCCAGCATGGCGGGGACAGGGAACCACACCGGGAAGGCCAAAGGGTACAAGCGCATTCAATTTGCGGCACTCAGTCCACCCACAGCACGGACCACCACTATGACTTCAACAACAACAGTGATGTCAGCAGTCTCTACACCGCCACCAGTTCGTACATCACCAGTCATCATTTCCGCCACCAGTTCTTCAATGGATACGTCTGCACCATCGTCCAGCTATAGTATTACCAACCTGGGCCTGCTTATTAGTGATATATCAGCAGCAGAGGATCATCCGCCACGTCCGTCCTGTGCGAGTCTGGGTACCCAGACATGCTGGGGAAACTTCACAGCGGATGTGTGTGGACACTACTGCCAAGGTTGCAGCAGGATTTATCAGTAGTTGTGCGGAACATAGAACTTTTCTTATTATTATGTTTATTTTCTAAATCTTTTTCTTATTATTATATATGTTTTAATAATCGACACCCAGTCCCTAGGCTGACTATGGTCACCCTACACAGCTGCACAATATTCTTGCATAGCTGTGTCTCACATAAAATAATCGCTGCAGATTCCTGTGTTGTAAACACGTCGTGTGCGATGTATGTACACAACACACCGTAGCGAATATATTATAATCCCATCGTGCAGTCTCAGCTATGCCTGATGAACTAGTCTTTTTATCTTATTATTTTGATATTTTTCTTATTATGTTAGTTCCTGCATCAGTATAACGGGACGGATTGTGGGTTAGTGGCAGCTACCCGTGCGGATCTGCACTAATGGGCTGCAATATTAGATTAATCCGTATACACTTAGTGCATCCCTTTATTTACCCAGGATGCACTTGTAATTAAGCATAAATCTGTGATACCCTTACGGATATAGTTATGTGATTGATTATATATATATATATATATATATATATATATATATATATATATATATATATATATATATATATATATATATATATATATATATATATATATATATATATATATATATGTGATTGATTATATGTATATATATATATATATATATATATATATATATATATATATATATATATATATATATATATATATATATATATATATATATATATATATATATATATATATATATATATATATATATTATAAGAGTTTCGGAGGGAGGCATACCATTGATTTTAATTTTTGACCTGGAATTATTTTTCCCAGGTCTTCTTTTTTGTGTGTGTTTTATTTCTTGGTGCGTGCATACTTTTTATTTAGAACATTGATTTCCTAAACAATAGCTTGCATGGGTGTTCTCTTGGATGCGGATAATCAATTTCCGCAGAGACCACCCAAGCTCCAACGTACCTTGATTACAATATAGTTAAAAAGTAAATATATATATTTGGCCATATTGGAATTTAACCCTAACGACAGGTCAACTGTTAGATCCGTTGGTCGCGGTAATGGACGAGATGTGGATCTCCATCCAATTCGTTGGAGTGCTCGCGATGGATATCCGTCTCTCTACACCCACCATACAGACATGTTAAGTGATCAAACTTGCTTGTGTGAAATGTAGCCATTGTCCAGGTGATGTTTTATGTGGCTGCGGAGTGAGGTAGCCGGACTTCCATCTAATTCGGATGCCTTGTGTCGTAGCATGTACGCATGCTGTCCTTGGAGGTATATGCTATTCCAAAGCGACCTACGGGAAGCTGAGCATCTGTGCCCATTGGACAACTGTATCTAAAGATAGGTAGGAATCCCTGCCACTTGTTGCCAAATCTGGTTTCCGTTTCTAACAACTAAATGGCAGGTTAGACTGTAGCAGAAGGCCCGCATAAATAAAGCGGTATCTACCAATACAGTATCTTTGGAAACTACATAAGATGGTGACCTGGGAATTCTTCAGAAATCGTTCGTCCCGTCTTCACGTAAACCAGCGTGCAACACCTTAACAGTAGCTTCACTAGTGCCCCTTTTTGCCAGCACTTTTCCTCCGCTTGGGGGTTGAAGCATTTCCTGTGATGGAGGCCGGCGAGAGGCACTTTCCTCTCACAGCAACAATATTTTTCTTTGTATGTGTTAGGGGTATATTAGCTTATGTTAAGCTACTTAGTGGCTTCGTTGCAGATGCTTCTCTTGCGGGGATACATCTGCAGATTCAAGAAACTGTGTAGTACCTCCGGTGACACCACGTAGAAAGGACACCAGCTAGCTCTATATTGTGTATTATTGTGTATCATTCTACTGTCAAACGATTCATCTTGTTTGTATAGTATTTATTAACATTTCTACTGTTTAATTACAAATTATTCCATAACTCTAAATTAGTATGGATAGGCATACCGGTGATACTAATAGTTGGGATGAGACTGTGTTGTTCAATCTTGGCGGCAATGGTCGCAGGGCCCCACTGGAACATCATTGTTCCACCAGCTCTAGAAGTCAGTCTTTGTATTTCTCAGAGAGACATCTTACGGGATCCGCAACCCCGAGATCCGCAGCTAACCAGCTATCCCAGTCATCGTGCACTTGTGGTGCGATGGGTGGAAATCTATTGGCGAACCAGTATGTACCCCCATGAGCTACAGTAATCTGCTTTATATTCATCGATGTTAAGCCCTATACATTTGTCATCAAATAATGTACCTGTTCCATTAAACAACGTCAAGAATGATTCTGTAAAGTTATAACCAGCAGCCGCGAAATTTGGTGTAAGAGCGTCTCCTGCCACTTGCTCGTTATCCATATAGCATGAAATGTGATTAGCATCACAGTGTTGAAAATTATACAGATTTGTATCGAAATCTCCATTATTAGGTCTATTACTAACTATACCAAATATAACCCTACTCGTTAGGTCCCCGAGAAAATTATTGTCCCTATTCACATTACTAGTCCCTGCTGGAATGGTGAATGATTTGATGATAACTCTTTTAATAGGGTATTGTAACGTGTTGATAACTTTGCCAACGAGCTTGCTCCATCGTAGTCATTACCGGTTTCACAGTAAACAAATCTAATTAGCTTTTAGTGCAGTGACAAGCAGCCATCTTATAAGTTAACTAAATATATCCGCTTGTTTGGCATTTCTGATGCTTCTCCCTCTACAGTTATGATTCGAATGACTTCTGCGAGGGTTATCGAATCGTTGACAGCATTTTGCATCTGGGTTGTGAATTAGCTCCCGAGATATTGTTATGAGCTAATGTTATAACTTTTGGTACGATCACTCTACCGACATTCAAAGCCCTATTTTTCACAAATGTTTTCAATTTTTTACCAGCTAAAACATCTTCAGGCACACCTAAGCCAGCTGACAGGGCTCGCTTACCCAAACATTTTCCAACGCTTTTAGCTAATGGTATGACTGCTCTGAACAGCGAACCTATAATATTTCCTAGCCCGTGGCCCTTTTGATTCCTAGCACCTACGAAAACAGGTAAATGCCCACCACCTTGATTAGTATAATAATCTCTCAACATAGCTGAATCCGGTTACAAGCATAAGTCATTTTTTTACTTTTGTTTTTGCAGTCAAAATGTTTGGAGTTACGTTAATACAGCATCTTACGCATAAATTCTTAGATCTTAGGTCTAAAATGTAAAAGTACGCTCGGTGATGTGACATCTTCAAATAGTATGTTCTCTCCAGTCCTATCACTTATAACCGTGCCTATCACGTCGATGTAATTTTTAGATACGGTTCTATATTGAATGTCAGGTCCATTGACAAATATCTTCTCTGCCCTGACTGCTAGATAATGGCATAACTCTTAACAGAGGAGCTCTGACTACACTATGGCTTACAATATCGCAATATACGTAAGTTGTAGTTAATGTAATTTTATTACTTTTATGCGTTGATAGAACTCCACCAGCGATATGATATGATTGGTATAGCCTAGGAATTTACCAATGTAAGCATCAAATTCAATAGCGAACATTTGCTTAATGTTTAATGTTACGAGGTTGATTCGATCCATGAAATAGTTGAATTAACGGTATTCTTATAACGTTTGTAGCTATTAATCTGCTTATTTATAAACTCTATTAGAATTGTACCGGTATAGAAGTCTTTCAGTATTTCTATTCATTGGATGTAGAGAGGAAATTCTGCAGCTTTACGTCGAGATGCCGAATTCACTGGCTCTACTAGTAAATTATTAGTCGGGATAAATTTATCAAAAATTTCATCAACAGCATTCACAGAGCTTTTTGGTCTCTTCTGCTTCAGCTTAAGTTAAACTTTAGGCTTCAAGTGTTCAAAAGAATGTAGCAGGATCGTCGAAGGCTTCGCTAATGTTAACCAGCTTCTCGGATACAATTTGGATGACAAGCCAACTTCCCATTCCCCAGAGAATCTTAAAGGTGTTTGAAGATACGTTCTGAGTTCGGAAATCTTATCAGGATAGTAATCCATGCTACTGTAACTCGGTAGCGTAATATAAAACTGCTCCATGTTTCAAGTTATTCTTTCTAAACTGGCGACAGAGTCAATCGCTCAACTTTGGACGTTTTTATACTCGACGCTGGTAATATATATCCCAAACACCCAAATGCTAATGCTATTCAAACCCCTTTATCTCCATTTTGAATGCTCAGATTTATTAAACATGTTACTATTATAATATAAATAATTATAACCTGAGCGAGATATCTTATCTCGTTTCTGGTTACTTTTTCACCACAAAATGACCAACGATAATCATTATTGCGTATTTCTGGACTGTTTAGAGACATTTCTACAACGCATCAACGTTAGGGTAGGGGTGTGGTGGGTGGATGGTGGACGGGTATGGTTGTACCTGTAGCTCTGTAATGATCCAAAATATGTTTAAGTTCTGAATAACTTATCCACGAATTAAACGAAATAGGATAACCGTGCCATTTGACAAAAGACTTCTCGCTTATTATCTATCGTACGCCTTTTAATAATTCTTTCTACTCGATACAGCTGGCTGTTAGCTTCATTTAAACGAATTTTCTGCAACTCTTCAGAATAAAATGTACCGATAATGGGATTTTGATTATAATCGTTGAGCTTATATACACCAGATCTGTGAGGTAGTTTCGAACTTATTTTGAATATCTCCTCGCTCCATGCCAGTCTATAACCCTTGTTAAATGGATCTTTTAACTCTGACACTCCTACGTCATCGCCTATACTCAAATCACTCGGCTTTACCGATGCTCTCGGCTTCACTTTCGAGTACATATTCCTACGAGCTAACACCTTTGTACTGTGGTCAACATCTACAGGTTTCATTTTTGTACTACCGTGTACAGATCTATTGTAAGATCTTACCAGATTAGGGAGTATGTTGATATATCTATAGGTATTTTTGTAAGTCATATATTTCCCATACCTTAGTCTTAATGGCGCGCTGAACGTGTTCAACGTTCACAGACTTTGTGAGAGAGTTCTAAGATGTGTAGAAATGTTAACCTTTAGACGTTAATACGTGTCTAATGGTAGCGTTCACGAATTCACCCCTTTATCGCTCTGAATTGATTCAGGTCTTCTAGAGACAGTATTCAGGAAAAACTCCAATGCTTGAGCTAAGGTTTTTGCAGTTTTATTTGCTAAAGGAATTATCCACAAAATTTTTGATAGACAATCTATTATGAATAGTAGATAACGCATAAAGTTATTATGTCTGGCTAAACTAGTAACGTCGCTCAGATCCATTTGCCATAGCTGAACAACGCCTGTTACTTTGAATCGATCTCTCTTAAACTAGGTCTTCTCGCTTAGGTCTATGCAAAGTGTATGTAGCTTGCTCGGCTAACCAGGATCGTATTAAGGGTTTAGATATTGCTCCATTAAAGGCCCTATACAGTTTTTCCAAACCATCAAAAGATGCAGAGTGTTTGCTATCATAATATACATGTTTCAATCTGTCAGTTATGTTAATAGATCGCTTATTTCTTACGGTCCTTGCGAGCTTTTTTCCGCCATAGTTTAAGCAAGTGTTGGACAGCTTAGCATCCCGAGATCTCAGATTTCTAGCTACAGAGCATAGCACTGTCGTGGCCCTTCTATTAATGAGTGCAGATTGTAAACCTTTAGCCTCGGGTTCGTTTTCTCGCTTTTTTGCTCTAGACTCACGGCGTTGAACGCACTGTGGTTGTTCAATGCCTTCGTTTGTATTATGAATCTTAGCTCAAGTCTTATGACTACCCACTACTTGTCTAGGTATATTGGCGTCGGCTAAGAGTCTATTTAAGGTTGTCGGTAATTTAAGTTCTAAAAAATCCTTAGAATTTGTATAAGGATTCTGCCTCACTGTTGAGGCTATTAAATCTACTAGATTGCTATTCGAATAGGTTACAACGTCTATGGTGACACGATTGGAGTTGTCTAATGATAAGCCTGAGGGCCTATGATTTAAGATTTTGATTAATCTCTCGCCTTTATTTCTTAAACTACGGCTCAACAATTGAACTAACTCTTTAATTCTAGCATTATCCAAATTTAAACCCCTAGGCACTGAAGTCTGGAGATGCCACGAATGCTGCGAATCATCTGACGACTTATCCGTTGAACCAAATTGCTTAGACTGATCTATCTGCAGTCTAAACTTTTGAAGTATCTGAGAATACAAATTTGACTTTTCTCTAGCCGTCAATTCGCTACAATATAGAATTTGTTCCATTTCTTGATCTAAATTCAACGCTGGTCTAAGGTTCTGATCACTATTTAGAATATTAATCTTAGACATCTATCTTATTATGCGGTACCAACGCCATTTTCTGAATGCTTTCCATCACTATTATTGTTATTATTATCCGAATAATTTAGAAATAAGCAGTAATACTACTGGCAGTAGAAGGTGTAAGAAATCCCCCTCGTTGAATAACTCATCGTCTTTCATATGATGGCGTCTTGCTTTTACTGCGCAATCTAATGTTATCATGGTATCTACGTAAGCGTTTATGTTGTATTCGATTTAATTTTATGTTTCCACGAATTAGGCTTACACAGCATTCGGACACAGCATCGGCTAAACCCTTATAACAACGTTCTAGATTTATCTAGCGTTGCTTGAGTTTGACTTTAACTAAACTCTGTAAGACTGGTAATTGATCTGAGATATTGACAGCTCTACGTCCTCTTTTAAACTCAGACCCGGGTCTAACCATGCCCATAGCCCATCTACGCTTATTATTAGGGTGCCAAGCTGGTGCTTGGCACCCTATTGCTTTTGTTCTGTTTATTTTTATTTTTATTTTTTAAATATTTTTTATTACTCCATGCTTTTTTTTGTTCGCGAATAGCGTGAAGACAAAAATGCTGATGAAATTCAGGCTTTGCATGGCAAGAGGGCCGTAGTAGAGCAAACCTTTTACGTGGTAATGGATATGATTTTCTAGATAGGTTGACAGCCATCTTGAATTTCCGTAAAATTTCCCCGCGTTTTAAAAATCTTCTCCAGAACCACGAAATAGAATGTGCTGAAATTTGCTCAGATGCAGCGGAAAGTAGGTTTCTATAAAGTCTGTTTAAGAGAAATTAATAGCTCGAAAAACATGGATTTCCTTATGGACCAATCAGCATCAAGCTTTCTGGCGCCATGTTGAATTTTTTATTAAATGGATTTTGATGCCCAAATTGGGCCTATATAGGCTTTTGGGGTTGAGAAATCCAAATCTCGCATTTTTTAATTTGTTCGATAGGTGGTTTGGCTGCCATCTTGAATTCGTTTCCCGCCAAATTCTCCATAGTAAAAGCATTTGGAAATTTCAAATGCCTTCTCGCCGGAAACCGCTAGGTGGATTTCAATTATATTTTGTAGGAAGCATCATTAGGTAATAGAGATCTGATTTTGTTCAAACAACGCTGGTCGGCCTATTAGACCGGCGGCCATTTTGGATTTTGTAGTATTTCGGGAAACGTTTTTAAAAATCTTCTCCTCCGAAACCACTTGGCGGATTGATTCAAAACTCATGAAATATCATCTAGGGTATCGGCTGAACCAAATTTGTTCAAGGAAATTTGATTGGCCGAGAACTTGGGTGGCCATCTTGAATGACCTAGTTTTCATGAAAACGACTTCTTCTCCAGAACCGCTGAACGGATCGGGCTGAAATTTGGCTGATATGATTAGGAACTAAGGCACATTAGAATTTGTTCAAGAGAAATTGATGCGTCCAAAAACCTGGCCGCCATCGACCAATCAAAATTCAACATGATTGGCGGCCATTTTGAATTTTATTTGTTGAAATTTGAAGCCGAAATTGGTTTTACATACGTTTTTGGGTCTTCTGATTCCAAATTTGCCATTTTCAATACTGTCGGACGAACGGTTTGGCGGCCATCTTGGATCGTTTTCCCACCAAAATTGCCAATACTAAAGCAATTAGAGAATTGAATTGTCTTCTTCTCAAGAAGAACTGGGCCGATTTCATTTATATTATTTTTACTGCTGTTGTTGACACACGATTGTTTGTTTTTCAAATCCACATTCAATAATGGGTAGACTGGTCAGATAAAGGATTTTCCTACTGTAACCTTCTCACATAATTTCATAAAACTGACAGCATTAATCCAACTTGATCAAATCTAAGAGGCTATTTAGGCTCTAAGCCACCTATAAGAGCTGGCGCAGATAAGGTTCTCATCTTAGCAAGCAGGATGCTAGCTGCTTGGCCCCCGGTGTATCGCCGCTTGCGGCTATATTTATTATTATTATTATTAGCGTTACTCCGTCTGTTAGCCATTTTGACTTTCTTAAGCTTTCTTATTAGACTTAGGTATGTAAACTACGCAAACTTGGTTTGGTAAAATATTGGTACGTGATCTCAGATGTTCATGCATTGTCTGACAGAGGTCTATGAGTAAATAACCATGAGCTCATGTAGTGGCATCGCTATATGAATCCTGCAATGTCGAGCTACGCCTAGGATACATTTGACGACCCAATGTAGTTATATTGGATGCGTCTCTAGGATTCTTAAATAGGATTATGTAATGAAAATTCAGCGAAATATTTCTGTGGTGCTTATTTTTCGAGAAAATATTCTGAATCAAATGAATTATCGTTGAATTCTTGTGATGTCCTCATCTCGTAAACAAGGCAGTAACCCTGCTATCTATGTCCTCAATCAAATCTTCAGGGATGATTAGATTAGCTATGCTGGAATCTATTTCTAAATCTTGAACTCCTGACTATAGCTCTACATCCAGGTTGATATGCCCTGTAACATAATAATAATAATAATAATAATAATAATAATAATAATAATAATAATAATAATAATAATAATGTTATCGAAATAACGGAAGAATATGTTCGGATGTATATGGCTGAGCTCGTCAGGCTTTGTGATGGTAATAAGGCTGAAATCACTAGCTCGATGTATAGAGTAATCCAGTTTACGCTAACTTCACACCTCAATTTAGGCAGAATTTTAATCATCCTAGAAATGTGTCAATTGCTATTGGAAACTTATGAAATCGATCTATTCCCTCAAGCTTGTGCTTTGATCCTTAGCTATTTCAAATTTGAAGCTTGACCGAAAACTCGTTAGCATACTAATCCTGCAGCTGTGTGTCTCAAATATTAAGGAGCTTACCATTTATTCAAATAACCCATGAACGTGGGAACTCGTTAACGTTCAATAATTGAGCAGAGAACACTGTGTCTGAGTCTAAAGATTATGTCAATGTAACGTCATAACTGGGATTAAAATATAACATGTGAATTCATTAACATTCAATAACTGCGCAACGAATGCTGCATCTGAGTCTAAAGATTATGTCAACGTAACAACATTAACTGGCTTAAAATATATAAATCGTTATTTTTTTTGTTAAACAATGGTCGGCATGTGTTTTAAAAACGACTCCAAAGGAATAGTATATCGATTTTTGACACTTACCACATGCGAGATGACATACTCAATTTTGAAGTTTGCCTAATCATAAATTAGTGCTTACAACCTGAGTATCGATTTCTTCTGTGACAGAACTTATATAAGTGCAGCATTTTGAAGCAAAAGATCATTTGAATCATTCATACAAGTACTTTTAAAAGCTTAGCCATTCTTTAACCGCTTTTTGATTTATTAAAATGGAAAACACTAGAGCTACCATAGAAGTTGAAGGCGAAGTTGAAGTTGAAGTTGAAGTCAATATTGAGTTGCCACCTAGGCGTAACAGTTTCGTAGCATATGGAGTTGTACTGGCATATCCTATCCTGATAGAAGTCTCACCTGTCGAGCTTGAGGTAATTATTATTATTATTATTATTATTATTATTATTATTATTATTATTATTATTATTATTAGCGTTATTATCGGATTTATCATAATTATCATTATTATTCTATTCTGTTTTACTTATTTAAGTGAACCTCATCGGCAGTTGAGCTACATTACCTAAATAAGTAAAAACCTACAAAAATAATAATAATAAAAACTAACGATAGACGTGCACCAACGTTGTTACCCGATGAATACGCTAAGCTGTACGTTAATATATATATATATATATATATATATATATATATATATATATATATATATATATATATTTATATATTGTATACCTGGTAAGTTACGTAGTTGCACGATCGTAATTACTACGAGATTAGTTAGACATAGCATTGTATTCAGCATCCCTGATCAATAGAGCACCCCCGTGGCTATTCTGTAGGATGTGTTAGATGCTATCAATCATAACGTGTTCGATTCCGCCAGCGTTAGCCAAGCACTAACTGTCGAACGAGAGTTTATGGTGCCTCCATTAACCATTCTGGAGGGTATATTAAACTCTCACGACATCCGTTCCTGATGATCTACCGGACCGTGTTTGGGTGGGGGGGGGGGGGTTATTAGGTGTGTGAGGGCTCTGGGGCTGTGTTCTGGCTAGTAGACTAGTGAGGGGGTGGTAGTTGTGGTTGAGGTTGTGGGAGAGGTTGTGGGGTGGGGTTTGTTGAGGGGTGGGGTTTTTGAGGGGTTGCAGGGTGTGCTATGGGTATGCTAGCTTTAGGAATTAGTGGTCAGGGGGTTTGATCATGTTGCGACATAGGTGAGCCTTATTACAGTGACTTATGACAGCGACTTATGACTGCTACATATGACTGTGAAAAAAAATCTTGTCTAGAAATATAAAATTTAATCTGTTTTATCCTTTTTTTGCAGCATCGCGAACTTACTCTCAATATACGCAGTCGGCGATGGCGAGTGGAGTGACAGCTGTTCCATCATCGCCAATGACTCCGATGATGACTACAATATTGAGGTGGTCTTCAGGGAGATCGAATCCTGGAGCCGCTTCAACGATCTCGAGGAGTGATGAGCCTGCACAGCTATAGCTGATAACAGTCGTGGTTTTGACTTGCATCTAGTGATGGAGTGGCTTTTTAGAAACACAGGGCTTAAACCATTCAACGTAATAATGAATGGTAATAAAGTGGTGTATTTGAATGTCGGGGACATTCATTTTAAGGACAGTCTGGCGTTTCTTCCATTTCAACTGCAGCAACTACCGGTGATATTCAATCTACCTATCGAGAAAGGATTTTTTCCATATCGCCTAGACAGCAACATATTCTTTGATTACGTAGGTGCATACCCCTCAATTGATGCTTATGGCGCTGACATTATGTCTGTGTCAGCGTGTAAGGAATTTGACGCATGGTATGATGCTGTTAAAGCTGGTCTTTTCAATTTTAGGGATGCCATGAAGCTTTACTGCAGGTCTGGTATAGATATTCTATGCAAGTTTCATGAAATGTTCATCAGTGAAACAGGGATACCATCTTTCATGTCATCTGTGACATTACCGTCATTATGTAATGAGGTGTTTAGGGCTAACTACTTAATGAGCTTAAGCTAGTAGCTCCACATGTTACAGGGTACATTAACCTATATAACTAGAAACGTTACTCCATAGAAGCGTGCAAGTGGCTAGATTACCTGGCTCATTCTAAGAGCGTGTTTATTAAACAAACTCTGACTGGCGGTGAACCCGAAGTGTTTAACTGATCGCTGGATGGTTACTGCCCGGACACAGATAAGTACTTCGAGTACTACGGCTGTTATGTGCACGCCTGCTCGAAATGTCTGCCTAGAAAGCATATGACCACCAAGTCATTTTTTTATCCTGCTCTAACTAACTTTAGAAGAAGTGTATCAGAAGATGCTTTCTAAATCTAGCGAGCTTAGACGTATGGGTTTGAAGGTAGTCAAAATGTGGGGTTGTGATTTTAAGGCCCAGAGATTTAACGACCCTAACATTAACGCTTTTTTAATCATGAGTCGCTTATCATGCACGATGCCCTGTAACGGAGTGGGGTGGGGGTGGGGGGGGGGGGTACCAATGCCATACATATGCATCACCAGGCCGCTGCAGATGAGTATATAGCATATGTGGATATCACTTCGCTATATCCTTATGTTTGTAAGACTGTGAGTACCCTCTAGGCAAACCAGAAGTAATCGTTAGAGATTTTAAACCAGTAGAGGAGCTAGGGTCTTACTTCGGTCTGATAAGGTGCATCTGTTTGCCTCCTAAAGATGTATTCTTTCATGTCCACCCATACAGATGTAGTGAACGTTTGTTCTTTCTGTTGTGTGGTAAATGCACTCACGATTTGCAGAGCACTGAATGTACTCATAGCAATTGTGAGCACCTTCTACACGGTGTATGGACGTCTGTGGAGTTGATGGAGGTGGTACATAGCGGGTACCATATCTTATCCAAAGAATGTACTGATACGCTTTTCAAGGGATACATCGAATACTTTTTGAAAATTAAACAAGAAGCATCGGGGTATCCTGAGGATGCGGTCACAGATGCGCAGAAAGACGCGTATGTTCTGCAATATGTTGAACGTGAAGGGATTAAATTAGAATCTTTGATCATTCAAAATAAGGGCCTTAGAACCCTGGCAAAACAGGTACTAAATTCTTTGTGGGGTTATTTCGCCCTCAATCCCTACCCTAAGTATGGATACATCGATTCGTATAGTGCAATGTTGAAGTTGCTGAAGGATAGAATGATTTCTGTCAATTATATCCATGTATGCATTGACAGCACTCTCTTAATGCGCTATTGCGAGTTGAACCAACTCATGCCGGCGGATAATCACACCAATGTCGTGATCACTGCGTTTGTAACAATTCATGCCAGGTTCATTTGCTACGAAGCCTTGATACCTCGAGGATGCGGTCACAGATGCGCAGAACGCTGCGTATGTTCTGCAATATTTGGAATACGAAGGATTAAATTAGATAAATCTTTGATCATTCAAAATAAGGGCCATAGAACCCTGGCAAAACAGGTGCTGAATTCTTTGTGGGTTTTTTTCGCCTTCAATCCATACCGTAAGCATGAATGCGTCGATTCGTCTAGCGTAATGTTGAAGTTGCTGAAGGATAGAATGATTTCTGTCAATGATATCCATGTATGCATTGACAGCACTCTCTTAATGCGCTATTGCGAGTTGAACCAACTCATGCCAGCGGATAATCACACCAATGTTGTGATCACTGCGTTTGTAACAATTTATGCCAGGTTCATTTGCTACGAAGCCTTGTAGCAGTAGGCTCAAGTTGCGTTTATCATGATACAGATTCTATCATGTATGTTCAAAAACGTGATAAACCTCGCCTGATGCCCGTTTACCATGACAGACTCGGTTATTTCATGGACGAAGTTCCTTCCCGCAGTGAAACAACAGAGTTCGTCAGCACTGGCCTGAAGAGTTACATGTACAGACAGCTAGATGGACAGACTGGGGATATCAAGTATGTCTGCAAAATTAATGGCTTAATTTTGAATTACAGGAATAAGGGGTTGGGATTCGATACTCTGTTAGCCATGGTCAATGGTCATAATCTCGAAACATTCACTCAGTATCCTAATACTATCATTAGGAATAAAGATCATAGACTTTTGAGTAAGGATACTGAGAAATGTTTCGGATTTACTTACAAAAACTGTATAATTTTTAATGACTATCATACTAAACCGTATGGGTTTCAGGGTATCCCTAAGATCTAATTTGACGATAGCCTGGGGTGGGGAAACGGTTCAGCTGTCATGTTTGTACTATGTTCAATGTTCTAACCCGTAATGTAGAAGATTACTAGCATACCCTTCATCAAGGGGGAGTAAGTAATATTCTGCTTTATTATTATTATCGGTTAGATATGTGCAGAGGGTGATACATAGTTATAGAATGGGGGTGGGGGTGGGGGGGGGGGGTTGAGATGTTATGTTTGTACTATATATAATGTTCTAACCCGCAATGTAGAAGATTACTAGCATACCCTTCATCGAGGGGGTGGGGTTGGTGGGTGGGTAAGTAATCGTCTGCTTTATTTTTATTATTATTATTATTATTATTATTATTATTATTATTATTATTATTATTATTATTATTATCAGTTAGATATGTGTAGATGGTGATACGTAGTTATAGGATGGGGTTGGGGTTAGGGGTGGTTGAGATGTAATGTTTCTACTATGTATAATGTTCTAACTCGTAATATAGAAGATTACTAGCATACCCTTCAGCGAGGAGGTGTAAGTAATCCTCTGCTTTATTATTATCAGTTAGAAATGTGCACGTGTGTGAGGGTTATACATCGTTAAATGGTGTGGGGGTTGGTGGCGGGAGGAGGAGGGGGGGGGGGGGGGGGGGGCGGGCGGTGCCTTGAGTAAATCGTTATATATTCATACATTGAACCGGTTTTTTAAAACCATTATTTAACCTATTTAAAATATGCCCTACACACTCCTCCCAATGTTTTGAAGGTTAATATCTCCAAACTCTACCTCTGTACAAATACCTAATCTATCTTTACACCCAACCTGTTAGGGGTTCAGTATCGCTTAGATCGGTTTCAAATTTATTTAAATAATAGCTCTAAAATCTAAAATCAGTTTCGCATAATACCTCAGTCGAATCATTTTCTATGTCTATCGCTTAACTTTTACAGGTCCTGGATCCCATTCGAAACATTTGTAAATTTTATATTTTAATTAAATCACCATCGCATGTATTCATTTTACATAAATCTAGTTAATATATTTTTTCACTTATTCGGATGTATATTATTATTATCTATACATTTATCGGTTGTGTATTTTTGTCGATTGTATAGATTTACTGACTTTATTTTATTAAAAAATTGTGAAATGTGAAATGACTCACATTGTTTTAATTGAAGAAACTCTGAAGGAACCCGAGCCTATAACCCATCCAACCCCAGAGTCAAACTTAGACTGGAATTTCTGTTTCCAAATATTGCGAGACTGTTTGAGGCCCGTTAAAAATGTGATAGGTTGTTGTTATTTCCATAACATGATTGAAAATTGATTCGCTGAACTTTGTGTGACTCTGGCGAGCATTACACGCGGTCGGAGTTATTTTAAAGCTTGACTAGTTAATTTTAATCTGTCAGGGTAATAACTAACTGATTGTCCTTACGCTTTACATCGACCCTTGTACATTGACCTGGCTGAAAAAACCTGCAGAGGTTCAGAATTTTAATAATGCTCAACCCGTTAGACTAATGGAGAGATCTTCCAGAATTGACCCTACTCTATAGCTTGACCATTTAGAATCTCCCATGATTGCACGAGTTCCCAGAGTCACAAAAAGACGCGTCCCAACATGTAGCCTGTCAATCATCCTTCTGCCTATCAATTAACACTTGCCATGCGCCATTATGCTAATTACCCTTAAGCGTGCCTCATTGGATACCTGCAGACCCGTGATTTAACAAGGGGTGGGGCTTCATCATCGAATGAGTTCCCAGGAAAAGACCTAATTTTTTTCAAAGAACTCAAAAGAAATCCCTCATTACGTAATACATTAACCCTTGAGCATTTGGCATGGCTCCAAGAGATCATCCTTGATTACACCCATTAATCCTCATCAATCAAGATTACACTAATTACCCTTAAGCTCCCAGCACTGGATGTCTGGAGGCACATGACTTAATGAAGGGACGGGGCTTCGCAATTGAATGAGTTCACAGGAAAAGACGAGTCCAGACATGTAGCCTCTCAATCATCCTTAATTACCCTGTCATTAACCTTTGTCAATCATTACAGTAATTACACTTAAGCTCACCCCAATGGATGACAGGAGGCACGTGACATAACGAGGGGGAGGGGATTATGTCACCCTCTGCATCTAACATCCAATCAGAACTGGAGGAGATCTGGGCTCTTTTTTCACACCTTTTCAAAAGGCGGTGAGATCAAAGGAAAAAAAGGTGATAATGATGCAAATTAGTTGACTGCTCTGACACAGTAACTACTTTTGAAAAGGGGCCCAAATCGCCTCTCCTCTACTCCCCCCCACCCCTATTATTATCCACACGCTTTTTGAAGAAAAGGTGGGGATTATGTGATGCGACCTCTGTGTATGTGTGTGTGTGTGTGTGCGTGTGTGTGTGTGCGTGCATGCGTGCGTGCGTGCGTGCGGGCATGCGTGCCGTCTGTGCACTTATCGATTGTAACGCATCTCCTTCTAGACTGTTTAAGATAGAAACCTGAATCCTTGGGGATGATTATACCTATGGCTAAGGATGTGCTGGCATTTTTTGGAATTTTGTTCTGACCCCCCCCCCCCCACGGCTGAGCCCAGGGGGTCAAAAGGTCCAAATTGGCCAGAAATTATCGATCGTAATGCAACTCCTCCTCGACCATTTCTGATAGAAGCTTGAAACTTTTGAGGATGATTGCACATATGGACAGGGATGTGCATGACACGTTTGGAAATTTGGTATGACCCCAGGTTACAGCCCTGGGGGTGGGAAATCTGGGGTAAAAATATTTCCCACAGTTGTCATGTCGCATATCATTTTCAATCCAATGATGAGTAGACTATAGTACAAGGAATTATTCTGATCTTGGTTCAAACTGATGATAGGGGGTGGGGTAAAAAGTGGGCACAATCGATTGTAACGCAACTCCTCCTAGACGATTTCACATAGAAACTTAAAACTTTGGGTATGATTACACATATGGCAAGGGATGTGCATGGCACTTTCGGAAATTTTGTTATGACCGCCCAGTGGTGGGGCCAGGGGGTGAGGACTGTGGTAAAAAATCAAATCTATCCAAAGGTGGTCATGTCACATATCATTTTGAAGCCCATGGGCGGTAGACTACAGTACAAGGAATTATTTTGATCTTGGGTCAAACTCAGGGTAGGAGCGGGGTCAAAAGGTCTAAATTGGGCACCAATCGATTGTAACGCAACTCGTCGCACACCATTTCAGATAGAAATTTGAAACTTTTGGGATATAAACTACATTTCAAGGAATATATTGTGTTTTGGGTAAGGGAAGGTAAAGCTCGAAGTGGTGAATGCGTGGGGATTTGCGATGGCGTGCCATCGACTGTGCATTCTAGTTATTATTATTATTATTATTATTATTATTATTATTATTATTATTATTATTATTATTCAGATTCCCAATGGGCTATTCTGTATAGGCCGCAAGAATACACAGCCTTTGCCTAAACTTCCTAGTTCATTCAGTTTGACAATGGAAATCACGGATAAACGAACTAAAACTATTACATATGGACGGGTAAGAACAGTCAATGGACCTTTCCAGTTTTAGCTATGCCCCGCCCATCCCTAGCTAAGCTCCACTCACACTTCGCTGTGTTAAGATTGATCCATCGCTAAATGCCCTGACTTTAAATTTCCTGAAGACTCTACAGTTAGGTTGTTGAATATTTTACAACTAATTTGACTGAGTGCTGCTGCTGCTGCCTATAGCAGCGACAGCGGCCAGTCAAATTAGTTGCAAAATATTCAACATGATATTTATTAAATAGTAAAGATATACAATTAGTACAACAACGCATAGTCCGTCCACAACTATGCGTTCGTGACGTACTTATATACGTCATTCATGACGTCATAATGACTTCATTGATTGCGATGTCATTCTATACGTCATGTAGTTAATTATGACGCCATATGATGGATGGATACAGTGGAAAGGCCCATTCATTTGCTCCCATCATAACACAGGTACAGGGCCAATACTGAAGGCTCAGTAATATACTCTATCATGGTTACGTAGTTATGCGCATGCTTCCCATTGATGGAGGAATTCGATTATAGCTATGCCCCGCCTATTTTTAGTCCACCCACAATATTATTCACCCATGGTGTGATCGATCGATCCATGAACTCCCGGACTATCAATTTCCAGAAAACTGTATAGGTAAGCTATTGAATAATTTGAAACAAATTTGACTGGGTGCTTTTGCTGCAGCAACATGGCACAGTTAAATTAGTTTCAAAATATTCAACAGTTTGTTTGTTAAAATAGTAGACATACAATTTGTACAAGAACGCTTAGTACGTCATGAATTAAGCGCTTGGGACGAACTTAGCGACGCCATTCTTGACGTAATTGATTATGGCATCATCCTACAAGGCACGTAGTTGACTATGATGTCATATGATTGACCGAGAACCGGAAATCCTCCATTGTCGTCGTCGTCGTCGTCGTCGTCGTCGTCGTCGTCGTCGTAGTCGTCGTCGTTGTTGTTGTAGTTGTTAGGTTTTTTCTTTTTTCTGGTTCCTCCTCCCATTATTTAACCCTTTAACACGCATATCAGCCGAAAACGGCTTCTGCAGTGCTCTTGAGAAATATCCATTTGCAGACCAAGAGAAGATTATTTTTGAAGATTTACCACTGGAATGACCGGCTCGATAACCGAGCCAGCCATTCCAGTGGTACATTTTCAAAAGCAGTCTTCTCTTGGTCTGCAAATGGACATTTTCTATGAGAAAATTTAAATTTTCTTGAACAAATTCGAGTTATGTATATATAAACCTCTAGACACCATAATAAATCATTACAATGCATTAAAATTAATGAAAATTAGTTGAATTCTAGACTGTAAGACTTACAGTTTTTGTAGCATTGAATAATTCTCCATTTGTAATATTACACAAAACAGTATTTATTGCCCACTTTATTTCAGAACGCTCTAGCTTATGACAAAAGACAGACCATTACCAATCTTGTTTGAAACGGCATTTATATAGTTTTTGTAAACAGACTCAGATTATTTATTGGCACGAAATCTACATACATATAGGTATAGCCATACATAGATAGTACATACGATGTACAGTTGACAATAAGTAAAATATACATGATATATACAATACGCACACGCGCACGCACACGCACCGCACACTCTCACGCACCCGCCCACGCGCGCACGCACGCACGCACGCACGCACGCACGCACGCACACACGCACGCACGCACGCACACACACACACACACACACACACATAAGATGACATCCACGAATTAAGGCTGATGGCTCTGTTATCAAATTAAGTGATCAACACTATTAAACATCTAAATATTCTAAGCCTCTGATGCGAGGTCTCATTTTGATTATTATGGGCATGTTAAGTCATGACGTATTTCCGGGTTCAGTTCGATTGTTAAATACACAAAACAATGGTTTTGTTTAACAACAAATGATGATGACGTCATAAACACGTACTTATGACGTAATAAATCAATGTACACACTTCCGGGTTGCGAATCACGCGCAGTGACGTCATACTTGACAAGGTTATAAACCTAGCTAGCTAGAGAGAGAGAGAGCGAGAGAGAGAGAGAGAGAGAGAGAGTAGATAAGTATTTAAATTTATTTGATGGCGTTAATGTAGAATGATCCAGATCACCAAAAACATCCATATATTTTCTTAAAACAGGTATACCATTAATTTGTGTTAATATATCATTATTATGAAAAATACATATGAATTGCAGGTGACCGCTGTGAGCTATTGTTCTCCTGTCAAAATGATTAATGTGTTTTAATGTGATATTTGACCCTATCTCGACCAATCAGGTTTAGCACTATAGTGTCCAGCGGCCACCTACATGAACAATAGTGCACAGCTGGTGGTATATGTTGAACATTTTGAAACTAGGGCTAATTGTAGCTTCCTATGTCAAATTAGTATTAAAAAAATATTTGCTTAAACTACCACCACGCCACGATTTAGGTTTGAAAAAAAATATCAGAAAATAACAGAATATTTTGAAACTAGCACGAATTGTAGCTTCCTATGACAAATTAGTATAAAAAGATATTCGCTTAAACTACCACCGTGCCATGATTTAGGTCTGAAAAAAATCAGAAAATAACGGAATATTTTGAAACTAGCGCGAATTGTAGCTTTCTATGTCAAATCAGTATAAAAAAATATTCACTTAAACTACCACCGCGCCATGATTTAGGTTTGAAAAAAATCAGAAAATAACATTTTATGACTTTTGTAAGTTATATGGTATTAAATTGTAACATTTGACCCTATCTCGACCAATCAGGATTTAGAACAATAGCGTCCAGCGGCCAACTGGATGAACAATAGCGCACAGCCAGTCATTTAGAAAAATAACGCGCAGCGTCCACCCACTTATGAACAATAGCGCACAACAGACACAACAGTGACTACCCGCATAAACAATAGCATGCAGCGGCCCGTCAGCATGAACAAAATGTGTTCTAGTTAGTATAAAAGTGATATGATTTAAAATAAACGCATGTATCGTCCGCTACATGCTATAAAATTGATTGAAGACTTTAATAGAAGTTTGTTAAAATAAATAATGAGAGTTTAATGTGTAAAGAAGTTGTCAATATATAGTGAACTTATTCTCTCGATTGCAATCTTGTTTCTTAAAGCACACAATTATGGATGATACACTAAGCGAACAAAAGAATGCTATTAATGTGATTTTATAGCAGATGGCCAATGAGGATCGCATGGCATTACACAATGACACTACACAACGCGTGTATCAGACATCATTCGCAAGCATACTTGACCATGCTCATCAAGTGCCTATTTTCGATCTAACAGACCAGTGAATCGTGCAAAATGTGACTAGCGACTACGTGACGAACATTATGCAGCAAATATCTGTACGTATTCCACTTTCTAATGACGATTTTAATAAATATTTGCAGCGTGTTGACACTGATTATTTCTAACTGAGTATTTAGATAGTGACATCGTACCCGCTCCTAACGACATTGCGATCGATGCGAATACTATGCAGCAAATATATGACTGCTTATCGCACGAAGTTGTACCTTCTTCTGCATAGCCTCAGTTCGTTGATGTATTGGAATACAGTGACTATATAAATGAGCATACACGACAAGTGTCTATCTTCGATCAAACAGACCAGCGGATCGCGCAAAATTAAACTAGCGATGACGTGGAGAACATTATGCAGCAAATATCTGCATACATTCCATTCACCGATGACACGCCTGATTAATATTCGTATCCTGTTGACCTCGATCTATTCATCAATAATGAACAATATCTATTAGATCGGTTGGATAATGACAGCATACCAGCTACTAACGACATCACGATGGATGCGAATATTATGCAGCAAATATCCGATTGTTTACCACCCACTGATGTACCTTCTTCTACCAAGCCTCAGTTCGTTGATGTATTAGTATATGGTGACTATATAAATGTACCTGCATGACAAGTGCCTATCTTCGATCAAACAGAACAGCGAATCGCACAAAATGTGATGAACATTATGCATCAAATATCTGCACGCATTCCACTCACTAATAATGATCATTATCAATATTTGCTACATGTTGACCCCGTTCTATCGATCAATAATGATCAATTCCTCTTATATAATGATGTTGCGTACGCTCCTATCCAACCTCAGGTAGGTGGTGGTCTGATCGACTATATAACGTCGAAGACTATACGTAAGTTCCGCAGTAAAAATATCATATTGCAGATGTGTTTTTGAAGTGTTGCATTAACATACCGATGCACATTGCCAATAGAGGGTGGGTGTAGAGTGCACCATTCAATGGCATGATCGACAACGAGTAAACAAATCAAACCATTTTAAACATTTATTAATACTGACATGTAAACGACACAACATATTATTACATCAATATGATTCTAGTACACAACATCAAACTGCGATATGTTTACTAATACTACAATATTAAGACAATATATTAATTAAAGGCAATGATATTGTAGTTTGGATCGACCGGTCAGGTGCCGGCCGTACCAGCTAAGCTGGGTACGCGCCGCCCGTCCTGGATTCGTTCCATGAACACGGCCCCCTGGGTAGAGCTATAAGCGTATAAAAGCCCATGAGAGAGATTTCTGTGTCAAAACGACTAAGTTCGTTAAGACGCGTAGCGCGCATGCACGCGCTTACTTCTGCATTGATATTTCACGGCCAAGATAGGATGGCACTTTTAGTGTACCGAGTAGGTACATTATAATTCTTTATAATTACTTGTTCCCGCCGAATCTGGCATTAATCAAGACCAGAATTCGACGGGCTTTCCGAATCTGTAGACAATTTCAAAATCGGTTAAGAAATGGTTGATTTATCCACGGAAAGACCCCTTTTGATTATCTTCTAAATATTGCCGTGACATCGTAACCACGTGTACGCAGAAATTCTAGAATGTTCTAGAACATTCGACTGCGTCATTATTAGCTACACGCTGATTGGCTATTGCTCGACCGATGATTGGTTGAAGCCTGCGCCTATGACGTCACGAGTAGTATAAAAGGAGATGAAATCCAGAACACGAGCGCATCCTCGGCCAGGGGCCGAACAGGTTGGACTAAATGCAGCTACTATTGGCGAGACAGGCATTAAGCAAATTACCTCTGTCTCGGGACGTTTCTCTCCCGTAGCCGGCAGCAGCAACCCAACCCACCGCACCTAAAGCAATTTTGGGTCTCCCGATTATTCGGGAGCATTTTTGGAACTTTCGATAATTTTGTTCTGGAATAAGGACTAACTCGGAACAACAAACTTGCGGTGAGGCCTTTCCCGGCCTAGATATGTGATTCTACAGATGTAGAGGCAGCGATGTTCTTTGGTGGATAACTCGCCGGATCTGCTGGCCACGCTAAAAAGTGGTTATTTAACCTTCCCTAGCACTGATGTCGTGCAGGTTTATTTACATTTTTTGACTGCTGCAAGTAAACCTTGCCCGGTACGTCTTTCGAGCTAACTGACGTACACCGCACTGTATGCTTAGTTATGTATCTTCATCCATGTTCGACAACCCCCGCTTATGAACGGGTTGTTCTTAACTTCCATCCGTATCATCGGTGTATGGGAACTTTCTTTCTAGCAGTAATGTTATTGTATCACTTACTGACTGCTCGTTAGACGTTCTTCTATTATGATTACCGTCCTGAGTGCGATCTGCTTCCGTCCTGGACTGCATGTGGGAATCCTGTTTGCGGGAACCAACATGGGGGAACTTTCCAGCTTCCAGAGAATGCGACAACTCACATCACACCAAGGATGGTGTATCAATTTCAGTAACACGATAGCCCACCATTAAGAATGGCTACCGAGTATTCAAGTAACTATACTTAACATCTTAATTATTCCGTTAGTTACATTTGTGATAATTATACTTTATTTATGTAAACGGTCCTGATGACTAAAAGGAACCGTAACGGTCTTAGGACTGCTATTTATAATTTCCTAACTGTATATAGTAATTCTTATTTTACTGTACGGTGTTTTTACTAACCGCACCGTAGTAGGTCCAACAACCTGTACTATATATATTATCTTAGTCATTCCACTGTATTATTTGTACCGGTTAGTCTTATATATGGCAAGTAGCCATTCGTTCATATGTTTTGTTTATTTATAGAAAACCTAGGACTGCAGGGCACGTAGGAAACACTATACAGCAACATTTATATATGCAACATATTCTCCCGCCACCACCAATTTTTCACTGAGGTCGCTGTCCGTGCTATAACTCTGTTTATCCCAGCATGCTACCGACTAAAAAGCCTTTCTATTCAGCTCGATAGGATGGGTTTAATATGATTAGAGATAATTTCTTCGATGAGACACATAGTGTACACCTCTTTTCCGGCAGTTGCGATAATCTAGCCCCGCACTCTGGCAAGGTTGTGTGAAACTGGCCAATATACCTATTGGGCCTCATATTTATAAGTTATTGTCGCTCTTCATGTTCCACTAAGCCTTATGGCTTCTTAATTGTTTGGATGCCCCTATCCGCACCATGAACTGATCCGACCCTGGGAAACTATTGGGGTTTCCGAGCGGTGATGGCCAGGGTGTAGTGTCACATACATTTCTCGGATACTTAATAGTTAGTTATCCTTGCCAATGTAGGAAGCACTGCGAAAACATATTTTAATTATTATTTTCCTTTTCATCTTTAAGGAAGTCTCCCCCGCACTGCAGTGAATAACTGGGCAACTTGCATTTAAACCTAACATCAGGTTAAAAAGTTAGCTCCATAGAACCTGGTGACGGGCGAGATACGCATCCCCACCAAATTCTGTAAGAATGTCTGGGCATGATGTTAGGATCTGCCACGCCCTCACGGGAAGGACATTCACGGTGGTTATTCATCTCTGTTACCCCCACCGTAGCGATAGATCAGTTGCCTAAACTTGCTTATGTGAAAGGTAACCATTGTCCTGTGACGTTTTATGTGGTTATGGAGCAGGATGTCCGGATTCTCACCCAGCTCGGAGGTCTTGTGAAATAACATGTATGCACCCTGTCTTCAGTATGGATGTCCTAGGACATCCATTCTCAATGACAGCCATATCTAAAAGTTAGGTAGGGCACCCGCCATTTGTGGCCTAAACTAGTTCATGTCACTAAAAACTAAATGTTAGATTTGACATAGAAGAAGGCCCACATAAATAAAAGCGGCACCTACTAATTCAGCATACTTAAAACTACATAAGACGGTAGCGTGGGAATCCTTCGGGAATCACTCGTCCCGTCTTCATGTAAAACAGCACGCAACATTATAATCTTAAATTCACTGGGTATGGTATTTTCTTTATGGCATTCTGGTTGAATATTAGATTAGGCCCTTTTTGGCCCATGCTCTTCTCCCGCTTTAAGCGGTGACAGCATTTTTCCATGTCGGAGGCACGCGCAAGGCACTTTCCTCTCGCAAGGATTCAGTGATGACGGCCCATGCGAGGCTACTACTTCTTACCCAGAAATAGCATCAGAAGTAATGCCCGCATAAGGCACATAACCTTTCGCCACTTCAATAATATAACTTTCTTTCCTTTTCAGCTTAGAGGGATAATAACTTATATTAAGTTAATTAGTGATCTCGTGTATGGGAGCCTCCCTTGTGGGGATACCTCTGCGGACCAACGAGTCTGTGTGGTACCACCAGGAGTCCCGCATTTAAAAGTTCATCAGGCTGTCTCTATGTCTTGTATTTTCGTATGCTCATTTTACCTAGCATACTTGACGGTCTGTTTAGGTAAACGAATTGTATTGACTTATCTTAATTAGGTCACCAAATAAAATCTTGTAAGTCCAGAGATCACGAAATTGATATGGACGGGCATACCGGTGACACAAACTCTTGGGATGAGACTGTGATATTTAATGTTTGCGACGATGGTTGCACGGCCCCACTGGAACGATTGAGTTCCACCGGCCTAAGGAGCCAGTCTTTGTTACCCGCAGGGCAGTGTCGTACGGGATCCATAACTCCGAGACCGGAAGCTAACCAGCGTCATCACTCGTCATGCACATGCAACGCGGCGGGTCGACACCAGGCACCGGAAAAGCCTGACTCTACCCGGCGAGCTACAATATTATGGCATTATCAGTTGTTTAACATATATTCCATCGGTTATGCGTCTAAACCATGACGTCATACACAACCGGCACAAATCAGTACTTAACTCTTTAGTGAATAAATTTGTTCCTGAAAATTAATATATCGGGCTTAACACTTTAATGGAGAAAACGTACATAGCCATCCTCCTTAGCGGGCTAGAGGAAGACCCATTTGCAGACCGAGAGAAGAAGAATTTTGAATGACTGCCACAGGTATCTGAATCGTGACGCAATGGTTATTTAAGTCTGATCAATATTTAGAAACTAATTTGACATGGTGTTGACATAGCAAGCTACAAACTTGCATTCATGTTAGTTTCGTGATATTCAACAGCATAGATATATAGTTGTTAGACCGCTAAGGAGGGTGGCTATGGCCAATTTCGCCATTAAAAGGTTAAGCATGATATAATAATTAAAGGCATCAATATTATGGCACTAACAGTTGTTTATCGTATATTATATCGACGATGTATGGTAACCGTACAGATCGGAACTATGTTCATATAAATCATAATGTTTGTTAAGTTCATAATGATATTCATCTTCGCACATTTCTTGTAATGTGTCTTCAATATACAGTTCAAGATTTTCAATCGGATTAAAGTTAAAATCAATACCTAAACATGAATGTTGACGCTTTCACTGCAAACCTAGTCTGGATACCCACTACTTTCCTGCTTAATTTTGATTCTTATGGTGCACAATTACTGTCCCCATTGCGACGTATCATATAGTAATGCTCATGATTGCATAGCACTCTGTCGCTGATGTTTCTCTGCTAAATCCGGTATCGATGCGTGTAATTCTACAGTCGTATCGCATATGATAATATGTAATGATTGTCATTGTAAATTTTATAATGAGTGATGTATGACAAATCATCGCGCAAATGGGACATGTGAAATTGTAACGGCCTGTGCCCTCTGCTTTGTACATGTACCTAAAGCGTGTGACGAACACGTATGCGGAATGACTAAATGTCACACATGTAAAGAGAAGTTTAGTGTTAATGAAGAACATATTTGTTTTCATAAAGTAATTGAAGAAATGTCATTATTGCATGCGCATGCCATGAAAATGGGTGATGAGGATCTAACATACGAATCTTATCAAAAATACATGATTTATGATTTTGAAACATATTTAGAACCCGTTAACAATACCGACACTAATATTGTCGGTGAGCATAAAGTTAATCTCGTGCTAGCGAATGTATGCTGTGACACGTGCATTGAGCAGCCACTCAAAGCTGAGCGCGCTATGTGTCAGCAAGGCATGAATAATGGATATGTTCGCTTTCATGGGTTAGACGCTATGGATCAGTTTGTTAAATGGTTAACATGCATAATGCGCATAAACTCTAAGTGTTAAAAACGTGTCAATCAAAATTATGTTTTCTCTGACCACCTCGTTATTGTTCATAATGCGTGTGCATATGATTCGCTTTTAATCCTTCAATACATATGCAAGCGCATTAACCTTCATCTAAAACCCACAAACATCATCATGCATGGCCATTCAGTTCTCTCATTTGAAATAGGAATAATTCATTTCATCGATTCTATTAACATTTTTGCTCTCATTATGTAAGTTCGGCAATGCTTTTAATCTTCCTGTGTGCAAGGGAATATTTCCCCATTAGCTGAGCTCGCCTCAATATTGGGGTAAGGTAATACCCTTTCCCGAGAGGGAGGTATTCGTCATACAAAATATGAAGGCAAATGAACTGCTCGAATTTGATCAATGGTACAATGAGCAGATATCTAGACACCATTATTTCCCCATCAGCTGAACTCGCCTCGGTATTGGGGTAAGGTAATACCCTTTCCCGAGAGGGAGGTATTCGGGCATACAGATAGGTGGATTTTTGGGAGCCATATTACCCGCAGTGATTGGCACACTAGCGCCATTAATTGGTAAGCTGTTCACTTGAGAAGATAGAACATATACGTAAGATGGCTTTGGTACCACACGAATTGATAGGCAATTTAAATGAACAGAGTAAAGTATCTCTGCTACAGACAGACCCAGCGGTACGTAAAGCTATTAGTCTCGACAACGAAATATCCAATATATTAACTTGACACGATATGTCTGAGCATGAAAAGTCGACATCGTATTCGCAAGTATTGGATGAATATAGACGCTACTATCAGCAATATATAGGGCAGCAATATCATGCGCCACCTCTTCAACCCATACCTACATCAGATGCACTCCCTACACAAATACTTGATCGTACAATGAGCGGAATACCAAAGACATATAAGACAAAAGCAGGCGGAATAATTGTTATTTTGTGCTCAGTTCCTGAACGTTTTAATGTTACTGATCTAGGCGAAGTAACAACAGAGGGTGTTTTACCCGAAAAGTAATGTACTCAATCTACTTACAAATGTTGTTGCTCATGGGTGCAAACCTCGACATAGCGGTATGCTCGATGTCGCAGAGGGAAAGTTTCTTAATCTGCTACGTGACTTAAACATACCATGCAGATTTGTCAGACAAGAGAAAACATTGCAGCAGATATATAATGTCAATGATAACGATGACAGCATCATAGTCCGGCAGCCAGATTGCCCAACCCGGAAAAGTTTGCCATAAAAGGTTTTATTGCTGATTCTGATAGATATAGACCTCTAGTTTGAGAATCCAGAGGGTGTGGTGTTCTAACTGTTGAGCTTTCCGAAAAATCCAAGATGGCGTCCAAGATGGCCGCCGCTAATATTATAGGCTATAGTACTACTATCACATTGTTAATAGTGACATATTTTTCCATGCTTTGTGGCTAGTTTGATAAATATGTCATCAAATTAAACATTTTCAGCATATTAGATACAATAGTTATTTCTGGAAAGTCTGAAAACCAGATGTGGAGCCATCTTAATCCAAGATGGCGGCCAAAATGGCCACCGGCTCAATTGCTTGTTCATCAAAATGTTAATGTTACCTAACTGTTACATCACAACATCTTTTCTGGCAATTGAAGGGTTGTTAAGCGATGAAGCTAAATACAGGGAGACGGCAAAATACTGCTTTAGACATATTTATTTTCTTATAACCATTAGCAGAATGAATAAAACATGAAAACATGGGATGTATGAAAATCTCATTTATTCAAATGCCATTTTTGGGTGAAGTATGAAAATACACATTTATGCTGGCATTTTATTACTTTAATGCTGTATTCAGACACTACTGAATGATTACATTATTGTTTCTCTGGGTTGATTTCATGAAGATTAGAAATCCTTAAACTAAGATATTGGCTAACATTCTCTGGCAACAGCCAATCAGATTGCATTGGTCATAGAAAGTGAGACAATTTCTCAGCTTAAGCAAATTTTTAACCTTTGTGAAATCCACTCCTGTTATTATAATCTGTTTGTTATAGAAGGCTTGACTGTCCTGACCTAATAAAATAATGCTTATAGAACAGAATGAGCAATACCAATATAACATCTACAAGTTATCACCGACAACAGAATCATCATCATCATCCAATTCTGACACAACTGAATTACATTGTTACCCTGGCTGGATTTCACAAAGGTTAGAAATCCTGAAGCTAAGAAATTGGCTAACATTCCGTGACAACAGCCAATCAGATTGCATTTGCCATAGAAAGTTAGCCAATTTCTTATCTTACGCAAACTTTTAACTTTTGTGAAATCCAGCCAGGGTAACACTAATGTAATTCAGTTGTGTCAGAATTCTGTAATTCACCCATGTTATTACAATGTATTTGTTATAAAGGGTGCGGCAGCCTTAACACAATAAAATAGAACAGAATCAATTAAACATCTAAACATTATCACCGACAATAGAATCGTCGTCATCATCATCAGTACTAACACATTTTGTTAAGGCATTACAGCATGTCTTTCTGCCAAAACATGAGCAAAACATAGTACATGCTAAGTGGTTCTTGACACAACTGCAATTATTTGATTTACAGGGTGTATCGCTACTGCAAGAACATCGTATCAACCGGAGTACAAAAGCTGGAGCTAATTGTGTACCATCTGGTACTGTTCTGGGGATTAAAGACTTATTGTCTACATCAGCTTCCCAGCCATACTGACACGGATCCAACAGGGGCGGGTCACTGTCCATTGCACACAACCATTGGCACATTTGAAAATGGCAACGTTTTGTATTTTCAAGGAAAGCTTCAGTTGTGGGTGGAAGAGTACAAAGTTTAGGAGCTGAAGAAAGGCATTTGCCAGTTTTCTGTGACCATTGTATCTGCCTACATTCAGTCATACTTTTACACGATTCAGTGGATTTACCATAACAAGCAACCACAAATGATGTGGCTTGCTTAACAATGTCCGCAATAAGTGCTGATGGCTTGCCAATTTCAGAAAATGAGAACCCTTTCTGTGCCACTTTAAGTGCTGTTCCCTTACCGATACCATAAATCGCCGCCACAGTGTCACAACCTGACAACGCATGTACAGCAAGGAGCGAGGAACAAATGTTTGAGTGGGAATTGACAGTTGCTTGTATATCAATAACAACACGGCCCTTAATGGGAGATTCCATGACCATTGGTGTTGTAATGCTGTTTGAATGATAAAAATGAACTAATAGGCAAAACACATCGGTATCATCAGCAATGACTGAAACTGGTACAAGCATCTCTTTTGCCACTGCAATAGCTTGCTGAACAAGAATGATATCAGCTTCTTCGTGACTTGTTGCAATGTCATTTCGTGTGATAGTCACCCCGTTATATAGTTCCACTGGGACTGGATCATCTCCAGTTATAACAAGCTTGTGGTGTTGTGTGTTTTCATCAAGAAACTCCTGGTCATTGCGTATCGCCTCACATATCAAATTGTTAAGCTGGACTTTGTTCTTTGTCACTGTTAGAACCACAGATTTAGAAGGCAGTGGCGTATCCATGGTGAGCTTGTGTACTCTGCTTGTAACGGAACGTTCTTCCCGAGTGCCACTCTTAGTGCTGTAGTCCATGTACCTATCAAACACCACATACACATGACAAGTACGGGGCTTTACCTTTAGAAGATACTTGAATCGATCGATGAAGTCCCGTACAACCCCAGTTGACGGCCAATCGATTGTCCAAAGGACAGCAGATGCATCAAGCAGTACAACTGAAGTACCAGCAACCTTTCTGGCTGAGATTTCCACCTGTAGTTTGGCCTTTAGTGTAGACTTGCTTTTAGAAATGCGCATAGAACCGTTGCTGTGAAACATTGATGGGGCATATGCTGCAAGCTCATGCCCAAGAACATCATTGATGCTAACATCACGTCGACTAGCTAGGAGGCCTATTACACGGGCATAGATTATTTCCTGGTCATACACGGGTGTTTCTCCTACAACTATATGTTTTTTCTTGGCTGCAAATGTGATGACCTGTTTGGATATGGGCTTGTAAAACCCTTCAGGCAAGTGTTGCTCAAATGTTTTCATCTGTGATTGTCCAAGAGCCAATGCTTTGTCGAGATTAATATGTGATGAAGCTACCTTACCAGTGACAATGTTGACTGGAGATTCAGGGTGGGTTTTAGGATTAAGTGGGTCAATGCAAACTTCAAGTGTGCTACGCACAGCTTGTCTATCCTTAGCATCAGATTTGATTCTAGCAGAGGCCTCTTCTTTGTGAGAAGTCTGCACTTTCTCTTGTTTGACACCATCAATGTTATAGAGATCCCGTGTAAGGGTACTGCATGCATGCATGCTCAATGCCCAAGTCTTCAATGTGGATGGCTGAAGTGTCACTCCAATGATGCCACCTGGTCCATGGCCATATCGCATGTATGTGGATTCAATCAGCATATCGCTCCATATGCCATTCCAAATGCCTGGGATGTGGTGCATAGTTTGCTCACCCTTCATGAACTGTTTCAGGATATGCTCTGGCATACGGCTAAGAGATCGCAGATAGTACAATCCATACCGAGCATAGTTCTGATGACCTGAGGCAAACATGTATGGAAGAATTGCTTCTAGTGCCTTGATATGCAAAGCCCAGTCACTCTCATGCGACGCTCTACAATACTGCATCATGATCATTACAGGCTTGATCAATAGGCCAACCCATATTCGCGTGGTTCTGCTCATGGTTGCTATACTTTCAAGAACCTGTTCAAGATCTGTCATACAATGAAGATCATTGTGGTTGAACAATCCTCTTAGTAATTCCTCTACCACGATACGCAGCGCCCTAACATTATGAGGGAACTTTTTGCCATTTAACATCTTGTCTACACCACCGAAAGCTCCAGACATTAATTCCTTTAGCCCACTTTCAGCCATCAATGACCCTATGGCACCGACAAACGACATAAGCAGGTGCATGCCACCAAGTATTGGTAATACATCAGAAAACGTATCAGGCATGTGGAACATGATGTCAATAACAACCTTATACAATTGCTGGTCACATGTAAATATGAGGATATCTTGGCCAGCTTCCTGTGTAATCAATCTACCTCTGTGAAGTGCAGTTAACATTGTGTCTGGGTCACTTGGAGTCATATCAATGAGGGGGACGTATGCTACTGCAGTCATCGGTTTAGCTGACATACCAGCTTCACGGCACAACTTAGTGTTATAACCATTAAACTCACAACAATTATTAGTCATAATCACATCATGTAGAAAAGCAAAATCGGTTTCTCTAGCTCTTTGCATAGTTACACATTTCTCAGCAAGTAGTGCCAGTGGTGGTATGGACTTAGTGGCAGCTGTTTGTGGCATTGGTGGCTTTTTAGGGCCTGTATACCGTTTGGCAGCAATATCATATTCAATTGATTTACTCATATCAGTTTTTAATACACGTAATATTGGACAATTTTTGTCTTCCGGTTCCAATGTTTTACTAAGTGGCTGAGTAACTACCATAGCAAGTGAGTGAGTTGAGAGTTTGCAATTCTGTGAAGATATGTTAGCGTCAAAGTTATCAACAACTATTTGGATGAGACCATGACTAGCACTTGATATGCCGGCTAAGCTTGATACACCTGCTATTCCATTAGATTTAGCTACTGCAGAAGCTGCTGAGTACTTAAACCTGAGAACCTCATCATATGAGCAACAGACATGATACTTATGCATTTCAACAATAAGTGATTTATGATCTCTTAATATAATACCTAATGCAATCTGTAGGTTAGTTGGGTGACCTGTTACTACACCGGTAACTATGTTACCAATCATTATCGAAGGAAGTGAATCATCAAGTTTATCTGATATATGTGATAATAACTCACACAATGTGTCACTAACACATTCTTGAGCTAAACTTTTATCTATATTCATGTTATAGTGTGATCGCTTTTCTTTAACAGTACAACATTCTTTAACAATTTGCTTAGCTACTTTTTCAACAGATATGTTCAAGTCATCGTCATCAGAGGAGACAAGTTTCAATGTTTGAGCTGCTTCGTCTTTGAACACGAGAAGATTTGCCAAACCAGGAGAAGATAGCACAACAACTGCCGCTCCAAAATGACTGACAATTTCTTTCATTAATGACTTTTTCGTTAGCTTGTTGCCGTCATTAGCTTCGTATAGACAGTATATGTCGATGGAGTTCCATATTTTCTTTCTGTCGGTGTACATGGTAGCGCATGTCTCAATGAATGCAGTATCGAGAGTATCTTCTGTCTCATACAGTTTTCTCTCACGAGCTTTCATGAAAGAGTTTTGACAACTCGTATGATACCTGGCATTAACCGCGTGTAGATCACTAATGGCACCATCGACCCTCTGTCTAACAGTTGTAGCCCACTCATCAGTGCGTTTGTCACATGTGTTTAGTATATGTTGTTTGTATGAGGTACCGTCATCCTTTTTATCCGTTCTAACTAAGCATGCTGGTTTACGTCGATTCAATGGTACTTTGGCATCATATTCTATAGTACAGTCTGTCACTTCCCGGCAAAACAGGCAATGTTTGTTGAAATCAAATGTCACAGCACTTCGTAGACGTTTTGGTTGAAATTGATCCTGATCTGGTTCGCGAGATTTAGTTTTACCAAGATATGACTTAACATTTGTTGAAGAGACATAACGAGAGACACACGTTTTGTGGCATTTTATCGTCAGATTTTCATTGGCATCAAGTCCTGCTTGTAGACTATGCTGGAGTCCATCTCCATATTGGAGGCTGCAAGCAATTATAGTTTTAATTCTTGCTGCACCAGAGTTCTGCAGACCGGGATCAGATGACTTGCAGCCATAGAAACCTTGAAAGTGGCATGTTTCACTCATTGTGACCGGATTTTAACAGATAGAGACCTGAAAAAACAAAAATTAATAATAATAATAATAATAATAATAATAATAATAATAATAATAATAATAATAATAATAATACATCCGGTAATCAAATGCTATATTTCAGGCTAACTTGGAAGTTTGTCATGAAACGTTTGTCGCCATGTTTGATATTACCAGAGGTCCATTATGTGCATAATGGGCTTCTGATATTACTAAATGTTTCAAAGTTATGTTTTTTTTACTTATTTGTCAATTCACCATGTATCTGTACATGTATATAAGTAAAATTAAATTTCTCACCATAAAACATCATGTGAGATAAAAATTGATTTTCTGAAACAAACTATTGGAATCGGCAGCCATTTTGGCGGCCATCTTGGATTTTGATGGTACTACAATTAGTTTTTAGATTTTCCAGATTGACAAATTGCAACTTATGTGCTAAAAACATGGATTTATATGATTCTCTGTCAACCTATCCCGAAAACGTGGACATGTAAGCCACCTTTACAATTCTGGTAAAAGTACCATAATAACGGCGGCCATCTTGGACGCCATCTTGGATTTTTCGGAAAGCTCAACAGTTAGAACACCACACCCTCTGGATTCTCAAACTAGGGGTCCATATCTATTAGAATCAGCACTAAAACCTTTTATGGCAAACATTTCCGGGTTAGCCTCAAATATGCCATTTGGCTACCGGACTATCAGGGAGTACACACCTTCTGCCATGAGTAAAAGGATGTGTAGAAAAAGTACAGGTACACCATCTGTTAGTGAGTAAATGCCTTCTCTAGCGGGTAACAGGAAGAACAAGAGCAAAGCAAAGAGATATACTAAACAGGTGTGGGTGAATTTAGTGAAGAAATGAATGATGCTAAATTGACGAAAGTATGTTACGATCCGAAGTATTCTGCCTCCTTTGGTGGAAAGGAAAAGCTATACAATGCATTTAAAGGTAAAATACCATGCGTCTATATTGAAGAATGGTTAAAACTTCAGGATGTATACACCATTCACATACCACGGAGAACAAAGTTTACCAGATATAACATAATAGTAATGGCTGTCGACGAGTTATGGCATGCAGATCTGTGCTCGATGGGAATGCTAGTAAAGGAAAACGATGCCATGTTATACCTACTCTGTGTTGTTGATGCGCTCTCGAAGTATGCTTGGGTGGAAAATCTGTATGGCAAAACATCCGCATCAGTCAAGAAAGGATTAGAAGCTATTCTGTCACATACTGAATGACGCCCACACGCTATTCAAACCAACAAAGGTAGTGAGTTCATCAATGGGGTAGTCAAGAAATATTTGAGTGAGAATGGAATACATTTCTATCCCTAGCAGAATGAGCTGCATGCTGCTATGGTGGAATGTTTCAGCGGACGTTAAAGGGCCGAATATATAGATACATGACTCATAAGAATACGAGAAGTATATCGATGTATTACCTAGTTTAGTTGCATCATACAATAAAACTGTACACACCAGCAAATGTATGCCACCAATACATGTTGATCGTAGTACTGAGCTGATCGCATGGAGAAATATATATGAAGGGAAGAACAAGAAGAAGTACTCCAAACTAAAGAAAAATACACTAAAATCTGGTGATCATGTTAGAATCTCGCAAGCAAGAATGCCATTTGAGAAGGCGTATCGCGGGCAGTGGAGCTGTGAATTGCTTAAGGTGAACGATGTTCTTTCTGACAAATATCTGATTTTATATAAATTGGAAGATTATTCGGGTGATCCAATTATTGGAACTTTTTATCGCAATGAGATTCCGAAAATTGATGGCGTGAAACAAGATAAAGAGTATGTAGTGGAACAGATAATTAAGAGTAGGAAGGGAGCTAAGCGAGTATGTGAATATTACTTCCAGTGGCTACATGCTATATCAATTGGGAATAGGTGACAACATCGCCAATACGCCCATCATATAGTGACGACATTTACTCGGATGCCTACCTTTCGCTGTTCAGTGGTACTGGAGTGCTATTTAAAGACTGCGGGTACCTGATTGATAAAGCGCACTTCAGATATGGCACAACACTATTCGCATGGGATTTTACTCATGATTTAACTGAATCGGATCACCGATACCCAACATGTACTGGATCGTTAAGAGTTGTCTTCCATTTTAGCGAAGCACTACCTGATACAACAAACATGATTTGCTATGCTGAATTTGATAATACAATAGAAATCGGATCAGACTTTTGTGTATTAACAGATTATTAAATAATGCTGAATACATTTGAAATAGAGCATCTATTATTCGGTGATGAAATGTGTGAACACTTCCTTGGAGTTGTTCCAATTGACAATGTACCCATTCATATTAAATATTGTCCATCTTCATTAGTGATAAACACGCATCCCAGTAATAAAGACGGGTAGCTTTGGGTCACAGTTTATTACATATCGACTGGAAAAGCAGAATACTTTGACCCTTATGGAAGTTGCCCTTCAGACAGAAGAATGATATCAAATGTACTCAATGGGCGTTATGCGCGTATTTATTCCTATAACGCTGAGCGTGTTCAACTGGCACTGACGACAACGTGTGGATATTATTTTGTATATTTCTTATATTATCGGTGTAGACATGAAGCATATAAGATGCGAAAGAAACAATGGAAAATTAATAATAATAATTACTGTTTCTCACGTATTTATAGAATAATTGATGTCATTAAATGTTGTCGCTAATTTAGTTTATTATTCTATTTTCTTTTTTTGCTTCGATGTGTCAATAAAAAAGGTGTATTGTTTGATCACTGCCCCTTATACTGTTGCCCCAATATCGCATTGCAATATGCATGCATACTAATGGAATGATATCATGTTTATACACATGCACACGGGGCATGCATGCGCACATGGGACACACACAGGGGCACACACGAATGCACACAATGGCACACACAGCAGCATGCACGCACATGGGGGCACACACATGTATGCACGTGCACAGGGGCACAACATATAACTAGCAGTATTCCATATCAGCATGTGTGCATATGAGCAAGACCTTTATTAAACCCTCATTAGCATACCCTCTCCAGCATATATACCATTTTTTCACACACCACACTCACAAATTCCGACCACAATGTCTAGACAAATGGATAACCATCAGAGTCAGTCATTCCAATGATAAATTTTCAAAAATATTCTTCTCTAGGTCTGCAAATATGAATATGAAGAAATTCGATAGGGGTTGTTGGGTGGGTCGGTGGGTGTTGGTGGTGGGTGGAGTTAATGCATGGTGTTAGGTGTAGGTGGTAGTCGTGGTGGTGGTGGTGCTTAGTGGTTGGTGGTGTATGTCAGTACTGGTGGTAGTGGTTCTGGTGGTGGTGCTAATGATGGATGTGGTGAAGGTTGTGGGTGGTGATGTTGATGCTGGTGGTGCTGATGGTTGTGTGTGTTGGTGGTGATGATGATGGTGGTGGTGGTGGTGGTGGTTGGTGTAGGTGGTTGGTGGTGGGTGTTTGATGGCGCAATGTCTAGGCAAATGGATAGCCAGCAGAGCCAGTCATTCCAATGATAAATTAAAAAAAATAGTCTTCTCATGGTCTGCAAATGGACATTTTCTTGAAGAAATTCGAGGGTTAAAGGGTTAAGAAAGTTTATAGCGCACATGTAATGGTGTAAAATGAGGTGGTCGCTTAGGGCAGGTTTGACTGAATTATATAGTAAAAACATGGTTATAGCATATCACTGCTGTGTAGCCCAAAAGGATATATTTATATTTGACTTGTAGTAAACGACCATCTATGATTATGCTACTATGCTCATAATGTGGCTCTTAATTGTTGAAATGACATTCAGTCTCCAACCAACTCCCCACAATGCATTTACTACTGTTAACGTATGAACACCATGAATAAAAAATGTGTTAATCTTTGGTGATAAACAACAATAGCCAGGGAAGCAGGTTCACGTGTTAGTATCAATTTAAAAAAAAACTTTACTCCCAGCGAGGACATTGTAATATCTTGCTAAATATCAATCTCACATGATTTATTCACCAGAATGTGTTTTTATGTATGAGAGTGCACTCAAATAATCAAGCGCTAACACATGTTCATAAGTGGGTTGACGCTGTGTGCTATTGTTCTAAATGACCGGCTGTGCACTATTGTTCATGCAGGTGGCCGAAGCTGCATGCTCCCATGCAGCAAAATTAATGTATCTTATAGTCTGTGATATGAAAGACGTATTTTTTGAAAAACATTCAACAGTGATTAGCAGCGTGATTTCCAAAAATGGGTAATAAAACTAGGAAAGATTACTGTGTCCCAGCATGTGCATAAAATTATGGCCGCAACGTTAAAAAAAAAATTCATAATTAAATGACTGCCATTTTAAAGACATATATCTCCTTAAATACCATAGACACATGATTATTATCTATATAATATTATACATACAACATCGCTTAGTTTACCTATATATTACCCGTGTAACGCTGTATTTCGCTCTGATTTAAAAAAATTAAATAACTGGTGACATAGGAAGCCACTTAGTTTCAAAATATCCTTTTTAACCATGAGTGGGGGTGGGGTGGGGTGGGGTGGGGTGGGGGGGGGGGGCGCTGCTGCCCACCTAATTAATACGTTGAACATGAGCACCCAGAACACGATCGTCATTACACACGCATGTCAATAACTATTAAAAAATAAAATCTATGCATTAACACGCATATGTCATTTAAACACACAATAGTGTGTAGCCGGACATTTAGAGCGGCCATCTGCATGAACAATAGTGTCTACCTGCTCATTTAGAACAATAACATCCACCCGCTCATTTAGAACAATAGCGTCTACCCGCTCATTTAGAATAATATCGTCCACACACTCATTCAGAACAATCAATCAGAACGCAGTATTTAAATAGGTCAAGAGCTCATTTGCATAACAATAGCAGACAGCCACCACCTATACTACTTACAATTCTTACAACATGTAGGACCTTTAAGAGTTAAAGATGGTCCGGTCCGTATAGAATCATTTGCTTAGCTGATTATGACGTCATATGACGTCATTACTCTGGAAAGGTCCATTGCTGGATAAAAGTTTCGTATTGGACAAAAGTATCTTATATATATATAGTGTTTTATCTTTAATAAAAGAATACACGTTTAAAGGACCTCTATCATTTCTGATTACATGTGCATTCATAATTATGCTTTCTTCTAAACCCATAACAGGTTTCTGTGGCCAGTGCAAACTTTGTTGTTAAATTAATCCATAATGCTTTGATTAAATTTGTATCATGTTTAATAGCTAAATGGGCCTTTCCAAGTTTATCCATCCATCATATGACGTCATAATCGTCTACGTGACGTGTAGGATGACGTCATAATCATGACGTCATGAGTCATTCGATATAGTCCGTCTTTAACGATTAATAGTCCGATACGTTGTACGAATTGTATGTCTTTGCTATTTAATAAAACATGCTGTTGAATATTTTGAAACTAATTTGACTGGGCGCAGTTACTGCCATTGGCAGCAACAGCGCCCAATCAAATTAGTTTCAAATTACTTTCAAAATATTCAACAGCTTACATGTATAGTTTTCTGGAAATTGATAGTCATGGAGACCAATCGATCTCAACACGGACGTGGTGTGGGTGGAGCTTAGATTGGGATGGGCGTGGCATAGCAAAAATGATCCATTGAGAACACCATAAATATGGAGATTCTGCAAGATCTCTTTTCTGATCCAATACTTACATAACCATATACATTTGATAATGCTTCTTTCTATGCTTAGGGAAATATTCTTCGGTATAGGAAAACCCGTTCCCATATAGCATAGCTTACTAGTAGCTAAACAGCGTGTTATTATACGTTTAGCCTG
This sequence comes from Chaetoderma sp. LZ-2023a, assembly GCA_034401795.1. Lineage (NCBI taxonomy): Eukaryota > Metazoa > Mollusca > Caudofoveata > Chaetodermatida > Chaetodermatidae > Chaetoderma > Chaetoderma sp. LZ-2023a. The sequence goes on along the minus strand of CM067363.1, from coordinate 30,440,319 downwards.
AATAGTTAAATGTCTAGATTTCCAACACTGTAGCAATCCTTTTCTGTCTTATTCTCGTACTGGACCTTTGCGGTCTTAGCTATGTCCCGCCCAGCTCTAGCTAAGCTCCGCCCACGCCTCGCTCGTGTTGGGATCGATCGATGTCTGAACACCTGACTATCAATTTCCAAAAAATTACACAGGTAAGCTGGTGAATATTTTGAAACTAATTTGACTGGGTGCTGTTGCTGCCTAAGGCAGCGGACGTGGTGTGGGTGGAGCTTAGATTGGGATGGGCGTGGCATAGCAAAAATGATCCATTGAGAACACCATAAATATGGAGATTCTGCAAGATCTCTTTTCTGATCCAATACTAAGGCAGCAACAGCGCCCAGTCAAATTAGTTTCAAAATATTCAACAGCATGTTTATTAAATAGCAAAGAATTACAAAGACATACAATTCATACAACGTGTCGGACTATTTGAGATTCGATGCCGGTCTATATGCAACCCTTTGTAACGTAATGATTGTGACGTCATCATACACGCGCTGAGCTGGTTATGACGTCATACGAGGTCAGATGATTGATGGATACTCTGGAAAGGTGAATTGAATGGTATTGTATGTGTACAATCATTAACAAAAGTAAAACCAACTGATGCGATTTTTTTTCCTTCACAACAGAATAGCTAGGGAACCACTAATAATATTTTCATATCTTCATTAATGGCCTTTGTAACAGAGACAGTAATTTCTGTATCGTCAGAAAACTGCAGAATTTTCTATTCAATTCTAATGTCTGGATAAAACTGTTAACTCCTCTCGTATCAACAGCGCCTCAAAGTGCTTAAAATACTACTTGATATATCACTTAAACATTTTGACGGTAAATATTTTTCAAGATATTTTAATTTTAGACTATTTTTTTATATAAATTTACCTCTGAATTTTTCTTCGGCGGCTTGACCGTTAAGGGTGGAGTTGGGTGAAGGTTGGGGGTGGTGTGGTGGTAATGGTAAAGAAAATTACGGTTTTTACTTAGCCAGTGCCTATCTGCCGGCTGAGAGAAGAGTATTTTTTGAAAATTTACCACTAGAATGACTGGCTCGATTACCGATCCAGTCAATCTAGTGGTAAAGATTAAAAAAATACTCTCTCTCCTCCAGGCCTTTCATATAGCCATGTCTGAAGACCACGGCAAAGTTGTTTACGGTCAGTGTGGCCTTTAAAGGGTTAAGTAGGCACAAGAGGGGTTAATGAATAAATTCTGCCGAATTGCTTCTCCTATTGTTTCAGCAGAATCTCGTGTGTAATGAGTGGCCGGCCATTAGCGTAGTAATTTCCCCCAGAATTTGGAGATAAAGAGAATTGAATCTTGAAAGGACACGATACATACAAGACAACACTCTAATACATACTAGACAATATTATTTCATACTAAACTTGATGATGTAAAGCTCGTATAGTCTTCTATATGAAAAATACTTAACAGAAAAATAGTCCATCTTAATTCGTCGGAAAATTCAAATCGGTCGCACACATTTTGCCTACATGCTGATATCACTTGAACTGCTGGACTGAGCGAGTTGATTTTAAAGTCTGTAGCAAGCTGGTGGTACAGGGGTTAAGATGATATCAAAATTAACACGATCCACCGTGATGCGTTTACAGTTCACTACGGAGATAAACTGGCTCCCGACCTGTCTGGTCTCTGAAATGGAGTCTACGTAACAGTCTCATCGTTGTGATGACGTAACAAGATCTCCGGTCATTACACTAGAGGCGTACTATCATCACGAGGCCACGGCTCTAATTTTAGATTTGTCACTCTGGTGTGCGCTCTGGTGTCAATGTTCTATCTTTTACTGTGCCAAAAGCAAAGAAACTAGTGTACACTTTTCAACAATTTTCTACGACAGCAAAATCTTCCACCAAATTTGTTGAAATATCAACACGTTCATATTTTTATTTAATTTGAAAATTTTAAATTTTGACATCAGAGTGGTAAGAGGTACTACAGCGCAGCTAATAAATTAATTAACACGTTTCATAAACAAAAACAGAAGCATGTTACTTATAGCACGAAATGCTCTGTTGAATATTTTGACCATAAATGGATTGGATGACGTTCCTGCCTTCCAACCAATAGACATTTCCCCTTTATCCATCCTATGACGTCATAATCAACTACACAGCGTGTAGAATGGCATCGTAATGAATGACGGAGATAAGTACGTCACGAACGCAAATTTGAAGAGGGACTATGTGTTGCTGTACGAATTGTATGTCTTTACTATTTAAAAAATGTTCTGTTGAATATTTTGAAACTGATTTGTTACAAATTAGTTACAAAATACTCGACAGCTTACCTGTATAGTTTTCAGGAAATTGATAGGTGGGGCATTCGGGGATCGATCAATCACATCACGGCGAAGTGTGGGTGGAGCTTAGCTAGAGATGTGGGCTAAAAATGGAACGGTCCATTATGTTAAAAAAATATCTAGTTTTTGGAAACATTCAAAGTTATATCTGAGCTGAACTGTACATGCCATATATCAATGAATGGTTTGTTTTGCAGGAAAAATTTGACAAGCTTCTGAACATATTCCAGTATAGTTATCGTAATATTTTCTTTGACCACACGCTGGAGCAGATACATGACATCAAGGCGGGTAAGGTGCACAAGCTAGTCGGTATGAGATAATGGAGGGATCAGTTTTAGCTATGCCCCGCCCATCTCTAGCTAAGCTCCACCCACACGTTGTCCGTGTTGGGAGTGATCGAAACCTGAACTCCTTGAATCGTAATTTCCAGAAAACTATGCAAATAAGCTGTTGAATATTTTGAAACTAATTTGACTTGGTGCTGTTGCGGCCTGTGGCAGCAACACCATGTCAAATTTATTTGAAAATATTCAACAGAGTGCTTGTTAAACGGAATAGACATACAATTCGTGCAACTTGAGGACGATTAAATGTTTATGGCGAGCTATATCGCGTCATTCATGACGTAATTGGTTATGACGTCAGCCTAGATGTGACATAGTTGATTATGACGTCATATGATTGGCGGAGAAACTGGATTTCTCCATTATATGACCTACTGAGAGTTTGAGACAATATGTCCACTTATAGTAAATACATAAGCCTTCATATTAGATGGTTTCTGTACTGGTAATGATGATGATGATGATGATGATGATGATGATGATGATGTCAGCGATGGTGAATTGGACATACAGACTATTCATTAGTCTGACAATGGTGATGGCGATGGCGATGGTGATGATGATGATGCTGTCAGCGATGGTGAAATGGACATACAGACTATTCATTAGTCTGACAATGATGATGATGATAATGTGGTTGATGATGATGATGATGTGACTGTGTTCTGCAGCTGTGAAGCCAAAACATCTTTCAGCTGCAATAAGTTTTTCTTCTGCATTCTCTACCGCGTCTTGTCCACTGCAAGAGCGCTAAGCGGTTTTGGGTTATTTCTCGTTTTTGGTAGTCTACGGCCGTGTTCTCACGAGAGTTAATCGGGAATAACGCCATACTTCTGTTATTCCGAATTAAGTCTCTAGTGAGAACGTGATACTAGATTACGGTTTTTGAGGTCTGATTGCAAAACACATATTTTCGTTGTGAGCCGCATAACAGACCCTGGATCCAGATCGGATCAAGTTCGAGATCCATGGATATTTCTGAAACCACTTTTCCAACCTGGCTCAACTCTTAGCACAAGAAATTATGTGATCATACACTAAGATTTTACAACTTTGAGAATAAGGTCGAAAACAGGAAAATCCTAAAAAAAACAACCTTGGGAAATTCGAAATAAATCGTGGTGCCTTCTACAATCTCTTATTGATCTTGTTCTATATATAGGTATGAGTTATCTTATTGACCGGTCGACTGGTCAATGCAATCAAACAACCATATCACGAGACGCTGTTGACGTCGTGGAGACGGATAGCCACCAATTACGCATGCGTACTGCCAGGGAATTCTTCGAATTAGACAACGTGAACTACACATATAATGGGCGGGTCAGTATTCATTTTGTATTCAAATGCCTCAGAGTCGGATTAATCCTAGTCGGGGCCCAGCGCTAATTAGTGGGGTGGGCCACTTATTAGGCTACTACCCCGACCCAGCACCCAATACAACAAATTCGGTATCGTATATATGTGGCAAAATGCTGTTCGATATTCGGAAACTAATCTGATTGAAAGCTGGTGCTGCTTCAAGTCAAATTGGTTGTAAAATATTCAACAGTTTATGTATATTATGACTGTAGTTACAGGTTCAAATGTGTAAATGCGATAATTATTGTTTTTATTTGGGTGTCCCTTATGTTTCGGGGCCCGGTTTCTGCTCTATCCCTGTTAGCCCTCGTCTTAATCCGGATCCGATATGCCTGAGGCCCGTTTTATAAGTTGAACTTTCCGTCGCGCCGCGCCAATGAAGACTGGTTGATTTATATAGTGAACTCTATCATTGTCATTTTCAGGCAGATTTAGCTGGCAAGGCACATGAGAAGTTCGACTTATAAATCGGGCCTGAGTTTATTAGCCTTTAGCTAAAATCTGCCGACTTTGTGATAAAGATAGATGTCTTAACCCTTTAACCCTCAAATTTGTTCAAGAAAATTCAAATTTTCTCATAGAAAATGTCCATTTGCAGACCAAGAGAAGACTATTTTTGAAAACTTGTCACTGGAACGACTGGCTCGATAACCGAGCCAGTCATTCCAGTGATAAATTTTCAAAAATAGTCTTCTCTTGGTCTGCAAATGGACATTTCTCAAGACCAGTGTAGAAGTCGTTTTGGGCAGATATGAGTGTTAAGGGTTAACAGATAGAATACCTTTAATATATAGAATATTTTAACAGTAAAACGGGAATTAAATTATATACACACCGCAACAAACGTATAGTGTAAGAGTCATTTACCTGAGGGAAATACAATATGACGTCATATGACGTCATAATCACCTACGTGACGTGTATGATGACGTCATAATCAATTACAGCATGAATGACTCGATTTAGTCCGTCTTAAACGCTTAATATTCCGACACGTACGAATTTCATCCCTTTACTTTTTAATAAATGTGCTGTTGAATATTTTGAAACTAATTTGACTGGGCGCTATTGCTGCCATTGGCAGCAAAAGCACAGAGCCAAATTAGTTTCAAAATATTCAACAGCTTGCCTGTATAGCTTTCTGAAAATTGATAGTCATGGAGTTCAGGGATCGATCGATCCCAACACGAGCGTGGTGTGGGTGGAGGTTAGATAGAGATGGGCGGGGAATGGCTATAACCGGAAAGGTACATTGATTATGACGTCATATACATGGCTACATGAGTAACAGATCGAATTCATCTATTCATAAACATTGCATAACGTATAATAAGCCGTTGAACGTTTTGTTCTAATGTGTGTACATTATGTTTCAGCACATGATCCGTGGACTTAGCACGATGCAATGGGTAGGACAGCGGTATGACTTTCCACCTGGTATGCCAATGGTCTCTACGTGGCGATGGTATTTTGCTACGGTAATGTAAATGCTTTATATTAGGCAATGAAACATGTTCGTCTGGCGAACTATATATTATCGCTATAGTGGATGTAATATGGCGGGGTAAAACACTCAATGCCATGGGTGACGTCATCAGTTAGTAATATTAAATGATATACTTATACAGTACTAACTAGCTTAACTAAGAATATCGATTATCGATATATGAGCGAATGGTAGGGCTATGCCAACGACCAATAGCAGGTGTTCTCTTAAACAATGGTGGGTGACATCGGGTCTCTATAGCAACACTCTGTGAAAGGTGTTTTAATAGGCATTATGCTATGATAAATATTAAATACCGTAGAAGCTGGAGTGGTTCGATATAACCATAGATTTGGATATATTGACAAGATGGCTCATGCGCATAGGCCTACATTCACTATTGGGCTAGTCGTCGTGACCGCCTGTAACGTCAGTTCGGTAAATCGAACTGACTGGTCGACGTAGACGATCAGCTGCATATATAGCCTTCAGAAATGACTAAATTACCTTTGAACAGACACAAATTTACATATTTTTATCAGAAATAAAATTGTATTATATTAAGCTGGCAATTTATTCGATTACATAATAGGTTTAGTAACGAAAACATTATTTTGGCGACTGTAATCCGATGAGAAAATACTGAGTTCTGAAATGCTGCTTTTGAGAGGGCCATGATCTGTCTAGCTAATGTACACTAAATCTATGGATACAACGGTCACAAACTCTCAAATTCATCTTTCCAGAGTACCGACCCATCATATGACGTCATAATTAACTGCGTGGTGTGTAGAATGACATCATAATGAATGACGTCATGAATGACGTCGATAAGTACGTCACGAACACATATTTGAAGACGGTCTATGCGTTGTTGTAAAAATTGTTTGCTTTTACTATTTAATAAATACTTTGTTGAATATTTTGAAACTAATTTGACTGGGCGCTGTTGCTGCCATAGGATCGATCGATCCCAACACGGCGCGGTGGGGTGGAGCTTAGCTAGTGATGGGCGGGACTGAGCTAAAAAAGGAAAGATCCATTATAAGGAGGTGCTCAAACGTCGTCTCGTTTAATATCACTATTATCAACCGAGTTGAAAATTATCACATTGCACGAGCTATGACGAGTACAAAGTGATAAGTTTTGACATGGTTGATAATAGTGATATTAAATAGGCACGAGTTTGTGATTCTATTTATCACAAAAACTGATATTTTGACACAGTTTCCCTGAAGCCCCAGTTTAGATCTTCATTAGCGTACGATCCTAATAACACCCTAACAACTACCACATTGACCGTCTGACGTAGTATATTTGTAAGTTGAACAATTTGCACTAATCAAAGTTAATTTATTTACATAGCTAACAATATATTATATACATTTGATAAAAAAAATATCCTATATGGTCTGAATGCCTGTTTCTAACAGGGTATGCTCAGTTTTGCTGATTGCCTAAGAATGTAAAGCTTTTGTCAAGAAGCTCCTTCTATTCAGTAATTAGCAAGTGTTCAGTGAAATAATCTGTGATTTAAAAATGTGTATTCCTCTACATAAAATGAATGAATGACTTTATTCTCCAACTTTACAGAATTGCATGAGAGGTACAGTAGTGTGGTTACAGATGCCATATTATTATTATTATTATTATTATTATTATTATTATTATTATTATTATTATTATTATTGTTATCGTTATTATCATAGTCATTATTATTATTATCATTATATTATTACCGATTTATTCCCTTTTGGATTTCACACTGTCTCATCTCCTTGTTCCTGTAAAGGTCGAAAGCGGAACACGGAGACAGACATGCCCACCCCCACCCGTCCCAATTTTCAATATACCATACGCTCACCTTCTTGCCTCGATACGAAAAGTGAAATAGAAGGAACCAGGAGGATTAGCGATGTGTCCGGCCACCATCTCCAGTGGCTGTTAACATTTGAGACTTCGGCAATGCTGCCGGGAACTGTTGCAGAAATGAGATGGAATGCAGTGGGGTGAAATGGAATGAATACAATTGAGATGAGATGAAATGAAACGAGATGAAATGAAATGGAATAAAAGCACTATCCCCCGCCACACCTAATTCCCACCCCTCCATTTCGGCGTGTTAGATTATTTGTATAGTTTTAAGCCTTCTTTTATAAATTTTGCAACATTTAGTCCGAGTCCGGCATATTCTGTACTATTTAATAAATATTTTGTTGAATATTTTGAAACTAATTTGACTGGGTGCTGTTGCTGCCATAGGCAGCAACAGCACCCAGTCTAATTAGTTACAAAATATTCAACAGCTTCCTTGTATAGTTTTCATGAAATTGATAGCTAGGGCATTAATCAAATAAAGATTTTTTCACTTGCGCGTTTTTCGAAGATATTCTGGAATGCACATATCTCGGAGTTGCTTAAGAGCTGGACATTCTATAAGGAAATGGTATTTCATCTCTTACCTTCCCAGTGTGGCATAATGTCCAAACCCTTTTCCTCCCACAATGCCAAAAAATCTGCCCTTTTCTATTGGCAAGTTATGGCTGCTCATTCTGAATTTACAAAAACTGATTCGTAGATTTATAGGAAATGTAATTAGGCATTTTTCAAGTTTGAAACTGGTTTAGAACTTCAGATACGTTTCACATTTAGCGGAATCTCTTAGTAACCCATTCCACGACTGCTCAAATTGGTCTTGGCGGAACTGTTTTATAAGATATACAGTGCATTACTGCCAGTTTTGTCTATTGGAAAATCCGTCCAGGCGTGGGCAAATCCATAGGATTCAAGTATTCCTTTTATAAATGAAAACCATTTGAAATTTCTATTTAATTTTGTAAACTGGTTATTGTTTCGAGTACTAAATAACTGGTAAATACATTTAAAGGTGCATATTCACAGCAGAATGCTTGAAAATAAAATTGTTAAAATTGCATTCTTTTATAGGCTTAAATTATGTGTCTATCTGTAATGAAAATAAATAAATCTTAGCATATGATGATTTCATTCCATATAAATTAATAAAAATTTTTAAGTTGTGAAATTGAAGTAGAGGCTCGCTTTATCACTGTTGACGCTTAGTTTCCAAGTACGACAGTACTCATGTAGTCCTTTTTAATAATTTCTGCAAATCTGTTTCTGTGTCCGCAAGCATAACAGTGTCATCTGCATATAAAATGTCCATTAGTTTAAGCATAGTTTTAAGCACGTCATTGTTTCCCGTAGATAAATAATTACAGCCTTTACACGGGTAAATAAATTTACTGTGTGTAAATACACAATATCTGTTTTCAGAGAGTTTTTGTGTACTTAGGTACCAGTTTCTAACAGCGATGTAAATGTGTTATTTCTATAGCGACAAGATGGAGATATGACCCCACTGTCTCTGATATGACACCAGGAGTGTTTGTAAGCACAGCTAATGATACAAACGCGGCTAATAACGGAGTACGACTTAATTAATTGTAGTAACTCTAGACCAGGTCAAATTCCATTTTTCTCAATGCTCGGTATACATAGACAGCAGTTACCAATTTTCAAAATAACAATTGTGTATCCTGCTTTTACATAAAGTAATAAAGCAGGTGTTTAAAATGAAAATAAGGATTGTTTTGCATAACAAAAAACGTGAAAATAATTTTGCTTTTTACCATATATATACACCTGTGCAAAAGTTAAGCACCACCCTATTTTTACGCACATGCGAGGGTATATTCATGTGCTATGAAGAAAGCAATAGCATAAACATTTATGTACCCATCCATCTTAGTGCAAGAGGTAATAATGCAACTAGAGGAATGCTGATTATGATGGTGGGGAAACACTGTATGTTTTTGTTTGAACTTGAAAACGAGGCCTGAATATGGTTACGTTGACACAACTGACAACTATTGCCCTACAGTTGACACACGTGGCTAGATTGTCATTAATGGTGTCTGAAAACGAAGTTTAACATCTGTGCACGAGTTTGAGACTGTCATTATTAATACCGGGTATATCCACCTTGTGCCTGGATGACGGCCTGGACACGACGTCTCATGCTGGTCACCAACCGACTGATACGCCATTGTGGTATTCGTTGCCATTCAAGATGGAGTGCGTCTGTTAATTCCTGTAGGTTCTGCACAGGAGGATCCCTCCTTCTCACCATGTTTCCCAGAATGTCCCAGATATGCTCAATAGGGTTCATGTCAGGGCTCCTTGCTGGCCATGGTAGGGTTTCGATGGCATTCTGGCGGAGGTATTCATGCACAGCTCTAGCACGATGTGGTCGGGCGTTGTCATCCATGAATATAGGGTGGGTTCCAGGTGCATGATTTACAAAATGAGGGACCACAACTCTATCCAGTATGGAATCTTGATATCTTTGTCCATTTAGTGTTCCAGGTACAGTCAACAGATCCAGCTTACAATCAAATGAGATGCACCCCCATATCATAACGGAACCTCCACCAAATGGAACTTCTTCCATGATGTTACGTTGGTCGTACGCCGTGCGTCTGGACCTCCATACACGAGTTCGACCATCTGTGGCATGAAGCAGGAACCGACTTTCATCGGACCAGTGTACCCGTCTCCAGGATCTCTTGTTCCAGTGTCTTCTTTCGTTGCACCACCTCAGACGCTCCTCTTTGTGGTGTGCAGTGAGGAGAGGACGTCTGACAGGTCTCCTAACTTTCATGCCAGCAGCATTACAGTCTCCTTTTGACGGTAGACATTGACACTCTATTGCGCGTTTCCCATTGCTGGCTGAGCACTCTGCTGTTGGTGAATGGAGATCTCCTAACAAAGCGTACTAGGGCTCGATCATCACGGGCAGTAGTCTTCTTCGGTCTTCCAGATCTAGGCCTGTCCTTCACCTCGTTAGTTTGCCCATGTTTTGCAATCAAACGACTGATTACAGTATGGTTAATGTTCAGCTGTCTGCCAATCTCTCTGCATGACATACCAGTGGTATGCATGCCTATGATTTGCCATTTCACACGATCACTTAACCTTCGTCTTGCCATAGCGGTTCACAATCAAGAGCTAATTCTCTCTGTACAAATAAAGCACGGTCATGAACACAAAATTCCTAATCTTGTCGCCTAAATCTGTATGTAATGTTCTACACCTCAAACTGGACTTTTACATAACTGAACACGTGTGCTGTTTCCCGCCACGCACGGACATCAAGCGGCGTGAAGTCATGCATGCATGTGCATTTCGTACTTGGAATTATGTCAGCTAACGCGGGGACAAAAAGTATGGCAGCCTAGTTGTACCATCATGTTTCTACGTTCTATTGTTTTTGCTGGTGCTTAACTTTTACACAGGTGTATAGATGTTATTACATGGCTAGTCGCATATTTACACACGTATTACGCCCACTATTCTACATCAGTTTCAATATATGCGAAACACGAGGGCCAATATGGAAACTGAAACAGTATACCGGGAGAAATACGAGGGCTAATATATGTATTATTTATTATTTATCATCATCATCATCATCCACCACCACAACCATCTGCATCATCATCGTCATCGTCGTAGACGTCGTCGTCGTCGTCGTCGTCGTCGTCGTCGTCGGCGTCGTTATTATTATTATTATTATTATTATTATTATTATTATTATTATTATCATTATTATTATTATTATTATTATTATTATTATTATTATTATTTTTATTATTATTATTATTATTATTATTATTATTATTATTATTTCAGGATGGTTATAGTGAAAAGGTGAAACCAATACCAGTAAGAGCAGAGGTGGATTTTGATCAGGTAAGTGTATTATAATTTTGGTAGGTGGATTGTAATGGTGGTACGAGGACTTCATGTGGTAGATGGACGTTAATGGGGTAGTGGAGTTTAACCCTTTCCACACTAATGTCAAAAATTTAAATTTTCATATGAAATTAAAAGATTAATTGGTGTTAATTTTTCAACAAATTTGGTGGACATGTTCGTAGACAGCAACATCGTCCACCAAAATTGTTGAAAATGAACACCAGTTTCTTTGCTTATGACGCAGTAAAAGATAGAATGTTGACATCAGCGTGGTAAGGGTCAATGGTGTATGCCACAATCGTATGGATATCATCATTGTCACTGATGAGGTATAATCATGTTTTCACGCATACAATGGACCGTTCCAATTTTAATTATGGCCCGACCATCTCTAGCTAAACTCCATCCACACCTCATTCGTGTTGGGATCGATCGATTCTTGAACTCACTGACTATTAATTTTCAGAAAACTATACAGGAAGCTGTTAATATGATACGTCAAATGATGGATGGATAAACTTGGAAAGATCCATTATGTATCCGTGTTCGGGCATACATTACATTACAGTACAGGTTGTGCTTTGATTTTAGGTAAATGAAAAAAACCCAACCTGATTAACCCATCTTGCGTCAACAGCACCGCAAAGCGCTCAAAATTAACCCTTTAATTTGTTAAGATTTCTCAAGAAAATTAAAAATGTTGCTCATTGAATGTAGATGTGGGTATTGCGAACATTATTGTATCGCGATAGATCACGATACAGGGAGATTGTATCACAATACATATCATGATATATTGTTCACTTTGAAGGAAACATTCTGTCCATTAGTTATAATTAATTTCTAGTCATCCTCCTCATAAAAGAAAAGCACAAGCCATGGAAAGCAATCTTTGATTTTATTCTTTGTCATTATCAAGATCTTGATGGTGGAGATGAATGCTTTAATGGACCTCTCCATTTTTAGCTATGCCCCGCCCATCACTAGCTAAGCTCCACCCACACCTCGCCGTGTTTGGATTGATCGATCCCAGAATGCCCTAGCTATCAATTTCCTGAAAACTATACAGGGAAGCTGTTGAATATTTTGCAACTAATTAGACTGGGTGCTGTTGCTGCCATAGGCAGCAACAGCGCCCAGTCAAATTAGTTTCAAAATATTCAACAGCATATTTATTAAAAAGTAAAAGCAAACAATTTGTACAACAGCCCATAGACTGTCATCAAATATGCGTTCGTGACGTACTTATCGACGTCATTCATGACGTCATTCATTATGATGTCATTGTACACGCCACGCAGTTCATTATGACGTCATATGATGGCTGGGTACTCTGGAAAGGTGAATTGATATCAACAACAAGTGATTCACTCCTATAAAGAAGATGACTTAAGAATCAATATATTAGTTTCATTTTTCGTTAATATAGATTCATGGTAAACATTTGATGAAGGCTTTTTGACCAGAACACCTTTCACAAACATAGACCAAATTCTGTTACTCATAACTTCTCTAACAAGTGGTATTACTTTGAATCTGCTTCAAGTGATACGTATCTGTTAGGGAGGACTGTATCGCGATACCTATTGTTAATGGCATTGTATTGCGATACAGCTACGTATTGATAATACCTCCCACCTCTAATTGACTGAACATTTGGTGGTCAAGAGAGGACAGTTTTTGTAAATTTAGCACTGGAATTTATGAAAATGGTTTTTTAAGAGGTGGCTTGACGAGTAAAGAGTTAATGGTAACAAAAATCTAAATTTTTGCTTAGCCAGTGTCCATATGTAGGCCGTGAGAAGACTATTTTTGAAAATTTACCACTGGAATGACTGGCTCGGTAACGGAGCCAGACATTCCAGTAGTAAATTGTCAAAAATTATTCTTCTCGTAGCCTACAAATGGAAGTTTTTTTCAAGACCACTGCGGATACTTTCTGACCAATTTGATCCCACCTTCACATTAGTGTATTGGACGCTTTCATTTCATATCTCTTACTCCGTAGCCGACATTTAACCTTTGAAATGCCAGCATCTTTATTTCAACAAAATATTTCGTACGTCATGATACATTAAGCATTGTCCATCTGTATAACTTAGTGTTAGAATTGAAAAAAAATTGAGATACAGCTCTGGACAGGCAGGTAGACAGGCAAGTACGTAGGCACGTATGCGAACACGCACTCACGCGTGCACGGATGCACTCACACACGCATCTATCTGAAAGCAATACAACCTTCCCCTAACGGGGCGAGGGTAATGATAAGAAAATGACCGCAATCGGCCCAAAAATTCAAAATATATACTTGTGTGATAAATACAATTTCATATACAGTGTCATGTCATGTCATATTTATTACATGAGATTAGCTAAAGCTAAATGAGAACTCGCCTGTGTGATAAGTTTGATACCATATGAGACCTCGTTTGGGATCCTCTATATCACATATGGGTATATAATGGAGGAATCAAGTTTTGGCTATGCCCCGCCAATCTCTAGCTAAGCTCCACCCACACTTCGTTCATGTTGGGATCGATCGATCACTGACACCCCTGATTATCAATTTCCAGAAAACTGTACAGGTAGCCGGTTGAATATTTTGAAACTAATTTGACTGGGTGTTGTTACTGCCTATAACCTGTTTCACAGATGACCGATTTTAACCACGTGACTCGTGCGAACTTTCGAAGCGCATTGCATTGTGGGAGCGTTTGGGGGCAGTGTGTATTAAAATGACGTCGGCCAATAACGTCGCTTGTAGTAATAATTTTGATAGTTGGAAAGTTGTAGATTTAAGAGCTTTTCTTATAGCGAGAGAAGTACTTGTATGCGATCAAAACGGCTATATCGTCTTTCTCTCCCCCTATGAATGAATAGGGGGGGGGGGGGGAGATTCCACGACTCGTATTTTAAAGCGAATACAATTATATTGAGATACTTAACTAAGATATAGGGTATATTGGGGGAATGTCGGCCAAAATTGAACATTTTCTAGTATTTACCTCATATGTGCATTAATATCTGATGTGCAGTAATGGTGCACACATCGTTGGATTGGTCTGGTTGTCAGAAATGCGAAACAACGGCTATTGTTGGTCAATTCAGGATAATGTCGGGCAGATAAACTGTTCTGGACGTTCCACCGAAATCAGGGCAATGTCAGTCACGTTAGTGTAATGTCGGTCAGCCATTTGGCTAATGTCGGTCACCAATTTGGGTAATGTCGGCCAGGCTCAATGTACTGGAATTTAGCTCCTTTTAAGGATTATGAATGTTAATAACAATACGAGTACTAAGTATAATGAAGACTATATAATTGAACATCAAAAATAGCAAATCACTCAAAATTCAAACGATATTGGCAGTTTACCTGAATACAAACAATGTAATTCAAACGATATAAGTATGTTAGTAGACCACTAGGCCTAGGTATAGTCAAACTCAACTTTACTTAGATTATTGACATGCAGGGCATTTATATCCCTTTAAACTTTTATCATCCATATCGGCGCATGTAATATGCTGCCAATAAGAGCATGTGGTACAGCATATCCACTCCTCATCTGTTATCTGGTCATAATAATATTCTTGGCATATAGAACAATGGTTCTCGTCCGTACCGAACTGCAACACGGGCTGCTGCTAAACTTTGATTTTTTTTTCTGATCTTGCTTTTCGTGGTTTTCTTCACAGCCGACTGTTTTGGTGCCTTCTTGTCTGCTATGAATTTCATGTGGGGCGAACTTGTTAGATTTTGTGTCGGACTCTTTTTAGGTTTTTTCATAGCAACAACAGTTTTCTTACGCGGATTTTAAGATTGTTTGATGAATTCGGCGAATGTTACAGTTCGAGGATCTGTTGCACATGAAGGGCCGGGAACCATGTCATCAGTCACATGTTGGCTGATGGGTTCCTCAGGTAACTCGGTGACGGTTACAGCCCGGAAATCAGTTGAGCCTGAAGGGTCGGGAATCGTGTCACATGTCTCATGCTGGTTATTGGGTTCCACTTGCTCAGGTAATTCAGAGAAGGTTACAGCCCAGGATTACTTGAGCCTGAAGGGTCGGGAATCACGTCACGTGTCTCATGCTGGTTATTGGGTTCCACTTGCTCAGGTCGAGTATGAGCAGTTTCTTTTCAGCTAACGCACCTTTACGCTGTAAATATCTTACAAAATTACTGGCCCATTCTGTAATGAGTGAATCATTTATCCAGCCAGATTCAGACACACGGATAAGGTCTCCGGGTATAGCTTGTTCTTGCAAATCCTGAGGCTGGCGTTTCCCCTTGAATATGGTAAGGTGTGGAGCAGTTTCCCCACCAGCACTGATGGCACTGAGTAGGGTTGTTGTTTCTCCTCGCTCACGTCCGGTCAAGTTGAAGACACGACCCTGACTAGATGCGATCACTTCACTGGATTCGAACACATCTTGCAAAACCAGTCTCATCTGTATTCCATATACGTTCTGGATGTCCAATTAGGTCGTTGTCGGTCATGACTTTAAATAGGCCATCAAAATGACTTTTCACAACAGTCTCATTCAAATTCATGGCCCGACCAAGAGACAGATTTTCTGGTTTACGTACAGAAAGCTCCGGATGGCGAGCCATGAAACCCTGCATCCAGTCGTATCCTTGCTGTTAAACCGAATCCCTGTTTTGATAGGCCAATTAGCAGACACCAATTCAGTTTCTGTTTCCATAGTAAATATAGTTTTGCGTCCAATCTTAGGCTTTATGGTCGCGCCAGGTTCACATACTCTATCTCTCAGTGTTGAGCGAGGCAGCTGATACGCTCGTGCCAGCCCTCTAATTGACAATTTCCGCTGATTAGGATTGAGGCTATCCTTCTGAGCGAAATATTCTGCTACTGCCACCGCCATCCGTTCTTCCTCCCATCTTTGCAGCGAACCACGCTTATTTTTGGATACCTTCTTTAACTCAGCTTGATTTTTCGACTCTAGACGTTTGGATTTAGCTTTGCGACCCATATTCTGAAAAATGAAAAAGGAGCCTATTTTTAATGTCTGCTGCTGCTGCTGCTGCTGCTGCTGCTGCTGCTGCTGCTGCTTCTGCTACTAGTCCGCCACTGCTACTACTACTGTCGCTGCTGCTTCTGCTGCTACTACTACTGCTACTACTGCTGCTACGCTACTACTACTGCTGCTGCTACTACTACTGCTGCTGCTGCTGCTGCTACTATTACTACTGCTGCTGCTGCTACTGCTGCTGTCGCTGATGCTACTACTACTACTGCTGCTGTTGCTACTGCTACTACCGCCGCCGCCGCTGCTGCTGCTGCTGCTGTTACTGCTGCTGCTGCTGCTGCTGCTGCTGCTGCTGCTGCTGCTGCTGCTACTACTACTACTGCTGCTGCTACTACCACTGCTGCTGCTACTACTACTATTACTACTGCTGCTACTGCTGCTGTTGCTGCTGCTACTACTACGGCTACTGCTGCTGTTGCTGCTACTGCTGTTGCTGCTGCTACTACTACTGCCGCAGCCGCTGCTGCTACTGCTACTGCTACTACTGCTGCTGCTGCTGCTACTACGTTTCGGGCAATGTCGGTCACAAGAAATTGCCTGACCGGCATTACCCGAACCAGTCGGATAATGTCGGTCAGCGCTACAAGACCCCCTTTTCGCAGAATTATCAGTCAAAAGTCCTAGTATTTCTTCATAATATATAGGCATCCACATAAATAATAAACCGAAATAAACTTCAACATCCTAACTCTAAGTACATTATACGATATACTAGTTAGTAATAGAATCGTAAATCGCTAAGCGAATTACGAAATATTAGAGAAATTCAGCTACCTCATGTTCCCCGTCAGCTGTTGATGTTCACGATGTTCTTCAACAAGCTGAAATGACACGTAGCCGCACTGGCCTTACCCCAATAAATGAGCACAGGACGCGATCAATAACCTCGCTTGATCACGTGATTTATGTTTACGTCATAAGTACTGACTGGCCGACATTACCAAATGACCGAGATTCCACCACTATACCCTACACTTACCATACTCATATATTAGATACAAATAAACGGAAATAAACTGAAAATGAACGCTAAATACTCATTCCGGGGGAGAGACTGACGAACAGTATTTGCCGCCGACGATCTTTCAGCGTTGACATTATTGCCAGATATTTAAATATAATTGTTGAGTTTGCTTCACAAAACATGCATCTTAAATGCATTATTTATTTAAAATTTAATTATTAAAAACTATATTTTAATTATGCAGCTTTTTTCGTCATGGCGCGTAAAGCGGATTTCCTAAATAGATTGACGAACAGTATATAGGACAGGATTAGCCTACAATCTTAAAAGCATAAGCGCTGTGAAAAGGGTTTCTTTTGGGGGTCCTAAGCAGAAAAAAGGGGCGTGGAATATTTTTTGGGGAAAAGTGGACATTTAAGTAAATTTAGGGGAGAGATTGACGAACAGTATACGCACGATGGCGCTATCAAACGTGTGTATTATTGCCTGATTTTCAATGAATTGCATTGATTATATAGGGGGGGGGGGGGGGGGGGGGGGTTTCTCCAGCGCATTTCAAATAAATTACTTTAGAAAATCGTGTATTATTGCCCGATTCGTCAATGGGGTGTGTTGATTATACAGGGGGAGCGTTCTCCAGCCAATTTCAAATAAATTATTTAAAAGACGATCTTAAATCACCTGAAATGATTGAATGACGAAAATAGTTAATAAATAATAATGTGTGTTTGGGTGGGGGTGTTGTTGCTAGTGGGGGTGGGGGGTGTGTGGGGGGGTGGTAGCCTAATCTAGCTTTCAGGAATGACTGTTCTGATGGGTCATACTATAATCCTGTGATGTGTAGGTGTCTGTTTTGTAAATAATATATATGTAGTGTCCATGAATGGGTGGGTAGGTGCGGGTGTGGGTGTTACATATTCACGAAGCATACCTAACGTATACCTTGTATAAAGTAGACAATCAGCTATGGCCCAATCACAATGCTGCATTTGTTAGTTACACTTAATCATTACGCATGTTCATATGCTTAAGTATGTTTTATGAATCCAGTCCGGGGGCATAAGCTGCATGGGTGGGGAAAGGGAGATTTTCGGAGAAGGCCAATTCTGTTTAACCCTTTAACCCTCAAATTCTCAAAGAAAATGTCCATTTGCAGACCAAGACAAGACCATTTTTTGAAAATATACCACTGAAATGACTGAAATTTCAATGGTAAATTTTCCAAAAATATTCTTCCCTTGGTCTGCAAATAGACATTTCTCAAGACCACTGCAGAAGTCATTTTTGGATGATATGAGCATAAAACCATACATTCACGTGCATTTGTTTATGCCCGCACGATCGACTGCCCCCCCCCCCCCCCCAAACAGTCCCATAGTGCAATGCGCGCGATACGCGGTAAACAAAGATGGCGGTATCTGTGTCACGGGTTATCGCAGCAACAGCGTCCAGTCAAATTAGTTTCAAAATATTTGTCAGAATGTTTATTAAATAGTAAAGACATACAATTCGTAAAACGTACCTATGGCAGCAACAGCAACAAGTTAAATTAGTTTTAAAATATTCAACAGCATATTTATTAAATAGTAAAGACATACAATTCGTACAACAACATTTAGTCCGTCATCAATTAAGCATTCGTGACGAACTTATCTACGTCATTCGTGACTTATTTGATTATGGAGTCATCCTGCACGTCACGCAGTTGATTATCACGTACGTAATATGATTGATGGATAAACTGGAATCCTCTATTTAGCCTAAATCTAAAGGTAACAACACTACAGGAAAGCTGTTGAATATTTTGAAACAAATTTTACTGGAACCTGTAGTAAAATTAATTTCAAAAGATTTAATAATGTTTCAACCACTGCAGTTTTATGTATCTAAATAAATATGCAAACTATACAGTGTCATTTTTCTTTATAGATGCCAGCATATCAGTTTGATGTCTACCAGTGGAATCCAATGGAACCAGGAATCTTTGACCATGATATGACGCCATGCTATATGTTTGGAAATAGGGCATTGTTTACCTTTGCCTTGCCCCGTAAGCGTGTTTCAATGTGTGTGTACATGTTGTTGTTGTTGTTGTTGTTGTTGTTGTTGTTGTTGTTGTTGTTGTTGTTGTTGTTGATGTTGATGCTGCTGCTGTTGCCGCTCCTGCTGCTGTTGTCGTTGTTGTCGACGTCGTCGTCGTCGTCGTCATCGTCGTCGTTGCTGTTGTTACTGTCTTAGTTGTTGTCATTGTCATCATTTTCGTCATAGTTGTCGTCCTTGTCATCGTCCTTGTCACCGACATCATCGTCGTCGTCTTCGTCGTCCTAGCTGATACATTTCTCGATTAAAAAAAGAAAGCCATGATTTACCGTTCGACAAATTAGAAACAAACTATGCTGTCTACTTCAGTATAGTCGTCATCAGTTCAAGCATATCTAGGTGCTATATATAGTGTGTCCATGCACACTATATATTGCAAATCAACAATACATGTATGCTGTCGAGTATTTTGTAACTAATTTGCCTGGAATTTAGTTTCAACATCTTCAATATGGTAGTTAGTACATGATAAATACTGCTGCATCGGCGACTCTATAACACCACACACTATCGCTTGACGAGATAAAATGCCAGTGCCCACAGTTCAACATTAACCCTTTAGTGGCTAAATTTGGTTAATAAAATTTTTAAATTTGCTTATTGAATTCCATTTGCAGGCCATGAGACGGTTATTTATGAAAATTTAACACTGGAATAACTGGATCAGTTATCTAGTCAGTCATTCCAGTGGTAAATTTTCAAAAATATTATCTTGACTTGCTTGCAAATGGTCATTCTTCAAGAGCACTGTAGATGCCGGTTTGGCCGGCTTCGTAATGAAAGGATTAATGCAACGTTATAAAGGAAACAATGGAGAGAGCCAATAATGCTCTCGACTATATGACGTCATGCTCAATTTTGCCATATGTAGGCTTGACGTCACAGTACATAGTGATGTATAGATCTAGCTCCGTTGTGAACATTGTCAGATGTACGAATTGTATGTCTTTTGTGTATTTTCTATTTAATAAACATTCTCTTGAATATTTTGAAAATAATTTGACTGGGAGCTGGTCCAGCAGCACGCAGATATATTAATTTCAAAATTATTCCACAGCTTACATTTATGAAAATTGGGATTCTGGGGATTCAGAGTATATAAGTTGATTCCAACACGCGCAAAAGGTGGGTGTGGCCTAGCTAGAAATCAATCCCTTTTATTATGGTACATATGATGATTCATACATTTTGGCGTTCCGGAAGTGCGAGATTTACTGACGCTTTTCGTCGAACCAGGAACTGAGTTTTGATCTCGGGTTGAATTGAGGTTCGTTGTCGAGTTACTCTGCTTTCCCCAATCACATATCCGAACGACGAGAATATAATCGGACAACGGTATCACGTGGTATAAATTGTCTGACAATCCCAAGTGAGAGTAAAAGTGTGCGCACGCGTAGGCATGTAAACAAATATGACGGTTTTAAACAGGAGTACAGTAACTATGTAACAGTGTATACATTTCTTTTTAAGCCGCCATATTTTAATCCGATTATACGCTTTTGCGTTGGGGAATGCCACTTTTACTGCCATGTGCTTATGCAGTACGCATGCGCAAGTACAACGTGATACTTCCGATCGGATTACTGCTACAACATATCCGAACATTCCTGAAGTTTGGATATGTTGTCGGGGTAATTGGGGTACCTCGACAACATATCCAAACGACCGAGAGTTTAATCAGACAACGGTATCACGTAGTACAAATTCGTATCACGGGGTACAAATTCTACTCGATTACTCCTGCTTTAAGCGAGAGTAAAAGTGCGCGCATGAGCAACCACGTGATACTTCCGGTCGGAGTACCGCGACAACGAATCCGAATTTAAACTTAGCCTCGGTTCCTTGTTACCAATGGTTACTGGTTCATAAATTTCAAGATGGAGGGCCCAGCTAAATTTAACAACTTAATTGAATGCCGAAATCTCGTCAATAATTTTAGTAGATGCGGTCGTCTGCGATTTACATAGACTGAAATCCAAGTCTAAATCGAAATACGATCAAATTAATTGATAAAGTTAACACCATTTAGAATGGTTGAAAGTTCAGTACATTACCACGAAATTGTGATCAGCAAGCCACGTCAGTTTGCATAAATGCCGTTGTGGCGTTACTGGTTCGTGGTTAGTTGTCCATGGTTCGTACCACGAACCACATCAGTCACGAAAACGAGCCCATGATATGAAATTTCTGTACCATAATCTCTCAGAACAATACAGCTTTTGAGTTGAGATGAGATTAGAATCACTTTAACTGTCTCGCTGCTGCAAGCCACCAGCCAATAATTTCAATGGGTAAAAACTCTGAACCGGCTTAATATTTTGAAAACAATTTGAGTGAATAGTCAGCTTATCCAGAGCTAAAATCATGTAAAATGTCGCGTGCAGAAATTGAACAGGCAGCCAATGGGCCTTTCCAGTTTTAGCTATTCCCCGCCCGTCATTAGCTCAGTGGCGGCGGAAGCAGTTTCTGATTGGTCCGACCATATAAATTACAAACTAAACGGGGGTCGGGGGGGGGGGGGGGGCGATGGTGGTGGGTCTGAGCCCCTCCCCAGGAATATTCTGAAATCTAGATTCTCTCAGATGGCTATTTCTGGAGCCTAAATATGGACATTCAGTTGACACTTAAATTATTATATTTTACAAATTCTTTCCTGAAAAGTCTTCTTCTTCTTTTTGTTCGCTGATCATACCGCCAGTCCTGTAAGTGACTATCGACATGAAAAGCCTATAATCATGGAATTATTCTTAAAGAAATCGTTTGACGATTATATTGGAGAAAAAATATTTCCTGCATTTGAAAGGGTGGGAAGGAAATTGGGACTGACGTTTAATTTTTACCACATTCGTGATTTTTTTAAATCAGCAACCAAACTTAGGGCTACAGTAATTACCTATTTTAACATGACAGACAAGACAACAGATACATATTCTGTTGGTTATTTAGAATTTCAAGCAACAGTTATCAGACCATAAATTATATTAAAATAACATCTTAATTTTTATCTAACTGTCTGGATAACGCAATTTCTCCCAACAATATTAGTGATAATCACCAATATAATTAGAATGAATTATGCGATTGTCCTTTTGAACTAGGAGACACCAAAATGTGAAAAAGTTATTTATAATTTAATAAATATTCTGATGGATATTTGGAGTCTAGTCTGACTGGGAGCTGTTGTTGCCTATGGTAGCACCGGGTTCATATCAAATTAATTTCAAAATATTCAACAGCTTACCTGCATGATTGTGTTGAAATTGAGAATCTGGGACATTATGGTTCTAAGGGTTAATCACCGGGTATCATGGTAGGTCGAAGGAAACATGACAGCCTCAAGCAAAATGAATGGCAATGTAGCCTAAAATTTCCAAAATATCGATTGTCTATGATCGGAGAGGTTCACAAATCGATTCACTGCTTTCTTAATATCAATATTGTCTGTGAGTTCTTTGTGAACATGTAATATCATGAGGTGATTGAGCCTTTGCTGTGTCATGGTAGATCGGAGGTATGTTTTTAGCCTTCTGAGTGCTGAAAATTATAGCTCACTTGCCGGCATTACCAGAATCAGCCGGAGTATGGTGCATACTTCAGAGAAATACGTACGTTCAGCTGATGATATTGCCGAGAATGTTGAGATCAGTGACTTCAACTGAACAGGCGATGCAGATTGTGAGTCCTCGTCATGTTCTGCATATTTAACCGAAAGAGTTTCTAACTGAGTAACCAATCGCGCGCGCTCTCTCTCAATGCCCAATTGATAAAACGTATTAACTGTTGCCAATTCCTGGGAGCAATCTTTGCGATTACATGCATTTAGCAACAGATCCTTCAGATTCCTATATTGTCTGAAACCTAGCTGGTCACATCTGTCCTAATAATGCAATCAAACACTTCAAAATATTGTTGCCTGTGTCTGTCACGAGGTGTCTGTGAAAATTCTGGATGTGCCTTACCAAGTTCGAACCGAGCTGGTATTTTCCTTTTACGAGGCAACTGTGGTTCATACACTTCCAGCGAGGCTGCGGGCGTCACAACCATCTGATAATGAAGTCCTGGTCATTTCAAATTTTCTGAACAGTCTTCACAGTCAATGCCGCGATTTCCTGTCCAGCAGATGCTGACAAGTTTGGATTTTGAAGGGCATTGCTCAAATCATCACTATGTATAAGAACGAGATGGGACAATGATATTTCCCCGGAAAAAAAAAATCGAAATTCTGCATTTGTGACTGAACACCTATGATTCGAGCTTTAACATCTGTCTCTTTAACATACTGCAGTGATACATCCCTCAAATTTGTCAGAACTGCATAATTGTTCAAAATGCTACCAGGAGAACTGTTCTAGGTAGGTTGCACGAACTGTCCAACGTATAAGACAAAGAACCCGAGGTCCAGGTGTGTCAGGCGCTAACTCAGACTTCAAGTTCTTAAAGGTTGCTTCTCGCCTGGGAGATTACCTCACTAGTTTGCAGATTTCATTTGAGATTTCTAGACCGCCATTTGTTACCTTTATCTTCTTGATAGCATCATTGCACGCTAGGTTGAGTGAATGTCCAAAACAATGAGTGTACAATGCTCGTGGCTACAAATTTAGTAATTTTGCGGCGACACCACTCTTTCTCCACTCATGTTGCTCGGCCCATCATAGCATTGTTCTCGACACTTTGTAATTGACAAATTCATCCGTGATAGAACATCCAATATGACCATGACTAAGGTGTCAGCGGCAATGTTCTCAACTTTATACACACGGAAAAAATCCTCATAAACTTCAAAATCATCTTCAACCCACCGAAATACTAACACGACTTGCTCATCATTAGACACATCTGCCAATTCGTGTATCATGACACAGAAAAATGTCTTGAAAGGACATGGAGGATTTTATTTTGTATGTCGCGAGAAACATATTTGCTGTCTTTTTTGTTCAACCAGTCTAACACAGAAGGATCATCACACGCTCACAATTTGAAAAGCTGCATAAAATTCCCACTGCTCTCGGTATGGCCTCGTAACGGAATACCTTGCCGTCCAAGAAAAGATATATTCTCACAAATCTTCTTTATTATCCTCATATTTTCCGCCTTTTCTTCTCCATGCGCTCCACTAAGAGTCTCTCCAATATCTCTAGTAGTCGCAGGTAATGTGAGCATACGTTCTACGGCTTCTCTATGGCATTTACTTAATTCATGTTCTCGAAAAGCGCTTTCTTCCAGTTACAAAATCCTTTCGCAATAAATGTTGGTTCAGCTTTGCTACTTGAAGACAATCTGTTTGAAAACGTAGCATTTTGGCACACAATACAGGAAACTGCATCGCTGCTTTCCTCATAATGGATCCAGCTATATTTGTTGAACCAATCTGGTAGAAATTTACGCTTAACAACCGTTGTCTTACTAAAATCTCTAAACGGAAAATTGAACTTTCTGGGCTGATGTGGCACTTGTGGGTTAGAGAACGTGGCAGTTCGTCTTCCAATTGGAGGATTTTGCTGAGTTGTGTCGACAGCAGCTAGATTGGACGAAGAGGCAGGTAGACTAGGAATAGATGAAGAAACAGATGGAGTTGAAGTGGTCAAAGACTTAAATGCAACCAGGCTATCTGTGGGCTCTGTGTTATCAGTTTCGATAGCTGGATCACTATACTCAGCCTCGGGTTCTATAGACGGTGAGGTAGGAGGGGATTTCCTAGAAAAGTATCTTAGAATGAACATTTTTCAATAATAATCGTCCTGATACCACAGATTTAAAATACAACTAATTCATTTCTGACTGAAAAGACAATCTTGACTTAGACCTACAGCGTGAGAACAGAATTTCATTTTAATGATTAATAATAATAAAGAGAGAGAGATGCGAAGGAAGAAAGAGAGAGAGAGAGAGAGAGAGAGAGAGAGAGAGAGAGAAAGAGAGAAAGAGAAAGGGAGAGAGAGAGAGAGTGCGCGAGAGAGAGGAGAGCAGAGAAAGAGGGGGTGGAGGGAGAGTGAGAGAGAGGGGGTGGAGGGACTCGGGCAGGGAGAGAGAGAGAGAGAGAGAGAGAGAGAGAGAGTGAGAGAGAGAGGGGCGGGTGGGGGGGAGGGGGGGGGGAGGGCGCGACTGAGTGGGAGACAGGGTGGTGTGGGAGAGGGTGTCATTTGGGAGAGATTGGGTGAGGTGGGGCGGACAAGGTGGTGGTTTATGGAGAGCAAATTTGTGTGGGGTGGGGTGGTGGTGTTGAATAAATCATTACACACACGTAGGCGCGCACGCACGCGCGTACAGGTCGCACGCCCACACCCGCGCTTAGACCAGTACTGGCGCAATATGGCGAATGGGCTTGGGCCGAAATGAATCGGCCAACGGGAGACAAACCCCAGATTTAAAAGAGTGGACAGACGTCGCTGCCGAAAACATATTTATAATAAACATATTCAAAATTATAATATAATATTATGTCCTGATGCATGTCAGTTTTCTTATTCCTTTTTCCGTTATATAAACATCTAGTTGCATCAAAACAGCACTATAATATATGTATTCCACTTTGTTACAATTATATATATATATTAGCAGACAGCCAGTTCAGGAAATCCGCTTACATTTTAGTAATCGAATCACCGATACATATATAATTGTAACAAAGTGGAAGCAGGGCCTGTAACTCGTAAGGATTTCTAAACAGGTTAGAAATTCTAATGAGTTACCGCCCCTATTAGTCTGTGAGCCCGCCTCTCTCTCTCTCTCTCTCTCTCTCTCTCTCTCTCTCTCGCTCTCTCTCTCTCTCTCTCTCTCTCTCTCTCTCTCTCTCTCTCTCTCGCCAGTTTTAACACATCTAAAACTGAAATTATTGCCCCGATCAAGGTCGGGGTGGTCGGGGCGGTTCCGCCGCCTATGTAGCTAAGTTTCACCCACACCTCCATGTGACGGATAAACTGGAAAGTGCCATTAATGTGTTTCTCTTTCAGCACAGGCAGATATACTGCAAGCGATCTCACCAGCAAAGTTCCGCATTGCTTCATTGTTGGCTGTGTGGGTCAAAACAGGAATCAATCCTCTTCGCTTTGCTGACTTCCAGGTAAGAACACCATTATAGAAAACCAGTCTGTTCTATGATGCGAGGTACCATGCTATGGAGTCTGTAACGGCCTGCTGTGGTGATTGCTATGATTGGCTGATGGATAATCGACACAGCATATTTTTTCCACTGAACAGAGGGGTGTATGCTTGGAGACGATTGGTCATGGTGTCGGCGTGGCTGATTGGTAATCAGCCGGACGGGGTTCAATTCGCGCTCGATTGTCAGACGAATCAGATTTCATTGACTATGATAACTTTATGCTTAATCAGACAAATTTGGATATATCACCTGGATTTCCCATAAAAAGATATGATAAATGTTCTGTGTGGCTAGACAATTCTGGCAAGAAATTAACCAATGCCTGTAAGCATACTAATATGTTCATAATAAACTGGCGGGCAGGCAGTGATATGCATGAAGGGGAGGTAACCACCACAAAAATAGTACAGATTATGTGATAGGAAATGCCGATCTGGTTGAAACTATTATAGATTTCCAAGTAAATGACTTTGAATCTATAATTTCATATATTCACAGCGGTCTTTAACTTACAGTAACGGGAGGAAAAAGCCAAAATGTGGAACATAATATCAGCAGAAAAGAAGAAAAATGGTCAAATTACACAAAGGAATCCATTTTCGTCAGCAATATATACTTTGTGGCAATTGAAGAGATTACAGGCTGCCTAACCGAATTAGAAAATGGTCATATTGAGCAAAAAATTAATTAAGTAATCTGTTTATAAAAAAGTACAAAAAAATCGTTTGGGTATAAGAAGCAATATCAGGGAAAAGTTAGAAGTAATAATAAGGTTTGAGAAAGAATGTAAACAAAAACTCAAAGAATATCATAAAGCTAAAAAGCAATACAACATTAATAACACAGAACCCAATCTGCAAATATTAAAACTGGCAAGCAAAGATTATAAACGAACAATAGCAAACCATTCAGCTCATTTCCAAAAACAAATGCATATACAATTAAAAGACTTAAAATGCAATAATACTAAAGAATTCTGGAAAATGATAAACAGAAAACATAAGAATAGTGAACAGATTATGAACATTGAACTAAATACACTGTTTGAACATTTCAAGTCAATAAACGAGCAGTTTGATATAGATAATGATGCTAATAGACCAACTATACCACTGACTACACCGCCATGTGAGGAGATAGATGTAGATTTATCTATAGATGAAATACAAAAAGGCGATAAATAAACTCTCTAAGGGAAAGGCCAATGGAACAGATGGCATTGTTAATGAATATATTAAAAGTACTTCCGATCTTATTATGCCCATATATGTAAAATTGTTTAATGTTGTTTTTAATACAGGTTTTCCCCCCAGAATCCTGGTTAGTGGGGAAGATAATAGCAATCTAGAAGAATACAGGTGCCCCATTAGAAGCATCAAATTACAGACCAGTCACTTTGTTAAGTTGTCTCGGGAAGCTATTCACATCTATTTTAAATGAAAGATTAAAATTATATGCAGAGAAGTATGAACTAATTACAGAAGCTCAAACTGGTTTTCGGAAGAGTAGATCAACCCAAGATAATATATTCTCATTATACGCAATTAAGAGAAAGTTATCCAGGCACATAGAAAAACTCTGCATTGCTGCTATATCGACTTTAAACAAGCTTTTGACACACTATGGAGAATTGGTCTATGGCAAAAATGAATTCAAAACAAAATATTATGCAAGTGCTATAATGTAAATCACAATATGTATCAGTCAATATAAAATCATCCATATCACAACATCAAAGGAAATCTACACAATTTTATAATACAATTGGGGTGAGGCACGGGGGAAAATTTGTCACCATTTTTATTTGCTATATGCATAAATAACTTAGAGAACTACTTGTACGAAAAAGACACATCTGGTTTATCATCTATATCGACATTAGCTTATGAAAAATTGGATTTATTTGTGTACCTAGCAAGCTCTTATATGTAGATGATACTGTTGTAATGGTAGATTCAGCTGAAAATCTCCAGAATGCTCTACATATATTTAACAACTATTGTACAGAATGGAAACTAAGTAAATTTAACTAAGACTAAGATAATGATATTTTCAAATAGTAAGCATAAACAGAGCAAATTTTATCTAGAGGGAAAAGAAGTTGAAATAGTGGATGAGTACCTTTATTTGGGAACAATTTTTAAAACAACTGGTAGTTTTTCTTATTGTAGGTGACGAAATTTAAGACATGATACAAAAGCGATGTTCCAAATAATTAAGAAAAGAAGACAAATTGGCATCCCATTCGACATGCAATACACCGTATTTAACACAATGATAACTCCAGTACTTCTAAACGCCTCGGGTTTGGGGATTCGAAAATCTCCGAATTTTAAAGTATGGTTTGAGAGCAAAGAAAAGTACCCCAAATTCTATGATATACGGAGAGACTGGTGATATCCATTAAGTATTACCGTAAAATGTAATATGAATAGGTTTTGGACTACTCTCGTGAATGCTGGCTATGGGAAACTCTACTTTACCATCTACTTTTTATATAGAGAGCTCGATAATAACACAAATATTAACTGTAGGTCTATTCTTCAATCTATAGGTCAAGAACAGTTAATGAGTGAGGACTATATTGATAAAAAATATTTTTTTAAAGTCACAAAAGAAACATTGCAAAATCAATACATAGCACGCTGGAGAAGGGAAATTGCTGCTTCTACCAGATTAACCTTCTACAAAAAATTAAAGAATACTTTAGGTATGAAAATTATCTTAATAATCTACCATTTAGGGAAGCTGTTACCTTGTGTCACTAAATCACAAGCTGAAAATTGAAACGGGCAGATGGGAAAATATTGAAAGAAATGACCAATTGTGTAGGATATACAATGAAAGAGATGGCGACAATCATTTTTCTTTACATCTGCAGAAAACATGATGATGAGCGATCAAAATACATTCCGCAGTACTTTATTGCAAGTTTCAACCCAGGCAAAACAAAACATTTATTAACCCTATGCAACGGTGCACATTTTTAGTATTTAATAAAAGCCAAAGGTTTAACAGCTGACAATGACTACTACTACTACTACTACTACTACTACTACTACTACTACTACTACTACTACTACTACTACTACTACTACTACTACTACTACTATGATAAAGATGATTTGACAATATGAGAATGGTTAAATAATGATATGATAATGCTGATACCAGTAGATCAGATTGTACTGCTGCTCCTGCTACTACTACTACTACTACTACTACTACTACTACTACTACTACTACTACTACTACTACTACTACTACTACTACTACTACTACCATACAATTATAAATTTTATATACATGGTCGATTCTCCAATTTTGTGAGCAATTCACCGTCAGATTAAAATTCCAAAAATCTAATTTAATCAGGATTATATTCTGGGAACATGTACTAAACACAATGTTGTATTGGAACCTAATGTGGCCACAATATACTTTGAAATCGCACTCCATGGAAGGCTGATGAAGTTCAACGCTATATTTACAATGTTGCCCTACATACACAACTGCATTGCTCTGAACACTGTATAGTAGAGGAGACTGTCAAAAAAAAATATATGTTTTGTTCATCTTTACCGCTAAAAGATATGTAAAGAACAAATATTGATTTAATTGTATACTTTTCAAATTATCCACGGACGATTGACTTCTCTAGATGATCTTTATAAATTTGAATTTTTAGTATCCGACACGCTGCAATTTTCACAAGCTGTATTTACAATGTTGCCCTACATACATATATAGGTTTTGCTCATCGTTACGGCTAAAGGATCTGTGAAGAACAAATATTGATCTAAGTGCATACCTTTCAAATTATCTGTGGTCGATTGACTTCTCTAGATGATCTTTATAAATTTGAATTTTTAATATCTGACACTCTGTAATTTTCACCAGCCTGTATAAGGAAACGCTTTTAAACAGTCACATTGCTTTTCACACACTCGCATATAGGTAGATTCTAAATTATTTTATACAAAGACCTGAGTTTGTATTTCCAAAATGTTATTTAAAGAGTAGAAGAACCTGACACTGAACACAATTATTCACATGAATATAAAATAGAATCCAAATGGTTTATTTACCAATCATATTTTATTAGTGGTATTCAAGGCAATAATTGCCACCAACTAATGTTACACACTCAAATAGGTTTTGAAATATGATAGCAGTTAGCATGTATTAAAATGTAATTAGGCATTAAACGTAATCTTGATTCAAAGATATGCAAATCACTTTAAAATTGAAAATAAAATCACACTATATTCACATAGTATTGATCATGTCGTAATATTTTCAGTGACAGTTAGGAACTAAGTATTGTACTTTAGGTCTGATCCATACCTGTGTGTCAACAAACTCCCGTTAGTGTATAAAATCTCGCGAGAACACGGCGCCTCCAATCGCAAAAGAGACAGCGCTTTATCTCATTTTAATTCTTATTCCATTTTGGATCATTTAATGTTGGTCGGCATTACAAAATTAATGCGCAATACGAGTGTAAACACTGTTCTTTTTTTTCTTTTTTCTGAAGAGAAATATTTTTCTGTTCTGATTGAATAATATCTCCCGTGCAAGCCAATTAAAATAGAGAATGGCAGATATTAGGAGAAATCTAGTAAACACAACTGCTGATATGACCGCATTCCTAATATCACATGATCTCCATATTTCCTAGGCGACATTTTATGTCAAAAGTAGCATTGATTTTGATGTAATAATCAATCTTTATTGAAGATACGCGATATTTAGGCTGTCCCATTAATAATTTTACTTCCACGATGATATGTTTGAGGCGTACATTAAACATAGTAGTACAGCGGTAGGCATGTGTATGGAAATTGCGGTAGGTTCTATGAGTTTTAACCATTTTAGAGAATGGATTTCAATTTCTCTATGCGTCCTTTCTATGAGTATAAGGATTTTTGTGGAAGATTTGAGTCAAATTTAGCCTGTGTCCAATACAAGCTAGCGTCCTTTGCTCGAATAAAAACGGTACACGATATGTGCATCTTATAGCATATGGTTTGTAGGCAACATGTAGTTCGTAAGCAACATTGTAAATGTGTATAAAATCTAGCCATTTCTAGGGCTGTTCGATTAAGGAAATAAATAATCTATTATGATACCTGGAAAATAATCGATTTAATCGGATAATCAATTATTTATAATCTCTTGGAACTTTGGAAGTAGTATCTGCGCAGAGAGAGAGAAAGAGAGAGAGAGAGAGAGAGGGGGGGGGGGAGGGGGGGGGGGGTTCGAGGAAAGGAGTGAGGGAGAGAGAGAGAGCACAGCTTACTTAAAGTTAATAATAATAATAATAATAATAATAATAATAATAATAATAATAATAATAATAAATACAAAAATAAATAAGAAAATGCCCGATTTTCTAGAAAAATAACAGAATACGCAATTTCGTAATTTCTAGTTAGGTTTAGATGACCTCAACTAAGTAGGCCTATGAAATGACCGCAAGACGCTAATAGAACAAGCTATATCAACCAGCCCTATGATTGGCTGAACGTGAGGAACAACCATGCCCAGTATAATGAAGCCAATTTGGAATCCATTGTCCACTCATTCTCATTGGATAATGAATTAAAGAAACCAGCGTGTATTTTAACATTCCATATATTAACTTTTAATTGTATATAGCTCGGCCGAAGCGTCAATCTACGATGCTTCACTATTGTCCAGCGGTGGAAAGGCTGAATATTTTGAAAATCATTTGATTGCGGGTTGTTGCTGACTTAAACAGCAACAGCTTTAAGTCAAATTAGTTCCAAAACAATCGGCAGAATCTATGAATATTTTTATCGACAATGTGTGAATTTACTACGAAAACCAGTAAGTCAATTTTGTGCATTTTTCACAAAATGGCCATATTATTTTTTTTATTATTATGATATAGATTTCGCTCGTAATGCCTTTCTACGACTTTTCTCTACTTTTCTAGCATTAGAAGTCAAAATTTTTTAAATCATTTGACTGCGAGTTGTTGATGCCTTAGGCAACAACAGCTTTCAATCAAACTAGTTTCAAAAGAATCAGCAGAATTTGTGAAAATTTGCATCAAAATTTTGTGAATTTACTTTGAAAAACAGCAATTCATTTCTTTATTGTTTTCGCAAAATGGCCAGCAACACCAGCCTATAGCCTTCGGAGGTGCATGTTGTTCCATAAACAGCAGCCATCAAATGTATCCAATTATCGGCGTATCAAGCAATTACTTATATAAACATTCGCATGCATGGACTATGACTCGGGAGATGCAGACTTGAACATCAGCAATAGATGTTTATACAACTATTTTTCTAGGGCAATCATACCGCCGATGCATTAGCTGTATTACAAAACTAAACACTAAATTATGCCTGATTGAAATAAATAATCGATTTTTCGATTTTTTCTTTTTACACTCGATTAAGTAATCGTCAGGAAAAATAATCGGTTATCGATGAAATATCGATTAACCGACCAGGCCTAGCCATTACTTCAACTTTCTATAACGGTTTTTATAACATGGCATATTTGTAGTACAACATTGTGGTTTCTGAAATTCCATGTCTATTCCTATACTAATACGAAAAGGAAATATCTTCATGATATAAATTGACATTAATGCATCTATAGGAAGGTAGTCAGAAGGGAAATGACCCATAACACTAGCTACTTATTCACTTACACATTTACATATTAATTACATTTATCATGTAAACAAGCCTTCTAGCCCGTTCAATATTTTTCGATATGAGCACACGTGCCCTATTCAACAGAGTATTTTCATTGGCTGTTGGGTGCGCAACCCATTTAAATCGACCAATTAAAATATCAATTGATGTGAGGTGATGCGTAGGGATTACTACGTGGTACTGTTTTACTATGATTTGTTTACTACGATTTGTCATTCATGAAACGTCATCGCAAAATGTCATCGTTTGACAGTTTATTAGTCGGCAGCGAAGTAATGATTGATGGCCGTGGCTTTGCGATAGTCTTAGAAGAAAAGTGTAGTTTACGGCTGACATCGCCAGATTTTGTGTTTGTAACTATATTTTGCTGTGCATTCAATATCTGTTATCAAGTAGTGGTGCATCACAGCGGCGGTATCGATTTCACGAAAATCAACAATGAGAAATCAGATAAAAGTCACATCAGCAACTATTGGCAAATATTTCAAAATTACAGTTTATATGATAAATAAAATCTCAAACTTGGTCACTTTTCATATCACTATTATGAACCTCGTTGAAAATTATCGATTTTTCACTCGCTAAAGCTCGTGCAAATTGATAATTTTCAACTTGGTCCATAATAGTGATATGAAAAGTGACCTCGTTCCAGATTCTCTATATGTGTAAAATATTATTTCATAAAAAGAGTAACATTATTTTGATCATATGTCAGCAACATATGTTTTGTAAATAACATAATTCTCTGCATCTTTATGTTGCATCATTCATAAATATATTCTTGGTTTCCTTAATTGCAAAATGTGTTATTCCTTTTGACACTTGACAATAAGTTAATGTCTTTTACTTTACTTTGCAATACTACAGGAGTAATATACGAAGGGCTCAGCAGGTAATTTAATTGTTTTTGGTTGTCAGTGTGACTTTGTCACTGCTTCAATTTACTGCGAGAATGCCCCATGAATGAAACATTGAGATCAGTTTCAAAATCTAAATGAAGATCCAGGAAAATACACCTATCAGATTCATATAGTGATAAATATTGAGATTACCCTGGAGGTTTCGAAGTAGATCTACTTTGAGCATCCACAATAAGGACTAATTCTCCCACAAATGTATATGACCATGGAATGTCATCAACATCCAATAGTTCAATGACTTGTGTAGGTAATATTGGCTCAGCATCAAGATGCACACGTTTGACTGTGGAATATCTTTTAAAACACTTTGCATTTCATCAGGATTCGTGAATATCTGCTAACGATGTCTCTTTAAGCGTATCTTTCTCACCTCAACAGCTTTCAGCGTTATATTGTCGTTAACTGAATCATCGAAATCATTGTTAACTCTCTGCCATTCACAAAATGCCAATGATTGTTTGGGAATGACAGAATGTTCTCTCAAGATACCCGCATCTGTGATACTAGCACAGAACGGGGTTGGCGAAGTACTGACTCCTCCGACAGCTTGACCCTGTTTGGCCAAATCTTTCAAAGAGGGAAGAACAGCATACGCTAATCAGGGCTTCCAGAAAGAATTTCCCATCAAGAGTGTTGTATGTCTCTGATTTGCTAATTCGACCACCCGCCAAGGCATTCTTCTTATCCAGCTGCATCAAATGATTGTCTGGTCTTTGGAGAAAGGTTGCCATCTTGATTTTGTAATGCGCTATGTCCACGAGTTCCATTTAATTTATCTTTTTTTCAAAAATAACTTTCAACTGATTTCAAACTCATATCCAGGAAAGATACAAAATGTGATGACCCCCCTCCCCCCCCTCTCTCTCTCTCTCTCTCTCTCTCTCTCTTTCTCTCTCTCTCTCTCTATCTCTCTCTCTCTCTCTCTCTCTCTCTCTCTCTCTCTCTCTCTCTCATTTGGTCTTACAAAAATAGGATTGAAAAATTAATTTATCTAAATATTGTGCTTAGCTTAGCTATGCGATAGAGTTCCATGAATACAATTCAGTTCAGAAACTATCTGAATAGTGTTGTTGCCTACACTTAAAGTGTTGCTTGCAAACTACCCATGTTTATGGGTTATTCACCTCAATTGGAATCATACTCTCAATACAGATTTCACATAATTAGTTGTACAAATATATGGATTAGACGTAGTAGCAAGCCTAAGAATACACCATTGAAAGAAATGTCACAGAATCATTGATCACACTTCCACCAGCTTTAAATCTGATCATGAGAGTCAAAGAACATTATTGAATACAATTATAATAAAAACAATAAATGATCTATTTTAATGCATACGGTCATTGGAGAGTATATTTGGATTTTACTTATGTTATGATACACTTTTAAGGAAAATATTCCCCAACTTATGATTCAGTGATGTTGCTTACATACCAGGTTGCCTACAAACTACACATATGTTGCAGCCATTACATAGCCATAGCTTTTGTGATTTAGCCTAGTTATCCTCCATGACATAAGAGTGTGACGTTTTTGCTTTCATTATATTGTGATTTCCTAGAATTTATTGACTTATTTCACCTCAAATGGATCTTGCTTACATCACAAAAATAGTTACTGAATATTTTCAGGGATTCTAAGATAGATTGCACGTTAGGAATAGGGAAAGTTGTGTATATGCGTTTTCACAAACATGCTGCTGATGTTTCATTCAACTTTGTGTAGTACACACTCCACAAGATTGAGTTACTACTGCCTGGGTGATGTGTATGTAGGCAACGGGTTTGTAGGCAACAACGCAAATTTCAATTTATTTAGATTTTAGTTGTAAATATTTATTGGATTGAGCTGGAATTTCAGAGAGCATGACAAAACAATAACATGCATATATGGTAACAATTTCGCTTAATTGAATAATATCTCAAATACAGATATGGAATGTAGTTTGTAATCAATACACTATTTTAGCTAAAACGATGTTAATACTTGCTGATATTGGTCACTAATTCACCTTTCCAGAGTACCCACCCATCATATGACGTCATAATGAACTGCGTGATGTGTACAATGACATCATAATGAATGACGTCATGAATGACGTCGATAAGTATGTACGTCACGAACGCATATTTGAAGACGGTCTATGCGTTGTACAAATTGTTTGCTTTTACTATTTAATAAATATTCTGTTGAATATTTTGAAACTAATTTGACTGGGTGCTGTTGCTGCCATAGGCAGCAACAACACCCTGTCAAATTAGTTACAAAATATTCAACAGCTTCCTTGTATAGTTTTCAGGAAACTGATAGCTAGGGCATTTGGGGATCGATCAATCCCAACACGGCGAGCTATGGGTGGCTAAAATTGGAAATGTCCATTTCCTTGAACTTGTAGTAAATTTATGGTGATGCAATCAGGTTCTATATAGTTTTTGAAATTCCTAAATGACAACAATGTTTCTAGATGCAAGTAAAATACATGAAATCAGTGTGTTTGAAAAATGCGTTTGTAGGCAACAAAAGAATTGTCATAATTTTTTTAAATTGTGATAAAGATAAAAACAGATTTCATACCAAAAATCCTCTTTGCAAAACAAAAGGTCTATCACACTATTTCCAATAAATGGAACATTATCAACATAACAAAATTTAAATTTACAAGCCAGAAAAAAGCTAATTTTGCATATCTCACTTACTACTTATCATATAATAACAAACAGAAGTGCCCATGAAAGGCATCCATGGGATGGTTAGCATTAAATCCATTTGAATTAAATATTTAGAGATAGAGCAGTAAAGACCTAAATGTATCCATTTTGGAAAATTGACCTGTGTGCATTTTCCTGTACTGCTAATATTCTACCGCCACAATCATTATGTATATTTTACCCTCATATGCCCTTGAAGGGCATGAGTTTATTAAAGTGAACTTGAACTTGACGAGCAATTGGTGGAAACATAGACAATCGCCTCCACTCCTCGTTTCCTATCTCCAGCCAGTGTAAAAAACTGGGGAAGTTACCAATAATAAACTATGAACCGGCCTAGATATGGCATGACTGGGATCTGGAATCTAGGACTCGATAGACGCCATTCAGACCGATAACTTCCTTCTGGAAGTAGGCGTAATTTATCTACACTGAGACACAATTTTTATTCTAATGTTGAATCTACACTCGTAATAGTAATGCGTTTATCCATATCGGCATGGTAACGACTTCAATTGCTAAGCTAAGATGACAGTGATTGGCTTACACATCGCCCAATCACTGTCATCGAGACATCAGACAATACAATACGGCTGAGAAAGATCAGGACATGTTTCCAAAACAAACTGTTGAATAATTTGAACATAATTGGATTTGAAGACATGGCTGCTTAGGGCATCAATATCTTCCAGTATAATTATGTTCAAATTCCAATCCAATTATATACATTAAATTATATATTATATTTTAATACTGTTATGATACTATCAAATATGAAATGATATGATGGCCATCCACGGCAGTGGCCTTTAAAAATTCCATTTGCAGGCCAGGAGAAGACTATTTTTGAAAACTTACCAAGGAAATGACGGGCTCGGTTATTGAACTGTCATTTTAGTGATCACTTGTCAAAAATAGTCTTCTCCTGGCCTGCAAATGGATATTAAATAATCAAATGTTTTGAGGATGTTTACCAAATCTATCCATTAAAGGTGCATATTCACAGCAAAATTTTATTTTCAAGCATTCTGGTGTGAATATGCACTTTTAAATGACTAATATAAGACGGTTTAGGGAACCGACAACATTTTGGAGCCCAAAATCTAATTTAGGCCCATTGTAAAAGATGAGTTTTATTAAAACCTCACAACTGCCTTTAGTAGCCTAACTACTTTTTGAGCACCCATGCATTGGCCATGATTGAGACGTTTAACTGTTTATCATATAAATAAACTCATTCCATACTCACAATATAAATCTGGCTAATAATGCAGCGAAGTAAGCCTATTTTCATTGGATGTTAGCATGGGAAAATAATTTTATATTGACCAATCAAAATACTGTCGTCCTGGCGGAATTGGATATCGCTACCCCGAAGTCGAGCGCTAGTGACGCACGTCCGGACAATACCGCTTTCCCATAGTATGTAAGATATATTGTCAATGCATATTGTTAGTTATGTCATAAGTCCATAGTATTATCGACTTCTGATTATGTAAATTAATAAACTTTGATTAGCGCAAATTCTTCCCATAATTTAACCATTTTATGACGAAACCGGCCCAAACCGGCCTCTGCAGTGGTTTTGAGAAATGTCAATTGACAGGCCATGTGAAGACTATTTTTGAAAATTTTGCCACTGGAATGACTGGCTCGGTAACCTAGCCAGCCATTCCAGTGGTCAATTAAAAAAAAAAGCCTTCTCTTGGCCTGCAAATGGACATTCAATAACTAAATTTTTTTTTTAATGTAGTCATTAAAGGAGTACATTACAAGGCTACTGTTATTCTG
The DNA here is from genome assembly GCA_034401795.1 of Chaetoderma sp. LZ-2023a. NCBI lineage: Eukaryota > Metazoa > Mollusca > Caudofoveata > Chaetodermatida > Chaetodermatidae > Chaetoderma > Chaetoderma sp. LZ-2023a. The sequence continues at coordinate 30,401,647 of CM067363.1, read as the reverse complement.
GGTGAGACCTCAAGCGTGCTGGGTTCAGTGTGTGATTAGCCACGCTTGACGACCATGCGCTAATGGAAGATCTTAACCAAGGTGTCAGGGATCGATGTTAGTGGAAAATATGTCAAAATCTAAGTTTATGTGATAAATATAATCGCAAACTCATCCTATTTTATATCACTATTATCAACCTCGTCGAAAATTAACACCGTGTACTCGCTAATGCTCGTGCAAAGTGATAATGGACCTTTCAATTTTAGCCATGCCCAGCCCTGCTCTAGCTAAGCTCAACGCGCGCCTAGCTCGTGTTGGGATCGATCGATTCCTGAACTCACTGGCTATCAATTTCCAGAATACTATGCAGGTAAGCTGTTAACTGTAACAAAAGTATTCTGACTGGGTGCTGTTTCTGCCTATGGCAGCAGTTCAAAATATTCGACAGAATGTTTATTAAATAGTAGACATAAAATGTGTACAACGTGTCAGACTATTAAGCGTTTAAGACAGTCTAAATAGAGTCCTTCATGCCAGTCTAAATAGAGTCCTTCATGCTTAATTGATTAGAAGGCCATACTACGCGTCGAATAGTTGATTATAACGTTATATGATCGATGGATAGACTGGAAAGGTCCATTTTCCACTTAGATGACAATAGTGATATTAAATGTCACCTCGTTTGAGACCCTCTATGCGTTATTATGTTTGTTTAGACTCTCACTACAAAGGGTGGTCAATTCCGCGTTATGATCGAACTGTCACAACTCGATGGAACGCCGAGCACTCAGTACAATAACACCAAATTGGATGACCTCACCAACTCACTCATTCAGCTCGTTGATACTGGCACTCTTCCAATACTTGTACCGACGGCAGGGAATGTAAGTTTCAACAAGTAACATATTCTGTAAAAATTAGGATTTGTGTATCTTTCTTTTAACAATATATTCGTCAAAATTTAAAAATTGTTTATTCAAATAAGCTTGTTAGAGTTCTCATAAAGTAAGTAAATCATGAATCTTAAAAACATTTTGAACTACTTGTTACTCTATGGGCATCTATTTTTCTCCTCCTCCTCCTCCTTCCCATTCCTCTTTTTCTTCTTCTTTTTCTTCATTTTCTTCTTCTAATTTTTCTTCTTCTTCTTCTTCTTCTTCTTCTTCTTCTTCTTCTTCCGTTTAAGTACAAGCCATCAACAGGCGGTTCTTATCACTTTAACTAACTAGAATTGTAGACACCATTTTAGATCTAAATTGTCATGGCCACATTATTTGAGTCGGAGCATATTGGAGCATATTGTCTGGTCAAAATCGTGCTGATGAATGGCCGAGCTAACAGGGGGCGTTCTACCCAGACAATAGGTTCAAATAAAATGGCGATGACAAATTAAATCTAAAATGGCGTTCAAGCTTCTAATTAGTTAAACTGCCCATAAACTAATAAATAGTTGATTTTTTCTTAAACTAGACATTAAGAGAACTTTAAATGATGGCGTACGTACATCCTGGTCCATCTGTTTGGTAATCCTTTAACCTTTGAGGTTTTCAGCTTATGGCAGCAAAGGTTATCAAATTAATTTCAAAATATTCAACAGCATAGGTGACTTGAAAGCGAAATTCTTGGAATTCAGGTTCAAATGTGTTAAAATCTATTCAAACATATGTACAGGTGACAGGTGATGTGTGTTGACGTGACATCGGTTGATATGGCATCAGTCGAACTGACGCCCTAATTAACGTCATTTTAATAATGCCCCAAATAGCACAACTTACGGGACCTATGCTGGGCTGGTACCGGGCTAATACTGAATCTGCCCAGCATCGGCCTAATAAGCTGTGTTATCATGGTAATAGGTTAGGCATATCTAGAGCGATTCATTTCTAGCAACACCCCCCCCCCCCCCCATTCTCTAGCTAAGCTCCGCCCACCTTTTCACACATGTAATCGATTTGAAACTTCGAAAACGGAATTCCCAGAGTCAAAGCTATACAGATAATCTGTTTCATATTTTGAGACTAATTTAATGCAAAAGCTCCCAGCCAAATTATGTTCAAAATACTCATCATAATGTTTATTAAATTATACATTCATCAAAGACATACAATTCATACATTTCGTAGCAAACTTTTGGATTTTTGCTCTGAATCTTTACATCATTTTGATTGTGAGGTCAGCTGTGTGACGTATTTGAATATGATGTTATATACTTGAGTGACAGATTGCCTCCCGCCATCGAGTGCTTGTGTCCACGAATGGACCTTTCCGGTTTTAGCTATTCCACGCCCATCTCCAGCTGAGCTCCACCCACTTCTCTCTCGTGTTGGGATCGATCGATCTCTGAACACCCTGACTATAAATTTAAAAAAATCTACGCAGGTAAGCTGATGAATATTTTGAAACTAAGTTGATTGGGTGCTGTTGATGCCTAAAGCAGCAACAGCACTCAGTCAAATTAGTTTCAAAATATTCAACAGCATGTTTCTTAAATAGCAAAGAATTACAAAGACATACAATTTATACAACGAGTCGGACTCTGAGATTTGATGATGGTCTATATGGAACCCTTTGTGGCGTAATTATTGTGATGTCATCATACATGCGCTGAGCTGATTATGACGTCGTACGGGTTCAGGCGATGGATGGATACTCTTTAAAGGTGAATGGACCTTTGCATCCTTAGCTATGCCCCGCCCATCACTAGCTAAGCTCCACCCACACCTCGCCGTGTTGGGATCGATCGATCCCCAAATGCCCTAGCGATCAATTTCCTGAAAACTATACAGGGAAGCTGTTGAATATTTTGTAACTAATTTGACTGGGCGCTGTTGCTGCCTATGGCAGCAACAGCGCCCAGTCAAACTAGTTTCAAAATATTCAAAAGAATATTTATTAAATAGTAAAAGCAAACAATTTGTACAACAATGCATAGAATGTCTTCAAATATGCGTTTGTGACGTACTTATCGACGTCATTCATGACGGCATTCATTATGATGTCATTGTACACATCACGCAGTTCATTATGACGTCATATGATGGGTGGATACTCTGGAAAGGTGAATTAATGGAACAGGTTCACAAGTTATTATATGTTGTATCCTGACACAGGACATTACATTGCTGCCAATTAAAGGCACAGCTCGAGTGTTACGGTATCAACAAGGCGCACCTGCTAATTACGAAACACCTACCGTGTATGGACCTGGTAAGTTAGCCACCAACCTTACGCTCTAAAGCCAGTGATCATACACCATACACTTGTATGTTATACATCTGCATGATACACGACTGTTGCTGCTACTGCTAGCATAGAAACTAGGATTAGTATGTTATAACAACAAAATCACTTGATACAAGTCCTGGTATATGATTGGCTGTTTATCAAAAGCTATGATACACATTCAAACACCACCAGAACTTGTCGAATGATACGTGTTTGATCATACATGTTGGATAGCCTGTCAGAGGCTTTACTAAATGCCGAAAGGATAACACATTTCTCAAAATATATTGTCAGGTTTACTGAACTATTTGTGGGTCAGGTAAACTAGGTATTAAGCTTTCGGTTTTACTAATCTTTCTGTTGACCAATGAACCTTTCCAGGTTTAGTTATGCCTTGCCCATCCATAGTTAAGCTCAACACACACACACACACACACACACACACACACACACACACACACACACACACACACACACACACACACACACACACACACGCACATCGCTCATGTTGGGATCGATCGATCCCCGAACGCCCTGATTATCAATTTCCAGAAAACTATACAGGTAAGCTGTAGAATATTATGAAACTAATTTGACTGGATGTTGTTGGTGCTGGCATCAACAACGCCCAATTAAATTAGTTTCAAAATATTCTCGACAGAATGTTTATTAAATAGTAAACACACAATTCGTACAACGTGTCAGACTATTAAGTGTTTAAGATGGACTAAGTCGAGTTATTCATGCCTTATTTGATTGTGACATTATGCTACTCGTCATGTAATTGACGTAGTTGATTATGACGTCATATGATGGATAGATAAACTGGAAACGTCCATTATCCCATTGAACCCAGAATCTCAATTCAAGGTCATGTTTACTATTCAATCTATTGAACGACCGAGTTAGATAGTTTTCCGTCAGCACAGACAATAGATTCAAATAATAGGGCTCTGAAAAACTAAATCTAAAACCGTTCTATCTTGATAAAGTTCTCATAATCTAAGGCCCGTTTTATAAGTCGAACTTTCTGTCGCGCCACCCTAATGACGACTGGCTGATTTATATAATGGACTCTGTCATTTTAGGCAGATTTAGCTGGCACGGCACAAGAGAAGTTCGACTTATAAATTGGGCCTAACAATCATTCCACAATTTATATACGATCCATGACTTATGTTAATTTTTTAGAACTTTAAGCTTGGCAGTTGTTTGTTTCCTAATTTTCCAGGTTCAATGGCTGGTCTTGCCGTGGGAATGATCGTACTGGGGTGTTTAGGTGGTGCTGGAGGGGCATTCTTTTTCTTCAAATAACGAACAGAAGAGCGTTAGAATAATACAGGTCAGTAAGCGTGGTATAGGCTTGTTAACTGATGACGTATTTCCGGGTTGAGCTCGTTAAATACACAAAACAACCTTTTTGTTTAATAACAAATGATGACGTCATAAACACGTTCTTATGATGTAATAAAGTAAAATACACACTTCCGGGTTGCGAAACACGCGCAGTGACGTCATACTTAATAAGCCCTATGGGACAGGAAATTAACATTGGTGTTGCACACTTCTCAGCTTAACCCTCAAATTTGTTTCACAGCTTAAAAAATATTCAACAGCTTACCTATATAGCTACCTTGAATTTGATTGGGATTCTGGGAATTCAGGATTTAAAGTGTATAAATCGTTGTCATATGCGTAACCAGTGGGCGGAGCTTAGCTTGAAACGAACGGGACATAGCTCGAAAGGATTGTCGGGAATTAGCTAGAAATCGATGTGCCTGTTACTGTTTATTATCTTGTTTCATTGATCAGTTTATTTCCTCTTGTTTCATTGGTCAGATTATTGCGTCTTGTTTCATTGGTCAGATTATTAATTACCTCTTGTTTCATTGGTCGGTTTATTTGCACTTTCAGGCTCAATGGTGCTCGATATCTACTTGATGGTTCACTGGCGAACAGAAGAACAACAGATTGGATTGGGCGATGAACCTGTCCATACAGCACAACTCAGAGATAACTTAGAATATTTCCAAAAGACAACAAAAACGTACTGTTGAAAATTTCGTATTGAATTTGATTGGAAGCCATTTCTGCCTTAGGCAGCAATGGCTTCCAATCAAATTGAGTCCGAAATATTTAACATAATATTTCCTACATCATGTTTAAAATTGTACTAACTAACATGTCTCTGGGTTTTTTTGGAAATAGCATAACTTATTTATGAACTGTATTGTACATTACCTATGGTAATTAGAACATCACAAACTTTTTATGAAGTACTAAACGTGAACTATCTTATGAAATATTAATATATACATTGAACTGTCCATTGTAATTTCTGAAATAAATCAAATGTATATATAAACCGCTTGAGATCACAAATTTATATTACCAATACCATGTCCTCACATGAAATCATATAAACCAATACAAACCTAGAATATTTCACACTACCAGGGACCTATTCCAACAATAGTTTTCTTTCCATAGCGTCAGTTCTTAATGTTTGAAGGTGTGTCTGTAATATCTCGAAAAAGATAACCTACTGAATGCAGATTGCAAACCATCGCTCTCAGTTTTTTGTCACATTGTAGATTTATCTTTCTTGTTTTCATAAAAAGATTTTCCACATCAAGAGCAAAATTTTACTTTCAGGATATCCATAGGTACAGAGTTTGACCAGATCCTGATTCAGTTTATTATCTGGATCACTGCCACCATCCAGGATCCTCTTGAACGGCAAGACCCTTGGTTGTGTTAAAATGTACGCCAAATTAAGCTTTTAGATATACTTGCGAATAGATAGACAGTCAATCAGTCGTCACAGACGACATGGACGCACACAGACGGGCAGACAGACAGACTGACAGACAGATAGGCAGGAAGGCAGGCAGGCAGACAGACTGACAGGTTGGCAAACGTGCAGGCATGCGGGCAGACAGGCAGGCAGGGAGGCAGGCAGGCAGATAGACAGACAGACAGACAGACAACAGACACTTTACGGGGCGATGGGAATTATCTCTCCACAGCCCGTGTTAAAAGCTAAAGGAATCAACTGCAAGACAAATCACCATTCCGTTGTTGAAACAATAATATGTTATTGATACATTTAATACAGACCTGATCATCTATTTCCGGCTTTTGCCCTGCCCATTTTCTAGTTAAGCTCCGCCCACTTTGTGCTCGTGTTTGAATAAATATTAAGACGTTAAACATTAAATCGCCATAATCTCCATTTCAAGGTAACTATACAGGCAAGCGGCTGCGTATTCAATATTTTGAAACTAGGTAGGATGAGAGCTCGTCCTCCTGGCAGCAACAGCTTCCAGTTAAATTAGTTTCAAAATATTCATCAGAATGATTATTAAATTGTAAATGCATCATAGACATACAATTCGCACAATACAGTGATGGACTTTGCGATTTTCGTGACGGACCTACGTCATTTGATTGTGACTTCAGCAAATAAGTGACGCATTTTGATTATGACGTCTGATCCTTGATTGACAGATCGGATCTCTATAGCAAACAAACACTACATGTGAAATTAGGTCAACATGTATATGACGTAATAGACTTTTCCCAAAAAAAGTGTAATATCAGATGTGGATTGCATTTGAACTAACTACTATGTTTATGGGCATTGATTAGGGCGAACAAATAATGGACCTTTCCAGTTTATCCATCCATCATACGCCGTCATAATCAAGTACGTGACGTGTGTGATGTGCATGACGTAGACAAGTACGTCACGAACGCGTACTTGGGGACGGACTATGCGTTGTTGTACAAATTGTATATGTTTACTAAAATTTAATAAACATGCTGTTGAATATTTTGAAACTAATTTGACTGGGCGCTGTTGCTGCCATAGGCAGCAACAAGGCCCCGTAAAATTAGTTTCAAGATATTCAACAGCTTACTTGTATAGTTTTCTAGAAATTGATCCCAACACGAGTGAGGTGTGGGTGGAGCTTAACTAAGGGTGGGTGGGAAACGACTAAAACTGGAAAGGTTCATTATGACAAAAATTGTCTATCCTTTCATATTTTCAATATGTAATATTAATTATAAATTTGTTACATTTGGTGATGAAAATCACACCATGTGGAAGGAATTTCGGTTTGCAACAAAGTGATGCCATAGGTTAGTCTGTAGACGGGGCACCATGCACCGCGAAACAAGTTACCGACACCCACATTTTACCAGTGTCGCTAGATGCAAGGGTCAATGTGGCCATGAGGTTCTTCCTGTTCTTGTTAAGACATTTGCCACTAACTGCTTCTATTGGAGGATTCGGTTCCAAACTTGGATGGGAGGTCGCCTGTGGAGTTCCAAGGACATATCACAATTTAGAAAGTCTAAGGCTGCGTTTCCATAGATGTTCGTGATTCACGATTCACGTTTCACGTCTCTTGATTCATGTTTCACATCTCATGATTCTTGATTCACGTTTCACATCTCATGATTCTTGATTCACGTTTCACATCTTGTGATTCTTGATTCACGTCTCGTGATTCTTGATTCACATTTCATGTCTCATGATTCTTGATTCACATTTCACGTCTCGTGATTCTTGATTCACGTTTCACGTCTCGTGATTCTTGATTCACATCTCATGATTCTTGATTCGCGTTTCATGTTTGTGATTCTTGATTCACGTCTCGTGATTCTTGATTCACGTCTTGTGATTCTTGATTCACGTCTCATGATTCACGTTTCACGTCTCATGATTCTTGATTCACGTTTCACGTCCCATGATTCTGGATTCACGTTTCACATCTTGTGATTCTCACATTTCACGTCTCATGATTCTTGATTCGCGTTTCACGTCTCATGATTCTTGATTCACTTTTCATATCTCATGATTCTTGATTCACGTTTCACGTCTCATGATTCTTGATTCACGTTTCACATCTCATGATTCTTGATTCTAGTTTCACATCTCATGATTCTTGATTCGCGTTTCACATCTCGTGATTCTTGATTCACGTTCCACATCTCATGATTCTTGATTCACGTTTCACGTCTTGTGATTCTTGATTCACGTTTCACGTCTCATGATTCTTGAATCGCGTTTCACATCTCGTGATTCTTGATTCACGTTTCACATCTCGTGATTCTTGATTCACGTTTCACGTCTCATGATTCTTGATTCACATTTCATGTCTTGTGATTCTTGATTCACATTTCACGTCTCATGATTCTTGATTCATGTTTCACGTCTTGTGATTCTTGATTCACGTCTCGTGATTCTTGATTCACGTTTTACGTCTCGTGATTCTTGATTCACGTCTCATGATTCTTGATTCACGTTTCACATCTCATGATTCTTGATTCACGTTTCACGTCTTGTGATTCTTGATTCACGTTTCACGTCTCATGATTCTTGATTCGCATTTCACGTCTCGTGATTCCCGATTCACGTTTCACGTCTCGTGATTCTTGATTCACGTTTCACGGCCCGTGATTCTTGATTCACGTTTCACGTCTCATGATTCTTGATTCACGTTTCACGTCTCATGATTCTTGATTCACGTTTCACGTCTTGTGATTCTTGATTCACGTTTCACTTCTCATGATTCCTGATTCACGTTTCACGTCTCGTGATTCTCGATTCACATTTCACATCTCGTGATTCTTGATTCACGTCTCGTGATTCTTGATTCACATTTCACGTCTCAGGATTTTTGATTCACGTCCCATGATTCTTGAGTCACGCTTCACGCGGGTTTCCATTAATGCTCGTTTCATTTCTGAGTACGGTTTTGTAGCTATAGGATGGATTCTTCTGATGAAGAAACTTTCGCACTGATGTTACTTTTAAAATTTCAGCAACGAAAACGAAAATTAAAAAACCCGTTCCATGTGGTGTCGTGAACATTATCAACTGTGCAACGAATTAGGAGAGTTCCATCGAACCGTACCGCCATCTGCTAGGCGGGTGGATGGATGAATGGATGGATTGGTGGGTGGGTGGGTGGGTGAGTGGTTTTACTTCACCTTTTTGGGAGGTGGCATTTTTTTTATTAAGATATTCCCAAGCTTGCATCCTTTGATTGATGTGCGTGGTGTCCCAAAGCAAGGGCAAGTCTTGGACGTAAATAATCAAACTACTTTTATAGCCATCCATCTCGGAAATATGCCTAGAAAACGAAATAATATGGCTTTAGTACCCTACATCAAGAACAGGCTATGCAACCACATACATTTGAATTTGTGTCGCAACACAGCTAATTATATATATATATATATATATATATATATATATATATATATATATATATATATATATATATATATATATATATATATATATATATATATATATATATATATATATATATATATATATATATATGTATATATAAGCATTTAAATCTTTGTCAAAATGCAGCTAATTTCATTTTTTCCTTATATATAGGAAAAAATGAAATTAGCCGCATTTTGACAAAGATTTAAATGCTTGCTAAACAGCTCTACTTCAGTTTCACTTCACGCAGAATGAACATGCGTGGAACGTGAATCGAAAGACACGAGAATGCCTATGGAGGCCTATGGAGACCGGCGTATTGCTATGTTTATTTATCTGTTCACGTGTGAGACGTGAATCGTGAGGCGTGAACTTCTATTGAAGCCCAGCCTAAAACTCGCCAGCAATGGGGTTCAGCAACATTGTTTTAAAAAAGGACACTTTTGACGCATCTTTCAATAACTCTGATTCAACTGGAGCATAAATTTTGAACCGGACATCTTAGAATAAAAAATAAAGCCAGTTTTCCCACAGAATAAAGGGATGTATTTCTAGCTATGCCCGGCCTATTTCTGGCTAAGCTCCACCAACGTTTGTTCGAATCAATTTATATACGTCTAACCCTAAATTACCAGAAACCCAATTTCAAGGTAACTACCCAGCAGGCACATGACGTTGTTTCAACGTTGAACCGTTGAAATCACGTCATGACGTGATTTCAACGTGGATTCAATGTTGAAACAACGTCGTGTGCCTGCTGGGTATACAAGTAAGCTGTTGAATATTATGGAAGTAATTTGACTTCGCCTTTGGCAGCAACAGCTCCCAGTTAAATTAGTTTCAAAATATTTAAGAGAATGTTTATTGAATTGTATATTCACCAAGGGCATAAAATTCGTACACTTGACGGATTTTTCGAGTTTCATGTCGGAATTATAACACGCCATTATAATTTTGACGTCAGCCTACATGTGACATAATTGACTATGACGTCAGATACTTGAGTGACAGATCAGATATAAGGCTAATAAATAAGTTAACATGTTTCCAAAAACAACAACCAGAAACATTTTAGTACAAGTTTGAACACGATCTAAGAAATGTTTTGCTGGATATTGTGGACTTAATTCAATGGAGGAATGCAGTTTTAGCTATGCCCCGCCCATCTTTACCTAAGCCTCCCTCACATTTCGCCCGTGTTGGGATCGATCGATCTCTGAACTATCAATTTCCAGAAAACTGTACAAGTAAGGTGTTGAATATTTTGAAACTAATTTTACTGGGTGCTGTTGCTGCCTATGGCTTCTTAAATAGCAAAAACATCCAATTCGTACAACGTGTCTGACTATTAAGCGTTAAAGACGGGCTTAATCGAATCATTAATGACGTCGTGATTATGACGTCAGCGTACACGTAGCGTAGTTGATCATGGTGTCATATGATTGACTGAGGAAATGGATTCATTAATTGGACAGGCACGAGTCTGTCCAAATATCTGCCATAGGGCTGGTTGAGATTCAGAACAGACTCGGACTAGATGGTGTCCAAAATCGCAACTCCTTATGAAGAAGAAGCTGAGTTTCCACATGAAGGCGGCGATATCACACGTGACAACCTGATTCCTCAAACTGTAGCAGCTTAAGCAGCTTTTGTGTATTTGTTGCCCGGCATCGATACTGCTGAATGTCGGGATCGCGTAGTTACAGACTTGTCTATGAAGGGACCGCACGAGAGTGTCTGACGTCATAAGCCAAATACGTCACTTGTTAGCTGACGTCGCAAACCAATGACGTAGGTCCGTCACGAAAAAGGAAAAGGTCCGTCACAAATGTGGTTGAATTGTTTGTCTTAGGTGAATTTGGAATTTAATAAAGATTCTCTTGGATATTTTGTGTGTAATTTGACTGAGAGTTGTTGCTGTCATAAACAGCGACAGCTCCCAGTCAAATGATTTTCAAGATATTCAACAGCTTACTTGTATCGTAATATTGACATTGAGCTTCTGGGAATGAACGAGTCAAAATGTCCGTTAGAATGCACGTACACAGTGGGCGGAGCTTAGCAAAAATTGGCGTGGCATAGCTAGAAAGGAATCCTCTATTTAGTGTGTGGGGCCAACGTTGGATTATAATGTCTTGTGGGCATCGAATGTCAATTTTGTTTTCTATGCATAATTTGGTTGATTATGCCCCCAAATAACAGAAAATCACTTGTTGCCATTTTTTTAATCCAGGAAAAAGACATTCTGACGTCATCAAAATGGCCGCCGATAATTGATTAAAAATCATCTGAGGCATTAATATGTTGCTTAATTTTGTTATTCTGTCATTTCTTCGACCATGTAATACATATTTTTTCTGTGATAATTGTTAGTGACTAGTATCCTAGCAAAAAATTAATGTATAATGACGTCATAGTGAGCCATGACGTCATAATAATCAGAAATCAAATAAAACCATTACAAACCCAGTTTCTTTGGGTGAACTGGTATAATGATACAGAACGAAAAATCCTGCTTTGAGCACATCATTTTACTTGAATAGGATAACATAATAGAAGCAAAATTGAAATGTATGATGACGTCATAGTGAGCCATGACGTCATAATCATCAGAAATCAAATAAAACCATTACAAACCCAGTTTCTTTCTCTTAGCTATAATGATACAGTTTAAAATCAACGAAAACTCCTGCTTTGAGCACATTATTTATTTCAATCACCGCCATCCTCATCGTCACTATCATTGAGAACGGTTACTGTAGCAGTATTAACCGAACTCTCACAGTTACCATCATCACTATCACATGCGCACATCTCAGTACAGTTTAGTCCATTTGTTTTACAAGGACAGTTAGCTCGGCAATGTGACGTTTTACGTCCACATTTAACCAAGTGGATCATTGCATCAGGAGCTGGGAGAAGTGTTGTAGGTATTGGAACTATGCCCCTTCCTCTAACTGACAGCCATATCTGGTTGATTCAGAAAGATGCGAGTTGGGTACTATATCATTATTCCATTTTAGTGACTGATAATGGGTTCGACGTATGCTCTGCATTAGAGCTGCCTTCGTTGGAGGTAGACGTTCTGCTTGTGCTTGTTTTTTTAGTGAATAACTCCCAACGCAGTTCCCCTACACTACCTAGGTATTTTATGCAATAGGGGAACAGTTTTATAGACAGCCATTAGGTGTGTAAATTTTCAACACTCTTTTGGTAGCTAGTCTGGGGCTTTTCCAGGCACCGCCTACATGGCTGCGGGGTTTGTTTTCTAGTGCGTTTGCACTAGATTCATAAAGTACCCCAGATTTCCTTAAAAAAAAGGATGGTTGTACCTAGTTTATATAATTGACACACAAACTTCAACAGCATTCAGAGTGACATCAGGAGGCTCTTCACCAAGTCCTAGTATGGTGAATGCGCTAATCACATCAGCATATGTAGCCAGTAATAATTTACAGAAACCTTGTTTCCCCTTCCTAGCAATGCGCACCCGAAAAAGCATGAAGTACTAAAGGACCAATTCGCACAGGGGTGGGAGAAGAACATGTCTAAATCATGGAAAGGTAAAACATACAATGTATTTAAAACCCAATTTGGAATGGAGCCATATTTACTTAAATTGAAGGATTGCGAGAGGATCACACTAACCCAATTCAGAACGGTGACGCATAACTTACAAATCGAAGCAGGTCGCTGGCATGTAACCTATGCACTACAAAAGATATAGGAGATGAATAGCATTATGTCTTTGTATGCGATTACTTTGAAAAAGATAGGAGGGAACTCTTGCCTAGATACTACTGGGTGAGACCAAACTACTATAAATTGTATACATTATTCTCTTCTCCAAAACAAATCTACTCGTGAAACTGTACAAACCAATCAAAATAATAAAACTAAAATCCCCCCAAGCAAACCTAACCATAGTAAAAGGAAGGCGACTGCATATACAACGACAGCGAGGACGACAGAGGCGACGATGTCAACGAATGCGACCACGACGACACAACATAACCAACACCAACTCCAGCACCAACACCAACACCACCAACACCAACACCAACAACACCAACAACACCAACAACAACAACACCAACAACAACACCAACAACACCACCACCAACACCAACAACAACAACAACACCAACAACACCAACAACAACAACAACAACAACAACAACAACAACAACAGCAGCAGCAGTAACAGCAAACGCGCTAGACACCTCCAGCTACAAAACAATAGCTATAAGCTACGTGCCATGAAAACCAAGATAACAATTTGTTCATACAGTATCCGCTACATAATTGTAAATTGTATATTCCTCATATGTCATTGCGAAAATGACCTGGGTGTAAATAAATGAATCTGAATCTGAATCTGAGAATGGTTTTGTACCAACAATTGCTCACCGGTGAAGACAATAGTCTGAAATAATGGCGTCAGCAAATATTTAGCTAAAATGGCGGCCACAGTTCTAGTTAGTTAAAATGTCCATAAAGTAACAAACAGACCTAAATTTAGCTAGGATATGTTTCTTTTATCAATAAATATGAACTTTAATTCTGCATGTTTCTAAGTGTCTCAATTTGTGTTAGGCTGCACGTGACTTCGTTATTATGCTTATTCACGCCGAAGGCCGCCATGGATATTGTGCTCAGTTCGATGTGTCCATCTGTTTGACTGCAGCATATCTCTGGAATGCAAGCAGGCAGACACTCCAAATTTGGCACACGAATCATATTGGAGAGAGAGAGAGAGGGAGAGAAAGAAAGAGAGAGAGAGAGAGAGAGAGAGAGAGAGAGAGAGAGAGAGAGAGAGAGAGAGAGAGGATGGAGGGAGGGAGGGAGGAGGAGGAGAAGGGAGGGAAGAGGGAGGGGGAAGAGGAGTGAGGAAGGGAGCAAAGGGGGGGGGGGAGGGAGGGGTGGAAAAGCGGTAAAATCCATAATTTCTGGAGAGAGAGGAGGAGGAGGGAGGGAAGAGGGAGGGAGGAAGGAAGGGAGATAGGGAGCAAGGGGGGGGGGGGGGAGGGAGGGGTGAAAAGCGGTAAAATTCATAATTTCTGGAGAGAGAGAGAGAGGGAGGGAGAGAGAGGGAGGGAGGGAGGGAGATGGAGGGAGGAAGGGAGGGGGGATTAGACTGGAGTGGGCGGGGAAGGGAGGGAGAGAGAGAGAGGGAAGAGAGAGAGAGAGAGAGAGAGAGAGAGAGAGAGAGAAGAGAGAGAGAGAGAGAGAGAGAGAGAGAGAGAGAGAGAGATGGAGAGCATGTGTAAGTTTCGCATCGAAAGGTCCAATCTCGAGGTTACGAGGTCACAAACTGCATACCAGAATAGGGATTTTTTACCGTAATGTTGACATGCAAGAAGGCAAAATCAACAAAATTGATGCTGTTCATTCATATTCGGGTGGACTAGAAGTACTTTCAGCTTCAAGTCAAATAGTCACATATCTAGGACACATGATCACAAAGTGTATATCGAAGCACATTTTCATTTTGGTAATACAAGCAGATGGAAACACCACATGTGACACTTCTATTCATATTTCACTGGGTTCGAAGTACCTTGAGTTTCCGGTCAAGGATTAAACCATTGTGGTCATGGGGTCTGAAAAAAACATTTTTGTTCATAACTGTGAAAAGCAAAAAGCTAATATCATCCAATTTGGCACATCATTCATACTATGGTCGATTAAATGTAGTTTTGTTCAAAGAATCAGATGACAAAGGCGTGAGTCAGCGACTCTTTCAAGGTTAGAACTGTACTAGATACTAATTTTAGAGGGGGGCTGTTTCGTTCGGAACTGCACAAATTGTGAAGAGCTGCACATCAAAAGAATATTTCTATTGGTTGTCAATTTTTATCCCGGGGAAAACCAAAAACAAACGAGTGGAATGTAAAATACCTCTATTTACATTTTAATCAGCTGATTATGAATACGACAAGAGGCCTTACATCGCGTAAAACGGCAATTATTCAGTGTCTAGTCCATCTTATGAAATGCAAACAAGCATTGTTTGGCACAATTCTGTACTAATGCAAAAAGGTAAAAACTAAATTATTGGTGCAATCTATAGGCCTCCTAGCAGTGATAACAAACAATTCATCGAATCTTTAAGAAAAATTCGACAAGAACCAAGCCAACCAGAATAACTGAATCTACAGCAACCGTCATTGACAACATATTCTGCAATAACATTAACCACAATATTAGTAAAAATCAAGTCAGAATTTTCGTAACTGATATCTCAGACCACTTACCCATATTTCTTCTAGAAAAACAACAAACATATCAAAAAATTTGAGCAGGACAAATTTTAATACAGAGATTACTGCCAGGTCAACATTGAAAAATGCAAAAGGTCCATGACAGAGACTGACCGGAGCTCAATAACAAACACACAGTCTTATGAGCATGCCTACAACAAATTTCATGACATATGCCCATCTATTTTTGATCAAAGCTTCTCAATGAAAGAAAATAGAAGATATAAGCACAGCCAAACTAAACCATGGCTTACGAACAGCTGCCTACCACGAGATACACAAACTCTACATAACATTTATTAAGTGTCAAACTAAACACAATGATATCCAATTTAAAAAAAATAGAAACAAATTATACCAAATCATCAAAACAGCCAAGAAAACATACTATCAGAGTAAATTCGAACAGTAAAAAAATGACATAAAGGACACATGGAAAATCATCAAATCGCTTCTAAATAAGACCAACAGGGCAAAACAGACACACTTTCTTAGTGACAACAAAGTCATCACGGATAAATTTGAAATTGCCAATAGATTCAATAATTATTTCGTAAATATAGGACCACAACTTTCGAACAAAATCCAAGCAAATTCCAATAAAATTTGTATTGATTTCCTTGCAAGCAGCTATCAATCATCGTTCTTTTGTAATCCTACTAACACGGAAGAAATTTTTACTATACTAAAAACATTTAGTGGAAAGTTGAAATTAAAGAAAGAGGACTTGAAAAAATAGTCTCCTCGTGGACTGTAAATGAACAAACAGGTGCGATTTCATTATTCCAGCATTTTTTCAAAAAGTGTGGGGACAAAAAATCTGCTATCCAAGAAGTAAATAACAACTTATATAAGATTTCAATGATTAGCTGGAAAGTCAGGAAATCTGAGCAATCTATTTCATGCTGTACCCAGGTACTCATTGAGAAAATGCTGTCACACAAAACAATAATGACTTTTCGGTGACTTGGTCATGTTTGACATTTAGTAACACATCCCTCTGAGGTGAGAACTCTCATCTGGGAAAAAATATATCAAATTAATAAAACCAGTGGAAACAATATTCAATTTCACTTTGTATGACAATGACAGTGTACGCGCATGATATTTCAATTGGCAAACTATTTTAAAAACAATTTCACTGAAACCTGCTGTTCCATAGAGAGGGACAAACAGCTGTCAATCATGTTATTTTCAAGATATTCTATAATCTTCATATCATCTCTCTTAAAAACAGATTTATTTGTAATCAGAGTGAGCAAAACCAAAACACTCCTTGTTTCTTTATTAATTCAGTCAGATTATTTGATTTAAGGATATAGCTGCTCAAATCGCAAGACCTAAATCACTTTCAGACAAATTATTTTCAAAATATTTAGTTTTCTGCAGATCACAGTTCTAGCTCACCTGGTCTGTAAAGCCTGGGAGGCCAAATGAGCTTATTCCATGGCAATATATTTGGTCTAAATATCTCAAAAGATAAAACATTAGGCAATGTTTGTTTGCATGTCGTAAGATTTTTGAAAACCTTTACCATTCTACCAGTAGAAAATTCTGAGTTTGGAAGACAGGCACTTGACTATTTGGATCACTAAGTCACACCATCATCCACTTCATGCAGAGCTTACTGGCTGAATGTGTTATTATTGATGACAATTCAAATTTAAGAAAAGTTACCATTTACATATATTCTTAAGAAACTAAGCCAGATTGATATACTGGTAGATGTTGCTCCCAGATGTGTGAAAAGTCAGCTAAGCTAAAGCAAACTCGACATTATCGACCAATCACATTTGAGCTTTTGCTACATGTAGTTGATGGTCTTGACAGTGAAAACAGTGATATATAGATTTTGATCTTTGAGCTAGTGCCCATCCATCAATTCCTTCCTCTTGCATGGAAATTTTCTTTTTTGGATACAAATTCTTTCATTTCTGACCTAAATAGTCATGTTTTTGTAAAAAATTTCACATTTGGAACTTAGATATCCATGCTTTGTACATAAATGTTTGTATTTTCAGCCAAAATGGTCATATTTCTGCATTTGTACCAATATTTTCATGTTTCTGAATACAAATTATGCATTTCAGTCCAAAATCTTCATATTTCCTATCAAAATTGTTGCTGTTAATGGTTAAGATTGGTTAGGAAAATGTCATTTTACTTAATGAATGTCCATTTGCAGGCCAAGAAAAGACATTTTCTTGAAATTTTAACGCTGGAATGAATGACTGACCCAGGCATTACAGTGATAAATTCTTGAAAATATTCTCAATACCACTGCAAAGGCTGGTTTTTGCGGGCTTAATTACCATTAAAGGGTTAGACTCGGCTCTTAGTTGATGAATTTCACAGTAACCATGGCAATAATATAGGTTTTGGGCCTGTTGAATAGGAATTTGACATTATTCGTCAGTGGCCATCATTTCATATCCAGGTTTTGCCATTTTGGGCCTAAATTCTTTAATTTTTTACCTAAAATATTCATGTTTCCTGTTAAAATGTTCATATTTGGAACATAGATATCAATTCTTCATACGGAAATGTGTGTATCTTCAGCCTAAATTGCCTTGCTTTTGTATTTTGCACCCATATTTTCGTCTCTAAACAAAGTAGTTGCTTTTTGGTCCAAATTTTTTTGTTTCCTGTCAAAGACTTTACATGTTTCTGACAAGAATCTTCACATTTCCAACGTAAATTTTCAGATTACTGGTCATTTGAAATTTTTTTAGCATTTTGAACTCAGATATTCTTATTAACTGTGAAAATCTATATGTTTCTTGCTAAACACTTGCTTATAATCCCAAATTCACAGATTTCAGTACCAAATTTTTGCATTTTCACACATATTTTTTCATTTTAGGTCCAAATTTTGTAATTTGTTGTTAAATTTTAAACACTGATATTTGATGAAACGGTCCATTACAGATTTAACATTTTGAGCCCAGATACACATAGTAACTTTCAAAATTTTTATATTTCTCTAAACTTTTGCTTTTAACACAGCATTTACAAATTTCAGAAAGAAATGTTTGCAATTCAGCACCAATTTCTGCATTTAAGTACAAATTTCCATGATTCCAGCCATAATCTGTGTTTGAAACCCAATTTTAAATGTTTCTTATACCGATACTGATATGCTCATTGTGCCTCTTGTTTCCAAAGTGTACTTTGATCTCTAGCAGTCTGGGTATCATTTCTCAAGATCACCGAGACCACTCTTATATTATGATCCGTTTGTAGTATTAAACTCTATAATATATTTTGGATATATAAGCATACATAACTAAAATATTAAGTTGGTTACCCCAAATAAACAATAATTTAAGCGTGGCCTGAAATTAATCTGCTTTAAACGAAAATGCCCTTGTTTCAGGCTGAAACCTTTTATTTTCATAATACTAGCCTGGATTATTTCAAAACCAGATTCTCATTTAACTGTCAAAATGTTTACATTTCTGTGTAACTGTTGTATGGAAGGCAGGGGAATGCCCTTCACATACAACACTTCTTACGTCCTCATGTATTCAGGTCCATTGTAGAAGATCAGCGATGGTTGGAAAAGCAAAGATGTGAAGACGATGGTATATTTTCATGTGGAACTGTTCAGTTCATTTATTTGCCATCGACTGGCAACATAACTGAAACGATTATGTATTTCGATTTGACTTTTAACTGATCTTAATAATTTAATACTTTTTGGTCAAAACAAGGCTATAAACTGACTTTCTTGTAAAATTTCTAGGAAAAAATGATTGAACATGTCCCTTGAATTTGGAGAGCAAAATAAATTGGACTGGTCTTGTTGGATCCCAAAGTGAAAGTGAGCGAGGATATTTTCCCCTGCATCTCTTGCTCACCTTGGTGATTGGACTTAATTTGGAAGTGAGCCCCATTCTGACCAGTGGTTAGCTGAGTTTTTGTTTTCACGTTCTAGCAATGTGTTATGTGCTCTGACCAAGTATGTCTCGATCGTCAGCTCAGAAATTTTCTGAGCTGCGATGATGCACTAACCAAGCATTCCAGTATATCATCTTGTTGTTGAATTCCTGGCTAACCAGAAATAGCTCAAAGTATTTTAGACTTCGTATTATCATGTGAGTTTACAATCATGCACATATAATTTTATCTTTTAAGAAATCATTATTTCATAATTCTTATTAACCAATTGCCATCAATAATTATATCAAAATCATGGTCTTAGATAACAATAAAAAATATTACTTAATGAATTAATTGGATCAATATTTATATCAAAATCATAATGTTTAATAGCAATAAAATGTAGTATTTGATGAATTAATTAGTAGTCATTATGAATTTGAAGATTATCATTACAACATATCGCTCTTCTTCCCAAAAAAGTGACCCAATTTTTGAAAATCAACGTTAATCAAAAAATAAAATCATTTATATCTTACATAAGTCCTAAAAAGTTTGATAATGCATTATCAAAATTAAAATCCATAATTAGGAGCAATCGGGTAATCAATAATCATTCAGTAGTGTTACATATAGTCTCATCAACCAAGAAAAGAAAATCATTCATATAATATTGCTCTATACGACGTAATCATGACCAGTATTTGACCTGTAACTATGCAAGTATCCACGTCCTATATATGTGTGAAGAAAAATCAAAACAACAATAAAAATAATAACAACGATCCTCAAGCTGAAGCGTGATCAACCTTCAAGCTATTACGTAATTCATTATATGATGCAATATATTTGCATAGAAAAATTAAATAATATTTTAATAATTATAATACAATGCTGTAATTATAAGTAAAACCAAAAGCATGTCACTAGTAATAAACTAGTTCGAAAAACAATATTATTAACAATAATATCATCAATAAAATAAATCACAAACTAGCATTGATAAAACATGAGAAAATGATGCATTATACTAAAATCAGAAAAATTATGCCTCATCTTCAAGATAAACCAAAGTAACTTCTTGACAATTCAGAAAATGAATACCATAATAGGTAGAAAATTATAAGTATGTTTGTCAAGCCTCCACTTGTCTTATGCCATCATCAATCAGGTGATATTCAAACTTCATGCACCAATAATTGGTGAGTTCATCACAGTATCAACGTATATCAGGCTTAAGATGATAAGGTTCAGCTTAGCAAACATCAAGTAAAACGAAAATAATGAAAATCAAAATCCAGACTTCACGCATCATCAGATCAAAATTAAAAATCAGTGAAAAAAAGCCCTATTCTGGCTATTTAGCCTTTTCGAAATAAGTTTAAAATATAATAAATATACAGGCAAGTAATGTAGTCAGTATATAAATCAACAAAATAGTCATCATCATTAATAAAAACAGCAAGTAACATCAGGCTAAAATACAAGAAATTTTATGTACCTTCCACATAGAGTATGTGAGGTAAAGGAGGTAACCAGAAATAAGGTGACGAAATAAGTTATCTCCCTTGAATGAAAGTGACTGTACAACCAATTCCTTAGTATTTTCCTAGATATAGCAAGTTATTTCATTTATGCATAAGTAATACTATAAGTTACCAAAATATAAATAGCCATAAACACAATCATAAAATCAATCTGTCATATGTATTAGCATGACCCGAAAGAAATTCATGCGTATATGTGCATGAAAAGAATATTTCATTGACAACAGTATCATTTATCCATTGACATATTAACTCATCCATGTAATCAGTATACACATGACACAAGTAAACAGATAAACATTAAAGTTACAAATAATAGCAATAGACAAGGAAACATACAAACAACATGGGCATATATACACATGCAGAATAGACAAAAACATAACAAAAACAGGTGAACAAATAAACAGGTAACAATAAAACAGAAAAACATCATGTCATATGATACAAGACAATATAAAACAAAACGTGTAGCAAAAGTTCCAAGAAAAATCCAAAGTATAAAATTCATTTATGAAAAGTCTTGTGCATATGCTCAAAATTCAAAGCTTAAGTTCCAAAAATTACACATTTCCATTGTCAACCCCATATCTTGTCATAACATCTGTGACCTGATAACTAATATTAACAATATCAAATCAGTTTCAACTCAGCAACAAAGCTTTAAGCGTACAAGTATAGTAATCATAATGATAACATTATTATCGTAATTAACAGTCAATTACTACAACCATGGACAACTAACCATAAGTAAATCAGTGATGTAATGTGATGTAATATATCAACGATGTAATAATATGTAAATATGTCCATAATCATACAATAATCGTATGTACTTAAAATTCATAAGCCATATAGTAATCTGTATTGCAAATACATGTCCTATGTGTTACCACATGAAGTATATACATCTAGAGTAGTCCAGAATTGCGTCCATACACATGTCATCTCATATAATTATCATATATCCATATATATGAATAAATCAGGTTGTGTAGCCATGCACTATTAAACGTCCATATTATGAAAGTGTAGTCATGGCAGAATATATCACGTATATATACATATATATATATATATATATATATATATATATATATATATATATATATATATATATATATATATTAATAATACACAATGCATAAGTGTATAAACTAGGCAGAGTAATGTTTATCCATTAACTCATTAATTAAACCATTAATGTCCATTTCTCCTCCCGAATCCAATTCTGGCAGTGCATCTCAATGAAGTCGACTAAGTCCATTTTATAAATCACGACGTATTGTTTACATTGTGTATGTTTTCACATGTCTTGTGAAATGAATGCGTGCATTGCATATGTAATAAATAATTATAAGTCAGATATGAATTCAATGCTAAAATTGCCATACTTTATACCAAACTGTCATCATTATTCAATATTGCCAGTGGACATTTGGAATTTGCGGATAAATTATGGACGTGGCTGCAGTTCTTGCTTGAGTGTTGGATGGATTATCTTGTTCTGACATGACAGAAATTGGTCCTGGGCGTAAATAATATACATAACCAGCATGAGTCAACAGAGGAAAAGCATAAAACATCCGTGACAAGATAGTCTTAACAATAGAAGTCTTATGCCATGGTACTGAGACAGTGCGTTCAGGTATAATAACTTCACTAGTGTGTAGTGAAAAGTTAATTGGACACACATATTTCCAACAATAAATTAGCATAGGAGACACATTGGATGACCAGAAAGGTAAATGAATAGAGTTTATACCATCAGTTAGATGTAAGATGGGAATAGCGGGTTCCTGTGAATGTGAATAATGTGATTTGACAAGCAGTCATACTGTTATAAGAAGACATGCAGTTATGATAGACGTAATCGAGAAAGGAGATAAATGTAAAACAATATCAAAGGTATGTTGAGAAGAAGGCAAAGGGGTAGGATATTGCCAAACAAGATTAGGGAGAGAGGTTTTAACCTGTATAGCATGTGCAGGCTGAGGCATAGTGGCAATGGTTAGCATCGTAGCCAATGTATGCACACGCTGTAGAGTGTACATTACAGCAATGATACAAGCAATAGCGATAGCCATAGAAACATAAGCAATGATTTCAGAATAAACAAGTACATATGTTTATGGGGGTGCGCATTCATTTAAAACGGGTCCAGCCAAGGATTGATTGATTGGTCTGTTTTTCTTAACCAAGGAAATAGCTTTTGATAAATCCAAATCAAGACGGTTATCAGTTGCAATTCATTTGATGAAATTATGAATCGGAATATTAATATGAGGGATTCTAAATGCTAGGGGACTATGTATTAGTGTGTCACCTATAAGATCAGTCAAATTAGTACTCGAGAAGAAATGTAAAAGAAATGCCAGATTGAAGCCATATGATTTAACTATTGTGCTCTTAATATCGTGACAGTTTGCGAGCCGTGGAGAAATATAAAATTTATCAACACATAATCTACACTGACAGGGCAAGTTGAATGTACAAAACATACAACCTGGAGTCTTGTGGACATTTTTACCACATGTTAGTGTCAGTGATGTAATATTAGATACTAAGACTGTGGCAGGTTCAAGCTGAAGAATAGAAGGAGCAGTATTATTGCGACTAAGACTGAACGTACATAAGCTAGTAACATCATCCAGCTGATTATGATATATGGCTGTCAGACAGGATGGTTGGTTGATAGGCAATGTGGCTAGCGTGTGGGAACAGTGCTCTATGCGATTCCCTGTACATAGCTTATAGCCACTAGCCGAGATATGAATATAGCTATAATTAGAGATAGCTAGATACGATGAAATGTTTGTAACTCGTGTAGTTAAAGGCATATTTTCATTGACCGGAACAGGATATGTATACACATGCTGATCACAGTAGTAGAATGCAGTGTCTATGTGGGCTAAGTGAAAGGTAGGATATTTAGAAGCCAAAGTGGATTGAATAGTATTCTAGACATCTTGAAGTGTAGCTGTTGGAACTAAGACCGGGGATACACGATGGTGGACACATTCATTAACTGCAACAGTGAACTGTTGCAAAGCAGACTCAATCTGAATACATTTCTGCATAATCTCAAGCATAAAATGAGTCAGGGAAAGCCATTAATCCTCTAATGATTGCATAATATTTGTGATAGTCTTCTGAATGGGCTGTAAATCTTGATGTGTCTGTTTGATGGCTAAAATATGTGTATGAAACCTCATACTAGTAGCTTTCATAAACGATGACATCTGCAATTCATGATTTCTAAATAGCTTGTCATCCGCGTTGACATGTTGGACAATCTTATTGAGATGCAATCCCAAACGTTTCAAATCTGATTCCGTAACCTGACCAAACAAATGGTGAGCAACGTGACCAATGAAGGACAATATAGCTCATCGGGACCTAGAGTTTGGAGTTGTCACATGGACACCACGAGGAAAGGTCATTATAGATGCTCTCACAGTCGAAATATAATCAAATGCTCGTCTAGCCTGAAAGCAATACAAAGTTTTACTTGCATTCTCAGCAAGAATGTGCCGAGGTAAGAATGAGCATGGATCTTCATGTGTTACGATACCCATGCTAGGATCAGGTAGCTGAATACTAAATGAATGAACCCATTTCTGCTCGGAGAAATCTGTCTGGGCCACCCTGTGATAAATCATCCCAAAATTTAATCTCTGGACTATGTGCTGGTACGGTTTTGCATGGACGGACGAAAGCAATGTCATTGTGACTAGGACAAACATCCTAATCAAGTCTGAATGGGAAAAAAAATGTGTAGGAAGATAGAAAGTCAAGATTTCAATCAGGCATTCATATCATACAACCATATATACTTTCAATCAAACAAAAAAATATATCAGTAGAGTAGATAGAGTTGACTTGTACAGGAATGTTCAACCACCCCTGTGCACAAGGGTAGGTCGGATCACTAGTCCAACTATGCATGATGCTTCCGTATGTGTTTCCGTCTCTTACCCATATATGTGTGTTTTATATGATATTCCCCAATGAGTTGTTGTGGTATTGTATCACTAAGCTGCCATGTGGGTAAGGAAGCTTTATTCTTCCATCTGATTTTGTCATATTTCAGTCCTTTATGATTTCTACATGCAAGTATTCGATCCACTTCCAAGGTTGGTTGTATTGTTATGCCATCATCAGCATCCTCATTATGTGTCAATGGGGTTGCTGTGGGGGCAGGTGTGGGGTCAATATGTGTATCAATGTCTCGTTGTGGAGATGATTCTCGTTCATCATATAAGTCCAGTATGAGTTCAGGATTCAGTTCCTCTGTGGCATCCATCAATGATGGTGGCAAATTAGTTGGCTACAACTTAGGATCAATGTATGGACGTAATCTGTTTGCATGGACATATGATTTCAATAAAGAATTATCAGCACATTTTCGCAGTTTGTATGTGACATCATTCTGATTGACGCAAATGTAATGAGGTCAAACATAGCGGTGTACTAGTTTTGGTTGATAAATCAGTACAAACTCTGGTACACAATAACCAAACTCTCTGGCCTATATTGTATGATGGGGTGGCGGTATTCTTATCATAATACTCCTTGTAGCGCGTTTGTGCTTGTACAATGTTGGTATGTGCAGTTTCACGTGTGGCCTTAAAATCATGCATGATAGTCTGCAAATGTGAATGTGGATTAGCAGGTATTGATAGAGGAGGTTGAATACTATCATCAATAGGCAAACGAGCTTCACGACCATGTAATAGGAAATACGGGCTTAAAAGGGTGGATTGAGTAGCAGGTGCAAAGGGAAATCCTTCTAGCACACTTGGACGGAGATCGGCCCAATTAGTTTGGTCCTCATTACAGTAGGCTCGTAGGACTTTAATAATGCTGCTGTTAAACCGTTCCACCATACAATTACACATAGGATGATAGGCACTAGTGGCTCTTTTGTCGATGGAAAGCTTTTGACAAAGCTGTTGAACCAGCTGTGACATAAAAGTCTGTGCTCTATCTGATACCAGTTCCTTAAAACAAAGATAGCGATATATTATGTGATCATAGAGTATTCTAGCAGCAGTGTGTGCATCAGTATTTTTCACAGGAAAAGTTTCAGGCCATTTTGAATATGCATCCATGATTAGAATGATATGTTTATACCTTTCTGGGGTGGGCACAAATTGTCCTAGAAAATCAACATGTAGTCTTTCAAAAATATCACCCACAGGTATGGGATGGAGTGGTGCAGGTTTTGAAGAAATGTGTCGTTTTGTCTGTTGGCAGGTTAAGCATGATTTAACATAGTATTGTACATCTGAATATAAACCATCCCGATAGAATTTGTTTCTTATAAACGAGTATGTGCGGTCTATGCCACCATGACCTGCTAATAAGCTGTCATGATATGACTTCAATACTTCATCACGAAGAGAAGTTGGGATAACCAACTGTTTCACAGTACGATCTGCCTGTGTTCCCTTTCCACGCAGATAATAAAGATGAAATAAAGTCGAATTGTCAATGATGTAGTCTTGGCATTCAAGAATTATCCTGAGTTCTAATTTATCATCTGCAGGCAAGATTTTCTGCTCTAGGTAGTCAAAAATAGAAGATAGTCTCTGGTCAGCTCTCTGCTCTGCATATATTTGATGCGGAGTCAAATCTAGCATCTATTCTATGTGTTCAACAGGAGAGAGAGAAATGTAAGTAGACTCTGCAGTAGCCAATGCAGTCACTGCTGGAACCTCTTGGCCAAGTGTGTTTACATTCCCTGAGCGTGTTTTATCTAGTCCAGTGGAGAGATCAGCTGTTCCTGGTTTGTTTACATTTTCTGTGCATGCTGTATCTGGTGCACTTGGGAAAACAGCTGACTGAGGTGAAGGGTATTCACGTCTGCTAAGAGCACCAGCATCTAAATGTTGCAGAAATAGTGCTCATCTCACGAGTCTTCCAGCGCCATCTGTTGTTGTGTGTAGCCATTTCAAAGCTGTGTGATCAGTCTGTATAATAAATTTCTTAGGAGCCAAATATTCTCTCTACATTTTTATGCCAGAAACGACATCAAGTGCTTCACGTTCTGTAACACTATATCGTGTTTCTGCATCTGATAGTGATATTCCACCATAACTTATTACATAATGCTTATCATTATCATCTCTTTGTCCAGGAATGAGTGATATGGCAGTGCCACTAGCATCAGTATATAGTATGAAAGGTCTACTAAAATCAGGTAACCGCAATATGGGTGGTGCTAATAGAGCTTCTTTGAGGGTGTCAAATGCATGCTGGCATTCATCAGTCCAGACAAATTTGACATATTTGCCAAGCAATCTGTTAAGTGGGGAAGCAATTTCAACAAACCCTTTCAAAAGAATCTCTATAAAATGAACAAAATCCTGTAAAGCTGCGTACTTGTTTGACAGACTTACGTCTTGGGTAGGTTCGAAGGACTTCAGTGTTTTTTTGGATTTACCTGCAATCCATTAGCTGTTTAGATATAACCCAGGTAAGTGATAGATGTATAAGCAAAACTACATTCAGAAGGTTTCAATTTAAGACCTAGGGAGCGAAATCTCGCGAAAACATTAGTGAGGTGTGTTAGATGTTCAGAGAAGTCTTTATGAAATACTAATATTTCATCTATATAGGCCATTGTATAATCCCATGCAATACCACGTAATAATTCTGTCATCGCTCTTTGAAAACAACTACTACTATTCCTCATTCCCTGGCTTAGAACATTAAAATGGAATACTCCGAAACTCGTAATAAATCCTAACGTATGGGTAGTGGTAGGGTCCAATGGTACTTGAAAGAAACTAGAAGTAATGTCTAATGAACTGAAAACCTTAGCAAGACATAGCTACCTGGTCAGTAATATCCGCAAGCCTAGGAATACTCCATGCCATTTCTTGTATAATTTGATTAAATTCTCTGTAATCAACTGTAAAACGATAGGAATTACCGCCTTTCCTCTTAACAAGATCAACAGGGGCATGGTATGGTGTGGATGATGGTGTCACCAATCCAGCATCGACCAATTCCTGGACTTGAGTTTCAATGACACGACGCATTGCAGGTGATGCTCTATAAAACCCTTTCCTAACAGGAATATCATGATATGTGTGAATAGTGTGTGGTGGTAGCTTTGCTATGCTGATTTCTGATATTTTTGTGGCAAAAATGTCGCGATGTTGTCCTAATAGTTCTAACAACTCCAGTCTCTGACCATCTGTCAAGTCAGAGTTCAGATCAAAACCTAGTTCACAGGCAATCTAAGCATAGTGCGATGCTAAATCAGATGCACTCCTCTCAGATGCTGTGTTAGTGTCAGCGGTCTCAGAGTTGTTTACAGGTGTGGGAGCACGTGCATGCTTGCTATTCGTGTCTGTGTTTGAAAGTGAGTGAATATCTATGCCAGACATGTGTGTTGATAAATTGACTTCAGAGTCTGTAGGATTATAAATCTGTAATCCACAGCATTTTGCATTATGACGCATCTATGCCAGACACATGATATATTAGTCCTATGGGTGTGTGTGTGTTGATAAATTGACTTCAGAGTCTGTAGGATTATAAATCTGTAATCCACAGCATTTTGCATTAGGACGCATCAAAGAACGAGTACATAGGAGATTTGTTCTTCTAAATACGTTTTTAATAGGCTCCAACAATATGCAATCTGTGGATGTGGAATTGCTGATGGGAATAGATATTTGTTTAATAGTGTGTGCAGGGATGGATAAAGCAGACCGACTTCTTAGTACTGATGCTTTTGGAGTGTTCATAGATATTAAAGGACACATAGACATGCCATATTGTAATATTAGTGTGCTAATATTGAAGTCAACAGTCACTTTATGAGCCTGTAGAAAATTGACACCAAGTATCAAATTGTATGTACATTGTTCTAGAATGTGAAAGGTTTGTACTAGATCAAGTGTTCCAACACGTATCGGCAAATGAACAATGCCTTTGACCCTAATTTTCGTCCCACCCACTCCCTGAACCAGAGGTGTATTGGATTGCTGAAGGGGAAATTTTTTTATGTAACTGACATTTTCTGTATGTATATGTATCATAATGAATACAGGAAATAACAGCACCTGTGTCAACCAATGCCAGAATTATTTTATTCTGCGGAGAAATAGAAATGTGATTAGGAGATGATGCGGTTGACAAGCAGACAGGCACATCATGAGAAGATGTATGTGTATCAAAAGGTGATGGTCTGGATTTAAGAAATTTCTTAGGAGTTAGACATTCATTAACCACACCTGCATGCTGGAAATGTTTCCGCATGCGGGTGCGTCTCGTCAACCTAACATCTGGCCTTGCTGGGATCGACGACGGCATACCCGTGCAAAATGGCCAATGTAATGACAGTAGTAACACTACTTAGGGCAATGGACCTTTCCATTTTTACCTATGACCCGCCCATCTCTAGCTAAGCTCCACCCACACCTCGCTCGTGTTCGGATCGATCGATCTCTGAACACACTGACTATCAATTTCCAAAAAAACTACACAGGTAAGCTATTTAATATTTCGAAACTGATTTAACTGGGTGCTGTTGCTGCCTAAGGCAGCAACAGCGCCCAGTCAAATTAGTTTCAAAATATTCAACAGCGTGTTTATTAAATAGCAAAGAATTACAAATACATACAATTCATACAACGTGTCAGACTAATCGATCGCTTTTGTCATTTTCGTCCAAGTTCTATTTTCTACAGAATTCTGAGGGTCATTAGTGGGCTCCATCTCAGAATTATTTATGATAGTCTATCTTAAACAGCTGTCTATTTCGAAAAGCTGCATGTAGTCGAGCGAAGTAGCAGTTAATTGTAGTGTTGATTTGTACACGTACATAGGTTAAAGATGTTCCAGAAAAGTAGTTCTTACCGTGGACTAAGGATAGTGGAATGTCCATTTTCCTCCAGCATGATAGAAATACAGGTACCGAGAATTCTTCTTCCACCATTATGTTGTATGGAGGGCAGGGGAATGCCCCTCATATGCAACACTTCTTACGTCCTCATGTATTCAGGTCCATTGTAGAAGATCGGCGATGGTTGGAAAAGCAAAGATGTGAAGACGATGGTATATTTTCACGTGGAATTGTTCAGTCCGTTTATTTGACATCGACTGGCTACATAACTCATACGAATATGTATTTAGATTTGAATTTTAACTGATCTTAATAATTTAATGCTTTTTGGTCAAAACAAGGCTCTAAACTGACTTTCTTGTAAAATTTCTAGGCAAAAATGATTGAATATGTCTCTTGAATTTTGAGAGCAACATAATTTAGACTGGTGTTGTTGGATCCCAAAGTGAAAGTGAGCGAGGATATTTCCCCCTGCATCTATTGCCTGAGAGTGAGAGAGGTCTGACCTCGCTCACCTTGGTGATTGGACTTAATTTGGAAGTGAGCCCCATTCTGACCAGTGGTTAGCTGAGTTTTTGTTTTCACGTTCTAGCAACGTGCTATGTGCTCTGACCAAGTATGTCTCGATCGTCAGCTCAGCAACTTTCTGAGCTGCAATGACGCACCAACCAAGCATTCCAGTATATCATCTTGTTGTTGAATTCCTGGATAACTAGAAATAGCTCAAAGTATTTTAGAGTTCATATTATCATGTGAGCTTACACTCATGCAAATA